>LR738713.1:553587154-553656855 GCA_902687465.1 Secale cereale | reverse complement strand
GGCCTAGGGGGGGCGCGCCGCCAGGGCGCCTGGAGCCCTGGTGCCCCCCCCCCCGGCTGTCCTTCGGATGCACAGTAGTTTCTGGAACGCTGATTTTTTATATAATTTTTCTAGATTTTTCCTGACAGTTCTCGTAATGTGAAAACCTGAAATACAAAAACAGCCGAAAACAGAAACTGGCACTGGGGTGCACTGAGTTAATAGGTTAGTCCAAATATGATCAAAAGTGTATGGAAGTGTATAAATATCATAGCAATATCACCCAAAAGAGGCATGGAGCAAGCAGAAATAATAGATACGTTTTGGACGTATCACTTCCCCCCGGGAGCTTCAGCGGCAAGTGTCTTGCTATCTGTTGCGGCTGCTGCATCCTGGTAAATCTTGTCGGCACAGATAAGGGCATCCTTCTTGTCGCCAAGGATAGAGATGACGCTTATCGGGCCTGGCATCTTGAGCATGTTGTAGGCATAGTGAGAGGCTGCCATAAACTTGGCGAGTGCTGGACGGCCAAGTATCCCATTGTAAGGCAATGGGATATCGGCAACGTCAAAAGTGATCCTCTCAGTCCTGAAGTTCAGCTCGCCGCCAAACGTTACCGGCAACGTGATCTTCCCCTTCGGCTTGCTCCTTCCCGGGTTGATCCCTTGGAATGTGCCGGTTTCTTCGAGCTCGCTGTCGGGGATCTGGAGTTTCTGGATCACAGTGGAGGAGATCAAATTCAAGCCGGCCCCGCCGTCAACCAACATCTTGGTGACCTTGAGGTTGCGGATGGTTGGTGAAACCAACATCGGCAAGCACCCGACCGCAGTTGTGCGATCAGGGTGGTCCTCAATATCGAAGATGATAGGCGTGCTGGACCACTTTAGAAGTTTGCGCGACTCGACGGGTGGTTCTGTCGCATTGACTTCACGTACCCATTGCTTGAGTTGGCGGTGTGAAGTATGCAGAGAAGCACCACCGTCAATGCACAAAACTTCTGTAGCTTTTTGAAACTCCTGGTCACTGTTCTCTCCATCGTCCATGTCTTCGTCTTCGTCTTCGTCTTCATCCTTGTCGCGGCCGCGGGGAGGTCTGTCTCCTTGCCGCTGATTGGCCTTGCCGCGGCGTCCTCCCCGGCCATTGAATGCCCGCTTCTTGCCGGATCCGCCATCACCTCCCTGGGCCTTCTCCTTTTTGCATCGCTCGTACTCAGCTTTCTGCTGCTCGACGAGGTATTCGACTTTCTTGCAGTTCTGGAGGTCGTGGCCCTTGGTGCGGTGGATCTTGCAGTATTGCTTGTCGATGCCGTCCTGCTTGTCGGCGGCTGCCACAGCCTGGCAGTTGGTGCACGCGGCAGTCTCCTTGCTGGAGCTACCAGCCTGGGCTTTCTTGGTGCCAGCCTCCTTGCCGGACTGCTCAACTACTAGCACTTCCTTGTTCTTCTTCTTCCTGTTGTTCCGCCGCCGGCTCTTCTTTGCCGGGGCGGCATCCTCACTGTCTGACCCCCCTGCTCCTGTATCCTCTCCGGGGAACTTCCTCCCCTCCTCAGCGCGTGCGCACTTGTCGGCCAGGGCATAAAGCTCACTGACGTCTCGGATCTTGCACATCGCCATCTCCTCCCTCATCACGCGGTTACGCATGTTCTGGTGGAACGCGCTGATAACCGCGGCAGGGTGGACGTCTGGGATGTTGTGCTGGACGCGGCTGATTCTCTGGATATACTTATGCAGGGGCTCTCCTTCCTTCTGGGCGAGTATGTGAAGGTCACTCTCCTGGCCATGGGGTTTGTGGCCACCTGTGAAGGCGCCGACAAACTGATGGCACGGGTCGGCCCAAGAAGAAATAGAGTTCTCCGGCAAGTGCATGAGCCAAGATCTGACGTTTGGCTTAAGCACTAGCGCGAAGTAATTGGCGAGTATCTTCTCGTCTCGTACCCCGGCAGCCTGCACCGTGATGGTGTAGATGCTGAGCAACTTCGACGGATGTGTCTTGCCGTCGTACTTTTCCGGTACGTCGGGCTTGAAGTTCTTCATGCTGGGCCACTGGACTTGTCCCAGCTCACGGGTGAACGCAGGGCACCCTACCGCGTACGGCAAGTCGCCTAGTCCTCCGGGCGCGTGCATGTCAACAGCGGGCCCAGCGCGCTGGTCGGATTGACGCTGCGCCTCTCTTCGGCGCTCGATGCGGGTTCGAGCGTCCTCTTGTTGTCGATCGTTGAGAACTTGGCGCTGATCGCAGCGAACTCGCGGATCTGATGACGCGGTGGAGTCGTCGTCGATGTTGATCCGGCGAGTCGGCGATTTCGGCCTTCGTGGCGGGGAGCGTACGGTAGTTGCACCCCCACCAGTCTTGTCGCCATCAGCCCGTGCCTGGCTAACTTACCGCGGCCGTGACGTGCTCGGCTGCTGCGGAGTGTCGCCGTTGGCGAAGGCGATGAGGCTTTGGATGGTGGCCCTCCAGTCGTCGGCCTTGTCTGCCGCTGGAGGGAAGTCGAGTAGCAGTTGAGCTCGTGCTAGAGCTTCTGCTGGAGTGGCGGGTAACGGCGGCGAACGGTGCGAGGAGCGGGATATGCTCGGACTTCTAACTACGTTAGAAGGAGCAGTTTCCCGTCCCGGCGACCGTGCCTTGCTCGTGCCAGCATGTTGATGTGCATGCTGGCCTTGAGCGTCCCGAGATCTGCCGGCTTGACCTTGGCCCAGCAAGCGTATGGTACCTTGAGTACCACGTCGCTGCCGGTCCCGTGCCTCCTGAGATGGGCGCGGTGCATGTACGGACGCCGAGGCCTTGGAGTGCGCCCGGTCATCCGTCTTGTCCTTGGACTTGGCGGCGCCGTGAGTTTCATCGCCGACGTCCGTCCTTCCGCCGGCGTCTACCCCACCAGCCGTTGGCTCCGGCGGTGGCGGGATCGACGCGGACGGGCCTGCTGCCTCTGAAGCCTTCTTCTTCGGCGGCATGCTGATGGAGTCGATGAAGTTGATGAAGTTGGTGAAGATCTAGCCCGTGTGGACGCCGGATCAGGTTCACACAACCTCGACGCACCCCCTACCTGGCGCGCGCCAAAGATGTCGGGGAAACTGATCGCCCACGAACACCTATGGGACCGGAGCCCCTTTTCGGTACGGCAAGGGGGCGGAGGATGCACAAAGAGCGGATCAAGGCGAGCACACAAGCAGTTTACCCAGGCTCGGGCCGCACGGATGCGTAAAACCCTACTCCTGCTTTGGTTTGTATTGCGTTCTTGCTCGGGAGCGAGGAGAGCTACAGTATGCTCTAACCGCTGGCTGGACCGAGCATGAGAGTGATCGATGTTCCGAACCTCCTCTACGTTGCGCATGGGCCTCCTTTTATAGGTCAAAGGGGTCACCGACAGGTGGCAACGCAGATGGGGGTAAAAATGTAAAAAGAGTGGTAGTTGGAACAGTGTATGCATAGTGCTCTATACCTAACTCTGACGGCAGGGGACAAGGGCATTGAATGCCCATCGCCGTCGCCCCAAACAGTGCAAAAAGTGACCGTCAGGGCGCCACCGTCCGCCACGACGGTGGCCATGTCATCGCCGCTTGCCACCGTGTTCCCCTGGCTGCACAGCCTTCCGCCACGTGCGCCTGGAAGGGTCCCAGGACGACACGTGGGTGGATGCGCTGGAGTGTGGGTACTGAGTGGAAGCTTGCCGCGGTCGCTATCTTGTCGCGCCCGGGAGCTTGTCGCTCACCGGGTCTTGCCGGGACGCATGGCGCGTCGCGGCAAGCTTCTTGATATGCCTTTGGATGGCCTTCCCGGCAAGCTCCTCTTGCCAGGGCCTTGTGTCTTGAATGGTTTTTGTGCCTTGAGTGGCCTTCCCGGCAAGCTCCTCTTGCCGGGGCCTTGTTTCTTTGACTCAAATATTTTGTTCTTGAATGGTTCCAAAGGAACCAAAAGGGGATCTTGGTGGTCGCCTGGCAAACCTTGCCGCGGGACGCTGCAACTGCCCGTGCACAAGTTCGGGATACTAAGGTACCCCTACTTTAGTACACCAACACATGTCATCCCTTACTTGGAATTGTATGCACTTATGATTGGAACTATTAGCAAGCATCCACAACTACTAACGTTCATTAAGGTAAAACCCAACCATAGCATTAAGATAAATTGGTCCCCCTTCAATCCCGTATGCATCAATTTCTACGCTAGGTTGAAGCTTCTGTCACTCTTGCCCTCCAATACGTAGTACTATCAACATACAACTAACCCTATGGTATGATCCACGCGTGCGCTCATATGATGGGCACCAAAGGACAGCAACATAACCACAAGCAATTTAAATATATCATAGCAATTCACCAATCACCGATAGGACAACGATAATCTACTCAGACATCATAGGATGGCAACACATCATTGGATAATAATATGAAGCATAAAGCACCATGTTCAAGTAGAGGGTACAACAGGTTGCAGGAGAGTGGACTGCTGTAGATAGATGGGGGAAGGTGATGGAGATGTTGGTGAAGATGACGGAGGTGTTGGTGTAGATCGCCATCACATGATGATGGCCCCGATGGCACTCCGGTGCCACCGGAAGCGAGGGGGAGAGAGCCCCCCTCCTTCTTCTTCTTCCTTGACCTTCTCCCTAGATGGGAGAAGGGTTTCCCCTCTGGTCCATGGCCTCCATGGCGGCGGAGGGGCGAGAGCCCCTCCGAGATTGTATCTGTCTCTCTGTCTCTCTCTGTTTCTGCGTTCCCATATTCTGGCCCTTCACCGTTTCTTATATTCCCGAAGATCCGTAACTCCGATTGGGCTGATATTTTGACACGAATTTTATCCGGATATTAGCTTTCTTGTGGCGAAAGAAGGGCATCAACCGGCTTACGGAGTGGCCACAAGGGCCTAGGGCGCGCCCCCAGCCTCGTGGCCCACTCGGGCATCGTCTCACGTTGGTTTCGCTTCCCAAAATTCACATATATTCCAAAAAAATCTCAGTCCATTTTTATTCCGTTTGGACTCCATTTGATATGGATATTCTGCGAAACAAAAAACATGCAACAAACAGGAACTTGCACTGGGCACTAGATCAATATGTTAGTCCCCAAAAATAGTATAAATAGTTGCCAAAATATATGAAAGTTGTAGAATATTGGCATGGAACAATCAAAAATATAGATACGACGGAGACGTATCAGGTCATAATGAACGGAACGGTGGAAAGTTGCATGGGAATATATCCCGGAATGGCTATGGAAATGCCATGATAGGTAGGTATGGTGGCTCTTTTGAGGAAGGTATATGGTGGGTGTATGGTATCGGTGAAAGTTGCGCGGTACAAGAGAGGATAGCATTGGTGGAAGGGTGAGAGTGCGTATAATCCATGGACTCAACATTAGTCATAAAGAACTCACATACTTATTGCAAAAATCTACAAGTCATCAAAACAAAGTACTACACGCATGCTCCTAGGGGAAGGGTTGGTAGGAGTTAACCATCGCGCGATCCCGACCTCCACACAAAGGAAGAAAATCAAAGAAATACCTCATGCTTCAAATTTGTCACACAACGGTTACCATACGTGCATGCTATGGGACTTGCAAACATCAACACGAGTATTATTCAAATTCACAATTACTCTACTAGCATGACTCTAATATCACCATCTTCATATCTCAAAACAATCATCAAGTATCAAACTTCTCATAATATTCAAAGCAGTTTATATGAAAGTTTTTATTATACCCATCTTGGATGTCTATCATATTACGACTAATTTCATAACCAAAGCAAACTACCATGATGTTCTAGAAGACTCTCAAAATGATATAAGTGAAGCATGAGAGATCAATAATTTCTACAAAATAAAACCATAGCCGTGCTCTAAAAAGATATAAGTGAAGCACTAGAGCAAAACCATCTAGCTCAAAAGATATAAGTGAAGCACATAGAGTATTCTAATAAATTCTGTTTCATGTGTGTGTCTCTCAAAAGGTGTGTACAGCAAGGATGATTGTGGTAAATTAAAAAGAAAAGACTCAAATCATACATGACGCTCCAAGAAAAACACATATCATGTGGTGAATAAAAATATAGTCTCAACTAAAGTTACCGATAGATGAAGACGAAAGAAGGGCATCCCCAAGCTTAGGCTTTTGGTTTTCCTTGAATTTTACCTTGGGGTTCCTTTGGCATCCCCAAGCTAAGGCTTTTGCCACTCTTTGTTCCATAGTCCATCAAATCCTTACCCGAAAACTTGAAAACTTCACAACACAAAACTCAACAGAAAATCTCGTGAGCTTCGTTAGTATAAGAAAACAAACCACCACTTTAAGGTACTGTATTGACTCATTCTTTATTTATATTGGTGTTAAACCTACTGTATTCCAACTTCTCTATGATTCATACCCCCGATACTACTCATAGATTCATCAAAATAAGCAAACAACACATGCAAAATAGAATCTGTCAAAAACAGAACAGTCTGTAGCAATCTGTAACTTTCGAATACGTCTATAACTCTAAAAATTATGAAACAAATTGGTGGACGTGAGGAATTTGTCTATTAATCATCTTCAAAAAGAATCAAATTAAAAGCACTCTCCAGTAAAAAATTGCAGCTAATATCGTGAGCGTAAAAGTTTTTGTTTTTTACAGTAAGATCGCAAAAACTTCACCCAAGTCTTCCCAAAGGTTCTACTTGGCACAAACTCTAATTAAAACACAAAACCTCATCTAAACAGAAGCTAGATGAATTATTTATTACTAAACATAAGTAAAAGCAAAGAAAATAAAATTGGGTTGCCTCCCAACAAGCGCTATCGTTTAACGCCCCTAGCTAGTCATGATACAAGAATAGATCTAGGTATTGCCATCTTTGGTAGGCAATTCTTCAATTGAACACTTATAACCCTTAGGAGTTTCCCTTTTTTCATTAATAATCAAACTCCTAGGCAAGAATTCAAGAAATTCATTCATAGCAAATGGTTCCCTAATGATGGTAAGAAAGTTGGGGTGAACACTTATTGACTTGAGATCCACAGTTTCCTTACTAGAAGATTCACCTTTATTTTTAGGAACATACATAAACTTGACCATTTTGGTAGTAGAGGGGTCCGAAGTATTTCTAAAAACAGAAAAACAAGACCCTACATTGGTAATAATATCCTCAAACTTATCAATTCTAGTGGAATCTTGATCTATTTTCTCATTAACTATGGGTTCCTTTTCCATAAAAAAATTCAGAGTGACTCCTACCTTAGATCCATATTGGGTAATTTGGTTATGGATCTTTTTATCCAAATTCTCAATCAATTCTATAGTGGCAAATTTATTTTCAATAATTTCAATCCTCTTCATTACGTGTTCTAAGGATAAGATAGTTCCATTAACCAAAAGAGGTGGTGGGCCAAACAAATCTATCATAGCATTATAAGAGTCAAAAGTATGGTTACCCAAGAAATTCCCTCCGGTAATAGTATCAATAATATATCTATTCCAAGGAGTAATGCCTACATAAAAATTTCGAAGAAGCACGGAAGTTGGAAGCTTCCTAGTAGATCTATTCTGAGCATTGCAAATTCTATACCAAGCATCTTTTAGATTTTCTCCCTCCCTTTGTTTAAAATTAAGAACTTCACTCTCGGGAGACAAAGGAGCAGATAAGGGACTAGCCATGACGGCAAAGCAAACGATAAAACACACAGGGCAAATAAGAGGGCGAATAAAATGGCAAAGGTGAAGTGGGGGAGACGAAAACGAGAGGCGAATGGCAAATAATGTAATGCGAAGGATAAGAGTTTGTGATGGGTACTTGGTATATAGCTTGTGCGTAGATCTCCCCGGCAACGACGCCAGAAGTCCTTCTTGCTTCCTCTTGAGCATGCATTGGTTATTCCCTTGAAGAGGAAAGGGTGATGCAACAAAGCAGCGTAAGTATTTCCCTCAGTTCTGAGAACCAAGGTATCAATCCAGTAGGAGACTACACGCAAGTTCCTCGTACCTGCACAAACAAATAAGAACCTTGCAACCAATGCGATAAATGGGTTGTCAATCCCTTCACGGGCCCTTGCAAAAGTGAGATCTGATGGAGATGATAAGATAAATATTTTTGGTATTTTTGTTGTGTAAAGACTGCAAAACAAAAGAACAATAAAGATAAATAGTTGAATTAAGATTAATATGATGGAAGATAGACCTGAGGGCCATAGGTTTCACTAGTGGTTTCTCTCAAGATAGCAGATTCTATGGTGGGTGAACAAATTATTGTCGAGCAATTGATAGAAAAGCGCATAGTTATATTGTCATGGTGCTTAGGCGAAGCCCTGCACGGATCACATCATCAACACCGTCGCCACGCCATCGTGCTGACGGAACTCTCCCTCGTCCTCAACTAGATCAAGAGCTTGAGGGACGTCATCGTGCTGAATGTGTGCTGAACACGGAGGTGCCGTACGTTCGGTGCTTGGATCAGTTGGATCGTGAAGATGTTCGACTACATCAACCGTGTTACTAAACGCTTCCGCTTACGGTCTACGAGGGTACGTGGACTCACTCTCCTCGCTCGTTGCTATGCTTCTCCTAGATAGATCTTGTGTGATCGTAGGAATTTTTTTGAAATACTATGTTCCCCAACACCAAGAGGGGAAACACACCAGCCACTAGGGGCTGGTGCACCCCCAATATGGGCTGGCCTAAGAAGGAGAAGGAAAGGGGAGAAGGGAAAGGAAGGTGAGGAATAGGATTCACACTTCCTTCCCTCAATCTCCCTCTTTCCTTCCCTCTCGAATAAATATGGCAGGGAGGGCGCAGGGTAAGGCAAGCCCATAGGGGGGCCGGTGGCCCGCCCTAGGGCGCGCCCTGTCCTCTCCCTCCCACAGATATATATGAGGGAGAGGGGACTCCTAGAACACACGAACATCAATTGTTAGCCGTGTGCGGCGCCCCCCTCCATAGTTTACAACCCGGTCATATTTTTGTAGATGCTTAGGTGAAGCCCTGCGGAGATCACTTCACCATCACCGTCACCACACCGTCGTGATGACGGAACTCATCTACTATCTCGACGTCTTGCTAGATTGATACGTCTCCAACGTATCTATAATTTTTTATTGTTCCATGCTATTATTTATGAAGTCTTGGATGTTTAATGGGCTTTATCATTCACTTTTATATCATTTTTGGGACTAACCTACTAACCCAAAGGCCCAGTCCAGATTGCTGTTTTTTGCCTATTTCAGGGTTTTGCAGAAAAAGAATATCAAACGGAGTCCAAACGGAATGAAACCTTCGCGAGAGATATTTTTGGAGAAAATCACGCCCAGGAAGCTTGAGAACCATGTCAGAAGATCGAGGAGCCGCCCTCGAGGGTGGGGGCGCGCCCCCCTGCCTCGAGGCCTCCTCATGTGGCCCCGGGTGCCCTCCTTCTTCCTATATAAGTCCACGTACCCCAGAAACTCCGTACGCAGAGAGAAAACCCTAATTCCACCGCCGTAGCTTCTGTTCCCATGGAGATCCCATCTTGGAGCCTGTTCCGGAGCTCCACCGGAGGGGGGTCCATCACGGAGGCCTTCTTCATCATCATTGTCGCCCTCACCATGAGTTGTCAGTGGTTTACCACAGACCTTCGGGTCCATAGCTAGTATCTAGATGGCTTCTTCTATCTATCTGGATCTCAATACAAAGTTCTCCTCGGTCTTCGAGGAGATCTATTCGATGTAATATCTTTTTGCGGTGTGTTTGTCGAGATCCGATGAATTGTGAGTTTATGATCAAGGCTATCTATGAAAGATATTTGGTTCTTCTCTGAACTTTTTATGTGTGCTGATCATATCCTTGCAAGTCTCTTCGAATTATTGGTTTGGTTTGGCCTATTAGATCTATAGTTTTTGCAATGGGAGAAGTGCTTGGCTTTGGGTTCAATCTTGCAGTGTCCTTTCCCAGTGACAGTAGGGGCAGCAAGGCACGTATTGTATTGTTGCCATCGAGGATAAAAAGAAGGGGTTTTCATCATATTGCTTGAGTTTATCCCTCTACATCATGTCATCTTGCTTAAAGCGTTACTCTGTTCGTATGAACTCAATACACTAGATGCATGCTGGATAGCGGTCGATGTGTGGAGTAATAGTAGTAGATGCAGGCAGGAGTCGGTCTACTTGTCTCGGACGTGATGCCTATATATAATGATCATGCCTAGATAGTCTCATGATTATTCGCTTTTCTATCAATTGCTCGACAGTAATTTGTTTACCCGACATAGAATATCACTATCATGAGAGAAGCCACAAGAGAAAACTATGGCCCTCGGGTCTATTCTCAACATATCAATCTACATCTACTTTAATTTTACCGCTTTTATTTGCTGTTTTATTAAACCAAAAATACCAAAAATATAAACTATCATCTCTATCAGATCTCACTCTCGTAAGTGACCGTAAAGGGATTGACAACCCCTTATCGCGTTGGCTGCGAAGTTCTTATTTGTTTGTGCAGGTGCGAGGGACTCGCGCGTGGTCTCCTACTGGATTGATACCTTGGTTCTCAAAAACCAAGGGAAATACTTACGCTACTGTACTGCATCTCCCTTTCCTCTTCGAGGGAATACAACGCAAGCTCAAGAGGTAGCAAGAAGAATTTCTGGCGCCGTTGCCGGGGAGGCTTACGCAAAAGTCATATACCAAGTACCTATCACAAACCCTTATCCTTCGCATTACATTTAGTTGCCTCTCGTTTTCCTCTCCCCCACTTCACCCATGCCGTTTTATTTGCCCTTCTTCTGTCGTGTGTTTATCGTTCGCTTGCTTCTTGTTCGCTTGTGTGTGTTGCTTGCTTGCTTGTCATCATGTCTAGGACACCTATTATTATCACCACTCCCGAGAGTGAGGTCCTCAACTTTAAACAAAGGGAGGAAGAGAACTTAAAAGATGCCTGGTATAGAATTTGCAATGCTCATAGTAGATCTAATAGGAAGTTTTCCACTTCCGCGCTTCTTCGCAATTTTTATGTGGGCATAACTCCATGGAATAGATTCATCTTAGACACCATTATCGGAGGGAATTTCTTGGGTAGCCACACCGTTGATTCTTATAAAGCTATGACTGAATTATTTGGCTCACCACCTCTTATGGTTAATGGGACCGTTTTAACTTTGGAGCATGTCATGCAAAGGTTAGAAATCGTTGAAAACAAAGTTGCTACGATAGAACTTGTAGATAACTTGGATAGAAAAATTCATAATGAAATCACCCAATATGGATCCAAGGTAGGAGTTGCTCTGAAAAATCTTAAGGAAAAAGAGCCCATAGTTAAAGAAAAGCTAGATCAGGATTCTACTAGAATCAATAAGCTTGAGGATGTTATCACTAATGTGGGTTCCGATCTTTCCGCTATAAAAACTACTCCAAATACCTCCACTAAATTATCTAAGTTCATGTATGTCCCTAAAGACAAGGGTGAAACCTCTAAACTTGCGGATCTCAAATCCATAAGTGTTCACCCTAATTTTCTTACTTTTGCAAGAGATCCTTTTGACACTTTAGAATTTTTTGATTTATTGCCCAAGAGTTTGATTATTCATAGGGACAAAGAAGTGCCCAAGAATCACAAGTGCTTAATTAAAGAATTTCCTTCCAAAGATGGCAATACCTAGATCTATCTTGTATCGTGCCTAGCTAGGGGCGTAAAACGATAGCGCTTGTTGGGAGGCAACCCAATTTTATGTTTTTTGTTTTTTTGCTGTTAGGGAATAAATATTGCATCTAGCCTCTGATTAGATGTGGTTTCATGTTTTGTTTAGTGTTTGTGCCAAGTAGAACCTTTGGGAAGACTTGTGTGAAGTTTATATGATCTCGCTGTGAAAAACAGAATCGTTAGCGCTCGCTAAAGTAGTCGTGAGATTTTACTGGAGCGTGCTTTCTAGTTGATTCTTTTTTCTGCTGATTGGTAGACAAATGGCGCAAATTTACCAATTTAGTTTAAATTTTTTGGAGTTCCAGAAGTAAACGTACCCTGCATATTACTACAGACTGTTCTGTCTTTAACAGATTCTGTTTTTCGTGTGTTGTTTGCTTATTCTGATGCATCTATGAGTAATATTGGAGGATATGAACCATAGATAAGTTGGAGTACAGTAGGTTTAACACCAATATAAACAAATAATGAATTCATTGCTGTACCTTTGAGTAGTGGTTTGCTTCCTCATACTAACGGAGCTCACGAGAATTTTTGTCTAAGTTTTGTGTTGTGAAGTTCCAAGTTTTGAGTATTTCTTTGATGGACTATGGAACAAGGAGTAGCAAAGGACTAAGCTTGGGGATGACCATGGCACCCCAAGTAAATTCAAGATAATCAAAAGCCTAAGCTTTGGGATGCCCCGGGAAGGCATCCCCTCTTTCATCTTCATCCATCGGTAACTATACTTGGAGCTATATTTTTATTCGCAACATGATATGTGTTTTGCTTGGAGCGTCATGTAAAATTTGAGTGTTTGCTTGTTAGTTTGCCACAATCATCCTTGCTGGACACACCTATTTGAGAGAGTTAAATATGGCCTAGAAATTATTAGAACACTCTATGTGCTTCACTTATATCTTTTGAGTTGAGTAATTTTTGCTCTAGCGCTTCACTTATATCTTTTAGAGCATGGTGGTGGTAATATTTTGTAGAAATTGTTGAACTCTCATGCTTCACTTATATATATTTGAGAGTCTATTAAAACAGCATGGTAATGTTTTTAGGCTAAAGAAACTAGTCTTCACATGATAGACATCCAATGTCAATGGAGTAAAAAAATTCACACCGAGTGCATTGAATAGAATGAGATGTTGGATGCTTGATAATTGTTTTGAGACATGAGGATAGTGATATTAGAGTCATGCTAGTGGAGTTATTATGAAATTGAGAAATACTTGTGTTAAGGTTAGTGATTCCCGTATCATGCACGTATGGTGAACCTCTATGTGACGAAGTTAGAGCATGAGGTATTTGTAGAGTGCCAACCTTTGTGTGGAGGTCGGGGGCGCGCGATGGTTAACTCCTACCAACCTCCCCCCTAGGAGCATGCGTTGATTGCTTTGTTTTGATGACTCGTAGATTTTTGCAATAAGTATATGAGTTATTATGACTAATGTTGAGTCCATGGATTATACGCACTCTCACCCTTCCACCATTGCTAGCCTCTCTTGTACCGCGCAACTTTCGCCGGTACCATAAAACCACTATATATCCTTCCTCAAAACAGCCACCATATTGTTCCTCAAAACAGCCACCATACCTACCTATCATGGCATTTCCATAGCCATTCCGAGATATATTGCCATGCAACTTTCCACCATTCCGTTCATATGACACGCATCATATTGTCATATTGCCATGCATGATCATGTAGTTGACATCGTATGGCAAGGCCACCATGCATAATTTTTATACATGTCACTCTTGTTTCATTGCACATATCGGTACACCGCCGGAGGCATTAATATAGAGTCATACTTTGTTGTTGTAGTATCAAGTTGTAATATCGAGTTGTAATGAAAGTGTGATGATCATCATTATTCGAGCATTGTCCCATGGGAGGAAAGGCTAAATCTATAAAGCCCCTCCGCAAAAAAAAATGGAAAAAAAGGAAAAAAAAAAAGAAAGGCCACAAGAAAAAGAAAAATGTCAAAAAAAGAAAAAAAGGAAAAAAGGAAAATAAAAGGGGACAATTTCTACTATCCTTTTCCACACTTGTGCTTCAAAGTAGCACCATGTTCTTCATTGTAGAGAGTCTCATGTTTAGTGACTTTCATAGACTAGTGGGAATTATCATTATAGAACTTGGCTTGTATATTCCAACGATGGGCTTCCTCAAATGTTGTAGGTCTTTGTGAGCAAGCAAGTTGGATGCACACCCACTAGTTTCTTTTGTTGAGCTTTCATTCATTTTTAGCTCTAGTACATCAGTTGCATGGCAATCCCTACTCACTCACATTAATATCTATTGATGGGCATCTCCATAGCCCGTTGATACGCCTAGTCGATGTGAGACAATCTCCCTCCTTTTTGACTTCTCCACAACCACCTCTATTCCACCCATAGTGCTATATCCATGGCTCACGCTCATGTATTGCGTGAAAGTTGAAAGGTTTGAAAAGATAGAGTACGAAAACAAGTGCTTGGCTGAAATCGGGGTTGTGCATGATATGAATATTTTGTGTGATGAAGAGGGAGCATAGCCAGACTATATGATTTTGTAGGGATAACTTTCTTTAGCCATAGTATTTTGAGAAGACATGATTGATTTGTTAGTATTGCTTGAAGTATTGTTATTTCTTATGTCAATATAGACTTTTATCTTGAATCTTTCATATCTGAACATTCATGCCACAATTATGAGAATTACATTGAAACACTATATTGGTTAGCATTCCACACCAAAAATTCTTTCTTTATCATTTACCTACTCGAGGACGAGCAGGAATTAAGCTTGGGGATACTTGATACGTCTCTAAGGTATCTATAATTTTTTATTGTTCCATGCTATTATTTATGAAGTCTTGGATGTTTAATGGGCTTTATCATTAACTTTTATATCATTTTTGGGACTAACCTACTAACCCGAAGGCCCAGTCCAGATTGCTGTTTTTTGCCTATTTCAGGGTTTTGCAGAAAAAGAATATCAAACAGAGTCCAAACGGAATGAAACCTTCGCGAGAGATATTTTTGGAGAAAATCACACCCAGGAAGCTTGAGAACCACGTCAGAGGATCGAGGAGCCGCCCTCGAGGGTGGGGGCGCGGCCCCCTTCCCAGGGCGCGGCCCCCTGCCTCGAGGTCTCCTCGTGTGGCCCACGGTGCCCTCCTCCTTCCTATATAAGTGCACGTACCCCAGAAACTCCGTACGCAGAGAGAAAACCCTAATTCCACCGCTGTAGCTTCTGTTCCCGTGGAGATCCCATCTAGGAGCCTGTTCCGGAGCTCCACCGGAGGGGGATCCATCACGGAGGCCTTTCATCATCATCATCATCGCCCTCACCATGAGTTGTGAGTAGTTTACCACAGACCTTCGGGTCCATAGCTAGTATCTAGATGTCTTCTTCTCTCTCTCTGGATCTCAATACAAAGTTCTCCTCGGTCTTCGAGGAGATCTATTCGATGTAATCTCTTTTTGCGGTGTGTTTGTCGAGATCCTATGAATTGTGAGTTTATGATCAAGGTTATCTATGAAAGATATTTGGTTCTTCTCTGAACTTTTTATGTGTGCTCATAATATCCTTGCAAGTCTCTTCGAATTATTGGTTTGGTTTGGCCTACTAGATCTATAGTTCTTGCAATGGGAGAAGTGCTTGGCTTTGGGTTCAATCTTGTGGTGTCCTTTCCCAGTGACAGTAGGGGCAGCAAGGCACGTATTGTATTGTTGCCATCGAGGATAAAAAGATGGGGTTTTCATCATATTGCTTGATTTTATCCCTCTACATCATGTCATCTTGCTTAAAGCGTTACTCTGTTCGTATGAACTCAATACACTAGATGCATGCTAGATAGCGGTTGATGTGTGGAGTAATAGTAGTAGATGCAGGGAGGAGTAGGTCTACTTCTCTCGGATGTGATGCCTATATACAATGATCATGCCTAGATAGTCTCATAATTATTCGCTTTTCTATTAATTGCTTGACAGTAATTTGTTTACCCGCCATAGAATATCGCTATCATGAGAGAAGCCACTAGAGAAAACTATGGCCCCAGGGTCTATTCTCAACATATCAATCTACATCCACTTTACTTTTATCGCTTTTATTTGCTGTTCTTATAAACTAAAAATACCAAAAATATAAACTATCATCTCTATCAGATCTCACTCTCGTAAGTGACCGTAAAGGGATTGACAACCCCTTATCGCGTTGGCTGCGAAGTTCTTATTTGTTTGTGCAGGTGCGAGGGGCTGGCGCGTGGTCTCCTACTGGATTGATACCTTGGTTCTCAAAAACCGAGGGAAATACTTACGCTACTGTGCTGCATCTCCCTTTCCTCTTCGAGGGAATACAACGCAAGCTCAAGAGGTAGCATAGATCGAGAAGGCAAGGGACGTCACCGAGCTGAACATGTGCAGAACACGGAGGTGTCGTGCGTTCGGTACTTGATCGGTTGAAGCGCGAAGAAGTTTGACTACATCAACCGCATTGTGAAACGCTTTCGCTTATGGTCTCTGAGGGTATGTAGACACACTCTCCCCCTCGTTGATATGCATCTCCATGGATATATCATTGCGTATGCACATATTTTTTTCCATGCAATGTTTCCCAACAGTGGCATCATGAGCCAGGTCTATGCGTAGATGATATGCACGAGTAGAAAACAAAGAGTTGTGGGCGGTGGTCGTCATACTGCTTACCACCAACGTCTTATTTTGATTCGGCGACATTGTAAGATTAAGCGGCCCGGACCAACCTTACATGTCCACATACATGAGACCGGTTCCACCGACAGACATGCAAGTTGTTTTGCATAAAGGTGCCTGGCAGGTGTCTGTTTCTCCTACTTTAGTTGAATCGAATTTGACTGCGGCCGGTCCTTGTTGAAGGTTAAAACAGCAACCTTGATAAATCACCGTAGTAGTTTTGTGCCGTAGGTAAGAGCGGTTCATGCTAGAAGCCCGTAGTAGCCACGTAAAACTTACAACAACAAAGGAGAGGATGTCTAACTTGTTTTTGCAGGGTATGTTATGATGTGATATGATCAAAGACATGATGAGTTATTCGTTATTCTATGAGATAATCATGTTTTGTAAATTATCGGCAATCAACGGGAGCTTTATGGTTGTCTCTTTATTGTATGAAATTGCAAGCGCCATGTAATTGCTTTACTTTATCGCTATGAGTTAGCAATAGTCGTAGAAGCAATAGTTGGCGAGACGACCACGACGCTACGATGGAGATCAAGGTGTCAAGTGCTACCTCTTGAGGATGCCTTGTTTTTACCTTGAAGAGGAAAGGGTGATCCAACAAAGTAGAGTAAGTATTTCCCTCAGTTTTTGAGAACCAAGGTATCAATCCAGTAGGAGACAACACGCAAATCCCTCGTACATGCACAAACAATTAAGAACCTTGCAACCAACGCGATAAAGGGGTTGTCAATCCCTTCACGGCCATTTGCAAAAGTGAGATTGATAGAGATAATAAGATAAATATTTTTGGTATTTTTGTTGTATAGATTGAAAAGTAAAGATTGCTAGTTGACTGAAGATTGATATGATGGAAAATAGACCCCGAGGCCATAGATTTCACTAGTGGCTTATCTCAAGATAGCATATTCTACGGTGGGTGAACAAATTACTGTCGAGCAATTGGTAGAAAAGCGCATAGTTATGAGAATATCTAGGCATGATCATGTATATAGGCATCACGTCCGCGACAAGTAGACCGATATAATTATGCATCTACTACTATTACTCCACACATCGACCGCTATCCATCATGCATCTAGAGTATTAAGTTCATATGAACAGAGTAACACCTTAAGCAAGATGACATGATGTAGAGGGATAAACTCATGCAATATGACATAAACCCCATCTTTTTATCCTCGATGGCAACAATACAGTACGTGCCTTGCTGCCCCTGCTGTCATTGGGAAAGGACACCGCAAGATTGAACCCAAAGCTAAGAACTTCTCCCATTGGAAGAAAGATCAATCTAGTAGGCCAAGCCAAACTGATAATTTGAAGAGACTTGCAAAGATATTAAATCATGCATATAAGAATTCAGAGAAGAATCAAATATTGTTCATAGATAATCTTGATCATAAACCCACAATTCATCGGATCTCGACAAACACACCGCAAAAAGTATTACATCGAATGGATCTCCAAGAAGATCGAGGAGAACTTTGTATTGAGATCCAAAGAGAGAGAAGAAGACATCTAGCTAATAACTATGGACCCGAAGGTCTCTGGTAAACTACTCACACATCATCGGAGAGGCTATGGTGTTGATGTAGAAGCCCTCCGTGATCGATTCCCCCTCCGGTGGAGCTCCGAAAAAGGCCCCAAGATGGGATCTCACGGGTACATAAGGTTGCGGAGGTGGAAATAGGGTTTCATGGTGCTCTCGGATGTTTTCATGGTATATGAGTATATATAGGCTGAAGAAGTATGTCGGTGGAGCTACGAGGGGCCCACGAGGGTGGGGGCGCGCCTACCCCCTGGGCGCGCCCTCCTGCCTCGTGGCTTCCCACGCGTGTACTCCAAGTCTTCTGGATTGTGTTTGTTCCAAAAACGATCCTCGCGAAGGTTTCATTCCGTCTGGACTCCGTTTGATATTCCTTTTCTGTGAAACACTGAAATGGGCAAAAATACAGCAATTTGCACTGGGCCGTTGGTTAGTAGGTTAGTCCCAAAAATAAATTAAAAGTGCATATTAAAGCCCATTAAACATCTAAAACAGATAATATAAGAGCATGGAACAATCAAAAATTATAGATACGTTGGAGACGTATCAAGCATACCCAAGCTTAATTCATGCTCGTCCTCGAGTAGGTAAATGATAAAAATAAAAAATTTGATGTGGAATGCTACCTAACATAATTCTCAATGTAAATTTCTTTATTGTGGCATGAATGTTCAAATCCGAAACATTCAAGACAAAAGTTTAATATTGACATAAGAATAATAATACTTTAAGCATACTGTCAAAGCAATTATGTCTTCTCAAAATAACATGGCCAAAGAAAGTTCATCCCTACAAAATCATATAGTTTGGCTATGCTCCATCTTCATCACACAAAATACCCAAATCATGCACAACCCCGGTTTCAGCCAAGCAATTGTTTCATACTTTAATTTTTTCAAACTTTTTCAACTTTCATGCAATACATGAGCGTGAGCCATGGATATAGCACTATGGTGGAATAGAGTGGTGGTTGTGGAGAAGACAAAACAAGGAAGATGGTCCCACATCGACTAGGTGTATCAATGGGCTATGGAGATGCCCATCAATAGATATCAATGTGAGTGAGTAGGGATTGCCATGCAAAGGATGCACTAGAGCTATAAATGTGTGAAAGGTCAACAAAAGAAACTAAGTGGGTGTGCATCCAACTTGCTTGCTCACGAAGACCTAGGGCATTTGAGGAAGCCCATCGTTGGAATATACAAGCCAAGTTCTAAAATGAAAATTCCCACTTGTATATGAAAGTGACTAAACAAGAGACTCTCTATCATGAAGATCATGGTGCTACTTTGAAGCACAAGTGTGGAAATAAGATATTAGCATTGTCCCCCTTTTTTTGGCCTTTTTTGGCCTTTTTGGGGGACAATGCTCTAATAATGATGGTCATCACACTTCTATTTATTTACAACTCAAAGATTACAACTCGATAGTAGAACAAAATATGACTCTATGTGGATGCCTCCGGCGGTGTACCGGGATGTGCAATGAATCAAGAGTGACATGTATGAAACACTATGCATGGTGGCCTTGCCACAAATACAATGTCAACTACATGATCATGCAAGGCAATATGACAATGATGAAATGTGTCATAATAAACGGAACGGTGGAAAGTTGCATGGCAATATATCTCGGAATGGCTATGGAAATTCCATAATAGGTAGGTATGGTGGCTGTTTTTAGGAAGATATATGGTGGGTGTATGGTACCGGCGAAAGTTGCGCTGTACAAGAGAGGCTAGCAATGGCGGAAGGGTGAGAGTGTGTATAATCCATGGACTCAACATTAGTCATAAAGAACTCACATATTTATTGCAAAAATCTACAAGTCATCAAAACAAAGCACTACACGCATGCTCCTAGGGGAAGGGTTGGTAGGAGTTAACCATCGCGCGATCCCGACCTCCACACAAAGGATGACAATCAAAGAAATACCTCATGCTTCAAATTTGTCACACAACGGTTACCATACGTGCATGCTATGGGACTTGCAAACCTCAACACAAGTATTTCTCAAATTCACAACTACTCTACTAGCATGACGCTAATATCACCATCCTCATATCTCAAAACAATCATCAAGCATCAAACTTCTCATAGCATTCTATGCACTTTATATGAAAGTTTTTATTATACCCATCTTGGATGACTATCATATTAGGACAATTTTATAGCCAAAGAAAATTACCATGATGTTCTAAAGGACTCTCAAAATAATATAAGTGAATCCTGAGATAACAATAATTTCTATAAAATAAAACCACTGTCGTGCTCTAAAAAGATATAAGTGAAGCACTAGAGCAAAATCATCTAGCTCAAAAGATATAAGTGAAGCACATAGAGTATTCTAATAAATTCCGATTCAAGTGTGTCTCTCCCAAAAGGTGTGTACAGCAAGGATGAATGTGATAAACTAAAAAACAAAGACTCAAATCATACAATACGCTCCAAGCAAAACACATATCATGTGGTGAATACAAATATAGTCTCAAGTAAAGTTACCGATAGACGAACACGAAAGAAGGGATGCCTTCCCAGGGCATCCCCAAGTGAAAGAACATGCGGTGCCCCCATGTTTGGTTTTGGTTATTGATGACAATCTCTATGGACTAATGGTTGCCCTGAGTTATATTTGAAGGGTTTGTCCATGGGCTTTTCTTGGAGTCCATGTGTTGGTTTCAAGGAGAGTTTGTGATGACCAAGGTGCTATTAAGGAATTATCCAAAGATTGGTATTGTGAGTGTTGAGCTTATTGCAAGCATGCCTTGAATAAGAAGAGTGTGTTATCATTCATGTTTACCTTCAAGACATCATCCAAATGAAGAGAGTTGGAAAGATTCAAGGTTGATCAAGACTAAGTACAGAGAGTGTTTCAAGTTGATCAAGACACAAAGCGTAGAAGATGTACCGAGAGGGATCAAGCGATCCCATGGTTTGGTAAGCATTGTCAATTACGCTTCGTGTACTAACCCATGATCTTTGTGAGAGTTCTATGTGGGGTTAGGTTATCTTCCATGGGCTTGCGTTAAGAGGAAGATCACATACAACCCATGGAGGATGACATCAAAGCAAGGTTGTGGTGTGCAAGTTCAAGTGATGGATCACGAGCAGATCAAGTGCTTGAAGCCTGCCATCCATTGTGGTGACAATGGACTTGTGAAGATATGCCGAAGAGTGGCTCATCCATAGTGGAGTATGGGGGAGCAATCTACTAGTCTTCACCGAGCCAACGCAATCAAGAAAGGTGGTCCAACTTGAGGAAGTCAAGATCGTCTACATCTAGCTCAAGTGGACTTTGTGCAAGGCAAAGGTTTTCCCTTGATAGGTTCTTTATTTTACCGGTCTCATGGTGGTAGTTTGGAGACCGGGTTATAGGATCGATTGATGTACTATCAAGGGGGCTCTCAAGTGAGTAGCTTGATCATATCATTCGTAGAGAGCGCAAACCATTGCATGCTTGCATCATATTTCTTGGTTCTTGTTTGGTTTTATTCTTATGAGATTTGGAGCTTATTGTCATCTTCTTGACAAGCTTGAGTTCATCGAAAACGGAGTTCACATGCTTCTTCTATTGCGTTTTCGGTGTTGGAGGTTTTACCGGTCTCTTTTGAGAAAGGGTTCTCACCATTTTCTTATGGGCCTTTTCTCATTTGCTTCTTATTGTTATTTCTATCAAGATTGTGTTAGGCCATGTCGTTAGGTTTCCAACAAACTTAGTTTCGTTGAATTCGGAGTCCGTTTGCAAAAGTAATTATGTCAGTTTTGGTGTCCCCAGTAAGGCTGCAGCAGTACTACTGCACATTGGAGCAGTACTGCCGCTTGGAGGGGATGTAATTTTTTACTTCCGTGGCTACTTCCGCTCCGGACCAAAAACTCGTCACAAGTCTAGCGGTGGTAGGCACGGATGTAATTTTTTAGTACCGCTCTCAAGCAGTAGTACCGCTACCCCTTAGCAGTAGTACCGCTACCCCTAGCGGTAGTACCGTGAGGTCAAGAGGTACTACCACTCCGACGGTTCTTCTGGCCTTTTTGCCTCCTCGTTGTTGTGTTTCAAAGGGCTACTACCGCCCTAGCGGTAGTACCGCTCCTTGGAGCGGTAGTACCGCTCTATGCGGACTGTGAGCATAACGGTTGGATTTTTCCCCACCTATAAAAGGGGTTCTTCTTCCCCAATGAACCTTATCCTTTGAGCTCGTGTTCTTCCCCCATTGTTGACCTTCTTTGAGCTGTTTATCTCTTAATCCCTCCATGGATTCTTGCTAGTTTTTGGGGGAAATGAAAGAGGAGATCTAGATCCATATTTCCACCAATCACTTTCTCCTCTAGGTGAGGGGAACCCCTTGGATCTAGATCTTGGAGTTCTTTGTGTCTCCTTCTTGTTCTTCCTATCTTTTCCCTCCCTAGGATTAGTTGCTTCGGTGGGATTTGAGAGAGAAGGACTTGGGCACTCCGTGTGCCCTTGCCATTGCATTTGGTGCATTGGTTTGAGTTCTCCACCGTGATACGTGGAAGTTACAAGTTGAGTAGCTTATTACTCTTGGGTGCTTGGTACCCTTGAGCTTGTTCCTCTTGGGTGCTTGGGTGCCCTAGACGGTTGAGGTCACCTTGGAGCCATATTCCATTGTGGTGAAGCTTCATGGTGTGGTTGGGAGCCTCCAATTAAGTTGTGGAGGTAGCCCCAACCTTGGTGGAGTTCTGAGCTCAATCATTGTGGTGTAAAGCTCCGGGCAAGCGTCGGGGTCTCCAATTAGGTTGTGGAGATTACCCCGAGCAATTTGTACGGGTTCGGTGACCGCCCCCAAGGGTTGCCATTTGGACGGGTTCGGTGACCGCCCTCAAGGGTCCCTTAGTGGAATCACGGCATCTTGCATTGTGCGAGGGCGTGAGGAGATTACGGTGGCCCTAGTGGCTTCTTGGGGAGCATTGTGCCTCCACACCGCTCCAAACGGATATTAGCATCCACAAGGGTGTGAACTTTGGGATACATCTTCGTCTCCGCGTGCCTCGGTTATCTCTTACCCGAGCCCTTTACTTATGCACTTTACTTTGTGATAGCCATATTGTTTCTTGTCATATATCTTGCTATCACTTAGTTGTTTATCGTGCTTAGCATAAGTTGTTGGTGCACATAGGTGAGCCTAGTGGTTGTAGGTTTTGTGCTTGACAAATTAACCGTTAGGTTTATTCCGCATTTGTTCAAGCCTAAACCGTAATTATTTTAAAGCGCCTATTAACCCCCCTCTAGGCGACATCCGCGATCTTTCAATTGGTATCAGAGCCTCGTCTCTCTTTATAGGGATTAACCGCCTAGAGAGTAGGGATGTCGACTATGGGTTTAGGATTCTCTGACACTCTTAGTTTTGATGGCGCAAATTTTGATGTTTGGGTAATTCGCATGCTTAATCTCTTCAGGGTCATGGACCCAAATTTAGAGCGAATTGTAGATATGGATTTTTCTCCTCCAAAGGATCCACAAATATTATCTTTAGAGGATGAGAAAAACTCTTATCTCAATGCTCAAGCTTCTAATGTGCTTTTTGATGCTTTGAGCAATGTAGTTATATTTCAACTCATGCCGTTTCGGGATGCTCATGAGTTGTGGACAAAAATTCAAGATAAATATGGCGTGTCCAATAATTGTGGGAATGATTGTTCTCCCTCCACCTCCGACCGTGTTGTATTCTCAACTTCTTCTACTTCACCTACATGTGGTTTGCCACAAGGTAATGATATGGTGAGTAGTGTTGGTCATTGCAATGATGATAGTATGCCTATTGTGTATGATCCTTCATCACTATCTTATTGCAATGCATCTTGTTTGGACTTTAACACTTCGATCACCCTACATGTTTCACATGCTTGTGTTGATAGTCCTTGCATATAATGTAGAAATTGCTTGACTAAAACTCATGATGATATGCTTACTATATCTTGTTGCCATGATAAAAATGCATCTATTTCCTCGAATTGTTGTGCTAACAATGTAGAGGAAACCCAATACCCCATGGAACAAGATGTAGTCTTGAATGGTGCTTCAAGGGATCCTACAACATAATCTATTGCGTTTTGCCTTATGGCTAAGGCTTCAAAGGTATCTCCCACTTAGAATCCCAATATATCTTGTGATGATAGTGATGATGACAATGATGATGATGTTGATAATGATGAAGAGAAAGATAATGTTGCCTCCTTAAAAATTAAGGGGGAAATGATTTTTAAAGCTCTTCATCAGAATAAAATTGCTCGTTCCAACTTCATGGAAATCATGTCTATTGCCATTGAGGGCAAGAATTATATAGAGGAGTTGGAATCTCATCTAGAGGAGCATGAGGTCACCATTGAGAAAATGGAAGGTCATGAGCGTGATTACGCTAATGAGATCGCCGACCTCTCGCAAGCTCTTGAACTTGAACAAACCACCAAGGAATCTCTTGAGGAGACTTTTGCTCTAGAACTATCTAGAATAAAGGAATCCCGTGATAGAGCTCTCGAGGTGGCTAATGATTTTGAAACTAAAAATGAGAAGCTTGAAGTTGCACATGCTAAACTCCTTGAGAATTTTGAGCACCTCGAAAATGGCTCAAGGGTCATTAAGAGTGAGCTCATCAAACTCACCAAGTCTCATGCTCAACTTAAAGCTTCATATTCTAAAGAGCTTGCCAAGTTGCCTTCTCATCTTACCATTATTGAGGATGCTTGTGCTACTAACTCTATTTCTAGTGAAGCATCCATTTTAAAGGAGAATATTGAGCTCAGGGCTCAACTTGAGTTGCTATCTAGCAATTATGGGAAATTGGAAGAAAGTCATGTAAAGCTCACAAGCTCTCATGATGATCTTGTACTATCCCATAATGTGCTAAAGATAGCTCATGAGGCTATGAGTATCAAGGTAACATCTAGTGAGCCTCATGTGGATACTAGCACTACTTCAATTCAAAATGCTATCTTGCCACGTGCTAGTCCTCGTAATTCGTCTACTCACAATGTTGATACTTCTTGTGATGAATTACTTTCCTTGCCTTGTTGCTCTAATGATGAAGCGTATACTTCCTCTAGTACTTGTGTTGATACTAACCATGTAGAGGAAATCAAAGAGCTCAAGGCCCAAGTCACTTCCTTCAAGAAAGACTTGGAAAAGTTTCATGAAGGGAAGTCCGCACTCAACAATATCTTGAGTGTGCAAAAATCCCCCAATGACAAAGGTGGACTTGGATTCAACTCCAACAAGAAGAAAAAGTCCAAGATCATTAACAAGAAGAAGGGCCAAGAACAAGTCAAGAATTCGGCCAAGATTATTTGCTTCATGTGCAAAATTGAAGGGCATCATGTTAGATCTTGCCCATTGAAGAAGAAGGCCATTAGTGACAAGCAACAAGGGAAGAGGCCACAAGTTCAATCTCATGCTATACCGCAAGTTGAAGAAAGGCCACTTCCCAAGAAGACTCATGGTAATGCTTCTCATTTTGAGAAATCAAGTGAGAAGAAAGTGAAGAGTAGATGTTGCTACTTATGCCGTGAGAAGGGTCACCTTGCTTCTTCATGCACTAGTGGTAACTTATCCAACCCAATTGTTATTGATGATATCTACTCTCTTGGGAAGGATAAGGTTGGCAATGTGTTTGACAAGTTTGTTGGTACTCAAAGTGGTGTCAAGCAAAGAACCATTTGGGTTGCCAAGCCTATTGTGACTAACCTCTTAGGACCCAACTTGGTTGGGGACCAACAAGCTCAAACTTGATCAATAGGTGATGTTTGCTACTTTCGAGCTTGCGTTGTATTCCCTCTAAGAGGAAATGGAGATGCAGCACAGTAGCATAAGTATTTCCCCCAATTTTTGAGAACCAAGGTATCAATCCAGTAGGATACCACGCGCAAGTCCCTCGCACCTGCACAAACAAATAAGAACTTCGCAGCCAACGCGATAAGGGGTTGTCAATCCCTTTACGGTCACTTATGAAAGTGAGATCTGATAGAGATGATAGTTTATATTTTTGGTATTTTTAGTTTATAGGAACAGCAAATAAAAGCGATGAAAGTAAAGTGGATGTAGATTGATATGTTGAGAATAGACTCTGGGGCCATAGTTTTCTCTAGTGGCTTCTCTCATGATAGCGATATTCTACGGCGGGTAAACAAATTACTGTCGAGCAATTGGTAGAAAAGCGAATAATTATGAGACTATCTATGCATGATCATTGTATATAGGCATCACGTCCGAGACAAGTAGACCAAAATGATTCTGCATCTACTACTATTACTCCACACACCGACCGCTATCCAGCATGCATCTAGTGTATTGAGTTCATAAGAACAGAGTAACGCCTTAAGCAAGATGACATGATCTAGAGGGATAAACTCAAGAAATATGATATAAACCCCTTCTTTTTATCCTCGATGGCAACAATACAATACGTGCCTTGCTGTCCCTACTGTCACTGGGAAAGGATACCGCAAGATTGAACCCAAAGCCAAGCAGTTCTCCCATTGCAAGAACTATAGATCTAGTAGGCCAAACCAAACCAATAATTCGAAGCGACTTGCAAGGATATTATGAGCACATGATGACCCACAAGTGTAGGGGATCTATAGTAGTCCTTTCGATAAGTAAGAGTGTCGAACCCAACGAGGAGCACAAGGAAATGATAGGCAGTTTTCAGTAAGGTATTTTCTGCAAGCACTGAAATTATAGGTAACATATAGTTTTGTGATAAGGTAATTGGTAGCAAGTGACAAAAGGTAAAAGTGAATAAGGTGCATCAAGGTGGCCCAATCCTTTTTGTAGCAAAGAACAAGCCTAGACAAACTCTTATATAAGGTAAAGAGCTCCCGAGGACACATGGGAATTATCGTCAAGCTTGTTTTCATCACGATCATCTGATTCGCGTTCGGTACTTTGATAATTTGGTATGTGGGTGGACCGGTGCTTGGGTGCTGCCCTTACTTGGACAAGCCTCCCACTTATGATTAACCTCTAATGCAAGCATCCGCAACTACAAAAGAAGTATTAAGGTAAACCTAACCATAGCATGAAACATATGGATCCAAATAAGCCCCTTACGAAGCAACACATAAACTAGGGTTTAAGCTTCGGTCACTCTAGCAACCCATCATCTACTTATTACTTCCCAATGCCTTCCTCTAGGCCCAAATAATGCTGAAGTGTCATGTAGTCGACGTTCACATGACACCACTAGAGGAGAGACAACATACATCTCATCAAAATATCGAATGAAGACCAAATTCACATGACTACTAATAGCGAGACTTCTCCCATGTCCTCAGGAACAGAAGTAACTACTCACAAGACATAATATTGTTCATGATCAGAGGGGTATTAATATGCATAATGGATCTGAACATACGATCTTCCACCAAATAAACCAACTAGCATAGTGGAGTAATCAACACTACTAGCAACCCACAGGTACCAATTTGAGGTTTGGGGTACAAAGATTGGATACAAGAGATGAACTAGGGTTTGAGAGGAGATGATGCTGGTGAAGATGTTGATGAAGATAACCCTCCCCAAGATGGGAGAGTTGTTGGTGATGACGGCGGTGACGATTTCCCCCTCCCGGAGGGAAGTATCACCGGCAGAACAGCTCTGCCGGAGCCCTAGATTGGTTTCCGCCTCGGTTCCGCCTCGAGACAGCGGCGTCTGGTCCTGAAAGCATCCTTATTAGTTTTTCCAAGTCAAAACACTTCATGTAGGAGAAGATGGGCATAGGGGGCCTGCCGGCTGGCCCACGAGGTAGGGGGCGCGCCCTGGGAAGGGGGGGCGCGCCTCCCACCCTCGAGGACAACCGGTGGCCCCTCTCATGGGTTTCTTTCGCCAGATATTTTATATATTTTCCGAAACGATGTCCTGTGGAGTTTCAGGGCTTTTGGAGTTGTGCAGAATAGGTTTTCAGAGTTTGCTCCTTTTTCAGCCCAGAATTCCAGCTGTCGGCATTCTCCCTCTTCATGTAAACCTTGCAAAATAAGAGAGAAAAGGCATAAGTATTGTGACAAAACATGTATAAACAGCCCATAATGCAATAAATATCAACTTATAAGCATGATGCAAAATGGACGTATCAACTCCCCCAAGCTTAGACCTCGCTTGTCCTCAAGAGAAAGCCGATATCGAAAAATATGTTCACATGTTTAGAGATAGAGGTGTCGATAAAAACAGAATACGGACATGAGGGCATCATGATCATTCTCATAATAGCAACTTATATAAATATATTCATATGATTCTTATGCTAAAGTAACAATTCATCCACAATATCAAGTATGCATCATAAACTTCATTGGAAACTAACAAACTTTGGTCTCAGTCATTGAAGCAATTGCAATTTATCGTAACATCGGAAAGAGTCAATATAAGAGATTTTCAGCAAGCCTACATACTCAACTATCATATAGTCTTTCACAATTGCTCACACTCACGCAATACTTATGTTTATGGAGTTTTAATCGGACACAGAGAAAGATAGGGGCTTATGGTGTTGCCTCCCAACCTTTTACCTCACGGGTAATGTCAACAGTAATAGATCATGAAAACTTACATCCAAGTGGGTATATATGTCAGGATCTTTCCAACACAATGTGCTTGCCAAAGGATAAAATGTAAAAAGGAAAGGTGGATTTCACCTTGACACTTATAAGACAAGAATAAAATATAGGCCCTTCGCAGAGGGAAGCAGAGGTTGTCATGTGTTTTTATGGTTGGATGCACAAAGTCTTAGCATAGAAGAACTTCGCTTTATATTGCCACTTGTGATAAGGACCTTTATTATGCAGTCCGTCGCTTTTATTACTTCCATATCACAAGATCGTATAAAGCTAATTTCTCCCACACTAATAAATCATACATATTTTAGCGAGTTTGCAACATGACAACTTACTTGGAAGGATCTTTCTCAATCCATAGGTAGGTATGGTGGACTCTCATGGCAAAACTGGGTTTAAGGATATATGGAAGCACAAGTAGTATCTCTACTTAGTGCGAGGAGTTTTGGCTAGCATGAGGGGGAAAGGCAAGCTCAACTGTTGGATGATCCATGACAATATACTTTATTTCGGATATAAGAAGACATAACCCATTATGTTGTCTTCCTTGTCCAACATCAACTCTTTAGCATGTCATATTTTAATGAGTGCTCACAATCATAAAAGATGTCCAAGATAGTATATTTGTACGTGAAGCCTCTCTTCTTTTATTACTTCCTATTAATTGCAACGATGACCAAAGCTATGTTTGTCACCTCCCAACAACTTTTATTTATCATACTCTTGTATGTGAAGTCATTACTTCCCATAAGATCAATATGATCTCTTTGATACTCTTTATGTTTTCTTTCTATTTATCATGACCCAAGTGAGGAAATCAAGCCCTTAACTCAACACTAATCTTTATTATATAGCTCACGGACTCGATTACAAAGGGTAAAGCTCACAAAGCAAAAGCTCACAACTAGATCATGCTAACTTTATTCTAATAGATCAAGATACTACCAAAAGGATCGAACAAAGTAAAACGCTAAAGATAGGAGTGATGGTGATACGATACCGGGGTCACTCCCCCAAGCTTGGCAGTTGCCAAGAGGAGTGCCCATACCCATATGATTATGTCTCCTTCTCCGGGGGTGGTGATGATGACTTCTTCATCAGCTTACGCTTAAGGGCAGAATTTTGCTCCTTTAGATCATTGATCTCTTGCTCAAGGTTTAATATCTTCTTGCATAGTGCATGCTTGTTTTCCTGCAAGAGGTTAAAAGGGATAAATTCGATCTTAGGTTTCTTTCCTCTGTCGGGGAGGCTTGACTTTTTTGAACTCCACATGCATGTCCCCTGGTTGAGGTAGTGGGAATTCTTCTTCATCTGAGCTGGTCCAATCTTTCCCCTTGGGATCATGGTCCTCTTCTTCCTCCGTGGTCCACCCATAATGCTCCAGGTCACCATAGACCTTAGGGTCAGCAAGGGAGTCAGCCACATAGCTTTCTCCCTCCGAATCCTGGGACGACATGTTACTTTTATCTGCGACAGAAATAGCTCGAAACAAGAACAGAGGATTTCTGCGTGATACAGAGGTCAAAACCTTCGGGAGTATATATAATGATTTTTCCCGAAAAAAAGGAGTAAGCCACAAGAAAACAGAGTCCAGGGGACACACGGGGTGTCCTCGAGGCAGGGGCGCGCCCTGGGAAGGGGGGCGCGCCCTCCACCCTCGAGGACGCTTAGTGTCTCCTCCGGACTGTGGTTTATTTTTCTATTTTTCTAAATATTCCAAAACAGAGAAAATTTGCCTTTAAAACTGTTTTGGAGTCGGTTTGCTTACCGTATCACATACCTCTTCCTTTTCGGAGGCTGAATCGTTCTCGAAAGTGTCCCTTATGTATTCATCCGGGGTTATGGTTTTAATAACATTAGTTTCAATGTTTATAGGATTACCTGAGATATAATGTTTGATCCTTGACCATTCACCACCTTCGGATTTGTGCCTTCGAAGTTGTTGATTTTTATGGCACCGGAACGATAGACCTCCTTGATAATGTAAGGTCCTTCCCACTTGGAGAGAAGTTTTCCTGCAAAAAATCTTAAACGAGAATTGAATAGCAAGACATAATCACCTACATTAAACTCACGCTTTTATATCCTTTTGTCATGCCATCTTTTAACTTTTTCTTTAAACAGTTTAGCATTCTCATAGGCATGGGTTCTCCATTCATCGAGACAGCTAATGTCAAATAGCCTCTTCTCACCGGCAAGTTTGAAATCGTAGTTGAGCTCTTTAACAACCCAATATGCCTTATGTTCTAGCTCAAGTGGTAAGTGACATGCTTTTCCATATACCATCTTATATGGAGACATACCCATAGGATTTTTGTATGCAGTTCTATAGGCCCATAATGCATCATCTAGTTTCTTGGACCAATTCTTCCTAGACCTATTAACTTTCTTTTGCAAGATTAATTTCAACTCCCTATTACTTAACTCTACTTGACCACTAGTCTGTGGGTGATAGGGTGATGCAATTCTATGGTTGACATCATACTTTGCAAGCATCTTACGGAAAGCACCATGAATAAAGTGTGAACCACCATCAGCCATTAGATACCTAGGGACTCCAAACCTCGGAAATATAACTTCTTTAAGCATCTTAATAGAGGTGTTATGATCAGCACTACTAGTTGGAATAGCTTCTACCCACTTAGTAACGTAATCAACAGCAACTAAAATATGTGTGTAACCATTAGAGGTAGGAAACGGTCCCATATAATCAAAGCCCCAGACATCAAACGGTTCAATAACAAGTGAATAATTCATAGGCATTTCTTGACGTCTACTAATATTACCAATTCTTTGACATCACAAGATAAGACAAACTTACGGGCATCCTTGAAGAGAGTACGCCAATAAAAACCGGATTGCAATACCTTATGTGCAGTTCTATCTCCCGCATGGTGTCCTGCATAAGCTTCGGAGTGGCACTTGCGTAGGATCTGTTCATGTGCATGCTCAGGTACACAACGTCTAATAATACCATCCACTCCTTGTTTATAAAGATGTGGCTCATCCCAAAAGTAATGCCTCAAATCATAGAAGAACCCTTTCTTTTGTTGATATGTGAAGCTAGGTGGTATAAACTTAGCAACAATATAATTAGCATAATCAGCATACCATGGAGCAGTGCGAGAAGTATTTATGACAGCTAGTTGTTCGTCAGGAAAGCTATCATCAATAGGTTGTGGGTCATCAAGTATATTCTCTAACCTAGACAAATTATCTGCTATAGGGTTCTCAGCTCCCTTTCTATCAATAATATGCAAGTCAAATTCTTCCAGCAAGAGAACCCATCTGATAAGTCTAGGTTTAGCATCTTTCTTTTCCATGAGGTATTTGATAGCAGCATGATCAGTGTGAATAGTTACCTTAGAATCAATGATATATGGTCTAAACTTATCACAAGCAAACACAACTGCTAAAAATTCTTTCTCAGTAGTGGCATAATTTCTTTGGGCACTATCTAGAGTTTTACTAGCATACTGAATAACATTCAATTTCTTATCAACTATTTGCCCTATGACAGCACCTACAGCATAATCACTAGCATCGCACATAATCTCAAAGGGTAAATTCCAGTCAGGAGGCTGGACAATAGGAGCAAAGATCAATGCTTTCTTAAGTATTTCAAATGCTTCTAGACAATCATCATCAAAGACAAAGGGAATATATTTTTGTAAAAGATTAGTCAGAGGCCTGGAGATTTTGGAGAAGTCCTTAATGAACCTCCTATAAAACCCGACATGACCAAGGAAACTTCGTATACCTTTGATATCCTTAGGGCATGTCATCTTTTCAATAGCATCAACTTTAGCTTTGTCAACATCAATACCTCTTTAAGAAATTTTATGTCCCAAGACAATGCCTTCATTAACCATAAAGTGGCACTTCTCCCAATTCAAGACCAGGTTAGTGTCTTCACATCTCTGCAAAACTCGATCAAGGTTGCTTAAGCAATCATCAAAAGAAGTTCCGTAAATGGAGAAATCATCCATGAAAACCTCAACAATCTTTTCACAAAAGTCAGAGAATATAGCCATCATGCATCTTTGAAAGGTAGCAGGTGCATTACATAAACCAAAAGGCATACGTCTATAAGCAAAGGAACCGAAAGGACAAGTAAAAGTGGTCTTCTCTTGATCCCCTTTTGACACAGGTATTTGAGAGAAACCAGAATAACCATCTAGAAAGCAGAAATGAGTATGTTTGGATAACCTTTCTAGCATTTGATCAATAAATGGCAAGGGGTAATGATCTTTCTTGGTAGCTTTATTTAACTTACGGAAATCAATTACCATCCTATAACCTATAACTATTCTTTGTGGGATCAATTCATCTTTATCATTAGGAACGACAGTCATACCTCCTTTCCTAGGAACGCAATGGACAGGACTTACCCACTAGCTATCAGTAACTAGATAGATAATACCTACCTCTAGAAGCTTTAGAATTTCCTTCCTTACCACTTCTTTCATCTTAGAATTTAATAGCCGCTGATGATCAATAACTGGTTTAGCATTTTCTTCCAATTTTATCTTGTGTTGGCATATAGTGGGACTAATGCCCTTAAGATCATCCAGAGTATATCCAATAGCAGCACGATGCTTCTTCAGAGTTTTCAATAATTTTTCTTCTTCCTGCTGTGAAAGGTTAGCACTAATAATAACAGGATATATCTTCTTTTCATCAAGATAAACATACTTAAGATTATCAGGCAAAGGTTTAAGTTCAAACACGGGATCACCCTTGGGTGGAGGAGGATCCCCTAGGATTTTAACAGGCAAGTTGTTTTTCAGTACGGGTCCCTGTGTAAGGAATATTTCATCTATCTCCCTTCTCTCATTTATATGCATATCATTTTCATGGTCTAGCAAGTATTGTTCTAAAGGATCATTAGGTGGCACGATAATAGAAGCAAGACCAATAATTTCATCTTTACTGGGTGGTGCCTATTCAAGGGGTTGTCTATGAAATTTAGCAAAGTTAAAATCATGAGACGTATCCCCTAACCCAACAGTAACAATATATTTCACGTAGTCTATCTTGGCATTAGCAGTATTCAAGAAGGGTCTACCAAATATAATGGGACATAATGCATCTTGTGGGGAACTAAGAACAAGAAAACCAGTAGGGTATTTAATCTTCCCACACAAGACTTCAATATCTCTAACAATCCCAACCGGTGAAATAGTGTCTCTATTGGCCAGCTTAATAGTAACATCAATCCCTTCTAACTCAACAGGTGCAATATCATGCATAATTTCGTTATACAGATCAAGAGGGGTAATACTCGCACTAGCACCTATGTCACATAAACCATGGTAACAATGATCTCCTATCTTAACAGAGATAACAGGCAAGCCTACAATAGGTTTATGTTTATTCCTAGCATTGGGTTTGGCTATTCTAGCAGACTCTTCTTGGAGGTAAATAACATGTCCATCTAAATCTTCTACCAAGAGATCTTTAACCATAGCAACACTAGGTTCAACTTTAATTTGCTCAGAGGGTGTAGGTGTTCTAGTATTACTCTTACGAACTACAGTTGAAGCTTGAGCATGATCCTTTATCCTAACAGGGAAAGGTGGTTTCTCAATATAAGCAGTAGGTATAACAGGATCAACATTAAGTGATAGTATTTTCTTCAACTTTAATAGGTTCAACTACTTTTACTTCAATAGGGGGATGGTATTTAAACCACTTCTCCTTGGGGAGACCAACTTGAGTAGCAAAAGATTCACACAAAGAAGCTACTATCTCAGAGTCAAGTCCATACTTAGTGTTAAACTCATGGAAAACATCAGTATCCATAAAAGCTTTAACACAATCAAACTTAGGGGTCATACCTGACTCCTTACCTTCGTCGAGATCCCAATTTTCAGAGTTGCGTTTAATTCTTTCCAATAAACACCATTTGAATTCAACAGTCTTCATCATAAAAGAGCCAGAACAAGAATTATCGAGCATGGTGCGATTATTAAGAGAAAGCCGAGCATAAAAATTTTGGACAATCATTTTTCTTGAAAGCTCATGATTGGGGCATGAATATAACATTGACTTAAGCCTCCCCCAAGCTTGAGCGATGCTTTCTCCTTCGCGAGGCCAGAAATTATAAATATAATTACGATCACGATGAACCTGGTGCATAGGGTAGAACTTCTGATGAAATTCCAACTTCAAACGATTATAGTTCCAAGATCCCATATCATCGCATAGCCTAAACCATGTCAATGCATCTCCCTTCAAAGATAAAGGCAAGACCTTCTTCTTGAGAACATCCTCGAGCATACCTGCAAGCTTAAAAAATCCACAAACTTCATCCACATAGATTAGATGTAAATCGGGATGCAGTGTTCCGTCTCCTGTAAAGGGATTTTCAAGCAGTTTTTATATCATACCCGAAGGAATCTCAAAGAAAACATTTTCAATAGGTGCAGTAGGTTGAGGATCGACTCTTTGTTCTTCTGCTCGGGGTGAAGATACCCCGAACAAGCCCCTTAAAGGATTTTGAGCCATAGTAACAAGTGACAATAAATTTCAGCACACTATATAAATTTTTCCTTACCAAATTCCACTTAGCAAAGGCGCTTCACTCCCCGGCAACGGCGCCAGAAAAGAGTCTTGATAACCCACAAGTGTAGGGGATCTATTGTAGTCCTTTCGATAAGTAAGAGTGTCGAACCCAACGAGGAGCGTAAGGAAATGATAGGCAGTTTTCAGTAAGGTATTTTCTGCAAGCACTGGAATTATAGGTAACAAATAGTTTTGTGATAAGGTAATTGGTAGCAAGTGACAAAAGGTAAAAGTGAATAAGGTGCAGCAAGGTGGCCCAATCCTTTTTGTAGCAAAGGACAAGCCTAGACAAACTCTTATATAAGGTAAAGCGCTCCCGAGGACACATGGGAATTATCGTCAAGCTAGTTTTCATCACGATCATCTGATTCGCGTTCGGTACTTTGATAATTTGGTATGTGGGTGGACCGGTGCTTGGGTGCTGCCCTTACTTGGACAAGCCTCCCACTTATTCTTAACCTCTAATGCAAGCATCCGCAACTACAAAATAAGTATTAAGGTAAACCTAACCATAGCATGAAACATATGGATCCAAATCAGCCCCTTATGAAGCAACACATAAACTAGGGTTTAAGCTTCTGTCACTCTAGCAACCCATCATCTAATTATTACTTCCCAATGCCTTCCTCTAGGCCCAAATAATGGTGAAGTGTCATGTAGTCAACGTTCACATGACACCACTAGAGGAGAGACAACATACATCTCATCAAAATATCGAATGAAGACCAAATTCACATGACTACTAATAGCAAGACTTCTCCCATGTCCTCAGGAATAGAAGTAACTACTCACAAGACATAATATTTTTCATGATCAGAGGGGTATTAATATGCATAATGGATCTGAACATATGATCTTCCACCAAATAAACCAACTAGCATCAACTACAAGGAGTAGTCAACACTACTAGCAACCCACAGGTACCAATCTGAGGTTTGGGTACAAAGATTGGATACAAGAGATGAACTAGGGTTTGAGAGGAGATGGTGCTGGTGAAGATGTTGATGAAGATAACCCTCCCCAAGATGGGAGAGTTGTTGGTGATGACGGCGGTGACGATTTCCCCCTCCCGGAGGGAAGTATCCCCGGCAGAACAGCTCTGCCGGAGCCCTAGATTGGTTTCTGCCTCGAGACGGTGGCGTGTGGTCCCGAAAGCCTCCTTATGATTTTTTCCAGGTCAAAACACTTCATATAGGAGAAGATGGGCATAGGGGTACTGTCGGCTGGCCCACGAGGCAGGGGGCACGCCCTGGGAAGGGGGGCGCGCCCCCCACCCTCGAGGACAGCCGGTGGCCCCTCTCATGGGTTTCTTTCGCCAGATATTTTTTATATTTTCCGAAACGATGTTCTGTGGAGTTTCAGGGCTTTTGGAGTTGTGCATAATAGGTTTCGAGAGTTTGCTCCTTTTTCAGCCCAGAATTCCAGCTGCCGGCATTCTCCATCTTCATGCAAACCTTGCAAAATAAGAGAGAAAAGGCATAAGTATTGTGACAAAACATGTATGAACAGCCCATAATGCAATAAATATCAACTTATAAGCATGATGCAAAATGGACGTATCAGCACACATAAAAAGTTCAGAGAAGAACCAAATATCTTTCATAGATAATCTTGATCATAAACTCACAATTCATCGGATCTCGACAAACACACCGCAAAAAGAGATTACATCGAATAGATCTCCTCGAAGACCGAGGAGAACTTTGTATTGAGATCCAGAGAGAGAGAAGAAGCCATCTAGATACTAGCTATGGACCCGAAGGTCTGTGATAAACTACTCACAACTCATGGTGAGGGCGATGATGATGATGATGAAGGACTCCGTGATGGATCCCCCTCCAGTGGAGCTCCAAAACAGGCTCCAAGATGGGATCTTCACGGGAACAAAAGGTACGGCGGTGGAATTAGGGATTTCTCTCTGTTCACGGAGGTTCTGGGGAACGTAGACTTGTATTGGAAGAAGGAGGGCACCGGGGGACGCTCGAGGGGGCCACGAGGCAGGGGGCGCACCCCCACCCTCGTGGGCCACCTCTTGATCCCCTGACGTGGTTCTCAAGCTCCGCGTGCGTGATTTTCTCCAAAAATATCTCTCGCGAAGGTTTCATTCCGTTTGGACTCCGTTTGATATTCTTTTTCTACAAAACCCTGAAACAGGCAAAAAACAGCAATCTGGACTGGGCCTTTGGGTTAGTAGGTTAGTCCCAAAAATGATATAAAAGTGAATGATAAAGCCCATTAAACATCCAAGACTTCATAAATAATAGCATGGAACAATCAAAAATTATGGATACGTTGGAGACGTATCAAGCATCCCCAAGCTTAATTCCTGCTCGTCCTCGAGTAGGTAAATAATAAAGAAAGAATTTTTGATGTGGAATGCTAACCAATATAGTTTTTCAATATAATTCTCTTAATTGTGGCATGAATGTTCAGATCTAAAAGATTCAAGATAAAAGTCTATATTGACATAAGAAATAACAATACTTCAAGCATACTAACAAAGCAATCATGTCTTCTCAAAATACTATGGCTAAAGAAAGTTATTCCTACAAAATCATATAGTCTGGCTATGCTCCCTCTTCATCACACAAAATATTCATATCATGCACAACCCCGATTTCAGCCAAACACTTGTTTTCATACTCTATCTTTTCAAACCTTTCAATTTTCACGCAATACATGAGCGTGAGCCATGGATATATCACTATGGGTGGAATAGAGGTGGTTGTGGAGAAGACAAAATGGAGGGAGATAGTCTCACATCGACTAGGCATATCAACGGGCTATGGAGATTCCCATCAATAGATATCAATGTGAGTGAGTAGGGATTGCCATGCAACGGATGCACTAGAGCTAAATATGAATGAAAGCTCAACAAAAGAAACTAGTGGGTGTGCATCCAACTTGCTTGCTCACGAAGACCTAGGGCATTTGAGGAAGCCCGTCGTTGGAATATACAAGCCAAGTTCTATAATGAAAATTCCCACTAGTATATGAAAGTGACTAAGCATGAGACTCTCTACAATGAAGAACATGGTGCTACTTTGAAGCACAAGTGTGGAAAAAAGATAGTAGCAATTGTCCCTTCTCTCTTTTCTCTCATTTTTTTGGAGGGGCTTTCTCTTTTTTTTATTATCCCCTCTCTATTTTTTGGGTCATTTCCTTTTTTTTATTGGCCTTTCCTCACATGGGACAATGCTCTAATAATGATGATCATCACACTTTTTATTACAACTCAAAATTACAACTCGATACTACAACAAGTATGACTCTACATGAATGCCTCCGGCGGTGTACCGTGATGTGCAATGAATCAAGAGTGACATATATGAAAAATTATGCATGGTGGCTTTGCCACAACTACGATGTCAACTACATGATCATGCATGGCAATATGACTATGATGCGTGTCATATGAACGGGACGGTGGAAAGTTACATGGCAATATATCTCGGAATGGCTATGGAAATGCCATGATAGGTAGGTATGGTGGCTATTTTGAGGAACAATATGGTGGTTGTTTTGGCGAAGGATATATAGTGGGTTTATGGCACCGGCGAAGGTTGCGCGGTACAAGAGAGGCTAGCAATGGTGGAAGGGTGAGAGTGTGTATAGTCCATGGACTCAACATTAGTCATAAGAACTCATATACTTATTGCAAAAATCTACGAGTCATCAAAACAAAGCAATCAACGCATGCTCATAGGGGGGGTTGGTAGGAGTTAACCATCGCGCGCCCCCGACTTCCACACAAAGGTTGGCACTCTACAAATACCTCATGCTCTAACTTTGTCACATAGTGGTTCACCATACATGCATGATACGGGAATCACTAACCTTAACATAAGTATTTCTTAATTTCATAATGACTCCACTAGCATGACTCTAATATCACTATCCTCATGTCTCAAAACAATTCAAGCATCCAACATCTCATTCTATTCAATGCACTTAGTGTGAATGTTTTTTACTACATTGACATTGGATGTTTATCATGTGAAGACTAGTTTCTTTAGCCTAAACACATTACCATGATGTTTTAATATACTATCAAAAGGATATAAGTGAAGCATGAGAGTTCAACAATTTCTACAAAATATTACCACCACCGTGCTCTAAAAGATATAAGTGAAGCACTAGAGCAAAAACTATTCAACTCAAAAGATATAAGTGAAGCACATAGAGTGTTCTAATAATTTCTAGGCCATATTTAACTCTCTCAAATAGGTGTGTCCAGCAAGAATGATTGTGGCAAACTAACAAGCAAATACTCAAATTATACAAGACGCTCCAAGCAAAACACATATCATGTTGCGAATAAAAATATAGCTCCAAGTATAGTTACCGATGGATGAAGACGAAAGAGTGGATGCCTTCCCGGGGCATCCCCAAGCTTAGGCTTTTGATTATCTTTAATTTACTTGGGGTGCCATGGGCATCCCCAATCTTAGGCCTTTGCTACTCCTTGTTCCATAGTCCATCAAAGCAATACTCAAAACTTGAAAACTTCACAACACAAAACTTAGACAAAAATTCTCGTGAGCTCCGTTAGTATAAGAAAGCAAACCACTACTCAAAAGTGCAGCAATAAATTCATTATTTGTTTATATTGGTGTTAATCCTACTGTATTCCAACTTCTCTATGGTTCATATCCTCCAATACTACTCATAGATGCATCGGAATAAGCAAACAACACACGAAAAACAAAATCTGTCAAAAACAGAACAGTCTGTAGTAATCTGCAGGTTTCACATACTTCTGGGACTCGAAAAAATTCAAACTAAATTGATAAATTTTCAGAATTTGTATACTAATCATCTGCAAAAAGAATCAACTAAAAAGCACGCTCCAGTAAAATCTGAAGACCACTTTAGCGAGCGCTAATGATTCTGTTTTTCACAGCAAGATCACATAAACTTCACACAAGTCTTTCCAAAGGTTCTACTTGGCACAAACACTAAACAAAACATGAAACCACATCTAAACAGAAGCTAGATGCAATATTTATTTCCTAACAGAAGAAAAAACACAAAATATAAAATTGGGTTGCCTCCCAACAAGCGCTGTCGTTTTACGCCCCTAGCTAAGCACGATAATTCAATGATGCTCACATGAAAGATAAGAATTGAAGCACAAAGAGAGCATCAAATAGCATGTGAAAATCACATCTAAGTCTAACATACTTCCTATGCATAGACATTTTATAGGAAAACAATTTAGCAAGACAAGCAAGATCTATCATATGCAAGGAAGAAGAAAGAAACAAGATCAATCTCAACATAACGAGAGGTAATTTAGTAACATGAAGATTTCTACAACCATATTTTCATCTCTCATAATAATTGCTTGTAGGATCATAAGCATATTCAACAATATAGCTATCACATAAAATATTATCTTCATGATCCACATGCATGCAAAGTTGACACTCATTCAAAATAGTGGGACTAACATAGAACAAAGTCATTACTTCTCCAAGCCCACTTTTATCAAAAAAACTCATAAAATTGATCAATATCTAAAGTAGTGGGATCAAAAGTTGACATTCTTTTAAACCCACTTTCAATATTATGGCAAACATTATTATCAATCTCATATTCATGATGGGGTTTAAATAAATTTTCAAGATCGTAAGAATCATCACCCCAATCATGATCATTGCAACAAGTAGTGGGCATAGCAAAATAAGCATCCCCAAGCTTAGGGTTTTGCATATCATTAGCACAATTGACATTAATAGAATTTACAATAACATCATTGCAATCATGCTTTTTATTTAACAAGCTATCATGAATCACTTTTTCTTTTAACAATTCCTCACAATTTTCAGATTCATAAATTTCGAGCAAAACCTCATAAAGATAATCTAGTGCACGCAACTCACTAGCAATAGGTTCAACATAATTGGGTCTGTTAAAGAGATTAGCAAGTGGATGACGATCCATAATTTAGCAAGCGAAGATGCAAGCTAATAGAGGGCACATAGCAACACAAGCAAACAAGAGGCAAGCGAACGGTAAACACACGGCAGAAGAAGGGCGAATAAAACGGCAAGGGTGAAGTGGGGGAGAGGAAAACGAGAGGCAAAAAAATGTAATGCGAAGGATAAGTGTCGGGGGAAACTGTCCGCCCACGAACACCTATGGGACCGGAGCCCCTTCTATGTTGCGGTAAGGGAGCGGAGGGAGCACGGAGAGCAGATCGAGGAGCGCACGCGGGCAGTTTTACCCAGGTTCGGGCTGCGCGGACGCGTAAAACCCTACGCCTGCTTAGGTAGTATTGAGTTCTTGGGCTCGGGAGCTTGAAGATCTACAGTGCTAGCTACACCGAGCGAGAGAGTTGTCTAGGTTCCGAACCTCCTCTACGTTGTGCATGGGCCTCCTTTTATAGCTCAAAGGGGTCACCGACAGGTGTCAACGTAGAGGAGGGTAAAAGTGTAAATTTGGTGGTAGTTGCAACAGTGCATGAACAGTATATGAACAGTGGTCTTCACCTAACTTTGACAGTGGGGAACAAGGGCATTAAATGCCCGTCACCGTCGCCCCCAAAAGCGTCCGTCCATGCTTCTCCGTTCGCCACGGCGGTAGCCTCGTCATCGTGGCTCGCCACCGTGTGCCCCAGGCTGCACAGCCGTCTGCCACGTGCCCCTGGAAGGGCTCCAGGGCGACGCGTGGGCAGATGAGCTGGAGCGCGGGCACACAGCGTAGGTTTCCCCGGCAAGCACCTTGCCGGGGTCGTGATCTTGCCGGGCCCGGAAGCTTGTCGCTCTCCGGGTCCTGCCGGGGCGCATGATGCGCTGAGACATCTCTTGAGGTATGTGTTCCTTGGCCTTCCTGGCAAGCTCCTCTCGCCAGGGTCTTGTGCTAAAGTGATAACCTTGAGCCTGGTGCGGCCTTCCCGACAAGCTCCTCTTGCCGGGGCCTTGATCTTCTGACTTGTATACTTTGTTCTTGAATGGCTTCATAGGGACCAGAACGGTTCTTTGGCGAGCACGTGGTAAGCCCTGCCACGGGAAGCTGCTACTGCCCGTGCACAAGTTGAGGTACTAAGGTACCCCTATCTTAGTACACCGACAATAAGGGTTTGTGATAGGTACTTGGTATATGACTTTTGCGTAAGCCTCCCCGGCAACGGCGCTAGAAATTCTTCTTGCTACTTATCGAGCTTGCGTTGTATTCCCTCGAAGAGGAAAGGGAGATGCAGCACAGTAGCGTAAGTATTTCCCTCAGTTTTTGAGAACCAAGGTATCAATCCAGTAGGAGACCACGCACAAGTCCCTCGCACCTGCACAAACAAATAAGAACTTCGCAGCCAACGCGATAACGGGTTGTCAATCCCTTTACGGTCACTTACAAAAGTGAGATCTAATAGAGATGATAGTTTATATTTTTGTTATTTTTAGTTTATAAGAACAGCAAATAAAAGCGATAAAAGTAAAGTGGATGTAGATTGATATGTTGAGAATAGACCCTAGGGCCATAGTTTTCTCTAGTGGCTTCTCTCATGATAGCGATATTCTACGGCGGGTAAACAAATTACTGTGGAGCAATTGATAGAAAAGCGGATAATTATGAGACTATCTAGGCATGATCATTGTATATAGGCATCACGTCCGAGACAAGTAGACCGAAACGATTATGCATCTACTACTATTACTCCACACATGGACCGCTATCCAGCATGCATCTAGTGTATTGAGTTCATAAGAACAGAGTAACGCCTTAAGCAAGATGACATGATGTAGAGGGATAAACTCAAGCAATATGATATAAACCCCTTCTTTTTATCCTCGATGGCAACAATACAATACATGCATTGCTGCCCCTACTGTCACTGGGAAAGGACACCTCAAGATTGAACCCAAAGCCAAGCACTTCTCCCATTGCAAGAACTATATATCTAGTAGGCCAAACCAAACCAATAATTCGAAGAGACTTGCAAGGATATTATGAGCACACATAAAAAGTTCGGAGAAGAACCAAATATCTTTCATAGATAACCTTGATCATAAACTCACAATTCATCGGATCTCGACAAACACACCGCAAAAAGAGATTACATTGAATAGATCTCCTCGAAGACCGAGGAGAACTTTGTATTGAGATCCAGAGAGAGAGAAGAAGCCATCTAGATACTAGCTATGGACCCGAAGGTCTGTGATAAACTACTCACAACTCATGGTGAGGGCGATGATGATGATGATGAAGGACTCCATGATGGATCCCCCTCCGGTGGAGCTCCGGAACAGGCTCCAAGATGGGATCTTCACGGGAACAGAAGGTACGGCGGTGGAATTAGGGTTTTCTCTCTGTTCACGGAGGTTCTGGGGTACGTAGACTTATATAGGAAGAAGGAGGGCACCGGGGACGCTCGAGGGGGCCACGAGGCAGGGGGCGCGCCCCCCACCCTCGTGGTCCACCTCTTGATCCCCTGACGTGGTTCTCAAGCTCCGCGTGCGTGATTTTCTCCAAAAAAATCTCTCGCGTAGGTTTCATTCCGTTTGGACTCCGTTTGATATTCTTTTTCTGCAAAACCCTGAAACAGGCAAAAAAACAGCAATCTGGACTGGGCCTTTGGGTTAGTAGGTTAGTCCCAAAAATGATATAAAAGTGAATGATAAAGCCCATTAAACATCCAAGACTTCATAAATAATATCATGGAACAATCAAAAATTATAGATACGTTGGAGACGTATCAATGTTGGAGGGCATTGGAGACTTGCCTACATTATGAAGAATTAAGGGGTCTTCATCATTCATATTGTGTAAATCCAAGTCATTCGGATTATCAAGTTTCTATCTTATATCCAATGTTCCTCCATGTGGTAACTCGTGCTTAAATTGTTTACGTTGAAAGTTACTTGCCCCTTAGCATGTTGTGGTTTTGTACCTTGCATGTGCGTGTATATGTTGTGCTTCCAATTTCCTTATCTTGAAAAATCAAGTATGTGTATGTTGGTTTGCACATCATGTATGTATGTGTGTGTAGTGATTTGAGCCTTTGTGTATCTTGTTTGTATCTTAGTTGGCTCTTGTGAGAGATTAATGGAACATCCCATTTTGGGGGAGTGATGTGCTTTGTGCACCTCACAATCCTATTAATGTGTGTACATGAGGAATACCATATAGTTTTGATATTACAAGATTATCTAGTCACTATGTGGTATATCTTCTCATGAGAAATTCAAATTCTAAAGTGTCCATTAATTATCTCTTGTAGTTTCCTCTTATTGCCTCTTGTTTAAGTTTTCTTTGGTATCACAATATGGGGGAGTAATGTGCTATGTGCATATTACTAGCCTATAAAATGTGTACATTTGAGATATTGTCACCTAGAGTTGATATTCTAAATTATCTTGTTCCTAGGTGACATGTTAGCTCTACATGTTGCAATTTGCTTGTGTTTGGTGTGAAGATGATGTTGGATATCATTGCTATCTATCACCAGGAATTATTCCCAAATACTTCTTGTCTCTTGACAATTGGTAATCATTTATGTGGTAGAAATTGTTGATCATCTTTACATTGGCTTTTGCTTTTGTTCGTCCTATTTCTTAATAAGATTGTATCAACTCCCATTGCCTTCCGTGCCACTTGTGGATCTTGTTGTTTTCTTGATCTTGTCTAGTGTTTTATAGATATAGTGAAAGTGGTGATCCCATCGTGTGCATTTTGTATTCAAATGCAAATTCTCTATAATGCACAACTCTTGGGGAGCTATCATGTTTTCTATAGAACACTCATCTTGTGATCCATTTCAAGTGTGCGTTGGTGAAAGGCAAGCCGTTTATTTTTGTTACTTTGTGCCATCATGAAACTTTATAGAGGGCTTGGTTTGTTTGTAACTATCTCTCTTTTGGGAGTTTGATATCTTTCTTTTTGAGTGTGTCAATGGATATCTCATTCCTTGATGTATCGTTTAATGATATCTTCCAAGTGATGATTTCTTTATTTGGTATCCTATTTTCACTTGGTATTTATTTTTCGTTTGGTATCATTTCTTGAAAGTCTTGAGCATGCATACTTACTTCATGTAGTTTCTTTGGCATGCTTTCTTTCTTTGACCCAATATATAGGGGAAACTCCATTTAGTCTCAATTTGGATGAGATGTGCATGAAATTCATTTTCATATATATATATATATATATATATATATATATATATATATATATATATATATATATATATGCACATATGTATGTGGAGTTTGTCCTATGTATTGGTGTTTCTAACTCTTTGCTCCCAATGAGTTTGGGTACCATTTTGTTTGTGTGGTTGTTCTAGGAACAATTGGAGATGCATTGGATGCTCGGCTCACTCATAAGGAAGATGTTGTCACCATGTGCTTATTGGGGTCTATCTAGGATGATCAATGAACTACTATCAACCTTCAATTGGTATCTTCTACATCATTCCAGCGTTATCTCGGTAACAAGCATCATCATCTACTTCATGCACAAATTTCTTGCATCAACCTTGTGTAGGTTGTATCATGGCATGTAATTTATTCTTTCTTGTGATACTTGTTTCCTTTCTCAAAGCATCCCAACAATGATGTCTTGTTGGTAGTTGTGATGTCTTTGATGTTCGCTTGGTTGGAATTCATATATATTCAATAAGACCTTATCTAGCCATGTGCTATGCGTTCAAGCAAAATATCGTATTGGTATAATTATGATTTCCTTGTGGATATCTTATTACTTCCTTTTTGTAACTATTTCGAGTGTACATTCTTCTTTGCGGATTGATATCATCATGATTTTCATCTACCTAGAATCTTATACACTTGAGAGAAATTACATATCTAGAAGATATCCTTTCTTTCACGACCACCTTGTCTTTTTTGTATCATTTCTTTGGTGGCTCCGTGAAAGCCTTTGCCTTGAGTGCGGATCTTATCTTGTTGCATCTAGATGCACTCTTGTGTGGTGAAGATATTTTTGTCTCTTGCTTGTCTTGACAAGGCTTTTGCCAATTAATTGGTATCCCTCGTCTTGATAACGCTCTCTTTTTATATCTTCACCACGGGTTGTCACAAGCATAGGTTTTTATATGCTTATTAGTGAGCTTGTGAACCCATTTGCTAGTTGTGTGTGGGAATGATAGGCCTTGCACCGTGTATCTCTTTTATTCAAGACTATATTGATGCTTAATGTTCATCCATACATTAGTCTTATCAAGTGCTTTGCCATGACTCACACACATCATTTTGGTTGAGCCTACTCTTAAGTTGTCTCTTTTATATGTTGCTCAACCATTTGTTTGTTGCAAGTGCTAGGCTTTGTTACCTTCATGCTCACTTGCACTTGGTGTGAGTTTCTATTGATTTTGGGGGAGTGATGATCCTATTTTGTGCACTTGGTATCCTAATGAAAATATTCTAAGGAGTGCACAAATTATGGGGAGCTTCACCAGTGTCTTTAGAAAACTCGGATGCTATGTCGTGAGGTTCTATTGATCTTGGGGGAGCGACGATCCTATTTTGTGCTCGTTGTATCCAAATACAAAATTAAATTGTGCACAAATCATGGGGAGCTTCTCTAGTTTCTCTAGAACACTCCTTGATCATTTCTTAATATCTTTTATTCATGTGGCATGTAGGATCATTGGTCTAGTTGGTTCAATTGGTGTCTTTTGATAGCTTGCTTCAATTGGTATCTTTGAGTGCTTGATTGCTTGTTTCTTTATTTGTTATGTCTTTGTGCCATATCATTCTTTTGCAATCTTTGGGCCTCAATATAGTTTGTCTTCCTCCAAGTATTTACCGTTGGATATGTGTATTTGTCGGTGTACTAAGGTAGGGGTACCTCAGTACCCCAACTTGTGCACGGGCTGTTGCAGCCTCCCGCGGCAAGGTTTACTGCGTGCTCGCCGGAGACCTTCCTGCCTCTTATTAAACCATTCAAAAACAAAGTATACAAGACAGAAGATCGAGACCCCGGCAAGAGGAGCTTGCCGGGAAGGCCGTACCAGGCTCAAGACTGTTCCACTAACACAAGACCCTGGCAAGAGGAGCTTGCCAGGAAGATTAGAAGGTATTACCTCGGCGCTACGCGCGCCCCGGCAAGGGGCCCGGGGAGCGGCAAGTTCCCGGGCCCGGCAAGATCAAGGCCCCGGCAAGGTGCTTGCCGGGAAGACCACGCTGTGTGCCCGCGCTCCAGCTCATCGACCCACGCGTCACCCTGGGGTCTAACCAGGGACGCGTGGCGGATGGCTGTGCAGCCTGGGGTACACGGTGGCACACCACGGTGATAAATCCGTCGCCGTGGCGGACGGAGATGCTAAGGCGGGAGCTTTTGGGGGTCGACGGTGACGGGCATTAAATGCCCTTGTCCCCCACTGTTAAAGTAGGTATAGACCACTGTTCTGTACTGTAGCTCCACTATTCCCGCACTGTTACAACTACCACCTCTTTTACATTTTTACCCCTTACTCCTACGTTGACACCTGTCGGTGACCCCTTTGCACTATAAAAGGAGGCCCATGCACAACGTGGGGGGGGGGTTCGAAACCTAGATTACTCTCACGCACGGTGTAGCTGCTTCTTCAAGCTCCCGAGCGCTCAACTCAATACACAACCAAGCAGGAGTAGGGTTTTACGCATCCGTGCGGCCCGAACCTGGGTAAAAACTGCCCGCGCGTCTGCCTCGATCCGCTCTTTGTGCTCCCTCCGCCCTCGTACCGCACAGACAAGGGGCTCCGGTCCCATAGGTGTTCGTGGTGGACAGTTTCCCCCGACAGTATTGCATTCCACTCTCTTGTTGAGAAATACACAATTTACTGAGGAACACAAGTTATATTGGCCTTCTAAGCCTTTCACCCATTTTGGCAATCCATGCCAATGGGGGAGAAGTTTCAGATAGTTTTGTGGAGAAGTTTACAGAGTCATCTCGTCTTGATTTAGTTTTGTTCCTAAGCTTTTGCATCTCATGCACATACATTATTGTTGCATGGTATGGTGATGCATAATTCCTTATATAAACTCTCTTGAAAGTGATTGTCATCAATTACCAAAATGGGGGAGATTGAAAGAACATGTGGTGCCCCCATGTTTGGTTTTGCTTATTGATGACAATCTCTATGGACTAATGGTTGCCTTGAGTTATATTTGGAGGGTTTGTCCATAGGCTTTTCTTGGAGTCCATGTGTTGGTTTCAAGGAGAGTTTGTGATGACCAAGGTGCTATTAAGGAATTATCCAAAGATTGGTCTTGTGAGTGTTGAGCTTATTGCAAGCATGCCTTGAAGAAGAAGAGTGTGTTATCATTCATGTTTACCTTCAATACATCATCCAAATGAAGAGAGTTGGAAAGATTCAAGGTTGATCAAGACTAAGTACAGAGAGTGTTTCAAGTTGATCAACACACAAAGCGTAGAAGATGTACCGAGAGGGATCAAGTGATCCCATGGTATGGTAAGCATTGTCAATTACACTTGGTGTACTAACCCAAGGTCTTTGTGAGAGTTCTATGTGGGGTTAGGTTATCTTCCATTGGCTTGCCTTAATAGGAAGATCACATACAACCCATGGAGGATGACATCAAATCAAGGTTGTGGTGTGCAAGTTCAAGTGATGCATCACGAGGAGATCAAGTTCTTGAAGCTTGCCGTCCATTGTGGTGACAATGGACTGGCGAAGATATGCCGAAGAGTGGCTCATCCATAGTGGAGTATGGGGGAGCAATCTACTAGTCTTCACCGAGCCAACGCAATCAAGAACGGTGGTCCAACTTGAGGAAGTCAAGATCGTCTACATCTAGCTCAAGTGGAATTTGTGCAAGGCAAAGGTTTTCCATTGATAGGTTCTCTATTTTACCGGTCTCATGGTGGTAGTTTGGAGACCGGGTTATAGGATCGATTGCCGTACTATCAAGGGGGCTCTCAAGTGAGTAGCTTGATCATATCATTCGTAGAGAGCTCAAACCATTGCATGCTTGCATCATATTTCTTGGTTCTTGTTTGGTTTAATTCTTGTTAGATTTGGAGCTTATTGTCATCTTCTTGACAAGCTTGAGTTCATCGAAAACGGAGTTCACATGCTTCTTCTATTGCGTTTTCAGTGTTGGAGGTTTTACCGGTCTCTTTCGAGGAAGGGTTCTCACCATTTTCTTATGTGCCTTTTCTCATTTGCTTCTTATTGTTATTTCTATCAAGATTGTGTTAGGCCATGTCGTTAGTTTTCTAACAAACTTGGTTTCGTTGAATTCAGAGTCCGTTTGCAAAAGTTATGTCAGTTTTGGTGTCCCCGGAAGGGCTGTAGCGGTACTACCGCAAATTGGAGCAGTACTACCACTTGGAGAGGATGTAATTTTTTACTTCCGTGGCTATTTCCGCTCCAGACCAAAAACTCGTCACAAGTCCAGCGGTGGTAGGCACGGATGTAATTTTTTTAGTATCGCTCTCAAGCAGTAGTACCGCTACCCCTTAGCAGTAGTACCGCTACCCCTAGCGGTAGTACCGTGAGGTCAAGCGGTATTACCACTCCGACGGTTCTTCTGGCCTTTTTGCCTCCTCGCTGTTGTGTTTCAAAGGGCTACTACCACCCTAGCGGTAGTACCGCTCCTTGGAGCGGTAGTACCGCTCGGTGCGGACTGTGAGCATAACGGTTGGATTTTTCCCCACCTATAAAAGGGGTTCTTCTTCCCAATGATCCTTATCCTTTGAGCTCGTGTTCTTCCCCCATTGTTGACCTTCTTTGAGCTTGTTATCTCTCAATCCCTCCATGGATTCTTGCTAGTTTTGGGGGGGAAAGAAAGAGGAGATCTAGATCCACATTTCCACCAATCACTTTCTCCTCTAGATGAGGGGAACCCCTTGGATCTAGATCTTGGAGTTCTTGGTGTTCTCCTTCTTGTTCTTCCTCTCTTTTCCCTCCCTAGCATTAGTTGCTTTGGTGGGATTTGAGAGAGAAGGACTTGGGCACTCCGTGTGCCCTTGCCATTGCATTTGGTGCATCGGTTTGAGTTCTCCACGGTGATACGTGGAAGTTACAAGTTGAGAAGCTTATTACTCTTGGGTGCTTGGTACCCTTGAGCTTGTTCCTCTTGGGTGCTTGGGTGCCCTAAACGGTTGAGGTCACCTCATAGCCATATTCCACTAGATCATAAAGGCGCGCGTTGCGGCGCCCGTCCGTCTTGACTCTTGAGATAAGGCTGGTAGAATGGAGAGATTACCACTATATAAGTACTGAAAAAGAACAATATATGCACTTTTAGCAACAGGAAGACACAACTCACTCCACCATGCAAGAGAAAGAACCTAAAAAGCACAATACATGAAAACCGTGATAGAAGTAAATTATTTCTATGCATCATGCACATGGTGTAAGATCAATTATCAATATATAACATTCTTGAAAAGGTTCCAACCAACTGTGGTCTTTTTGCATCACCTATCAATGTAGTATAGGAGCAATGTTCATGAGTAAATTAAAAGTACCAAAATTAATTAGTGTTATATAGCGATGACTATCGGATGCAATCAGGCATAACCATCCCTGCTAGACCCTCAACTTCTAATATCTTCATAATGGTTGCACCATCACATGTGATTGTAATATTAACAATATGATCCACCAGCATCTGCAAGTCACATACAGTAAGTTAGTTCACCTTAAGAAGTTTTTCTTTAAAGAATTTATTGGGGTTGCAGAATTTGTCAAACATTACTAATCCTGGCGCCCATTGGTGGTACATGTCCCAGATGCCATCGGGGCAGGAGCTCATGTTGATAAGATTGACGACGCTGATGAGGGAAACATCTCCTTCAGATTACCGACAAGTTTTATACAAATATGTAAAGATGAAGAGACATAGGTAAGCAATTGGTCAGAATCAGGAGAGATGTGATTTGGCGATCATGATGTGTCCTTCCGGTTGTAGACTCTGTGATTGTGGATTTCTATTTTCACCCCAAGGGCTGGCACAATCGCCTCACGATCGACAACGAGGGGAGGAAGGCGAGCCCCATGGATACACGAAGGGGAGAAAAGGCCCATTGCCGTGGAGGTGGGATTTTGGGCGCACCTGCGTGCGTTGATCTCCACCGTCACCAAGGTCGTGACGCACCATCGTCGGAGTCACCCTTGTCACTGTCGACTCCAATCGGCCATCTAGGCGCTTCCAGCCGCTGCCACCATTGCCAGATGTTCGATTAGGTTTAGGGGCTTCTTAGGCAAGAAGAGGAGAAGGCTCGTGGTCGAGAGGAACCTCTCCCTCGTGCGCGGTGAAGAGACTATCAAAGAAATCTATGGGCCACGTAGTCTTGGCACAATTATTGAGAAGACACCCAGGTAGATCCCGGGAGCAGCAGCCCATCAACGTTGGGCCAGCTGGAAGCCTGGAACGCATAGGTGGAAAGGTGAAAATGGATCACGATAGGTGCTGGGACGACTGAGCAATCAAGGGCGTTGGTTAGTTTGATCAGACGGTTAAGGATCTCAAATCACTGTGAGAGGCCGTAGGTGGCTGAGTTATACTGTTTTTCAATTGTGGTGAAGCTTCGTGGTGTGGTTGGGAGCCTCCAATTAAGTTGTGGAGGTAGCCCCAACCTTGGTGGAGTTCGGAGCTCAATCATTGTGGTATAAAGCTCCGGGCAAGCGTCGGGGTCTCCAATTAGGTTGTGGACATTACCCCAAGCAATTTGTACGGGTTCGGTGACCGCCCCCAAGGGTTGCCATTTGTACGGGTTCGGGACCGCCCTCAAGGGTCCCTTAGTGGAATCACGGCATCTTGCATTGTGCGAGGGCGTGAGGAGATTACGGTGGCCCTAGTGGCTTCTTGGGGAGCATTGTGCCTCCACACCGCTCCAAACGGAGATTAGCATCCGCAAGGTTGTGAACTTCGGGATACATCGTCGTCTCCGTGTGCCTCGGTTATCTCTTACCCGAGCCCTTTACTTATGCACTTTACTTTGTGATAGCCATATTGTTTCTGGTCATATATCTTGCTATCACCTAGTTGTTTATCGTGCTTAGCATAAGTTGTTGGTGCACATAGGTGAGCCTAGTGGTTGTAGGTTTTGTGCTTGACAAATTAACCGTTAGGTTTATTCCGCATTTGTTCAAGCCTAAACCGTAATTATTTTAAAGTGCCTATTCACCCCCCCCCCCCTCTAGGCGACATCCACGATCTTTCACCAAGCTTAGGCTTTTGGTTGTCCTTGAACTTTACCTTGGGTGCCTTGGTAATCCCCAATCTTAGGCTCTTTCCGCTCCTTATTCCATAGTCCATCAAATCCTTACCCAAAAACTTGAAAACTTCACAACACAAAACTCAATAGAAAATCTCATGAGCTCCTTTAGTATAGGAAAACAAACCACCACTTTAAGGTAATGTATTGAAGTCATTCTTTATTTATATTGGTGTTTAACCTACTGTATTCCAACTTCTCTATGGTTCATACCCCGCAATACTACTCATAGATTCATCAAAATAAGCAAACAACACACGAAATACAGAATCTGTCAAAAACAGAACAGTTTGTAGAAATCTGTAAATTTCGAATACTCCTGTAACTCTAAAATTTCTGAAAAAAATTGGTGGACGTGAGGAATTTATATATTAATAATCTGCAAAAGGAATAAACCTAAAAGCACTCTCGAGTAAAAAATGGTAGCTAATCTCGTGAGCGCAAAAGTTTCTGTTTTTTACAGAAAGATCGCAAAGACTTCACCCGAGTCTTCCCAAAGGTTCTACTTGGAACAACCACTAATTAAAACACAAAACCACATCTAACGAGAAGCTAGATGGATTATTTATTACTGAACAGAAATAAAATCAAAAAAGATAAAATTGGCTTGCCTCCCAACAAGCGCTATCGTTTAACGCCCCTAGCTAGGCATAATTTTAATGATGCTCACATGAAAGATAAGAATTGAAGCACAAAGAGAGCATCATATAGCATGTGAAAATCACATCTAGGTCTAACATACTTCCTATGCATAGGCATTTCTTAGTAAAACAAATTAGCAAGACAAGCAATATCTAGCATATGCAAGGAAGAAGAGAGAAACAAAAGCAATCTCAACATGACGAGAGGTAATTTAGTAACATGAAGATTTCTACAACCATATTTCCCTCTCTCATAATAATTGCATGTAGGATCATATTAAAACTCAACAATATAGCTATCACATAACATATTTTCTTCACGATCTACGTGCATGCAAAGTAGACACTCTTCCAAAATAGTGGGATTATCATTAACTAAAGTCATGACCTCTCCAAACCCACTTCTATCAAAAAAAATCATAAGATTGAACATTATCCAAATATGTGGGATCTAAAGTCGACAATCTTCCAAACCCACTTTCAATATTATTGCAAACATTATTATCAATCTTACATTCATCATGGGGATTAAATAAATTTTCAAGATAATAAGAAGAATCACCCCAATCATGGTCATTGCAACAAGTAGTGGACATAGCAATACTAGCATCCCCAAGCTTAGGGTTTTGCATATCATTAACACAATTGACATTAATAGAATTTATAATAACATCATTGCAATCATGTTTGTTATCGAAGGAACTATCAAGTATGGGTGCAACAGCAACGATCTCATGTTTAACATAAGCAACTATAGCAAATTCATCTTCATAAATATTGGCATCATGGCCACAAGAATAGCAAGCGTCGTGTTCATCATGGGATATTTCAATCAAATCATCGAAATCATAAGTATCTATAGATTCATGCATATCATTATTTTCTTCCAAAGCAGCGGTCATTCTTTGAAGAAATTCTTTGACATAGACATTATGAGCATAGTTTTCATAGCAATATTTAAGTATGTCAAAATTTTCAGATTCGTAGAGAGTAATATCATACATTTCAATCAAAGAAGCAACTTCATAAGCACCCTTAAAAGCAACAAATTCTTCAATTTGTTCGATATCGTAGTAACTATAAACACCCTTTGCATAAGAAGATAAGATTTCATTATCATTAAACTCACATAGGTAGGGGAGGTGTTTTTTAGGGTTCTTAGAGCAACAAGTAAAATCATAAATTTCACAAAGATTCCAAGCATAACACAGCAATCTGTTTTTTTTATCCCATAAGAGTCTCCCTTTTTCAGACAAACGGTGACGCACAAAATGAGCATGCTCATCTATAAATTTCCCCTCAACATGGCTAGTTGGGGTTTCATCACGAGCGCATAAGGATCGAAGATTATCCAAGTAGAACACTTTAAGTGGATCCATATCAATAGATTTTTAGCAAGCAAAGATGCAAGAAAATAGAAGGCACATGGAAACACAAACAAAGATACATACGGGAAGAAGGCGAAGAAAAGGCAAAGGTTTTTGAAAATCATTTTAGAAGTGAGGGAGAGGAAAACGAGAGGCGAATGGCAAATAATGTAATGCGAGGGATAAGAGTTTCTGATGGGTACTTGGTATGTGACTTGTGCATAGATCTCCCCGGCAACGGCACTAGAAATTCTTCTTGCTACCTCTTGAGCATGCGTTGTTTTTTCCTTGAAGAGGAAAGGGTGATGCAGAAAAGTAGCATAAGTATTTCCCTCAGTTTTTTAGAACCAAGGTATCAATCCAGTAGGAGACTACACGCAAATCCCTCATACATGCACAAACAATTAAGAACCTTGCAACCAACGCGATAAAGGGGTTGTCAATCCCTTCACGGCCACTTGCAAAAGTGAGATATGGTAGAGATAATAAGATAAATATTTTTGGTATTTTTGTTGTGTAGATTGAAAAGTAAAGATAGCTAGTTGACTGAAGATTAATATGATGGAAAATAGACCCGGGGGCCATAGGTTTCACTAGTGGTTTCTCTCAAGATAGCATATTCTACGATGAGTGAACAAATTAATGTCGAGCAATTGATAGAAAAGCGCATAGTTATGAGAATATCTAGGCATGATCATGTATATAGGCATCACGTCCGCGACAAGTAGACCGTAACGATTCTGCATCTACTACTATTACTCCACACATCGACCGCTATCCAGCATGCATCTAGAGTATTAAGTTCATACGAACAGAGTAACGCCTTAAGCAAGATGACATGATGTAGAGGGGTAAACTCATGCAATATGACATAAACCCCATATTTTTATCCTCGATGGAAACAATACAATACATGCCTTGCTGCCCCTGGTGTCACTGGGAAAGGACACTGCAAGATTGAACCCAAAGCTAAGCACTTCTCCCATTGCAAGAAAGATCAATCTGGTAGGCCAAACCAAACTAATAATTCGAAGAGACTTGCAAAGATATTAAATCATGCATATAAGAATTCAAAGAAGAATCAAATATTGTTCATAGATAATCTTGATCATAAACCCACAATTCATTGGATCTCGACAAACACACCGCAAAAATTATTACATCGAATAGATCTCCAAGAAGATCGAGGAGAACTTTGTATTGAGATCCAAAGAGAGAGAAGAAGCCATCTAGCTAATAACTATCGACTTGAAGGTTTGTGGTAAACTACTCACACATCATCGGAGAGGCTATGGTGTTGATGTATAAGCCCTCCGTGATCGATTCCCCCTCCGGTGGAGCTCTGAAGAAGGCCCCAAGATGGGATCTCACGGGTACAGAAGGTTGCGGCGCTATAAATAGGGTTTCGTGGTGCTCTGAAATGTTTTCAGGGTATATGAGTATATATAGGCTGAAGAAGTATGTCGGTGGAGCTACAAGGGGCCCACGAGGGTGGGGGCGCGCCTACCCCCCTGGCGTGTAATCCAAGTCTTCTGGATTGCGTTTGTTCTAAAAACGATCCTCGTGAAGGTTTCATTCCGTTTGGACTCCATTTGATATTCCTTTTCTGCGAAACACTGAAATGGGCAAAAAAAATAGCAATTTGCACTGGGCCTTTGGTTAGTAGGTTAGCCCCAAAAATAATATAAAAGTGCATATTAAAGCCCATTAAACATCCAAAACAGATAATATAATTGCATAGAATAATAAAAAAATTATAGATACGTTGGAGACGTATCATCAAGCCGGTGACGGTGGAAATCATGATGATGCTTTGGAGATGGAGATCAAAAGCACAAGATGATAATGGCCATATCATGTCACATGTTTTGATTGCATGTGATATTTATCCTTTATGCATCTTATTTTGCTTAGATCGATGGTAGCATTATAAGATGATCCCTTTACTAAATTTCAAGATAATAGTGTTCTCCCTGAGTATGCACCGTTGCTACAGTTCATCGTTTCGGGACACCACGTGATGATCGGTGTGATAGACTCTACGTTCACATACAACGGATATAAGATAGTTTCACACACACATAATACTTGGGTTAAGCTTGACGAGCCTAGCATGTACAGACATGGCCTCGGAACATTGGAGACCGAAAGGTCGAACATGATTCATATAGTAGATATGATCAACATAGAGATGTTCACCATTGATGACTACTCCATCTCACGTGATGATCGGACATGGTTTAGTTGATTTGGATCATGTATCACTTAGATAACCTGAGGGATGTTGATTTAAGTGGGAGTTCATTAGTAATTTGATTAATTGAACTTAATTTATCAAGAACTTAGTACTGACAATATTTGCATATCTATGTTGTAGATCAATAGATCGCGATTTAGCTCCCCTATTTTTGATACGGTCCTAGAGAAAACTAAGTTGACATAATGTTAGTAGCAATGATGCGGACTGGGTCCGTGACCTGAGGATTATCCTCATTACTGCATAGAAGAATTATGTCCTTTATGCACTGCTAGGTGATAGACCTATTGCAGGAGTAGATGCAGACATTAGAATGTTAAGCAAGCTCTATATGATGACTACTTAATGGTTTAGTGCGCCATGCTTTACGGCTTAGAATCGGGACTTCAAAAACGTTTTGAACACCACATAGCATATAAGATGTTTCAAGAGTTGAAATTGGTATTTCAGACTCATGCCCATGTCGAGAGGTATGAGACCTGTGACAAGTACTTTGCCTACAAGATGGAGGAGAATAGCTCAGCTAGTCAACATGTGCTCGGAATTTTTGGGTACTAAAATCACTTGAATCAAGTGGGAGTTACTAACTATGGACCCGTAGGTCTACAAAGAACTACTCACACATCATCGGAGAGGCACCAATGGACATGATGAACCCCTCCGTGATGGTGTCTAGATTGGATCTGGTGATTCTGGAACTTGCGGCGGCTGGAATTGATTTTTGTCGACTCCCCTAGGGTTTCTCAAATATTAGGGTATTTATAGAGCGAAGAGGCGGTGCGGGAGGCCACCGAGGTGGGCACAACCCATCTGGGTGTGACTGGGGGCCCAGGTGCGCCCTGGTGGGTTGTGCCCCCCTCGGGGCACCCCCCCACGTGCTTCTTTGGCCCAAAGGTGTCTTCCGGTTCAAAAAAATCCACAAAAAGTTTCGTTGCATTTGGACTCCGTTTGATATTGATTTCATGCGATGTAAAAAACAAGCAGAAAACAGCAATTAGCACTTGGCACTATGTCAATCCGTTAGTACTAGAAAATGATATAAAATGATTGTAAAACATCCAAGAATGATAATATAACAGCATGGAACAATAAAAAATTATAGATACGTTGGAGACGTATCAGCATCCGCAAGCTTAATTCATGCTCGTCCTTGAGTAGGTAAATGATAAAAACAGAATTTTTGATGTGAAATGATGCCTGTCATGTTCATCTCATATTCTTTCTTTTATAGCATGGACAATTGGACTTTTTATGTGGTTCAAAGCAATAGTCTAGTTTTGACATGAGGACTTCAATATTCAAGCATATCAACAAAACAACCATGTCCTTCAAAATATCAATACTAAAGCAAGTTATCCCTAGCCCATCATGCTTAATCATTGATCCATTCATGCCACACATCCAAATGTCAATTTCATCCAATGCTCAAGTATGATAATAGTGTTCCGTAGTTGGTGCTTTGTAAGAGAAGATGGAGACTCAAATAAAAATAAAAATTGCATAAAGGAAAATATAGGCCCTTCGCAGAGGAGTGTAGGGATTTGTAGAGGTGTCACAGCTCAAATCTTAAATTGAGAGGATACTTATTTTGGGTGGCATGTTTTTCTCACCAATGAGAATGACTTAAAGTTCCCAACACTTTCCATGCTAGATGCATCATAGGCGGTTCCCACACATAAAATAAAATTTATTCCTTTTTCCACCAAACTTTCACAAGCCATGGCTAACTGTATCCACGGGTGCCCTCCATACCAACACTTTCCAAGGAATTTATTATTTGACAACATAAAGTAACTTTTTCCTTTTCATTTCGGGACTGGGAATCCCTATTACCGCGATACTCTCGTGCAATGACAAGTGAATAAACACTCATCTTGAGAATAACACATCTAGCATGAAAAATATTGGCCACCCCTCGCCGCTTCGTGAGTGGTACGGGCACACAAAAGAGAAATTTATTTTGAAAATTAGAGTTGGCACATACAAATTTGATTAGAACGGCTTGGAAATACCGCATATAGGTAGGTATGGTGGACTCATTTGGCATAACTTGGATTTTAGGATTTGGATGCACAAGTAGTATTTCTACTTAGTACAAAGTGGAGGCTAGCAAGAGATTAAGAAGCAACCAACCAAGGAACGAAAATCGCCATAAGGGAACATTAAACATAATCAACACCAAATAATGCAACACAAGTAGGATATAATTTCAATGCGTGACTATTGAATTTCATGCTTGCATAGGGAATTACGAACCTTAACATCAATATTCTTACTAAGACATAATTACTCATCAACATAGCTCTCATATCACTATCATCATATCTCAAAACTATTACAAAGAATCGAGTTTATTTTGTCCAATGATCTTCATGAATTTTTTTATTATATCCTTCTTGTATCCATCACCTTGGAACTAATTTCATATGTTGCTTTTGATAAGCTCAAACAAATATAAGTGAAGATCATGAGCATCATATTTATTTCTCTCAAATTAATCTAAGTGAAGCAAGAGCGAATTCCTTAAAAAAATACTAACTCTCAAATAAATCTAAGTGAATCAAGAGAGCATTTCTTCAAAAATAACAAAGCACACCGTGCTCCAAAAGATATAAGTGAAGCACTAGAGCAATTACATAGCTCATAAAGATTTAAGTGAAGCATAGAGAGCAATTCTAACAAGTCATGGCATAATTTTGGCTCTCTCAAATGGGTGTATCCAGCAAGGATACTTATCAAAAATTAAAGAGAAAACAAGCAAAGACTCATATCATACAAGACGCTCCAAGCAAAACTCATAATATGTGACGAATAAAAATATAGTTTCGAGTAAAATACCGATGTTCGTTAGAAGAAAGAGGGGATGCCACTCGGGTATCCCCAAGCTTAGTTGCTTGCTTCTCTTTGGATAATAGCTTGGGATGTCATGGACATCCAAAAGCTTAGGCTCTTCTTACTCCTTATTTCTTCATCCATCGTAACATCACCCAAAACTTGAAAACTTCAATCACACAAAACTCAACAAAACTTCATGAGATCCGTTAGTATAACAAAACCAATCTTTACTCCAAGTATTGTAGCAAACCAATTATTATTTTGTAATTGTAGTATATCTTCTGTATTCTAACTTTTCTATGGCAAAAACTCATCTAAGGAAACCATAGAATCATCAAAACAAGCACATAACACATTAAAAAACTGAATATGTCAAAAACAAAACAGTCTGTAAAGATGTGAATTTTGACCATACTTATGCAACTCTAAACATTATGAAAAATTAGGATAACGTGGATAATTTGTATATTGATAACCCCAAAAAATTCAAGAGTTTATCACGTTCCAGTTATCGTCAGTAATTCTAACTCTGACCGCAAAAGTTTCTAAATTTTTCAACGCGGTCACATCAACTATCAACCAAATTATCCCAAAGGCTTTGCTTGACACAAACATTTATTCAAAACACATCTAAACAGAGGTATTATTGGGTATTTTATTGAAAACAGCAAGAAAACCAAAAAGCAAAAAGGTACAAGTTGGGTTGCCTCCCAACAAGCGTTATCGTTTTACGCCCTTAGCTAGGCATAATTCAAAGATCTCAATTTTTGTCATTCGTAGTTTTGGCAACTTTTGTAAGGGCTTTCTCAAACCCGAGAGGCTCTTTGCACTTCCCTAAATTCTCTGGAAAAAAAACCAACTTTAGATCTAAAATATCCAACCGCTTATTACAGAGAGTAATCAAGGTGTTCCTGCGATTGATACTGCCATTAGGGTGTTGTCACGCCCAAGATGTGATTCTATCCCGATCACGTGAACACCTCGTGATTGGGGCACAACTGCATTTCAGGCTCTTAGCAAGATGGATATCATTACATCATACCATTACATAAATAGATGGGGATACATACAAGTCATACAATAGTCACATGAATACAACATCATCATACACAAGGCATCCGACTACGGATGAAAACACATGAAAAGCACAACGACATCCATCCTGCTATCCCAGACTGCCGACCAGGAGCCTATCCCAAGAATGATGAAGAAGAAGAAGGAAGGAGTCCAACACAAGTAAACATTGCTCTAACGTCAAGTCATCGGAAACATGTACCTGCAACTGTTGTTGTAGTATCTGTGAGCCACGAGGACTCAGCAATCCCATTACCATGGGTATCAAGACTAGCAAAACTCAATGGGTATGGAGAGGTTAAGTGGTGAGGTTGTAGCATCGGCTAAGCATTATATGGTGGCTAACTTACGAGTACAAGAATAAGATGAGCATCTACGTAAATGGTCGCAACTAGTAATGATCACTAAGAGATCCTGAATTACCTACGAGTCAAACATAACCCCACCGTGTTGTCTTCTCAAAATGAAAAGAGACGATAACGGTTACTCATATTTTGGATCCTCTGTCAAGTGTTCTACAACCGGATATTAACAAATTCCAATCTGCCACATAACCACGGGCACGGCTTTCGAAAGATCATAACCCTGCAGAGGTGTCCCAACTTAGCCCATCACAAGCTCTCACGATCAGCGGAGTAACAATTCCATGTTGGGAAGGCCCGAGTGTTCTCGGAATCCCGTGCTCAAGATATTTCGACAATAGTAAAACTAATCCAGCAAGACCTCCCGACGTGCCGTCACCTTGATAAGAGCCGCGCGTATCTCGTCTCAGGCCACGATAGGATAAGCTACGCGTACAGGTGCCAAACACCCAAGTTGCCAAGGGGTGGCCCCGCACAATGCTCTGGGTTGGACCAACACTCATGAGGAGCACCGGCCCGGGGGTTGATCAAGAATCCACGGGGTCCGGAAAGTAATTCTAAGAGACTTGCAAGGATATTATAATCATACATAAAAGATTTCAGAAAAGAATCAAATATTGTTCATAGATTATCTTGATCATAAACCCACAATTCATCGGATCTCGAAAAACACACCGCAAAAAGATTACATCGAATAGATCTCCTCGAAGATCGAGAAGAACTTTGTATTGAGATCCAAAAAGAGAGAAGAAGTCATCTAGCTAATAACTATGGACCCGAAGGTCTATGGTAAACTACTCACAACTCATGGGTGAGGCTATGGTGTTGATGTAGAAGCACTCCGTGGTAGATCCCCCCTCCGGCGGAGCTCCGGGCAGGCCCCGAGATGGGATCTCACGGGAACAGAAGGTTGCTGCGGTGGAATTAGGGTTTTCTCTGCCGCCTCGATGTTTTCAGGGTACATGGATATATATAGGAGGAAGGAGGGCATCGGGGGAGCCAGAGGGGGCCCACGAGGGTGGGGGGCGTGCCCTGGGGGAGGGGGCACGCCCTGGACCCTCGTGGCCACCTCCTTCGTTCCCTTGCATGTACTCCAAGTCTTCTAGGTAGATACGGTTCCAAAAATAACTCTCCCGAAGGTTTCATTCCGTTTGGACTACGTTTGATATCCCTTTTCTGCGAAACACTGAAGTAGGCAAAAAAACAGCAATTTGCACCGGGCCTTGGGTTAGTAGGTTAGTCCCAAAAATAATATAAAAGTGTATAATAAAGCCCATAAACATCCAAAACAGAATATATATAATAGCATGGAACAATCAAAAATTATAGATACGTTGGAGAGGTATCAAGCAAGTTGGCCAAACAAAACCCAACTATCGGAGAAGAAATACGAGGCTATGAGCAATCATGCATATAACAGATCAAAGAAGACTGAAATAATTTTCATGGATATAAAAACGATAGATCTGATCATAAACTCAAAGTTCATCGGATCCCAACAAACACACCGCAAAAAGAGTTACATCATATGGATCTCCAAGAGACCATTGTATTGATAATCAAAACGGAGAGAGAGAGAGGAAGCCATCTACATACTTACTACGGACCCGTAGGTCTACAAAGAACTACTCACGCATCATCGGAGAGGCACCAATGGACATGATGAACCCCTCCGTGATGGTGTCTAGATTGGATCTGGTGGTTCTGGAACTTGCGGTGGCTGGAATTGATTTTCATCGACTCCCCTAGGGGTTCTGGAATATTGGGCTATTTATAGAGCGAAGAGGCGGTGCGGGAGGCAACCGAGGTGGGCACAACCCACCTGGGCGTGCGTGGGGGCCTAGGCGCGCCCTGGTGGGTTGTGCCCCCCTCGTGGCACCCCCCCCCCCCAGTGCTTCTCTGGCCCAACAGGTGTCTTCTGGTCCAAAAAAATTCCACAAAAAGTTTCACTGCATTTGGGCTCCGTTTGATATTGATTTCCTATGATGTAAAAAACATGCAGAAAACAACAACTGGTACTTGGCACTATGTCAATAGTTTAGTACCAAAAAATGATATAAAATGATTGTAAAACATCCAAGAATGGAACAATAAAAAGTTATAGATACGTTGGAGACGTATCACAAGGCACCGGGCGCGGGAGACGGCGGCAACCCTCGCGGCGGTGGATGTCTGCGAGGCGGAGTCGCATTCTTCGGCGCCCCATATGGCCTATCAGTTCGGACTTCGCAACCGCGTTGTGGTGGACGTCTGCGGCTTGTCTCGGGATGGATCCGTCATCGATCCGACGTCCACCGGCACCATTCGGGTTTCGGGCTCCGACGAGGAAGAGTAGGGCATGGGAGACGGCAGCGCCTTGAGTCCCATGAGCCATCTCGTGTCCCATGCCCTACTCTGCCTTGTCGACGACCGGGCCAACATTCTGAGGAGCGCAGACAACCACCGGACATGGCCACGGCGTAGCCAGGCGAGCTCCGTTTAGATTAGGTTTCACATTGCATGTAATAATATGGATTTGAGGTTTCTAATTTGAGGTATCTGGATGTGGAATACATTTTGATCGGTCACTGTCCGCGGACAAGCACAGGCGCGTCCGCGGGCGTTTGAAGGGTCGGATTTGCCAAGTCCGGTTGTAGATGCTCTAACCTTGTTTTTTCATAATCTGCTTTATAAGAGAATTTTTCTTATCATCTTGTAACTAGAAGTGTGCATCAGAAACAGTACACCACAACACCATGTTGCCAAGTAGCACCGGCTGACGCGACTTGAAGTCTCTGGAAGATCTGTCGTGTGTAGCACCTGCCGAATAGGCATGACACAACGTAGCACCTGTCGGCCAGACATGACTTGACATCTCCACCGAACCTCCCTGCAAGCCGCTCCACCTCCCGCCTTTGTCTTCCAGCGCTGCTCCACAAACGATGCTCCCAAGAAAGAACCGACACTGCAGTGCCGCCATCGTCCGATCTGGAAGACCAAATCCTTGGGTTTCCCGCGGAGCTGGACGACTGGGTCAACAGTAGTTACAGGACGATGTGTTCATCAATGTAACATCGCAAAACGCTGTCATCGTCCACCGTTGGCTCGGTTTCCACCGACAACTATGTCTTCCCGACTCGCAGTCGGGGCTAGATGACAGATCACGAGATACGACCACCCAGCCTTCAGGCCGGCCACCTTCAACGGAGGAGATGACCACCACCGCCAAGCCCAGGGCCGCCGTCCGAGGCGTTTGCATGCTGACGGAGGGGAATCGATCTAGGATGGGAAACCCCATACCCGCCGCAGCCAGCCGCTAAGTTGGGTTGCCGCCCAATCATGCCCACTCGCCTCCACGCCGGGCGCCCAGGGTTGCCGTCGCGTCTCGGCCAGAGACCCCCTCACGGAGGAGGAGAGCTCGGCGACCTCCTCCAGCGGCGGCAGGGAAGCAAGGAGGAAGGAAGGATCGGGGGCGGCGACTAGGGTTCGCCCAAGTCACCCCCGAAGGCAACACGAGCGGAAGAGTTCATTAAGTTGAATAGAAGTTCAGAATACTCCTATTATATTCACTTACCAATAAAAGAAAAAACTATTTTGCCGCTGTTGAAAAAATAGGTGCAAAGCATATCATTTTACTGGCATACAACATAATCAGATAAACCATGTCAAATCAGTATTTAAACATAAATCAATACTTTAACATCATCTTCAACATACAGGGGCATTTCATACTTTCACCAACACCTAGAGTTCCACCAGCCATCCTAAAATAATCTGGCTTTGGTACGGTCTTGATACATCTTATTTGCTCAAACACACCAGCTAGCTAGGTAGCTAGGCGGAGCTGGTCACAGCATCAAGCTTCATCAGATCCAATGCAGCAGCAAGAGGAATCGACGGACTTTCATCTTCTTTGCACTCTATGCGGAACTTGAAAGTGTAGCTACCATCTATAGGGAAATCTTCGTCGCACCTTGCACCAGATCCTCTCTTTTGGTTGTAACCAGGGTAATCATATTTCCAGAAAAAGACCTTCTCAAACATAACAAGTGCAGATTCAGATGCCAATTGCTCAATCTCCCATCTGTGGTACGGATGCCCCGTCCTGTGAGTGACGTGGATTTCGCCATGAGGACGAAGCAGGTGGCTTGCACTGCGGAAGAAGGCCCTCACGAGCTTCTTGTGCGAACTACAGATCAAAGCAAAAGTGTGCACAGATTAACAAGACGTGGCTCTCGGAATATGTACTGGATGAAATTTTAACTGAAGAAATACGCAACGACAATAACCATAACCAGTCTGCATGAGGTATCTTATAAAAAAAAAAAGCTGCAATTGCAGGAGTGTATGAATACCTGACCATATTGGACGTGGTCTCGCGTCCGGTGAAACCAGCATGAGGGAAATTGAACACGATGCGATCGAAGCGATTGAGCTTCAGATGGGCGTGACTCCTCATCTCTGTCGCGTCGACACCGTGCAACACTGTGGCGCCCATCCTTTTCAGCGACGTTACATTCGATTCCGCATGGCTGTACATGATTCTCAGATAACCTGTCCATATGCAAGAGAATTGCCAACAAGACCACATAACATTAGATCAAACAGAGGCAGGTTGGAATGAAAGAGGTAATAAAATGGTCAGACCGTCGGAGTCGAGGGACGTGGCGACGAGGTTCTCGCCGGAGCCGAAGGCGGTGGCGAGCGCCAGCGAGAAGGAGAAGTCCCCGTCGCCGACAACCAGGATGCTCTGCGCCGAGGAGTAGTGCTTCAGCCACTTGACCTCCCCCTTCGCGTCCTTCTTCCCCTCCACGGCGATGGCCTGCGCCACGTCCACCACCGTCGGCGCCATTCTTCTCCACCGCCGAGAGCGAGGCCGCAGCTTTGTGTTAGCACTCAGCAGTGTGTGTCATGACTGATGAGGTGAGGAAGTGTGTCGACTCGGGTCCAGTTCGAATCAGAACGAGGGCTTTTTATTTGTAGATGGCGGGGAGACGAAGGGCTAGCTAGTGGAGCTAGCTGCATGTGTGATGTGTCGCCTTGGGTTGTGTCACCGCATCGCACGTCTCTTGGGATGGAGCTTCCATTAATTGTGATGCAGTAATCCACACTCATGGGAATCTGAAACACCAAGGGATGCACGCATGCGTCAAATGTATTGACGTGTGAGCAGTTCATTTGAAATGCACATGTACGTAGAAGGTTGTAGTACAGTTTTGCTACAACTCATTCAGATGAGATATAATTTGGTCTCATTCACGTTTTATAACCCTTGTACAAGTTTGTAACCGTCATGCATACTTTTAAACGGAAAAAACGTACTACCTCCGTCTAGGTGAATAAGTCATTCGCGTAGTTCTAGGTCGACGATTTAACTATCTAAATATATATTATATGTGACAAAAAATATATATTTAAAAACTACATCCGTGTAGAAATCTAGTGATATATTTTTCATGGCATATAACACATATTTAATTCCTCAAATCGATGACCTAAAACTACGCGAATGACTTATTCACCTAAACGGAGGTAGTAGCCCACGATGACACTGGGGAGCAACCGGAGCTCCTTTAATTTGGAAAGGAAATCTGGATTTTATAGTTATCAGTCAAATTATAACTCAATCCTAAAAACCACAAAACTGTCTCACCAGAATATACTACATGGGAGCAATTTAGAGGGTTTTTTCTGCCATGTTTTCACTGAATCCTCAACCTTTGCTGGAAGGGATAACAAACCGCAAAATGAACATACAGTGAATAAAGCAGCTCCAAACTTGGCAGCTGGAAACAGGGGAAAACAAACCATCACAACAGAAGTGCTTGCATTCACATCACCACAATATTGTTCATATACTACTTTAATACAACGCTACATCTAGGCAGTTACACAGTGATTGATGGCACCTCATCAACACGCACCATGCCATGTCCAGGTAAGTTCGAAGGTACTCCACCACATGGAAAGTCGTCCCACATCAAGTTCACCAAAAGCATCCCAGGTTTCAGAACTAGTTTCGTTAACCAAAAGCATCCCAGGTTTCAGAACTAGTTTGTTAACACACCCTTAGTACGACGACCAGTTCACTACATTTCATCAGTATGCAAGGTGCCCCACATTCCCAGCTCCGAATGTGGTGAGACTGCTCGCATAGCCGAAGTACGGCGAGACATATTTATCTTGGCAAATGTGGCAGTAGCACGCACGTTCTTCTTGAGCATCATTATGTTTCGCAACGAACTTGTATGTGCTGCAGTCACCAAGAGGGAATGGTTTGTTGGGCTTTGCACCGCTTCCTCTCTTCGGGTTATAGCCGGGGTAGTCTTGTTTCTGGAAACTAACTATGTCAATCATAGCCAAAGAAGTTTCTGAGGCGAGTTGCTCAATATCCCACCCATCGTAAGGATGTCCTGTCTTGTTGCTAATGTGGATTTCACCATACGGCTGAAGCAGCTCTCGCGCATTGCCAAAGAACCCCCTCACCAGCTCCCTGTGCGATCTATAGATCGGAATAAAAGGTTAAGAAGATGATACAAAAGGTGGCTTACTAAAGCATTATCTTATCAAAAGGGTTCTAGGGTTAACTAAACAGGGAACCACCATATCCAAAACAAGGTTCCCCAGAAATATGAAGAAAAAAATAACATGTATGTAGGCCATGCTATAACGGGAAATACCCTTTGGCTTCCGCATGTATATACACCCTATATGGGGTATTGTTTTTGAATAATTAAACAAAAAGTCAAAATAGTTCAAAAGTATTTTTAGATGAAACTTGACTTACTTGCGGACACGGACGAAGAGCACACGGAGGCGCACCTCCCTGTAATCTAGGCCACTCCGTCCATGTTTGAGGATTAGTGCAAGTTTGTTTGTAATTGTTTCTGAATTCGCAATACAGTGCAGTTCTGTATAGGTCACTATTCACGTTATTTTGACCGAAAATTTGTCTTTTTTTTAAAAGAAGTCAAAGAGGAATTTTCTTTTTGTGGAACTTTTCTCACTAGTACAATGAAAGGTCAAGTTTATTTCAAAAATATTTTAAGAATTTTTTTACTTTTTGTTGAATTGCTAAAAAAAAATCCCATATAGGGTACATATGTACCCAGGAACCAAACGTTCCTCTCCATGCTATAACATGCACCTATAGAAACCATGCAAAATATCAATTACAGTATGGGCACTCTTCTCATCTTTTTCGCACAAAACAGAAACGTTCATACTGGTGCATATTATTTTATAGATTCACATACATGTTACGGCATATTTTTACATCCCAGAATTTGTTCACATTTTCGAAAATAGGTTGCCACAACCGTTATGGGTTAAAAAAGCAGTGGGTCGCGAAAAGAAATTATTGTTCTTGTGGTCAATCATATCAGCCTTACTACATAGGTGTTGACAAATTCTATGCGTGCAACTTATAAGAACAGTTTCATGTTGTAAATTGTAACTCAACTGTCTTTCAATTGTGGAGTAAATGAAAAGAATGAACTAGCAAAAACTACCATAGAGGCATATACTGAGCATACATAAGTACATAACTACGGTGCATTTCAAATAACGACGCTGTCAACATGGGAGAACTCATACTAATAAATTTTAGCAGCAAGCAAAAATAACTTGAGGTGAAAAGCAAAACTGGAAAAGATAACAGCTTCCTTTGCACTCTAAGCAAAAATACCCAAGAGAATAACTCCTAGCTCCTAACAGAGATGTGACCCTAGGACTACTGAACCAACTGTAACTCACAAACAAAGATTATGAGGCAACCAGTTTACAAGAAAAATGACTGTAACTTACAAAATCCAGGAACAATCAATCATTAGCTGTGATAACTAAAGATAACCATCAAAGAGGAGTGCTCATACCTGATGACGTGCATCTCACACTCTCTTCCACTAAATCCAGCATGAGGAAAATTAAAGACAATCCGATCAAATAGTCTCATCTTCAGATCAGTATGTCCCTTCATTGTATTTGCATCGATACCATGCAAAACCGTGGCATGCATTCTCTTCAACCGCATTAAATTTGATTGTGCTTTGATATACTTGCGAGACAGAGCCTCTGCAGAAAATTGGCAACAAAAACAGAAACAAAACAGATAAATATAACAAAGAATGTAAAAATGACCACCAAATCACACTACAAATTATCCCTCTGAGCATATAAGGTAAGTAGGGGCAGTTTAATGCATAGCATATTAAGGCCTCAAGGAGGAATTAGGAATGAAGTGAATAACAATTATTAAAAGATCAAAAGTTGCTAAGGAGCCAAAGAAAAAGTGGTGGTTACATGGAAATAAAAGAGGATGTTCTTTTAACGCCAGCCTGACACAGAGTTTTGCTGAATGTGTGTTCTCACAGGTTAATTCATAATTCACGTTTCCAAGTTCCAAAGGCTTGTTAGGTCCTAAATGGCCCTTTCACCACAAACTTGCTAAATCACTTTTGACATAATGTAGTTGCTGAAAACATAAATTTTGTTCATATTGGGCTGCAGGGTGAGAAACCATATGAAAACAATGCTCATATGCACACACGAAAATTATCCAAATTACAGTGTCCAGAACATCTGATTATATAATGGCAATGAAGAGATAAATAGAAGTATAAATCATGTTTATCAATGTGCCCGCCCACGACAAACAATTGCTGACAGTAACCAACAACAGTCAACAGATCACTCAAATAGGACTCCCAATTAGTTTCGATTAGATCATGAAAATCGTTAACAAATTCAATAATACGCTGATGAAAGTAAGCAAATGGCAGCAAATAACAAGATAGATTTTTCCATCATAAAATCTCTTCCACCTCATTGTATAGCATACTCTGTGCTAGCTGTTAAATGACCAGTCAGCAATTTCACAGTGAACCTTACCACAACAGTATAAAGTAAATCAAAATCCTTCTTAATCAAGAGAGGATGCAAAATTCTCCTACATTCCAAAAATTAACACGTGGTCATGTATTCACTCTCCCCCGCTCCCCCCCCCCCCCCC
>LR738713.1:553386469-553576764 GCA_902687465.1 Secale cereale | reverse complement strand
GGAGGGATTGACAACCTCTCTGTACTCGTTGGGAGCAAAGTTATTTGTATCTGTGTGCAGGTCCACGTTGATTGCTAATATCTGGCGCCGTTAGCAGTTGACACCTACTTGTTGAACCTAGGAGTCTCTGGGGATTCGATCCTTGGCATCTTTGCTAAGGGAAAAACTTCCACAACACTGCATCTCACACCTTCCACTTGGGGTAACCAACGAGGGGTTAGAGGCCCATCAAGGAGTTTTTCTGGCGCCGTTGCCGGGGACTCCACTCTTCAGGATAGGGGAGTTGCATGCTATCTTTTACCTTTGCTTTTTAGTCTTGTTAGTTTACCTTTCAGTTTTTGCTTTAGTATCCTTTATCAAAAATTACAAAAAAAAAATTTTGCCTTCCTGTTAGTAGTCCTATCTGTTTAGCTAAACATGTTAGGATATGGTGCTTTGAGGGAATCAGAAGTTCTAGATTTCCATCAAAGGGATGGAGAAAATATGAAGAAGGCATGGGACAGAATTTCTGATGCACATAGGAGAATTATGCCTTGGATACCTATAAAAATTGTGCTTAGGAATTTTTACCAGGGTCTTTTTAAATGGTGTAAACACTCTCTTGATATTATAGCCGAGGGAGATTTCCTAGAGTGTGATGAAGCTAGAACTCTTGAAATTATACATGGTCTATCTAGTTACTTTGTTTATGATCATAATTTTGATACTGTCATAGATAGACTTGCTACTATTGAAAAGAGAATGGATGCTCTAGACTTAATGAAGGTAGAGAAACCCAAACCCAATAAGAGAGATATTTTGGAAATAGATAATGACTGGGAGCCTCTTGTTAGGATTAGCATCTCTAATCAAGACTTCCTTGCTTATTGTGATATTGGATCTATGGTTTCTACTATGCCAAAAACTGTTCATGATTCTTTAAAATTTAACATGGATAGACTACCATCTTATCATGAACACACTAATGGAGATATTTCTGAAATCCAGGGAAGAATAAAAGATGTGCCAGTTAAATTCCTTAAAGGGATTGCAATGGTTGATTTCTTCATCATGGAGCCAAACCAAGGAAATATAGTGCTTGGAAGGGACTTCCTCCGAGCAGTAAAAGGCTTCATCAATATAGGTAAGGGACAAATCCGCTTACGCGGGAAGGCAAAAGGTGTGTACCCCTTTCCTAGAAGGAACAAGAGTGAACTTGTTGAGGAACCATATGAATCAATTTATAACTCCGATTATTATGATGGTTATTGATTCCTTTTTGCATTATGCCTAGCTTAAAGGCATAAAAGAAAGCGCTTTTGGGAGGCAGCCCACATGAATAAATTTTTATATTTTGCTTTTGTTGTGTCTTGATGTTGTTTACTACAGTAGCATCATCATTGTATCTTTTCTTTTCATATTTGTGCCAAGTATAGCCTCTGATTGCTAGAAAGTTCAAAAGTTGTGAGGTGCTGTACAGGAAACAGATTCTGTCCTTGGATAGAAAAATTCGTATAAAATCACCAGATCATCTTTTTGGTCTGAATTTTTTCGACAGCGTTCTCTATATAATTGTATTTCGTGCGTCTGTTCTGAGTTTTTTTATTAGAGTTGCAGAAGTGCCCCGAACAAATCATTTACTACCTGCTGTTCTGTTTTTCACAGATTCTGTCCTGTTTTGCCTTTCCTTCATTTTGCAAACCAAGAGCTTGCTTTTTCTTTGCAAAAACCTTTTGGCAATCTTGAGAAACAGTAGAAATTCAAGAATATCTTTATTTCCAGCAAGGAACAATTATTTTATTAAGGGTACTAACCTCGCTAATCAGATTATGATGAGTTATGTATGAAGGGAGTTTTCAAGTGTGCGAGGGAAGATGATAAAAAGATTCAGGAGTGTCAAGCGCTCAAGCTTGGGGATGCCCCCGTGCACCCCCAAGAAATATTCAAGGAGACTCAAGCGTCTAAGCTTGGGGATGCCCCCGTGCATCCCCTTCTCCATCAACATTATCAGTTCGCCTTTCGTTCCGCTATATTTTTATCACTTCATGTGTTATGTGCTATGCTTGGAGCGTCTTGCTTTTAGTTTTCTTTTTAGTTTTTCATAACGAGTCGGAACTCAGCGTTCTTTATGTGGGAGAGAAACACGCTCCACTTCTACCTAGAACATAACATAGAATTTGCATGTCTATCTTTGCTGTGTGTGTTCTTTGTCTTTTAATAGCTACTATCATGCTCTGCTCTTAGTATTCATGCTTATCTTTTCAAAGAGCTTTTGTTTAGTTGGTTGCTTGAACTCTCTTTAATTACCATGCTCACCTTATTAAGAGAGTTTGCTTCCGTTGCATTGGTTAATATGTCTATGATAAAGATGCTACGTGCATAATGGCGCTTAGTAGTTCAGGTTTTCTTATGGTTAATCTCAAATAGCTGGGGGATTCCCAATGTGTTATTGGAGTACCAACTTGATTTGTTTGCCTATGATGTGGTATGGTTTCGTAATATCTTTCTTCGAGAATTTATTTTGATTGACTTGGCGTATGCTCACGCATATTTAAGACTGTAAAGAAAGTCTGTCAAGCCTTGATGATCTTTTATTTCTGAGTAGCGATATAACTACCATGCCAGATTCAATGTTGCTTTGTCGCTCTGCATGATTATGACCGTCATTGCTCTCTTAGTTGGTCGCTCCAAGTCTTTTGCTAACCTCCACCTGTACTAAGCGGACTAACTTTGCAATACATAGCTCATGGGAAAGTATCTTAAAAACTATTGTGGTAAAGAATATGTTGCCTATGTATCTTATTTCTTATAAGTTGCTTGCTGAGCGGTAACCATGTTTCTGGGGACGCCATCAACTGTCACACTTTTGTTGAATATCATGTGAGTTGCTATGCATGTTCGTCTTGTCTGAAGTAAGGGTGATTTGCCATGGGTTGAATGGTTGAGTATGCATATTGTTAGAGAAGAACATTGGGCCGCCAACCAAAGCCATGTATCATGGTGGAAGTTTTAGCTTGGACATTAATCCTCAATCTCTTATGAGAATATGCTTATGCATTAAAGAGGAGTCCATCATCTATTTTCTATGTTGTCCCGGTATAGATGTCCTCAAGTTGAGATCTATCAAAAACGAGAAATCAAATGCGATTTATCTCCTTGGACCTTTGTACAGGTGGCATAGAGGTACCCCTTTGTGACACTTGGTTGAAACATATGTAATGCAATGATAACCCATGGAAATCCGAGCTAATTAGGACAAGGTGCGAGCACTATTGGTATTCGATGCATGAGGCTTGCAACTTATAGGATGTCTTATGCATGACACATATGAAGTACTACTACAGTTGACAAAATTGCTTCTATGTTTTCAAAATAAAAAAAAGCTCTAGCACATAACCATTCTTTTACTTTTATGTTGAGTCTCCACCTTCTTTCTTCAAGCACCAACTACTGAGAGCATGATTGTCATTCTAAGTGTAATGTGCATTGTTCCAAAGTAGCATTGTCTTTTGCATGATTGTGATATCGTTTATTTTGAAATCATTGTATCTAGTCATCACTTAAACCTTGAAGGTGCCCCTGCATTTATGTTTTGCTTCACTAAAGGGGGCAAGCTAGATATCACTTTATCATATTTGCACACCATGTTCATTGCAAATCTTTTTGATGCTTCAATGTCATGTTGTAAAACTTTCAGTCATTTGTGATTTTCTCATGAGGCAACTTAATTACTACAGATTCATTGTCTCAGTAAGCTTTTGTCATATGACTATAAAAAGTCCTATATGGTTAATAGCATGTCACCACAGAAATTATTCTTGTTATCATTTACCTACTCGAGGACGAGCAGGAATTAAGCTTGGGGATGTTGATACGTCCAAAACGTATCTATAATTTCTGCTTGCTCCATGCCACTTTTGGGTGATATTGCTATGATATTTATACACTTCCATACACTTTTGATCATATTTGGACTAACCTACTAATCCAGTGCACCCCAGTGCCAGTTTCTGTTTTCGGCTGTTTTTGTATTTCAGGTTTTCACGTTATGAGAGCTGTCAGGAAAAATCCAGAAAAATTATATAAAAAATCAGCGTTCCAGAACCTACCTTGCGCCCGAAGTACAGCCGGGGGGGGGGGGCACCAGGGCCCCAGGCGCCCTGGCGGCGCGCCCCCCCTGGGCCGCGCCGGGGGGGCGCCTGGGCCCCCCGAGCCCCGTCTGGTGCCCCCCTTTGGCATATATTTAGAGCGTCCTTCGAAACCCTCGGGACGGGAACTCTTTTTCGCGATCTCATCTCTGTTCCGCCGCCGCCGCCGCTTCCAAGATCGGGAGCACCAGGAGAACTCTTCCCTGCCGGAGGGGAGGATCACCATCGGGAGCCTCTCCACCACCATGGACGCCTCTTGGATGAGTTGTGAGTAGTCTCCCTTGGACCATGAGTCCATGACTAGTAGCTATGTGATGTTCTCCTCCCGTTCTTGTGCTTCACTAATTAGTCCTCGTGAGCTGCCCTACATGATCGAGGCACATATGTAATCCTTATGTTGTTGCTATGATGAGTTTGCTGGGATCCGATGGATTATGAGATTATGTTCAGATTGTGATTGAGTAATATATTTGATCTACCTCTTTTATATTTATGTTCATAAGTAATTCTTGCATGTTCTCAGTTGTTATTTATTGCTTTGGCCAAGTAATAGGTAGTGACTCCAAGAGGGAATGTTATGCTCGATTGTGGGTTCATGCCCCTCGATGACTAGCTTGAGTGACAGAAACATGAGTCTAGGGGATGTGCTGTTGCCACAAGGGGGAAAACAACAGTGCTTGTGCCCGCGGGTGCAAGGATTGTTTACTTTACGCAAAGTTCTTTTAATGCAGTTGTCTGTTGCTTTGAGTTTACACTGTGGGTGGGGCTCGCAACTTAATACCATTGAGATGTTCTGGATAGATATCTCAAGGTGGATGATTAGTAGTAGATATTGATGGATTTCGGTCTACTTACTTTGGCGTACCGCCCATGCTTTGAACCTCAACCTTTCTTGCAATGTAGTCAGCATTGGTTTGCGTTCGTGGTCCTGTCAATTGCCCAGCTATAATTCGTTTACCTCACATAGCTGTTTTATCGTGTTTTGGGAGAGAGACAACACTAGTGAACATCATGAGACTCCGGTCCATATTACCATCATTGATCACATCCGCTATTTACTTTTCGCTTTTACTTACTATTGCAAACATTATCTATCACTACTATCATTTGCGTTTAATCCTTTGTGAACTACAAGGCCGGAGGGATTGACAACCTCTCTGTACTCGTTGGGAGCAAAGTTATTTGTATCTGTGTGCAGGTCCACGTTGATTGCTAATATCTGGCGCCGTTAGCAGTTGACACCTACTTGTTGAACCTAGGAGTCCCTGGGGATTCGATCCTTGGCATATTTGCTAAGGGAAAAACTTCCACAACACTGCATCTCACACATTCCACTTGGGGTAACCAACGAGGGGTTAGAGGCCCATCACAAGGGGAGTCATAGGTACATTTTGCAGAACGGACCTTCATGTCTAGCTAAGAGCATCTCCAGCCGCGCCCCCAACAGCCCCCCGATGCCACTTTTTCCGCGCCGGCGCCGAAAAAACGCCCCAGTCGCGCCCCCAAGACCCCGAAATCCGCCGGCTCGGCCCGTTTTTTGTCCCGACGGTCGCAGGCCGAACCCGGCACACTGGGGTCGCTTGGAGGCTCCGGTGCTAGTGAAAAGCACGTCTGGCCCACGTTGTCAGGCGAAAACACGAACCAACCGTCCATCCCCCCTCCCCCCCCTCGCGCGTTCGGCCACCGGACTGCCGATCCCGACGCCGCCCACCGCCCACCGCCGCTAGATAGGCCTTTCCGCACGGGGAAAGAGAAGAGGTTTCGGTGGCGGCAGGCACTCAGCCACCGCCCAGGCGATCTTTTCGACGTTGCGGCCGCGCAGGGCAGTGTGCCGGCGGGTCTGCGTCCAGCACGCCCGCAAGGTGTTCGGCGGTTTGCCTACCCCGACAATGGACTCGGACGATGAGGAGGTGCTCGCCGCGCTGTTGGAGGAGGAAGCCCATCCCGACGTTCAGGAAGAGGAACATCTCATGGTCCTCGCCGCCCTCGCTAGCCTGCTCGCGAGCAATGAAAAGCCGTGGCGAGGTGGCTCGGCGCCGGGGCAGATGAAAGCAAAGAACCGACATCGTCTGGAAGGCTATTGCATGCTCTACTCCGACTACTTCACCGATGCTCCACTGCACTGCGACAAAGTATTTCAGCGCCGTTATCGGATGAGCCGAAAGCTTTTCCTCAGGATTGTGAATTCCATCCGGGAGTTTGACAGCTACTTCAAATGCAAGAAGGATTGCACCGGCAAACTTGGATTCACCTCAATCCAGAAATGCACGACAGCGATGAGGATGCTTGCATACGGAGCTCCCGGTGATTCACTCGACGACTATGTGCGCATGGCCAAGTCCATCGCCATTGAGTGTTTCTACAAGTTCTGCAGGGCAGTGGTGGCAGTGTTTGGAAAGCAATACTTGCGAACACCCAATGCGGAAGACACTGCTCGAATCCTAGCATAGAATGCAGCGAGGGGATTCCTTGGGATGCTTGGAAGCATCGACTGGATGCATTGGAAATGGAAGAACTGTCCATTTGCTTGGAAGGGGATATACAAAGGCGCCAAAGACGGTTGCAGTGTGGTACTAGAGGCAGTGGCCACACAGGACCTCTGGATTTGGCATGCCTTCTTTCGTATGTCAGGAAATCACAATGACATCAACGTGTGCAATGCTCCCCTATCTTTGCCAAGCTTGTCGAAGGTCATTCTCCTCTGGTGAACTTCGAGGTCAATGGGCGGCAGTACAACAAGGGGTACTACCTAGCTGATGGCATCTATCCAAGATGGTCGACATTTGTGAAGACTATCTCAAACGCTGTGCCGGGAGGCAAGAAGTTCCACTTTGCCAAGGTTCAGGAGTCTTGCAGGAAGGATGTCGAGCGGGCATTTGGTGTGCTGCAGTCTCGATTTGCTATTGTCCAGTACCCTGCTCACACATGGTCGAAAGATCAAATGTGGGAGATCATGACTTGATGTGTCATCTTGCACAACATGATCATTGAGAGCGAGTAGGAAGAGCCAACGTTTGACACTGAGCCATACTACAGGCAGGGTCCTCTTGCCCAAGTCGATCACTAGCTACCGACAACCTGGAGTGCCTACCTCAACATGCGTCAGGAGATCCGAGACCCACATGTGCATCAACAACTGCAAGAGGATCTGGTGGAGCACCTATGGAGGATCAAAGGCGACGCCTAGCTCGACGTGTGAAGACATATGAGTTTTATTTGTTGAACTATATAATTTGTGTTAAAATATTTTTTGTTGATCTATATATTTTTTAGTGATTTTCTATGATGAATAATGTGATAGATAAATTATTTGTGTTCAGAATTCACGGCGATCCTCGCCCAACCACGCCGAAAATGGGCCGATTCGCGCTACTATCGGGCCATTTTCACCCTTTATTGGGCCGAAAAATGGGCCTGCTTCGGTGCATGGGTGCGACCTGGGGGCGATGGCTGGGTGCCAAACTGCCCCAGGGCCGACTATACCGCCGGCTCGCCCCCAGGCGGCGGTTTTTATGCCTCCTGGGGGCGCCAACGGCTGGAGATGCTCTAAATAGAACGAATCCACGTCCCAAACTCAGTTCGTCAATCCCCAAATCCATGGACCTTATTCTGCAAAATGTACCAGTAGCTCCCCTTGCACCTGATCATGTCCCTCTCTTTTTAATTCAAGGGCTCACTTTCCACCGGAGCACCTGGTGCATGAGTCGGTCGGGTGCACAAGATACATGGTGAGATGTGGAGCTTTGGTCGGCGCGATGGCGACGACCCTGAGCTGAAGCGATGCGTCGCCATTGACGCGGTGAGGAAGCGGTCTGCCTGGCGGCACACCAACCGTGGCCTTGAGTCGCCGCCGTTCCTCCTCCTCCGCGAGACGGGGGAGTATGACTGGCGGCAGGCTCGGCTCTCCTCCGGTGCAGGCAGCTCATACGGTGCGGGTAGCTCCTCCGATGTGTGCAGCTCGCGCACGCTGTTGTCGCTGGTCAAGAGGGAGGCGGAGGGGCTCCCGCCGCTTCGTGCGGTGAAGAGGGAGCACGAGACAGAGAGGCCATGTGCCGGCGTCCTCGGGCCGGAGGACTACCTCCACCCTTCGAGGCAGACGCCATCGAGGCGGCGATTCTCGCAAGCAGTGCGCGGGAGGAGGAGGAGGTGGCGCATCGCCGCCGCCATGATGAGGAGGTCACCGACGTCCTGTTTGAGTAGGGCCTTGCCAGGGCACAAGATTTCAAGGAGAAGAAGGAGGTGTGGCGCCGCGAAACCGAAGCCCGGGACTCCATGTACATCGACCTCACTTCCGACGATGACGATGAGTGATTGCCGCCGCCGCCACCGTCGCGTCGTCGCCGCACCCGCATGGCTCCGGTGAGCCCCGTTTTGGCCAGTTTAGGGTTGGGGTAGTCCGACGCGCAATATGTAATTGCTAAACTATATGTATGTATGAATGCTCATCTCTACTGTTTTTGTTCATCTCTCGTACGATTTTTCTAAATTTTACGGTTTCATATAAAGTTTTTGCTTTGCCGTAGCCAAATTCGTCCCTTATAAGAGTGTAATGTGAACCATAAACCCCTTATAAGGGCTAGCGTTATAAGGGATCCACCAAAGATGCTCTAATGTGTTAAAAATCTAGCCACGGCTGCACTAGAAAATCTCATCATTGCAAAGAAAATGTTTATCTCTACCTATGTCAACCGTAGGTTTTAATTTTTGCCCACTGCTCGCTACGGTGAATGTGGACGTTTAGAACTGATAGGGACGAACTAGTATCTCAACTACTTGGAAATAATCTCGGAGGAATGTGGGTTAATCATCTATTACAACTCAATTGCAAGATGGAGCTAGGGCTCATGCGGAAAGGGGAATAGTAGGTAGCTGCGCCGCCGGTTGCCTGATCCTCTGGATGTCCTCCTCGTCCCAGCGATGCCGTTTAAGTAGTAGGTGGAAGTAGCTGGGCCGCAGTGACCCAGTCCGGTCCGCTAACTCGTGGGTTGGCCTTGCGTGGTCGCCTGGCCCATGCGTCGGTGACCACCTGGGCTGTGGCGGGTGGCCCCGTCTTGTCAGGGACGCTGACACCCCCCTCTTCTTGACGTGCGGCTTGCCCCCAAGACATTGCGTGGGGAAAACGAGCACGAAGCGCCTCCTTGTCCTGCCAGGTTATGCCGGTGGCTCTAGACCAGCGCACCTGAACTTGCTCGATGACGGAGCCACGACGAGCGCACCAGCGGGATTGCAGCACTTCCACATGAACAGCAAGATCATCAGTATTCAGAGGCAGAGTAGGCTCGACCGGTGTACCCGGGCTCGCCGTAGTTGCGAGACGTGAAACACCGGATGCACCGATGCTGTTACTGGTAACTTGAGTTCATACGCTACCTCGTTGATTTTCTTGATGATAGGAAACGGTCCAAAGAACTTGAAGGAGAGCTTGTGATTTGCCCGTGGGGCAACAGAGGTTTGAATGTATGGCTGCAGCTTAAGGAAAACTTGATCACCCACTTGGAATTCTCGGAACGACCTCTTCTTGTCGGAATGCGACTTCATGCACTGTCGCACCTTGTTGAGGTGTTGTTGTACCAGGTCCTGCACCACTCGGCGTTCTTCCAGCCATGCTTGAAGCGAAGGCACTGAAGTACTCGGTGGAGTCGTGATGCCCCAATGCCGAGGTTCATGGCCATACAGTGCCTTGAAGGGTGACATACCAATTGCCGAGTGTGGGGAAGTGTTGTACCAGAATTGTGCCAGGGCGATCCAAAGACTCAAGTGGCGAGGGCAAGCTTGGGTGAAGCAACGGAGGAAGGTCTCTAAGTACCGATTCACCCGTTCCGTTTGACCATTTGTCTGTGGGTGGTTGGCAGTGCTCATCCTTAGCTCTGTGCTTGCGTACTTGAACAGTTCACGCCAGAAATGGCTGGTGAATACTGGATCCCTGTCTGAGACGATGGCCCCGGGAAACCCATGTAGCTTGTAGATCTAAGACATGTATACGTGCACCACTTTAGCTGCTGTGTAGGGGTGGGCGAGAGGAACAAAGTGAGGAAAACGAGTCCTTTTATCCACCATCACCAGTATGCAGTTGAACTTCCCGGATTGAGGCAGGCCATCGATAAAGTCCATAGTGATGAGGCCCCATGGATGTTGAGGAATTGGGAGTGGTACCAACAGACCTGGAGATGCAACACGGTCTGGCTTGGCCTGTTGACAAACTTGGCAGCATGCGACATAGTGCTTGATGTGTACCTTCATTTTGGGCCATGCAAAAAGACGACGGATGCGCTTGTATGTCACGGGAAATCTCGAGCGACCGCCCAAGGCGCTGTTGTGGAAAGCTGCTATTATTCGTTGTTGTAGTGTTGTGGATCCTCCGAGCCAAATCCGGTCGCGAAAGCGCAAGATTCCTTGCTGAAGTGAGAATCTCTTCTTGGGATCGTCCCGAACAGCCAGCTGGTCCAAAAGGCGCTGAGCTTGAGGATTCGAATGGTAGTTGGTGACGATGTTATCGAGCCACGCTTGTTGCTACTTCTCGAGCTTGCGTTGTATTCCCTCGAAGAGGAAAGGGTGATGCAGCACAGTAGCGTAAGTATTTCCCTCAGTTTTTGAGAACCAAGGTATCAATCTAGTAGGAGACCACACGTGAGTCCCTCGCACCTACACAAACAAATAAGAACTTCGCAACCAACGCGATAAGGGGTTGTCAACCCCTTTACGATCACTTACGAAAGTGAGATCTGATAGATAGGATAGTTTGATATTTTTGGTATTTTTGGATATAAAAATAGAAAGTAAAAACAGCAAAGTAAACTAGATTGTAGATTGATATGTTGAGAATAGACCCAGGGGCCATAGGTTTCACTAGTGGCTTCTCTCGTGATAGCAGAATTCTACGGTGGGTGAACGAATTACTGTCGAGCAATTGATAGAAAAGCGAATATTAATGAGAATATCTAGGCATGATCATTATATATAGGCATCACGTCCGTGAGAAGTAGACCGAAACGATTCTGCATCTACTACTATTACTCCACACATCGACCGCTATCCAGCATGCATCTAGAGTATTAAATTCATAAGAACAGAGTAATGCGTTAAGCAAGATGACATGATGTAGAGGGATAAACTCAAGCAATATGATATAAACCCTATCTTTTTATCCTCGATGGCAACAATACAATATGTGCCTTGCTGCCCCTGCTGTCACCGGGAAAGGACACCGCAAGATTGAACCCAAAGCCAAGCACTTCTCCCATTGCAAGAACTATAGATCTAGTAGGCCAAACCAAACCGTTAATTCGAAGAGACTTGCAAGGATATTATAATCATACATAAAAGAATTCAGAAAAGAACCAAATATTTCTCATATATAATCATGATCATAAACCCACAATTCATGGGTCTCGACAAACACACCGCAAAAAGATTACATCGAATAGATCTCCTTGAAGACCGAGGAGAATTTGGTATTGAGATCCAAAAAGAGAGAAGAAGCCATCTAGGTACTAACTATGGACCCGAAGGTCTATGGTAAACTACTCATAACTCATGGTGAGGCGATGGTGTTGATGTAGAAGCACTCCGTGGAAGATCCCCACTCCGGTGGAGCTCCGGAACAGGCCCCAAGATGGGATCTCACGGAAACAAAAGGTTGCTGCAGTGGAATTAGGGTTTTCTCTATTGCTTCGATGTTTTCAGGGTACATGGGCATATATAGGAGGAAGGAGTATGTCGGTGGAGCAATGTGGGGGGCGCGCCCCCACCCTCGTGGGCCCCATGTGTCCCCTCTTCCTTGGTTCTCAAGTCTCTCGTGAAGATATCGTTCCAAAAATAACTCTCCCGAAGGTTTCATTCCGGTTGGACTCCGTTTGATATTCCTTTTCTGCGAAACCCTGAAATAGGCAAAAAACAGCAATCTGGACTAGGCCTCTGGGTTAATAGGTTTGTCCTAAAAATAATATAAAAGTGTATAATAAAGCCCATTTAAACATCCAAAACATCATATATAATAGCATGGACCAATAAAAAATTATAGATACGTTGGAGACGTATCAAGCATCCCCTAGCTTAATTCATGCTCGTCCTCGAGTAGGTAAATGATAAAAACAGTATTTTTGATGTGGAATGCTAACCAACATAATTTTCAATGTAATGCTCTTTATTGTGGCATGAATGTTCATATCCGAAAGATTCAAGACAAAAGTCTATATTGACATAAGAAATAATAATACTTCAAGCATACTAACAAAGCAATCATGTCCTCTCAAAATAACATGGCCAAAGAAAGTTATCCCTACAAAATCATATAGTCTGGCTATGCTCCCTCTTCATCACACAAAATATTCATATCATGCACAACCCCGGTTTCAGCCAAGCAATTGTTTTCATACTCAATTTTTTCAAACCTTTCAACTTTCACGCAATACATGAGCGTGAGCCATGGATATAGCACTATGGGTGGAATAGAGTGGTGGTTGTGGAGAAGACAAAAAGGAGGAAGATAGCCTCACATCGACTAGACGTATCAATGGGCAATGGAGATGCCCATCAATAGATATCAATGTGAGTGAGTAGGGATTGCCATGCAACGGATGCACTAGAGCTATAAATGTATGAAAGCTCAACAAAAGAAACTAAGTGGGTGTGCATCCAACTTGCTTGCTCACGAAGACCTAGGGCATTTGAGGAAGCCCGTCGTTGGAATATACAAGCCAAGTTCTATAATGAAAATTCCCACTAGCATATGAAAGTGACTAAACATGAGACTCTCTATCATGAAGAACATGGTGCTACTTTGAAGCACAAGTGTTGAAAAAAGATAGTAGCATTGTCCCTTTTCTTTTCTTTTTTTCTTTTTTTGGGACTTTCTTTTTTTTCTTTGGCCTTTCCTTCTTTTTTTTCTTTTTTTGGGCAATGCTCTAATAATGATGATCATCACACTTATATTGATTTACAACTCGATATTACAACTCAATAGTAGAACAAAGTATGACTGTATATGAATGCCTCCGGCAGTGTACCGAGATGTGCAATGAATCAAGAGTGACATGTATGAAAAATTATGCATGGTGGCTTTGCCACAAATACGATGTCAACTACATGATCATGCATGGCAATATGACAATATGAAGCGTGTCATATGAACGGAACGGTGGAAAGTTGCATGGCAATATATCTCAGAATGGCTATGGAAATGCCATGATAGGTAGGTATGGTGGCGGTTTTGAGGAAGGTATATGGTGGTTGTTTTGAGGAAGGTATATAGTGGGTGTATGGTACCAGCGAAAGTTGCGCGGTACAAGAGAGGCTAGCAATGGTGGAAGGGTGAGAGTGCATATAATCCATGGACTCAACATTAGTCATAGAGAACTCATATACTTATTGCAAAAATTTACGAGTCATCAAAACAAAGCAATCAACGCATGCTCCTAGGGGGGAGGTTGGTAGGAGTTAACCATCCCGCGCCCCCGACCGCCACACAAAGGATGACACTCTACAAATACCTCATGCTCTAACTTCGTCACATAGCGGTTCACCATACGTGCATGCTACGGGAATCACAAACTTTAACAAAAGTATTTCTCAATTTCATAATAACTCCACTAGCATGACACTAATATCACTATCCTCATATCTCAAAACAATCATCAAGTATCAAACTTCTCATCATATTCAATGCACTTAGTGTGAAAGTTTTTACTACATTCATCTTGGATGCCTATCATATTAGGACTAGTTTTATAACCAAAGCACATTACCATGCTGTTCTAAAAGACTCTAAAAAGGATATAAGTGAAGCATGAGATATCAACAATTTCTACAAAATAAAATCACCACCGTTCTCTAAAAGATATAAGTGAAGCACTAGAGCAAAACTATTTAGCTCAATAGATATAAGTGAAGCATATAGAGTGTTCTAACAAATTCTGGACCATATTTATCTCTCCCGAAAAGGTGTGTCCAGCAAGGATGATTGTGGCAAACTAACAAGCAAAGACTCAAATCATACATGACGCTCCAAGTAAAACACATATCATGTGGTGAATAAAAATATAGCCCCGAGTATAGTTACCGATAGATGAAGACGAAAGAGGGGATGCCTTCCTGGGGCATCCCCAAGATTAGGCTTTTGGTTGTCCTTGAATTTTACCTTGGGGTGCCTTGGGCATCCGCAAGCTTAGGCTCTTGCCACTCTTTGTTCCATAGTCCATCAAAGCCATACTCAAAACTTGAAAACTTCACAACACAAAACTTAGCCAAAAATCTCGTGAGCTCCGTTAGTATAAGAAAACAAACCACCACTCAAAGGTAATGTAATGAACTCATTATTTATTTATATTGGTGTTAAAACTACTGTATTCTAACTTCTCTATGATTCATATCCTCCAATACTACTCATAGATTCATCAAAATAAGTAAACAACACACGAAAAACAGAATCTGTCAAAAACAGAACGGTCTGTAGTAATCTGTAACTTTCGCATACTTCTATAACTCCAAAAAAATTGAAATATATTGGTAAACGTGAGGAATTTGTCTATAAATCATCTGCAAAAAGAATCGACTAAATATCACTCTGCAGCAAAATCTTGTGACTATTCTAGTGAGCGCTAACGTTTCTGTTTTTTACAGCAAGATCATATAAACTTCACACAAGTCTTCCCAAAGGTTCTACATGGCACAAACACTAATTAAAACACAAAACCACATCTAAACAGAAGCTAGATGCAATATTTATTCCTAAACAGAAGGAAAAACAAAGAAAATAAAATTGGGTTGCGTCCCAACAAGCGCTATCGTTTAACGCTTCATATGGTAATTTAATTTTCTTTCTAGGAAAGTGTTCCATGGCTTTACTTAACTGAAATTGGAATCTAATATTTCCTTCCTTCATATCAATAATTGCACCAATCGTTCTAAGGAAGGGTCTACCAAGAATAATAGGACATGAAGGATTGTAATCTATATCAAGAACAATGAAATCTACGGGCACATAATTCCTATTGGCAACAATAAGAACATCATAAATCCTTTCCATAGGTTTCTTAATAGTAGAATCCGCAAGATGCAAATTTAAAGAACAATCATCAAGGTCATGGAAACCTAACAAATCATACAAAGTTTTTGGGATAGTGGAAACACTTGCACCCAAATCACACAAAGCAAAGCATTCATGATCCTTAATTTTAATTTTAATAGTAGGTTCCCATTCATCATAAAGCTTTCTAGGGATATGTCAGGGATATGACTAGCAGGTATGAACCGGCTAGTGTAAACCGGCTTAGTTATATTGTACTTGGTTGTAATATTTTTAGTAAAGGCTACGGCCCATGAGATCTTAAGGCCCATGTATAGAAGTGTGGTTTGTGAACCGCCAAGCGATGTAACTTGAGAGATAAGAAAGAAAGACAGAGACCAAGGCGGACACAAGTATGAGCCGGCCTCGGGACTCTGTAAACCGGACCAGGCGTCACCTCTATATAAAGGGACGGCCCGGACGGTTCAGACAAGCAACAATCAACCCGTCGAGACACAGGCAAGCGAATCCGCTCCCTGTAATCCGACGCCCAAGCAATACCAAACCAACTAGACGTAGGCTTTTACCTTCTTCGAAGGGGCCGAACTAGTATAAACCCTCTGTGTCCTTTGTGTGCTATGAACCCTTTCAAGCTAACCCGTGCGATGGTTCCATCATCAAGTCCGTTAAACCGGACATCTGCCATGTTATTTCCACGACAGTTGGCGCCCACCGTGGGGCCTGCGCACGATGGTTTCGAGTTCTTGAAAGGCGGTTTCGAAGGGCTCAGGGGTTATGCGGTCGGCCGGATGACCAAGAGTCGCCGCGGCCGGATCTACATCGACGACGCAGGTTGGGGACCGGAGGCCGATTCGATCGAGTACGGGTACCGGGTCCCCTTCGGTAGCATCCAAGTCTTCATCGGCAAAACCGGCGAACCGGGGCCTGAGCCGGACATCTTCCCCAACATCGTCGAGCCGGCTCAGCGTGCGAGATCGGCCCGGATTCAGCCCGCCGTGAAGCGCGTGTTCGTTGGAGCAATCCACGGAGGTCGAGCCGAGTACGGATCGGAATCTGATGGTGCAACAATCGTCTACTCAGATGACGAGTCTTCATCCGGGGAAACTGAATCTCTGGATCAGTTGCGGGACGGCCGGTCTGAGGGCGAGTCCGATGGAAACAGTATTCCGGGCCCCTTTGACCCGCCAAACCGGGTGGCGGTCTTGATGGCCGGTTCACAGCCCTCGATGAACGGAACGACAGCGGAAGCTGGAGCAGGGGGAAGCGGTTCGAACCCCTCCCTTACTGAAGTTCTATCCACCTTGATCGAGGAGTTCACAGCTAAAGCGGTGGAAGTAGTAGCTCCGGCAGACAAGGCGCATCATGATGCAGAGCTCCTTCAGTTGAAAGGCCGGATCGATCAGGTAAAGGAGGACCTAAAGGCAGAAAGAGAGATGATAGCAGCAAGGCAAGCGGAGTTGGATGATCAAGCTTTTTATCTGAGGATGGAGCAAGCTTCTATGGAAGGAGTAAGGGGACAAAAGTACCGGTCCCGTATACCGCCGGTTTATGAATCAATGAATCTGTTCAGGACACCTGGGGCTGGGGCTAGTAATCATCCAGCTTTGAACCGGAGGACGCCTCCGGCCCGGGAGGAGCCGGTTCAGCAACCCGCCACAGAGCAGGAGCGCCGGATTACGTCGGCACCTTATGTTCTTGTCCCTCCAGGGCATTATTCAAACCCTTTGGATAACATTGCTGCAGCGGCGGCGCGTTTGGCCGCTTTACCTGCGGAAGAAACGTCTCCGGTGGCGATAGAGGCGCGCAGGGTCCAGAAGCAACTTAATACGGCATTGATGCAGCAGCAAGCGTATTCTCATAGCAGGGAAAGGCTACATTCAACACCGCGTCCCAACCGAAGTTATTCTAGACATTGGGAGGAGCCAGAAGTATCTAGCAGTGAGCGCAGGAGACATCAGCACAGGCAGAATAATCCGGCAGGGGCGGCGATGCCAGCTCCAGATATAAACCAGGCCAGATCAGGTGCCAGGGAGGAAATTCGTCAAACAACGCCGGTTCACACAGCCACTACGGGAACAGGAGCTACGGCGAGTTCCTTCGGGGTACAATGTCTTGTCCCCGCTCTACGGAGTGTTAAGCTGCCCAAGGATTTCAAAGGGCCCCGCAAGGTACCTAACTATACAGCCGATTTACCGCCAGAAGCTTGGGTTGAAAGTTATGAGATGGCCATGGAGATGCTGGACGTGGATGAATCAGCTTGTGCCAAATATTTTACTATGATGCTCGAGGGCACGGCCCGGACCTGGTTGAAAGCTCTACCCCCGAATTCTATTGGGTCATGGGGGGAACTGCGCAGCCAGTTCATCAAAAACTTTAAGGATACATGCAAACAGCCGATGTCGGTGATAGACCTAGCAGCCTGTGTGCAAGGAGAGCAGGAGTCTACAGCAGCTTGGGTACGGAGGGTGGCAGAGATTTTGCACTCTTCGAATGGTATTAATCCGAGTACGGCAATAGTGACATTGGAGAACAATTGCCGGTTTGAATCTTTAAAATTGAAACTCGTACGGCTTAAAAGGGACTGCAATGACATGGGAACTTTAATGAGTGCCCTGGTGAAATACGGAGACTCTGATAACACAAAGTATCCGGAAGCAGAAGGAGATAAGGCTGGGAAGGCCAGCAAATCTAGTAAACCGGCACCGATCAATCCGGTTACTTCAGGCTTTTTGGGCAAACGGAAAGCAGAGGGCGGTTCAGACTTCGTGGCTAACACTCAAGTTCAAGGTGGTTTTCAATGTAATCCGGAAGATTCTGCTTTACAAACCGGCGGAGGAGCTATTGGCTAGGAGCAGGAATTGGATCGGCCTTGTCCAAAGCATAGCGGAAAGGGGAAGGTAGCGAAGCATACCATGAGAGAGTGCATACCCCTTATGAAGGCAGTAGCAGGCCGTTTCAATCCTCCTAGTCGACCCCCACAGGGCGGGTCAGGGCCTGGATTTTATGGTTCGGGTCATCAGGGGAACAATTTCGGATCAGGGTATAGGGGCAATAACGGTGGTTATCAACCCCGGGCAGGCGGTCAAAATAATCAAGGAAACTATAATGGTCAGGGAAATCAATCACATCATCAAGGCGGTTACAATAGTCAGAATAATCAGCAGCAGGGCCAAGGAAGTTATAATAATCAGGGAAACCAGCAGCAACAGTGTCAGCAACAGCAGCCGCAATCCGGGTATCAGAGTAATCCGAAGGAGTTAAGCAGCGGGCAATATCATGTTTTCACCACAAGTTTATGTAAGAGAGACCAGAAGGTTTTGAAGCGGGCTGTTAATGCAGTAGAACCGGCGACGCCGCAATTTCTCCGATGGTCAGAACAGCCCATTGTATGGAGCAGAGAGGACCACCCCATACGGGTGGATAATCCGGGACATTTAGCCTTGGTGGTAGCACCTCAGGTGGGAGGATACAAGTTTACTAAAGTCCTCATGGATGGTGGTAGCAGTATCAATATCTTATATTACGAGACTTTCCGTCGTATGGGTCTGACAGATAAAAAGTTAAGATCATCAAACACAGTGTTTCATGGAGTGGTCCCAGGTAAGTCAGCTTATCCGGTTGGTAAGATTGACTTAGAAGTTACCTTTGGAAATGAGTATGATTCCAGATCAGAGATGATCACTTTCGAAGTCGTCAAAATTAAAAGTCCATATCATGCTCTGTTTGGAAGGACGGTTTATGCTAAGTTTATGGCTAGGCCATGTTATGTTTATTTGCAGCTTAAGATGTCGGGTCATAAAGGCACGATCACGGTTCATGGCAGTCGCAAGATAGCACTGGAATGTGAGGAAGGTGATGCAGCTTATGCAGAAGCGGTATGTGCCACCGAGGAGCTAAAATTTTATAAAGATAATGTTGATCCGGCAGATATGACTCCACTAAAGAAACCAACCACCGAGCATGATCCGACGTTGAAGTTTAAATCAGCTGAAGAGACCAAGCAGGTTGATTTTGTACCGGGGGACTCGTCCAAACAATTCACTATCAGCGCCAACCTTGATCCCAAATAGGAAAGCGCGCTCATCGAGTTCATCCGTGAGAACCGGGATATCTTTGCATGGAAACCTTCTGACATGCCAGGTATACCGAGGGAACTCGCTGAGCACAAGTTAAACATTGATCCGAAGTTTAAACCGGTTAAGCAGTATCTGCGTCGCTTCAACGAAGAAAGGCGCAAGGCTATATGAGAAGAAGTGGCCAGACTTTTGGCCGCAGGGTTCATAGTGGAAGTTTTTCATCCGGAGTGGTTGGCTAATCCGGTGCTGGTCTTAAAGAAAAATGGGAAGTGGAGAATGTGTGTGGATTACACAGACCTCAATAAAGCATGCCCAACTGATCCTTTTGCTCTACCTCGCGTCGATCAGATCATCGATGCCACAGCGGGGTGTGAGCGGCTGAGTTTTCTGGATGCATATTCAGGGTATCACCAGATCAAAATGGCAGTGGAAGACCAAGAGAAGACAGCCTTCATAACTCCTTTTGGTGCTTTTTGCTATGTGTCTATGCCTTTTGGACTTAAATGTGCACAGACAACTTATCAACGTTGCGTTCAGAATAGTATGAAGGGGCAGATAGGGAGGAACGTTCATGCCTATGTGGATGACATTGTGGTCAAATCGAAGAAGGAAGAGACAATGATAGAGGATCTCAAGGAAACCTTTGATAATCTTCGGGCTTACAGGATGATGCTCAATCCGGAGAAATGTGCTTTCGGTGTTCCGGCTGGTAAGCTTTTGGGATTTTTGGTCTCAAACAGGGGAATAGAAGCTAACCCGGAGAAAATCAAAGCCATCACGTCCTTGACTAAACCGGTTTGTATCAATGATGTTCAGCGCATAGCTGGCCGGATCACAGCGTTAAGACGGTTTATCAGTCGTTTGGGGGAGAAGGCGATCCCACTTTACCAGATGCTGAGGAAAACAGATCGGTTTATCTGGAGTGATGAGGCAAATGCAGCCTTTGAGGATTTGAAAAGGCAATTAGCAAACCCACCAGTTTTGGCTGCGCCCATTGACAGGGAGCCCTTGCTGTTATACGTTGCTGCGAACACACGAGCGGTCAGCGTTGCTATTGTGGTCGAACGTAAGGAAGCAGGGAAGGAGCACCCGGTTCAGCGTCCGGTTTATTATATAAGTGAAGTGCTCATTGAGTCCAAGCTGAGATATCCTCACTGGCAGAAATTAGTATATGGGGTGTTCATGGCAAACCGGAAGCTGAAGCATTATTTCCAAGGACATCCGATAACTGTGGTTAGTTCAGCTCCGTTGGGGGATATAATCCAGAACAGGGAAGCTACAGGCAGGGTAGCAAAGTGGGCCATTGAGCTCAGCCCACATGAGTTGAAATATGTGCCACGCACTTCTATAAAATCTCAGACATTAGTAGACTTCATCAATGACTGGACAGAGTTGCAGACTCCTGAAGAGAAGCCGGATCTTACCTATTGGACAATTCACTTTGACGGTTCCAAACAGTTGGAGGGCTCGGGGGCTGGAGTTGTCTTAACTTCCCCCAGAGGTGATAAATTTTGCTATGTCCTCCGCTTATTATTTCCTTGTACTAACAATGCAGCAGAATATGAAGCATTACTTCACGGTTTGCGGTTAGCAAAGGAGATGAATTTGAGCCGGGTTAAGTGCCTAGGTGACTCGGACCTAGTGGCACAGCAAGTATCTGGCAAGTGGGATTCAAGAGATCCCCTCATGGCAGCTTATCGACGAGAAGTTGAAGCAGTTGCAGGACACTTTAAGGGATATCAGGTGGATCACATAGACCGGCGGAGGAACGAAGCGGCCGATGCTCTGAGCCGGCTAGGGTCGCAGCGTAAACCGGTACCACCAAACACCTTTTTGGATGAATTGCACAGTCCTTCGGTTCAGGTACTTTCGGAGGAAGACTTAGCCGTTCCGGACCCAGAGGCGCAGTTAGTTGCAGCACTCCATGTTATTCCGGATTGGACGCTACCCTATTTAGCATACCTGGGTCGAGGAGAGTTGCCGGAAGACGAAGAAGAAGCGCGACAGATAATCCGGCGCTCTAAGTCCATGACAATTGCAAACGGAGAGCTTCACCATCGTAGTACTTCGGGAGTATTTCAGCGATGTGTTTCAGCTGAGGAAGGTTGTGAGATTTTAAGGGAGATTCATGAAGGGGATTGCGGTCATCATGCCGGTTCAAAATCATTTTTAGCAAAGGCTTTCCGACATGGTTTCTATTGGTTAACCGCACATGCAGATGCGGCAGATCTGGTCCGGAAGTGTGATGCTTGTCAGAAATTCTCAAGGCGTGCTCTGGTGCCGGCACAGGAACTCCGGATGATACCAATAACTTGGCCTTTTGCAACTTGGGGGCTTGATATGGTTGGGCCTTTCAAACGATCTAAAGATCAAAAAACTCATCTACTAGTGGCAGTAGACAAGTTTACAAAGTGGGTTGAAGCGGAGCCTATAAGCAAGTGTGATGCGGCAACAGCGGTTAAATTCATCAAAAAAGTGATATTCCGCTTTGGCTTTCCACACAACATCATCACGGACAATGGTACTAATCTATCTAAGGGTGAAATGAAGGAATTCTGTCAAAGAGAACATATTCGGTTAGATGTATCTTCTGTGGCTCATCCTCAGACCAACGGCCAGGCCGAAAGGGCAAATCAGAAGATTTTGCGAGGTATCAAACCCCGGCTTATGACACCTTTGCAGAGAACCCCAGGCTGTTGGGTTGAAGAATTGCCATCTGTTCTTTGGAGTATTAATACTACACCAAACCGGTCTACAGGTTACACGCCTTTCTTCATGGTTTACGGCGCTAAAGCAGTTCTTCCAAGTGACATACGCCATGACTCACCAAGGGTAACAGCCTATGTGGAAGCAGTCAACGAGGAGTCAAGACAGGACGGTTTAGACCGGTTGGATGAAGAGCGTGATATAGCTGCGGCACGGTCGGCGATTTATCAGCAAGATCTGCGCAGATATCATAGCCGCCGGATTAGAACAAGGACATTCCAGGAGGGTGACTTGGTACTCCGGCTCATCCAAGATCAAACAGATATGCACAAGCTATCCCCACCATGGGAAGGGCCCTTTTTGGTCAGCAAGAATCTACACAACGGTTCATATTACTTGGTGGACATTCGAGAACACAAGGACTCACGGACGTCGGAAGAAGAGACGAAGAGGCCATGGAACATCGCCCATTTACGGCCATACTATACTTGAGCTATGTGCTCCAATGTATCCTATGTATATATTATGAATAATGAATAAACAGGCACCCTCGGTAAACCGGGGCCTCAGCCCTTTTTCCATATACAAAAATCCTGTGAAAAACGACCACACAAGTTTACTATCAAATATTATATTTCAGTGTTGGCCGGTTTAGAAACTAATTTTTTGCAGAATATGTGAAGGAGCAATAGAACTCTCAAGAACAGGAGATCATATCCGGTTCAAGAAGAGAAGACTCCATAAAAAAACCACAGGTTCAGACGGAACACTGGAGGCCCTCTGGGAGTTGGTATCATCTACTCCTAGTGATCGGTTAATTTGATAAGTTTTATAAACCCTCTGAAAAGTTGGACAAGTCCACGTTCAGTGATTGGTTTACATTGACCCACCGGTTCAGGAGGAACCCTGGAGGCCCTCTGGGAGTTGGTATCATCCACTCCCAGTGATCGGATTGGTTTCATAGTTCTTTCGACCCTCTGAAAAGTTGGACAAGTCCACGTTCAGTGATTGGTTTAGATTGACCCACCGGTTCAGGAGGAACCCTGGAGGCCCTCTGGGAGTGTCGGCCAATCCGTGTCCCAGTGATCGGAATAATTTTTCTTTCGACCCTCTGAAAAGTTGGATAATTCCACATTCAGTGATTGGTTTAGATTGACCCACCGGTTCAGGAGGAACCCTGGAGGCCCTCTGGGAGTGTCGGCCAATCCGCGTCCCAGTGATCGGAATAATTTTTACGGTTCTTTCGGCCCTCTGAAAAGTTGGATAATTCCACGTTCAGTGATTGGCTAGGCCCTCTGGGAGTGTCGGCCAATCCGCGTCCCAGTGATCGGAATAATTTTTATATACGGTTCTTTCGGCCCTCTGAAAAGTTGGATAATTCCACGTTCAGTGATTGGCTAGGCCCTCTGGGAGTGTCGGCCAATCCGCGTCCCAGTGATTGGCTGAACCTTGCTTTGAGCCTGGCAGCTCTTTGAAAAAGCCTCGACTACATGGTCTTATTTGCAAAAATCGCATATTTTTTGGTGTTTTTGTGTTCTATAACCTTTTAAACCGGAGTGGAACAGCTACACAAGTTGACCACATATCTATAAAATTGAAAGTCTGGTTCATGCATATCATACCCAGTAAACCGGCGTTCATTAAAACCCGGATCGCGTATCAGGCAAAAGTTACAACTTTCTGAAACAAGAGGAGCCGGATTTATCGTCAAGATGGACCGGAGAATTTCGAGTTTCTATTTGGATTCATGAAGGCCTTCATAAAGTGACTTTAAAGTCCTGCCGGTTTAAAGTGTATTGGCCACATAAATCTCAGGTATACAAGTTATCTTTAAAGGTATGCTTACTTGATGTTTTAAGAGAACAAATTAATCCGTCCAGTGGTAAGCCACTAGGACATATTTTTTCGATATTTTTTCTGTATGAACAGGGGAAGGCAACCACATCAGACAACAAGTCAACCGGAGGGTATTTCATAAAGACAAAATATTCGGATCGCAGCACATTATGTTTCGGCTAACCTATTACAAGGCATGACAAGCCCAACGGTTTGGAAACATTGTTTAAAAGGAATATCAGTTATGATTACAGCAATAAAATTCAAGATTATGCTTCTCCTTGCTGGGACGGCTGGCCATCGCCTTGTTCCGGAACATCTTCATCTTCATGAAGCGGTTGGAAATCCGGCGCACGCCAGTCAATCTTCGCCAAGGCCCGGAAATACACTTCATCGTTGATAAGTTCAGAAGGATCAATGTCAGGAGCAAAGGTGTGAGGACGAAGCGGCGGGATTAAGTTGACGGTATCGTAAACCGGTCGCTCCACCCGCTCATTCTGCAGAATGTATCCTGGATGATATCTCAAAAAATCCGATTCAGCGGCAAGCTTGCTGGCGAGGGGACGCATTTCCTTCGTCAATGCATAGAGATCAGTTTCAGTGAAAGGTGAGCCGTCCTCCTTCGTATCCGGGAATCCCGTAAAAGCCTCCTCCGGATCAAGATCCGGGACCCAAGCCTTAGCCCTCGTAAGGGCCAGAAGAGCACCACCCCGCGCAGCAGACTTCTTGACTTCTTCGAGGCGAGTGGGCAAAACAGACAACTTGTTTAAAGTATCTTGTATTGTGGTAGGGGCCGGTTTTCCAAACGAAGCAGCACTGATGATCCTTTGCGCCCCAGAGTACAGCTGTTCGACCAAGGTATAGCAAGCTTTGAGCTTTTTTCGCAAGTCATCCCCAAGATGGGAGACACGGCGCCCTACATACAACAATCATAGTTAAACCGGTACACGACACAGGTTACAAAGAGAAAGGCAGAAGTTCAGATTATACTTACCAAAAACAGCAGAGGTCATTAAGTCAATTTGCTGTCTTAATCCAGACAGTTCTTCCGTCACCGGATTCAGTGCTCCTTCAGCATCTTGAACCCGTTTTTCCAGATCTTTTTTCTGGACCTCAAAAGTAGCCCGCTCCTCTTCAAAGTACTTCTTCAAGTCTTCAGTGGTCTTTAAGCTCACTTGAAGTTCTTTTTTAGCCTTTGAAGCAGCAGACTCAGTTACAGTAAGCCGGCTTCGAAGCTCATTAGTCTCAAGAGCATTCCGGTTCAACTCAGCCTGCAGACAAAGTTCAACAACAAAGAGGTGAAGTTTAGTCAAGTCTCAAGCACACAACCAAGTTGTCTACTTGACACTTGGGGGCTAATGGCAGTTGAAGCAGTACAGCAAAGACAATTTAAAGTTACAAGTCTCAAGCACACAAACCAGTTGTCTGCTTGACACTTGGGGGCTAATGTATAATTGAAGTATTGACAACAACTTTTACAAGTATCAACTACATAGGTAAAGTTATCTACTTGATACTTGGGGGCTAATGTAAAGACCAACGGTTCAAATCTACAAAGTTCCGGATCACCTTCAGTAAGCAGCTAAACCGGAACTTGGGGGCTGTTATGAGATAGAGATGCATCAAAGGAACAAAATCAGAAGAGGAAATTTACCTCATATTTTTCCCTCATTAAGTTCACCAAGCTGGCTTCATAATCCCGACTGCTATGGAGCCGGTTCAGATACCCAGAATAAATGTCTTGAGCACTCATGCTAGAAAGGCTGGATATATCAGTACTCCATTTCCCCTTTTCTTGAGATAATTTTTCCGCTTTAGCCGTATGTTTTGCTAAAACGATGGGTTCAGCTGGAGCAACGTAAGCAGCCCCAGTTACCACAACATCAGGTGAGGCTAGAGCATTGGGAGGAGTGTCAATATGAGCCGGATCAGGAGACGCCGGATTAACCTGGGGAGAGTTAACCCGGGCCGGACTTGGCCGATTCTGGGCATCTTCAGCAGTAGGATGCTCAGGGGCAGAAGTGTGATCTGTTGGTGCAGGGTCTTTAACAGGAGCTACGGGTTCACCTTCTGGAGGAACAATTGTTGACGGATTAGCAACTGGATCATCCGCAGTAGGTTCAGCAATAGACTTATTCGTCTTGGGCTTCTTGCTGGGTTTCGGTTTGCTGGAAAAATATGCAAAATGAGTTAGCGTTATAAAGCAAAAAGGAGATCATAAACCGGAAGAGGTGAGGAAAGTTACCCTGGGACGGTTTTCAAGGGAGGAAGCTGTGTGGCGGTTGATTCACCAGAGGAAGACAATGGAGTTTCCTGATAGTCAGGGTCAGACGGTTTAAGGGGTTTTCGGATAAGACCGGCCTTGGGATGAAGGAGGGTCGGAGAAAGTATCACCTCAGCACGGCGTTTTCGAACCGGAGTTAAGGAAATTCCGGATGACTCCACCGCCAGGCCGCTGTGGCGAGTGGTCCGGCGAAAAGCTTCGTGCTGTTGCTTCTTCAAAATAAAGTTAGGGTCTAACTGAGCATAAGGATGAGAAAATTGGTATTTCCGGACGGTCCGACGACTCTTTCGGGGAAGAGGTTCTGAGTCAGAAGAAAGAAGAGTTACCTCAATTTCAGCCGGGTTATCACCTTCAGGCAATTCCTGTGGAAAGGTATCATTAGATACGATTACAAGTGCATGAAAGCAAAAATCTAAACCGGATTAAAGCATACCTCGGAGTCCGGATCATCGTCCTCAGTAGGAGAACCGGCGTCAACGACTGCTTTCCTCTTTTTGTTTGCAGGGGTTTTTCGCCGGACCTATTTGACGGTTTTCTCATGAGGCTTTCTCTTCCAGAAAGGGTCATCAGCCTAATTGAAAGAAATAAAGACAATTGAAAGACGGTTCAAAAGAAACGGATTACAAATACAGAGTAAAGAGAAACTTACTGCGGGCAGTTTATTCTTCTTGTAGTATGGAGCTAAACCGACCTTAGCGCAGTCTGCCAAAGAAACATTGAGAATTTTCTTGGCTGATTCCACAACCTCCGATTCAGAAAGCTTTTCCTTGGTAAACCTTTGAGGATCGTCCGGTTTACCGGAATACTTGCACATTAGCTGTGATCGCCGGCTCAAAGGAAGTATGCTCCAAGATAGCCAGCAGCGTAGAAAATCGGTCCCAATTAAACCGTTTGCTATGAAAGCTCTTAGCTTGGAGAGCTGTGATGAGAACCGGGTCCGTTCAACAGCGCCGAGCCGTGATGGTAAGGGATGATTCTCCGGAATACGAGTTTCACGGTAACCCGGTGGAGGGTTCTCCCCTTCAGGAGAAGTGTCCACACAGTAAAACCAGGTCTTATTCCAGTCTTTGGGATGAGAGTGTAAAGCGGCATGGGGAAACACCACATCTCTCCTCTTCTGAATACTGACGCCACCGAGCTCCTGATGCGGTCCGCTGGTAAACTCGGTGCGCCGGTTCAAATGAAAGAAATCCCGGAATAGATCGACGGAAGGTTCCTCTTGCAGATACACCTCAGAAAATACTTGGAAGTCATAGATGTTTGAGACAGAATTGGGTCCAAGGTCATGCGGGTGCAGTTAGAAAGCAGCAAGAACATCCCGGAAAAATTTTGAACCGGGGGGGGGAGAAGCCTCGGGATATATGATCCAAAAACACAATGACTTCCCCGGATCTGGGAGTAGGGGGGCATTCATTACCCAGAGCCCGCCACTTTAATTCAGACTGAGGTCCTAATGTGCCAATTTCAGACATCTTGATTAAATCATCCTCAGTAATGACAGAAGGAACCCAATCGCAGGAGACATATTGCTTAGCCATTGCAATGAAAGAGCAAGGGACTGGAAAAGGTAAAATACAGAAACCGGATTATGAAAGTGCAGCGGTATAAACCGGAACCTATCTATGAAAGTTACGCAACGGTTTAAACTGAGGACTAATGGCATGGTTAAACCGGCAATTATAAACAAGCTATATCATTTCCGGTTAATGGCAGTTGAAGAGGAACAGCTAAACCGTTGCGGTACGTTACAGAGCTTCGCAAAGAACAGGGCATATCAACTTAAGCCGGAATATACTTAGCAGATCTACCGAGGAGAAAAACAGGTTTTCAAAAGACAATTAAGGAGGAATAGATCTGAGCATACTAGGAAAAGAGAAACAAATCTAGGAGTACGCGGGGAAAGCTACAAGGACCTTATACTAAGCGGATGGATCTGCAGGCCAGACAGGAATGACAAAGATCTGAAGTACTTACAGCAGGATAAAAACACAATTCAAAAGCAAGATCTGAAGGATAACGTTACCAAAAGTCATTTGCTTGAAGGTTGAGCAAGATGAAATTTCTATTTAAGCTCTAATGGCGGAGGCATGGAAGGAAACCCTAGAAGTTGCGAACTGATAATGGAGAAGAAGGATGTACCTGGAACAACAAAGATCAGTGGCGGAGGTTTTCTGGTCGAGTTCAGGGTGATGCAGCGGCCAGGCAAGGACTAGGATCCAGCGGTCGTCGGCGGCGGTTCGAGCTCGGGCAGCGACGGAGGAAGGAGACGGAAGAAGAAGACGGAGCGAGAAGAAGATAATGAATGAGGGGGACGGTATTTATAAAGGGGAGTCAGATCCGAAGCGACAGGTGCGGGATTCAAGGAGGCAAAAAATCGGATAAAGATATTCGGGCGCCTCAATTCTCGGGATAACCCTTAAAATAAGGCTACAGTACAGCTCACGGCGTTAAATACGGAGATGATGCCATGGTCAAATTTAGTGATTCTCGAAGATGACGTCACAGCCGGTTTACAAAAATATGAAGACAGAAGAAAATTATACAAGACAAGGAAGACGGATATGAACAAGTTCAAATCATTCTGGGGCCTAATGTCAGGGATATGACTAGCAGGTATGAACCGGCTAGTGTAAACCGGCTTAGTTATATTGTACTTGGTTGTAATATTTTTAGTAAAGGCTACGGCCCATGAGATCTTAAGGCCCATGTATAGAAGTGTGGTTTGTGAACCGCCAAGCGATGTAACTTGAGAGATAAGAAAGAAAGACAGACACCGAGGCGGACACAAGTATGAGCCAGCCTCGGGACTCTGTAAACCGGACCAGGCGTCACCTCTATATAAAGGGACGACCCGGACGGTTCAGAGACAAGCAACAATCAACCCGTCGAGACACAGGCAAGCGAATCCGCTCCCTGTAATCCGACGCCCAAGCAATACCAAACCAACTAGACGTAGGCTTTTACCTTCTTCGAAGGGGCCGAACTAGTATAAACCCTCTGTGTCCTTTGTGTGCTATGAACCCTTTCAAGCTAACCCGTGCGATGGTTCCATCATCAAGTCCGTTAAACCGGACATCTGCCGTGTTATTTCCACGACAGGATAGAAACTTCTAGTTCAAGTTTTTCTTCATAAGATTGCATCAAAGCATCAACTATGTGTTTGGTAAAAGCTTTATTTTGACTATAAGCATGCGGAGAATTTAGTACGGATTGCAACAAGGAAATACAATCAATCAAAGAGCAATTATCATAATTGAATCCCTTGAAATCCAAAGTAGTGGGTTCATCACTATGTAAGGTTTTAATCTCTTCAATGCCACTTTTAACAATTTTAGCATCAAGATCTAAAAACTCCGAATCATTGGGACGCCTTTTAATTAAAGTGGACTCATCTCCAGTCCCATCTTTATCAAGATTCATACTAGAAAACAAGTATCTAATAGGAGACACATCAATAACTTTCAGATCTTCATCTTTATTTTCATGATAACTAGAAGAATGCGCTTTTATAAAGCACTCTTTTTTACCACGCATCCTAGCAGTTCTTTCTTTGCATTCATCAATGGAAATTCTCATGGCTTAGAGAGACTCATTATTATCATGCTTAGGTGTAATAGATCTAAGTTTCGAGGAATCGACATCAAGAGTAATTCTATCCACGCTTCTAGCCAATTCATTAATTTTAAGCAATTTTTCTTCAAGCAAAGCATTGAAATTCTTTTGCGAATTCATAAACTCTTTAACACTAGCTTCAAATTTAGAAGTCTTTCCATAAGAGTAATTGTAGGAATTGCCATAATTTTTAGAGGATTTACTAGGAAAAGGCCTAGGATTAAAGTTTCCTCTATAAGCATTGTTACCAAAATTATTCCTACCAACAAAATTCACATCCAAAGATTCATTGTTATTTTCAATCAACGTGGATAAAGGCACATCACTAGGATCAGAAGAAGCACTCTTAGCAGCAAATAATTTCATAAGTTCATCCATCTTTCCACTCAAAACACTAATCTCTTCGATAGCATGCACTTTTTTACTAGTAGATCTTTCGGTGTGCCATTGAGAATAATTAACCATAATATTATCTAGGAGTTTGGTAGCTTCTCCTAAGGTAGTTTCCACGAAAGTGCCTCTTGCGGCCGAATCTAAAAGATTTCTAGAAGCAAAATTCAAGTCAGCATAAAAGTTTTGTATAATCATCCATAAGTTCAAATCATGTGTAGGAAAATTACGTATCATTAATTTCATTCTCTCCCAAGCTTGTGCAACATGCTCATGATCTAGTTGCTTAAAGTTCATAATATCGTTTCTAAGAGAGATAATCTTAGCAGGAGGAAAATATTTAGAGATAAAAGAATCTTTGCACTTATTCCACGAATCAATACTATTTCTAGGCAAAGAGGAAAACTAAGTTTTGGCACGATCTCTAAGTGAAAACGGAAATAACTTCAATTTAACAATATCATTATCCGTATCCCTCTTCTTTTGCATATCACACAAATCAACAAAGTTGTTTAGATGGGTAGCCGCATCTTCACTAGGAAGGCCGGAAAATTGATCTTTCATGACAAGATTCAACAGAGCAGCATTGATCTCACAAGATTCAGCATCGTTAATAGGAGCAATTGGATTGCTAATAAAATCATTATTGTTGGTATTGGAGAAGTCACACAATTTGGTATTGTTCTGAGCGATAGTGACAAGCAAGAAATCCAACACACAAGCAAACAAGAAGCAAGCGAACGAAAAACACACGTCAAAAAGAAGGGCAAATAAAATGATAAGGGTGAAGTGGGGGAGAGGAAAATGAGAGGCAAATAAATGTAATGCGAAGGATAAGGGCTTGTGATAAGTACTTGGTATATGACTTTTGCGTAAGCCTCCCGGGCAACGGCGCCAGAAATTCTTCTTGCTACTTCTCGAGCTTGCGTTGTATTCCCTCGAAGAGGATAGGGTGATGTAGCATAGTAGCGTAAATGTTTCCCTCAGTTTTTGAGACCAAGGTATCAATCCAGTAGGAGACCACGCGCGAGTCGATCGCACCTGCACAAACAAATAAGAACTTCACAGCCAACACGATAAGGGGTTATCAATCCCTTTACGGTCACTTACGAAAGTGAGATCTGATAGATATGATAGTTTGATATTTTTGGTATTTTTGGATATAATAACAGAAAGTAAAAACAGCCAAGTAAAGTGGATTATAGATTGATATGTTGAGAATAGACCCCGGGGCCATAGGTTTCACTAGTGGCTTCTCTCATGAAAGCAGAATTCTACGGTGGGTGAACGAATTACTGTCGAGCAATTGATAGAAAAGCGAATAATCATGAGAATATCTAGGCATGATCATTATATATAGGCATCACGTCCGTGACAAGTAGACCGAAACGATTCTGCATCTACTACTATTACTCCACACATCAACCGCTATCCAGCATGCATCTAGAGTATTAAATTCATAAGAACAGAGTAATGCTTTAAGCAAGATGACATGATGTAGAGGGATAAACTCAAGCAATATGATATAAATCCCATCTTTTTATCCTCGATGGCAACAATACAATACGTGCCTTGCTGCCCCTGCTGTCACTGGGAAAGGACACCGCAAGATTGAACCCAAAGCCAAGCACTTCTCCCATTGCAAGAACTATAGATCTAGTAGGCCAAACCAAACCAATAATTCGAAGAGACTTGCAAGGATATTATAATCATACATAAAAGAATTCAGAAAAGAACCAAATATTTCTCATAGATAATCTTGATCATAAACCCACAATTCATCGGATCTCGACAAACACATCGCAAAAAGATTCCATCGAATAGATCTCCTCGAAGACCGAGGAGAACTTGGTATTGAGATCCAAAAAGAGAGAAGAAGCCATCTAGGTACTAACTATGGACCCGAAGGTATGTGGTAAACTACTCACAACTCATGGTGAGGCGATGGTGTTGATGTAGAAGCACTCCGTGGAAGATCCCCCCTCCGGTGGAGCTCCAGAACAGGCCCCAAGATGGGATCTCAAGGGAACAGAAGGTTGCTGCAGTGGAATTAGGGTTTTCTCTATTGCTTCGATGTTTTCAGGGTACATGGGTATATACAGGAGGAAGGAGTACGTCGGTGGAGCAACATGGGGCCCATGAGGGTGGGAGCGCGCCTAGGGGGGGGGGCGCGTCCTGGACACTCGTGGGCACCACGTGTCCCCTCTGCCTTGGTTCTCAAGTCTCTCGTGAAGATGTCGTTCCAAAAATAACTCTCCCAAAGGTTTCATTCCGTTTGGACTCCGTTTGATATTCCTTTTCTGCAAAACCCTGAAATAGGCAAAAAACTACAATCTGGACTGGGCCTTTGGGTTAATAGGTTAGTCCCAAAAATAATATAAAAGTGTATAATAAAGCCCATTTAAACATCCAAAACATCATATATAATAGCATGGAACAATCAAAATTATAGATACATTGGAGACATATCACTTGTTGACACGAAGTGACAGCAGCCAGCATCTCTTTTGGTTCTGCTCGTGACAGAGCATCGGCCGCTGAGTTTTCCACTCCTTTTTTGTACTTGATACAGTAACGCAAGCCCAGCAGTTTGGTAAAGGCCTTCTGTTGCCAAGGTGTGGTCAAACGCCGTTCCTCCAGGTGGACTAGGCTGCGTTGATCTGTGAAGATAACAAACTCGGCATGTTGCAGGTATGGGCGCCACTGGTCGACACCAATGATGATAAACAGCTATTCATTTTCATAAGTCGATAATCCTTCATATCGTGGACAGAGCGCCTTGCTCATGAAGGCAATTGGATGACCCCCCTGTTGGAGGACTGCACCGACCCGCTTGTCGCTGGCATTTGTCTCAACCACGAACTGTTTGGAGAAGTCCGGAAGTGCCAAGACTGGAGCTGTGATCAGGTGATGCTTCAGAGTTTGGAATGATGTTTCTGTGACCGAAGTCTAGACGAATGGAGTCCCCTTTTTCAACAGATTGAACAGGGGACACACGATCACACCGAAGTGGCGCACAAACCGTCGATAGTAACCTGCGAGCCCCAAAAAACACCAGACACCTTTGACATTTGTGGGTGATTGCCAGTCCACGACGGCTTGTATCTTACTGGGCTCTGTGGCCACCCCTTGCGGGCTGATGACATGCCCTAGGTAGGAGAGCTGTTGCTGGCCGAATACACACTTAGATGCCTTGACTTTCCATTGATCCTTCCGCAGCAACGCCAGCACCTCCCGGAGATCCTCCTTGTGCTGCTCCAAGGTCTTGCTGAAGACTAAGAAATCATCAAAGAAGAGGATCACACGCTTTCTATTGACAGCCTTGAGAGTAGTGTGCACCGCGCCATTGAAAGTACTCAGGCCTCCTACCAGTCCAAAGGATACAACCTTGTACTCGAACTGCCCAAAGTGTGTTTGGAAAGCCGTTTTGTACTCATCACCTTCTGCAATCCTGATCTGGTGGTATCCCGCGCGCAGGTCAAGCCTAGAGAACCATTGCGCACCCTGTAGCTCATCCAATAATTCCTCGATGACTGGAACCGGAAACTTGGCTACGCACGTGAGCGCGTTGAGGTGCCGATAATCGATGCATAGACGCCATGTACCCTCCTTCTTCTTGACCAAGATGACTAGAGATGAGAAGGGACCGTTGCTGATCTGAATCAATCCTGCTTTGAGAAGCTCAGCCACTTGCCGCTCGATTTCGTCCTTATGCTCTGGCTTGTGCCTGTAGAGCCTGATACTGAATGGTTGTGCGCCGGGTAGTAGTGGAATATGGTGATCACATGATCTTTTTGGTGGCAGCCCTTCCGGTGTTGCAAACACGTCAGCAAAGTCGTCCAAGATCTGTTGCAAACAAGTTGGAGTTGGTGTGGCCTCAACTTCATGGTTGGTAGTAGCATAGAGATGCACCACGTGAGTGACGGCATTGTTCTTGCATAGCCCTTTAAGTTGCACGCTGTTAATGAGGAAGCAGGTCGAGGACGTGGCTTCATGCCCTTGTAGACTGACGGTACCGGTCGGTGACTGGAATTGCAGATGCTTGGCGCGCTAGTCCACCGTCATCGGACTGTGAGCTTCGAGCCAGTCCATACCCAGAATGGCGTCATATACGCCCAAGTGCAGCACCTTCAGGTCCGTGATGAATTTGTGCCCTTGGGAGCACCACACACAACTGGGCACAACTGCAGAGTAGAGCATCTCACCGCCGTCGGCGACCCGTACTCGATAAGCGCGCGGAAGTGGTTGTGCGCCTGTCAACTGTGTTGCCAGTGATACGTCCATATTGCATCATGCTTTTATTTGATATTTATTGCACTTTGGGCTGTTATTACACGTTATGTAACAATACTTATGCCTTTTCTCTCTTATTTTACAAGGTTTACATAAAGAGGGAGAATGCCGGCAGCTAGAATTCTGGGCTGGAAAAGGAGCAAACACTGGAAACCTATTCTGCACAACTCAAAAAGCTCTGAAACTCCACGAGACACCATTTCAGAAAATATAAAAAATATCTGGCGAAAGAGATTCACCAGGGGGCCATAACCTGTCCACGAGGGTGGGGGCGCGCCCCCCCTGCCTGGGCGCGCCCCCTGCCTCGTAGGCCACCCGGTGTAACATCCCAAATTTTCAATTTGGAATGTTATACATAGATCATATTTGCATTTCATGCTTTTTGCATTTTTGTTTGTGGTGTTCCTCGAAATTCTAAGCAACTCAAGGACCTACGAAGAGAGTTGGAAATTTTACCGTTTTCGTATTTGAGTTCGCTCGAATACCGGTACGAGGACAGTGTGATTCTAATTATTTTTCTCTCCTAAAAATATTTCTAAATACAAAATATGAGCGGAGATAATATGACTTCTCCAAAATAACAGAAATATTGGAGGAAAAATGTTAAAATCACTTTTGATATTTTTCTGGATTTATTTGCATAGGAAAAATGCGCGTTTTTCAAAATTGCATTTAGGTCCGGGAAAAATGTTCACTTTGTCTTAAATATTATTAGAGGACGGTGAAAATTTATTTCGGGAATTTTGGAGTCCATTTAGTATTTCTTTCGTTAGTTTTTCTACGCCAGGACTCTATTTAAAAAAAAAGAAACCGACTTAGACTCGTATAGGATTGGGACTCTGGGCTTTATAAGCGCCAGAGTCGGCCCAAGTCGCCGCCAGCCCCGCCTCGCTCCGCCAGCCCGCCAGCTCCGCGAGACCCTAGCGCCGCCGCCGCCTTGCGCCACGCTGCCGCCGCCAGCTGCTGTCGCCGTCGCCGCCGCCTCGCCCGCGCCGCCCCGCCCCCAGCTCGCCGCCGCCGCCGGACCGCCTCGCCGCCGCCCCGTAGCCCCCTCATCGGAGCACCGCCGCCTCGCCGCCGCCGGACTGCCGGAGATCTCGCCGGAGTTTGTTGCTCGAGGTAGTTATCGGTTTTTTTAAGAACCGCTCGGTTTTCGTAAAACCGTAGATCTTTTTTTATTAGATTAGATCGGTTTGGTTTTTCGTCGGTTTAGTTATTTAGTGGACGTTCGTCCGTACGTTCGTTTTAACAAACGGTTTTCATCCGTTAGCCGCAGACAGCAAACGTTCGTTTGTTAGCCTGTTCGTCTGTTTTCTTTTTCGAGGTATTTATCCGCGATTATTCCGATCGCGATTTCTGCCCTGATTTTGTTTTTCGTTTTTTGTTTCGCTCGAGAGTCGGAATCAGGTGATTCAAAATCCCAGATCTTCGTCTCGATGCCCTCTTTACGTTTAACCAACTTGAACAAGGTTTTGGCTACTATAAAATTTTGACTTTAGGCCAATTAGTAACCGGAGCTCGTTTCTTTCGCAGTTTGAGTTTCGTTGCTTCTTTCGAGTTGATTCTTTTTGCAAACCGGAGTTCTTAAGTTGAACTTTCTGGTTAGATCTCTTATTTGAGTTTTACCCGTGCATTAGTTAAGTACTTATTGTGTGCTTGTTTGTTTGCGATAGAGTACCCGGAGTGCGCCGCTTGCTACTTTGAGTCTCTAGGTTTTGTGGATCATCAGCAAGGCAAGTAACACTTTGATCATACTTTCCAATTACCCAGTTTTCATTGCATTAGTCCAACCCTCACATATTGCATGAGTAGGATCAATTAACTTGTGGGATTGGGAAGTCGATTGAGGTAGTACCTATTACCTGCATTACATTCAAACCTTTGGGAGTTACTTCTACGTTTGCTGTTAGGACATGCTATGCTCGTAGACGTAGAATGGGTGAGTGTATCCATGATAGATGTGAGTTTGTTAATTAATGGTTCAACTTAAGGTGGCAACTTTAACACACATCTGGGTGGATTGAGGCATCTGGGTATTCCAGTGATTGCCTGTTTTTCTTTTGGACCGCCACCCAGGCTCAAAGGGATTATGAAATTTTTCATACTAGAAACTTCCGTGTGCAGCCACATGCCAATATGGGCTCTAGCATAGTTGAGTAAGTTATGGGAAACCTTTCCATGATGGGCTAGCAGATGTAGTGGGTTTTGTAGGTGTACCGGCCTATCTATCTGGTTAAGGGGACCTCTTCGGAAAGACTATGTCTCGGTCATCCGTTTCTCAAACACCATGCAGTGCGAGAAACCAAACGGAGGCGATCGAGTCTTGTGGGGAAAAGTGCACAAACCTCTGCAGAGTGTACAAACTGATCATGATTAGCCGTGTCCTCAGTTACGAACGTCTTGAGTATCTAGTACTTAGATTATCATGTGAATCTCATCATGTTACTTTAATTAATTTTGTCGGGTTTAATGATGAACTTTAATTGGGGTTGAGAGGATGTCTATCTTCTCAACGATGTTTCAACTACCATGATAGTTAAATTAAAATCTATTCCTTTGAAGTAGGGAAAAATTGGCTTTACGCAAAAACTTAACCATAGAGCTTTCCACCAGCCAAATATGCATGTAGTATAGCTTTACTTTCATTGCATTCTCTTGTGTTACCTTGCCAGCATATTCCATGTGCTGACCCGTTTTCGGGCTGCAACGTTTCATGTTGCAGACTTTTCAGACGACGAGTAAGGTGCCTTTTTAGGTCGTGGTTTTATACTCAGTGATGTCGTTGGAGTTGATGGACTCACTTATCTTTCAAGCCTTCCGCTGTTATCGTATTAGATGGCCTTCAGCCATATTTATTGTAATAAGTTCATCGTTGGACTATCGATGTAATAAGTGTGTGATTGCTACTCTGTTATAAATCCTTCAAGTACTATGCGTGTCAGCATTACTGATCCAGGGATGGCACTGATGCACAGAGATCAGACTGTTTGAGGTCTGGTCGCTACACCCGGGGACCCCCCGATGCCCATCTTCTCCTATATGAGGTGTTTTGACCTGGAAAAAATCAGAAGGAGGCTTTCGGGACCAGATGCCGTCGTCTCGAGGCGGAACCTTAGCGGAACCAATCTAGGGCTCCGGCGGAGCTGTTCTGTCGGGGATACTTCCCTCCAGGAGGGGGAAATCATTACCGCCGTCATCACCAACAACTCTCCCATCTTGGGGAGGGTTATCTTCATCAACATCTTCACTAGCACCATCTCTTCTCAAACCCTAGTTCATCTCTTGTATCCAATCTTTGTACCCAAACCTCAGATTGGTACCTGTGGGTTGCTAGTAGTGTTGATTACTTCTTGTAGTTGATGCTAGTTGGTTTACTTGGTGGAAGATCATATGTTCAGATCCATTATGCATATTAATACCCCTCTGATCTTGAACAATATTATGTCTTGTGAGTAGTTACTTTTGTTCCTAAGGACATGGGAGAAGTCTTGCTATAAGTAGTCATGTGAATTTGATATTCGTTCGATATTTTGATGAGATGTATGTTGTCTCTCCTCTAGTGGTGTCATGTGAACGTCGACTACATGACACTTCACCATTGTTTGGGCCTAGAGGAAGGCATTGGGCAGTAATAAGTAGATGATGGGTTGCTAGAGTGACACAAGCTTAAACCCTAGTTTATGTGTTGCTTCGTAAGGGGCTGATTTGGATCCATATGTTTCATGCTATGGTTAGGTTTACCTTAATACTCCCTCCGTCCCAAAATTCTTGTCTAAGATTTGTTTAGATACGGATGTATCTAACACTAAATCATAACTAGATACAGTCGTATTTAGACAAATCTAAGACAAGAATTTTGGGACGGAGGGAGTACTTCTTTTGTAGTTGCGGATGCTTGCAATAGAGGTTAATCATAAGTGGGATGCTTGTCCAATTAAGGACATCGGCCAAGCACCGGTCCACCCGCATACCAAATTATCAAAGTACCGAACGCGAATCATATGAACGTGATGAAAACTAGCTTGACGATAATTCCCATGTGTCCTCGGGAGCGTTTTCCTTCATATAAGAGTTTGTCTAGGCTTGTCCTTTGCTACAAAAAGGATTGGGCCATCTTGCTGCACCTTATTTACTTTTACTACTCCCTCTGTCCCAAAATATAAGAACATTTTTAACACTACACTAGTGTAAAAAATGTTCTTATATTATGGGACGGAGGAAGTATTTGTCACTTGCTACCAATTACCTTATCACAAAACTATCTCTTACCGATAATTTTAGTGCTTGCAGAAAATACCTTACTGAAAACTGCTTATCATTTCCTTCTGCTCCTCGTTGGGTTCGACACTCTTACTTATCGAAAGGACTACGATAGATCCCCTACACTAGTGGGTCATCAAGACTCTTTTCTGGCGCCGTTGTCGGGCAGTGAAGCGCCTTTGGTAAATGGAATTTGGTAAGGAAAAATTTATATAGTGTGCAGAAATTTATTGTCACTTGTTACTATGGCTCATCATCCTTTGAGGGGCTTGTTCGGGGTATCTTCACCCCGACCAGAAGAGCAAAGAGTTGCTCCTCAACCTACTGAACCTACTGAAAATGTTTGCTTTGAAATTCCTTCGGGTATGATAGAGAAACTGCTAGATAATCCCTTTACAGGAGATGGAACACTGCATCCCGATTTACACCTAATCGATGTGGATGAAGTTTGTGGATTATTTAAGCTTGCAGGTATGCCCGAGGATGTTATGAAGAAGAAGGTCTTCCCTTTATCTTTGAAGGGAGATGCATTGACATGGTTTAGGCTATGCGATGATATTGGATCATGGAACTATAATGGACTGAAGTTGGAATTTCATCAGAAGTTCTACCCTATGCATCAGGTTCATCGTGATCGTAATTATATATATAATTTTTGGCCTCGTGAAGGAGAAAGCATCGCTCAAGCCTGGGGGAGGCTTAAGTCAATGTTATATTCATGCCCCAATCATGAGCTCTCAAGAAAAATGATCATTCAAAAATTTTATGCTCGGCTTTCTCTCAATAATCGCACCATGCTCGATAATTCTTGTTCTGGTTCTTTTATGATGAAGACTTATGAATTCAAATGGGATTTATTGGAAAGAATTAAACGCAAATATGAAGATTGGGATCTCGATGAAGGTAAGGAGTCAGGTATGACCCCTAAGTTTTATTGTGTTAAAGCTTTTATGGATACCGATGTTTGTCGTTAATTTAGCACTAAATATGGACTTGACTCTAAGATAGTAGCTTCTTTCTGTGAATCTTTTGCTACTCATGTTGATATTCCCAAGGAGAAGTGGTTTAAATACCGTCCTCCATTGAAGTAAAAGAAGTTGAACCTGTTAAAGTTGAAGAAAATATTATCACTTATAATTTTGACCCTATTGTTCCTACTGCTTATATTGAGAAACCACCTTTCCCTGTTAGAATAAGGGATAATGCTAAAGCTTCAACTATGGTTCGTAAGAGTAATACTAGAACACCTACACCCTCAGAGCAAATTAAAGTTGAACCTAGTGTTGCTATGGTTAAATATCTCTTGGTTGAAAATTTAGATGGACATGTTATTTACCTCCAAGAGGAAGCTGCTAGAATAGCCAAACCCGATGCTAGGAATAAACATAGACCAGTTGTAGGCTTGCCTGTCATTTCTGTTAAAATAGGATATCATTGCTATCATGGTTTATGTGACGTAGGTGCTAGTGCGAGTGTAATACCTATTTCCTTATATGATGAAATTATGCATGATATTGCACCCGTTGAGCTAGAAAGTATTGATGTCACTATTAAGCTTGCTAATAGAGACACTATTTCACCAGTTGGGATTGTTAGAGATGTTGAAGTCTTGTGTGGGAAAGTTAATTACCCTGCTGATTTTCTTGTTCTTGGTTCCCCACAAGATGATTTTTGTCCCATCATATTTGGTAGACCCTTCTTGAATACTGTTAATGCTAAGATAGAGTGCGTAAAATATATTGTTACTATTGGGTTAGGGGATATGTCTCATGATTTTAACTTTGCTAAATTTCGTAGACAACCCCATGATAAAGAATTACTTAGTAAGTATGAAAGTATTGGTCTTACTTCTATTGTTGTGCCTCCTAACGATCCTTTAGAACAATATCTGCTAGACCATGAAAATGGTATGTATATGAATGAGAGAAGGGAAATAGATGAAATATTATTTAAGAAGGGACCCGTATTGAAAAACAATTTACCTGTTGAAATCCTAGGGGATCCTCCTCCACCCAAGGGTGACCCTGTGTTTGAACTTAAACCATTACCTGATAATCTTAAGTATGTTTATCTTGATGAAAAGGAGATATATCATGTTATTATCAGTGCTAACCTTTTAGAGCAGGAAGAAGAAAAATTATTGAAAACTCTGAAGTAGCACTGTGCTGCTATCGGATATACTCTGGATGATCTTAAGGGCATTAGTCCCACTTTATGCCAACACAAGATAAAATTGGAAGAGGACGTGAAACCGGTTATCGATCATCAGCGACGGTTAAATCCTAAGATGAAAGAAGTGGTAAGGAAGGATATACTAAAACTTATAGAGGCAGGTATAATCTATCTAGTTGCTGATAGCCAGTGGGTAAGTCATGTCCATTGTGTCCCTAAGAAGGGAGGTATGACTGTTGTTCCTAATGATAAACATGAATTGATCCCGCAAAGAATTGTTACAGGTTATAGGATGGTAATCGATTTCCACAAATTAAATAAAGCTACTAAGAAAGATCATTACCCTTTTGCCTTTTATTGATCAAATGCTAGAAAGGTTATCCAAACATACTCATTTTTTGCTTTCTAGATGGTTATTCTGATTTCTCTCAAATACCTGTGTCAAAAGGGGATCAAGAAAAGACCACTTTTACTTGTCCTTTTGGTACCTTTGCTTATAGACGTATGCCTTTTGGTTTATGTAATGCACCTGCTACCTTTCAAAGATGCATGATGGCTATATTCTCTGATTTTTGTGAAAAGATTGTTGAGGTTTTCATGAATGATTTTTCCATTTACGGAACTTCTTTTGATGATTGCTTGAGGAACCTTGATCGAGTTTTGTAGAGATGTGAAGACACTAATCTTGTCTTGAATTGGGAGAAGTGTCACTTTATGGTTAATGAAGGCATTGTCTTGGGATCTAAAATTCTGAAAGAGGTATTGAAGTTGACAAGGCTAAGGTTGATGCTAGTGAAAAGATGTCATGCCCCAAGGACATCAAAGGTAGACGAAGTTTCCTTGGTCATGTCAGGTTTTATAGGAGGTTCATTAAGGACTTCTCCAAAATCTCCAGGCCGCTGACTAATCTCTTACAAAAAGATGTTCCTTTTGTTTTCGATGATGATTGTTTAGAAGCATTTGCAGTACTTAAGAAAGCATTGATCTCTGCACCTATTGTCCAGCCTCCTGACTGGAATTTACCCTTTGAGATTATGTGCGATGCTAGTGATTATGTTGTAGGTGTTGTTCTAGGACAAAGAGATGATAAGAAGTTGAATGTTACCCAATATGCTAGTAAAACTCTAGACAGTGCCCAGAGAAATTATGCTACTACTGAGAAGGAATTTTTAGCAGTTGTTTTTGCTTGTGATAAGTTTAGACCTTATGTTGTTGATTCTAAAGTAACTATTCACACTGACCATGCTGCTATCTAATACCTAATGGAAAAGAAAGATGCTAAACCTAGACTTATTAGATGGGTTCTCTTGCTGCAAGAAATTGATTTGCATATTATTGATAGAAAGGGAGCTGAGAACCCCGTAGCAGATAACTTGTCTAGGCTAGAGAATATTCTTGATGACCCCCAACCTATTGATGATAGCTTTCCTGATGAACAATTAGTTGTCATAAATACTTCTCGTACTGCTCCATGGTATGCTGATTATGCTAATTACATTGTTGCTAAGTTTATACCTCCTAGCTTCACATACCAGCAAAAGAAAAAGTTCTTCTATGAATTGAGGCATTACTTCTAGGATGAACCACATCTTTATAAAGAATGAGTAGATGGTATTATTAGATGTTGTGTACCTGAGCATGAACAGGAACAGATCCTACGCAAGTGCCACTCCGAAGCTTATGGAGGACACCATGCTGGAGATATAACTGCACATAAGGTACTGCAATCTGGTTTCTATTGGCCTACTCTCTTCAAGGATGCTCGTAAGTTTGTCTTATCTTGTGATGAATGTCAAAGAATTGGCAATATCAGTAGATGTCAAGAAATGCCTATGAATTATTCACTTGTTATTAAACCATTTGATGTCTGGGGCTTTGATTATATGGGACCGTTTCCTTCCTCAAATGGGTACACACATATTTTAGTTGTTGTTGATTACGTTACCAAGTGGGTAGAAACTATTCCAACTAGTAGTGTTGATCATGCCACCTCTATTAAGATGCTTAAAGAAGTTATTTTTCCGAGGTTTGGAGTCCCTAGATATTTAATGACTGATGGTGGTTCACACTTTATTCATGGTGCTTTCCGTAAAAAGCTTGCTAAGTATGATGTTAACCATAGAATTGCATCCCCTTATCACCCACACACTAGTGGTCAAGTAGAATTAAGTAATAGAGAGCTGAAATTAATTTTGCAAAAGACGGTTAATAGGTCTAGAAAGAATTGGTCCAAGAAACTTGATGATGCATTATGGGCCTATAGAACTGTATACAAAAATCCTATGGGTATGTCTCCATATAAGATGGTTTATGGAAAGGCTTGTCACTTACTGATGGGCCTCTAACCCCTCGTTGGTTACCCCAAGTGGAAGGTGTGAGATGCAGTGTTGTGGAAGTTTTTCCCTTAGCAAAGATGCCAAGGATCGAATCCCCAGAGACTCCTAGGTTCAACAAGTAGGTGTCAACTGCTAACGGCGCCAGATATTAGCAATCAACATGGACCTGCACACAGATACAAATAACTTTGCTCCCAACGAGTACAAAGAGGTTGTCAATCCCTCCGGCCTTGTAGTTCACAAAGGATTAAACGCAAATGATAGTAGTGATAGATAATGTTTGCAATAGTAAATAATAGCGAAAAGTAAATAGCGGATGTGATCAATGATGGTAATATGGACCGGAGTCTCATGATGTTCACTAGTGATGTCTCTCTCCCAAAAGATGATAAAACAGCTATGTGAGGTAAACGAATTACAGCTGGGCAATTGACAGGACCACGAACGCAAACAATGCTGACTACATTGCAAGAAAGGTTGAGGTTCAAAGCATGGGCGGTACGCCAAAGTAAGTAGACCAAAATCCATCAATATCTACTACTAATCATCCACCTTGAGATATCTATCCAGAACATCTCGCTGGTATTAAGTTGCGAGCCCCACCCATAGTGTAAACTCAAAGCAACAGACAACTGCATTAAAAGAACTTTGCGTAAAGTTGCACCCGCGGGCACAAGCACCGTTGTTTTCCCCCTTGTGGCAACAGCACATCCCCTAGACTCATGTTTCTGTCACTCAAGCTAGTCATCGAGGGGCATGAACCCACAATCGAGCATAACGTTCCCTCTTGGAGTCACTACCTATTACTTGGCCAAAGCAATAAATAACAATAGAGAACATGCAAGAATTACTTATGAACATAAATATAAAAGAGGTAGATCAAATATATTACTCAATCACAATCTGAACATAATCTCATAATCCATCGGATCCCAGCAAACTCATCATAGCAACAGCATAAGGATTACATATGTGCCTCGATCATGTAGGGCAGCTCACGAGGACTAATTAGTGAAGCACAAGAACGGGAGGAGAACATCACATAGCTACTGGTCATGGACTCATGGTCCAAGGGAGACTACTCACAACTCATCCGGGAGGCGTCCATGGTGGTGGAGAGGCTCCCGATGGTGATCCTCCCCTCCGGCAGGGTGCCGGGAAGAGTTCTCCTGGTGCTCCCGATCTTGGAAGCGGCAGCGGCGGCGGAACAGAGATGAGATCGCGAAAAAGAGTTCCCGTCCCGAGGGTTTCGAAGGACGCTCTAAATATATGCCAAAGGGAGGCACCAGACGGGGCTCGGGGGGCCCAGGCACCCCCCCCGGCACGGCCCAGGGGGGCGCGCCGCCAGGGCGCCTGGGGCCCTGGTGCCCCCCCCCCCGGCTGTACTTCGGGCGCAAGGTAGGTTCTGGAACGCTGATTTTTTATATAATTTTTCTGGATTTTTCCTGACAGTTCTCGTAATGTGAAAACCTGAAATACAAAAACAGCCGAAAACAGAAACTGGCACTGGGGTGCACTGGATTAGTAGGTTAGTCCAAATATGATCAAAAGTGTATGGAAGTGTATGAATATCATAGCAATATCACCCAAAAGTGGCATGGAGCAAGCAGAAATTATAGATACGTTTTGGACGTATCAACATCCCCAAGCTTAATTCCTGCTCGTCCTCGAGTAGGTAAATGATAACAAGAATAATTTCTGTGGTGAAATGCTATTAACCATATAGGACTTTTTATAGTCATATGACAAAAGCTTACTGAGACAATGATTCTATAGTAATTAAGTTGCCTCATGAGAAAATCACAAAGGACTGAAAGTTTTACAATATGAAACTGAAACATCAAAAAGATTTGCAATGAACATGGTGTGCAAATATGATAAAGTGATATCTAGCTTGCCCCCTTTAGTGAAGCAAAACATAAATGCAGGGGCACCTTCAAGGTTTAAGTGATGACTAGATACAATGATTTCAAAATAAACGATATCACAATCATGCAAAAGACAATGCTACTTTGGAACAATGCACATCACACTTAGAATGACAATCATGCTCTCAGTAGTTGGTGCTTGAAGAAAGAGGGTGGAGACTCAAAAAGTAAAAGAATGGTTATGTGCTAGAGCTTTTTATTTTGAAAACATAGAAGCAATTTTGTCAACGGTAGTAGTACTTCATATGTGTCATGCATAAGACATCTTATAAGTTGCAAGCCTCATGCATCGAATACCAATAGTGCTCGCACCTTGTCCTAATTAGCTCGGATTTCCATGGGTTATCATTGTATTACATATGTTTCAACCAAGTGTCACAAAGGGGTACCTCTATGCCACCTGTACAAAGGTCCAAGGAGATAAATCGCATTTGATTTCTCGTTTTTGATAGATCTCAACTTGAGGACATCCATACCGGGACAACATAGAAAATAGATGATGGACTCCTCTTTAATGCATAAGCATATTCTCATAAAAGATTGAGGATTAATGTCCAAGCTAAAACTTCCACCATGATACATGGCTTTGGTTGGCGGCCCAATGTTCTTCTCTAACAATATGCATACTCAACCATTCAACCCATGGCAAATCACCCTTACTTCAGACAAGACAAACATGCATAGCAACTCACATGATATTCAACAAAAGTGTAACAGTTGATGGCGTCCCCAGAAACATGGTTACCGCTCAGCAAGCAACTTATAAGAAATAAGATACATAGGCAACATATTCTTTACCACAATAGTTTTTAAGCTACTTTCCCATGAGCTATGTATTGCAAAGTTAGTCCGCTTAGTACAGGTGGAGGTTAGCAAAAGACTGGAAGCGACCAACTAAGAGAGCAATGACGGTCATAATCATGCATAGCGACAAAGCAACATTGAATCAGGCATGGAAGTTATATCGCTACTCAGAAATAAAAGATCATCAAGGCTTGACAGACTTTCTTTAAAGTCTTAAATATGCGTGAGCATACGCCAAGTCAATCAAAATAAATTCTTGAAGGAAGATATTACTAAACCATACCACATCATAGGCAAACAAATCAAGTTGGTACTCCAATAACACATTGGGAATCCCCCAGCTATTTGAGACTAACCACAAGAAAACATGAATTACTAAGCGCCATTATGCAAGTAGCATCTTTATCATAGACATATCAACCAATGCAACAGAAGCAAACTGTCTTAATAAGATAAGCATGATAATTAAAGAGAGTTCAAGCAACCAACTAAACAAAAGCTCTTTGAAAATATAAGCATGAATACTAAGAGCTGAACATGATAGTAGCTATTAAAAGACAAAGAACACACACAGCAAAGATAGACATGAAAATTCTATGTTATGTTCTAGGTAGAAGTGGAGCGTGTTTCTCTCCCGCATAAAGAAAGCTGAGTTCCGACTCGTTATGAAAAAAAACTAAAAAGGAAACTAAAAGCAAGACGCTCCAAGCATAGCACATAACACATGAAGTGATAAAAATATAGCGGAATAAAGTTAGCATGATCTAGTTGTGATATTTTGCTTTATGATATTTACCTTTGTAATCGAGTCTGTGAGCTATATAATAAAGATTAGTGTTGAGTCAAGGGCTTGATTTCCTCACTTTGATCATGAGAGAATAAAATAAAATATAAAAAGTATCAAAGAGATCATATTGATCTTATGCGAAGTAATGACTTCACATATAAAGAGTATGATGAATAAAAATTGTTGAGAGTTGACAAACATAGTTTTGTTCATCGTTGCAATTAATAGGAAGTAATAAAGAAAGAGAGGTTTCACATACAAATATACTATCTTGGACATCTTTTATGATTGCGAGCACTCATTAAAATATGACATGCTAAAGAGTTGATGTTGGACAAGGAAGACAACATAATGGGTTATGTTTTCTTATATTCGAAATAAAGTATATTGTCATGAATCATCCAACATGTTGAGCTTGCCTTTCCCCCTGATGCTAGCCAAAACTCCTTGCACCAAGTAGAGATACTACTTGTGCTTCCATACATCCTTAAACCCAGTTTTGCCATGAGAGTCCACCATACCTACCTATGGATTGAGTAAGATCCTTCAAGTAAGTTGTCATTGTTGCAAACTCTCTAAAATATGTATGATTTATTAGTGTGGAGGAAATAAGCTTTATACGATCTTGTGAAATGGAAGTAATAAAAGCAACGGACTTCATAACAAAGGTCCTTATCACAAGTGGCAATATAAAGTGACGTTCTTTTGCGCTAAGATTTTGTGCATCCAACCAAAAAAGGCACATGACAACCTCTGCTTCCCTCTGTGAAGGGCCTATCTATTATTCTTGCCTTATAAGAGTCAAGGTGAAAATCACCTTTCCTTTTTACATTTTATCCATTGGCAAGCACATTGTGTTGGAAAGATCCAGACATATATACCCACTTGGATGTAAGTTATCATGGTCTATTACTGTTGACATTACCCTTGAGGTAAAAAGTTAGGAGGCAATACCGTAAGCTCCTATCTTTCTCTGTGTCCGATTAAAACTCCATACCCATAAGTATTGCGTGAGTGTGTGCAATTGTGAAAGACTATATGATAGTTGAGTATGTGGACTTTCTAAAAAGCTCTTATATTGACTCTCTCCGATGTTACGATAAATTGCAATTGCTTCAATGACTGAGATCATAGTTTGTTGGTTTTCGATGAAGTTTCTAATTCATACTTGACATTGTAAATGAACTGTTACTTTAGCATAAGAATCATATGACAATATATGTGTGGTGTTGTTATAATAATGATCATGCTGCCCTCATGTCCGTATTTTATTTTTATCGACACCTCTATCTCTAAACATGTGGACATATTTTTCGATATCGGCTTTCGCTTGAGGACAAGCGAGGTCTAAGCTTGGGGGAGTTGATATGTCCATTTTGCATCATGCTTTTATGTTGATATTTATTGCACTTTGGGCTGTTATTACACGTTATGTCACAATACTTATGCATTTTCTCTCTTATTTTACAAGGTTTACATAAAGAGGGAGAATACCGGAAGCTGCAATTCTGGGCTGGAAAAGGAGCAAACACTGGAAATCTATTCTGCACAACTCAAAAAGCTCTGAAACTCCACGAGACACCGTTTCAGAAAATACAAAAAATATCTGGCGAAAGAGATTCACCAGGGGGGCCACCACCTGTCCACGAGGGTGGGGGGCGCGCCCCCTGCCTCGTGGGCCACCCGATGACCCCCCGATGCCCATCTTCTCCTATATGAGGTGTTTTGACCTGGAAAAAATCAGAAGGAGGCTTTCGGGACCAGACGCCGCCATTTCGAGGCGGAACCTTGGCGGAACCAATCTAGGGCTCCGGCGGAGCTGTTCTGGCGGGGATACTTCCCTCCGGGAGGGGGAAATCATCACCGCCGTCATCACCAACAACTCTCCCATCTTGGGGACGGTTATCTTCATCAACATCTTCACCAGCACCATCTCCTCTCAAACCCTAGTTCATCTCTTGTATCCAATCTTTGTACCCAAACCTCAGATTGGTACATGTGGGTTGCTAGTAGTGTTAATTACTCCTTGTAGTTGATGCTAGTTGGTTTACTTGGTGGAAGATCATATGTTCAGATCCATTATGCATATTAATACCCCTTTGATCATGAACAATATTATGTCTTGTGAGTAGTTACTTTTGTTCTTGAGGACATGGGAGAAGTCTTGCTATAAGTAGTCATGTGAATTTGGTATTCGTTCGATATTTTGATGAGATGTATCTTGTCTCTCCTCTAGTGGTGTCATGTGAACGTCGACTACATGACACTTCACCATTGTTTGGGCCTAGAGGAAGGCATTGGGAAGTAATAAGTAGATGATGGGTTGCTAGAGTGACAGAAGCTTAAACCCTAGTTTATGCGTTGCTTCGTAAGGGGCTGATTTGGATCCATATGTTTCATGCTATGGTTAGGTTTACCTTAATACTTCTTTTGTAGTTGTGGATGCTTGCAATAGAGGTTAATCATAAGTGGGATGCTTGTCCAAGTAAGGACAACACCCAAGCACCGGTCCACCCACAAAGCAAATTATCGAAGTACCGAACGCGAATCATATGAACGTGATGAAAACTAGCTTGATGATAATTCCCATGTGTCCTCAGGAGCGTTTTCCTTCATATAAGAGTTTGTCCAGGCTTGTCCTTTGCTACAAAAAGGATTGGGCCATCTTGCTGCACCTTATTTACTTTTACTATTTGTCACTTGCTACCAATTACCTTATCACAAAACTATCTGTTACCGATAATTTCAGTGCTTGTAGAAAATACCTTACTGAAAACTGCTTATCATTTCCTTATGCTCCTCGTTGGGTTTGACACTCTTACTTATCGAAAGGACTACGATAGATCCCCTACACTTGTGGGTCATCACCAGCGCGGAGTCGATGAAGGAATTCGTGTTGCCCGAGTCAACGAGCATGAGCACTTCCTGTCCCTATATCCAGGCGCGAAGCTGAAAAGCCTTGGCGGAGACCCCGCCTGAGATGGCAGACTTGGAGATGGCCATCACCATGTCATCCGGCGGAGGCAACTGCGTGTCGATGGTGTTGTCGAGGCCGAACAGGTCGAGGAGTTCCTCGACGACATGGAGTTGGACCGAGGTGGGGCACACGTGATCGTGCCCCCACCGCTCGCCGCACTTGAAGCAGAGGCCGCGGGCGCGGTGATACTCCCGTAGCGTCTTTAGTTTTGCCGAGTCCGCGCGTGCGGCGTCCGTGCCGCGACGATCGGTGGCGCTCGTGGAAGTCGCTGGACGGGACAGAGGTGGTGGTAGCGGCAGTGGCGCGCCCGGTCGCTGGGTCGGTTCTGACGGCCGGGGAAGAGACCCAAGCGAGCCCTCCACCACCTCCTCCTATAGCAAGGCGAGGGCGCATGTGTATCCAAGTCGGGTGGCCGCTGGACGAGTACCACCGCTCGGATATCCGTCCTCAGTCCCTCCACAAATCGAGTGAGAAAGTAGTAAGGATGAATCGAATCAGAGTACGAGCTCAAATGATTAATGATCAGTTCAAATTTTTTATGTAATCTGCAACAGATGATGTTTTCCTGACAGTGTAAAATTGACGAATCAGCATCTGATGCCGATCACGACCAAAACGCGTGCAAAGCAGAGAGGTAAATGACACCCAATCGAACTCAGCCAACCGTTTCTGGATCATTTGTAACCAAACGGAAGCGGTGCCGGTGAAGTTAAGGGCGGCCATGGGAACCCAGAAGGTAGCATGGATTCCAAACATGGAGAAGTATTGCTCACACATGGTTTTCCACAAATTTCGGTTCTCCTCGGTGAATTGTGGAAACGCAATAAAAAGATAGGCCTGGCCAAGCCCAGCCAACATTTGACTTGCGTGAGCGAAAGGAGACAAAGCTGAAGGTGATAGAAGGGAATCGGACTGACCGCTGGCCGGGAGCGGCGGCGGTGTCTGAAATGACTGCCCCCGTGGTAGGTTGAAGACGTCGTGGCCATGGGTCCCTGGATGTGGTGTTACCGCGCCATTCACGGGTCCGATGGGGACGCCGTGCGTCGCATGCGGAGGTTGGGGTGGCTCGCGTGCGGTCAGATCCGCGCCACCGTCCTTGGGCGGTGGCTTTTGCGCCAGCTATAGCGCGGTGACCGCGTCACTGAGATCCGCGACGCGGCGCTCCAAATCAGGACGCAACGTGAGGAGCTCATCTATCTTGGTCGACGTGATTTGCTGGGCCTTGGTCTGGGCGTCGATCTTGGCGTCCAGGTTGGCTTCCAGCTTGGTGAGGAACAAGGAAACGCCGGGATCCATCGCTTCCAACTGCGCGCGAGCTTGGCGCAGGCTTCTGGTCTCGACGAGCTTCGCCAGAGCGAGCGGAGAGGAGGTGGGTGGTTTCTGATACATAATCATAGGGACAAACTTGTCATACGTCTCCAACGTATCTATAATTTTTTATTGTTCCATGCTATTACTTATGATGTTTTGGATGTTTAATGGGTTTGTTATACACTTTTATATTATTTTTGGTACTAACCTACTAACCCAAAGGCCCAGTCCAGATTGCTATTTTTGCCTGTTTTAGGGTTTTATAGAAAAGGAATATCAAACGGAGTCCAAACAGAATGAAACCTTTGGGAGAGATATTTTTGGAGCAAAATACGCACAGACTTGAGAACCACGGAGTACGGCTGACGTGGCGGCCACGAGGGTGGGGCGCGCGCCCCCCTATAGGGCGCGCCCCCTGCCTCGTGGGCACCTCGTCTGCCCCCCGGTGCCCTCCTTCCTCCTACATCTACCTACGTACCCCGAAACCATCAGACGAACAGAGCAAACCCTAGTTCCACCGCCGCAACCTTCTATTCCCATGAGAACGCATCTTGGGGCCTGTTTCGGAGCTCCGCCGGAGGGGGGCTCTACCACGGAGTGCTTCTACATCATCATCATCGCCTCACCATAAGTTGTGAGTAGTTTACCACAAACCTTCGGGTCCATAGCTAGTATCAAGATGGCTTCTTCTCTCTCTTTGGATCTCAATACCAAGTTCTCCTCGGTCTTCGAGGAGATCTATTCGACGTAATCTCTTTTTGCGGTGTGTTTGTCGAGATCCAATGAATTGTGGGTTTATGATCAAGATTATCTATGAGAAATATTTGGTTATTCTCTGAACTCTTTATGTATGATTATAATATCCTTGCAAGTCTCTTCGAATTATTGGTTTGGTTTGGCCTACTAGATCTATAGTTCTTGCAATGGGAGAAGTGCTTGGCTTTGGGTTCAATCTTGCAGTGTCCTTTCCCAGTGACAGTAGGGGCAACAAGGCACATATTGTATTATTGCCATCGAGGATAAAAAGATGGGGTTTATATCATTATGTTTGAGTTTATCCCTCTACATCATGTCATCTTGCTTAAGGAGTTACTCTGTTCTTATGAACTTAATACACTAGATGCATGCTGGATAGCGGTCAATGTGTGGAGTAATAGTAGTAGACGCGGAATCGTTTCGGTCTACTTGTCTCGGACGTGATGCCTATATAAAATAATCATGCCTAGATAGTCTCATAATTATTCGCTTTTCTATCAATTGCTCGACAGTAATTTGTTTACCCGTCGTAGAATATCGCTATCATGAGAGAAGCCACTAGAGAACACTATGGCCCCCGGGTCTATTCTCAACATATCAATCTACAATCTACTTTACTTTTCCGCTTTTACATTCTGTTCTTATAACCAAAAATACCAAAATTATCAAACTATCATCTCTATTAGATCTCACTTTCGTAAGTGGCCGTAAAGGGATTGACAACCCCTTATCGTGTTGGCTGTGAAGTTCTTATTTGTTTGTGCAGGTGAGAGGGACTCGCGCGTGGTCTCCTACTGGATTGATACCTTGGTTCTCAAAAACTGAGGGAAATACTTACGCTACTGTGCTGCATCTCCCTTTCCTCTTCGAGGGAATACAACGCAAGCTCGAGAAGTAGCAAGAAGAAGTTCTGGCACCGTTGCTGGGGAGGCTTACGCAAAAGTCATATACCAAGTACCTATCACAAACCCTTATCCTTCGCATTACATTTTTACCTCTCGTTTTCCTGTCCCCCACTTCACCCTTGCCGTTTTATTTGCCCTTCTTTTGCCGTGTGTTTATCGTTCTCTTGCTTCTTGTTTGCTTGTGTGTTGGATTGCTTGCTTGTCACTCTGGCTCAGAACAATACCAAATTGTGTGACTTCTTCAATACCAACAATAATGATTTTATCAGCACTCCGATTGCTCCTATTACTGATGCTGAATCTTGTGAGATCAATGTCGCTCTGTTGAATCTTGTCATGAAAGATCAATTTTCCGGCCTTCCTAGTGAAGATGCCACTACCCATCTAAACAACTTTGTTGATTTGTGTGATATGCAAAAGAAAAGGGATACGGGTAGCGATATTGTTAAATTGAAGTTATTTCCGTTTTCACTTAGAGATCGTGCTAAAACTTGGTTTTCCTCTTTGCCTAGAAATAGTATTGATTCGTGGAATAAGTGCAAAGATGCTTTTATCTCTAAGTATTTCCTCTTGCTAAGATCATCTCTCTTAGAAACGATATTATGAATTTTAAGCAACTAGATCATGAGCATGTTGCACAAGCTTGGGAGAGAATGAAATTAATGATACGTAATTGCCCTACACATGATTTGAACTTATGGATGATTATTCAAAACTTTTATGCTGGCTTGAATGTTGCTTCTAGAAATCTTTTAGATTCGGCCACAGGGGGCACTTTCATGGAAACTACCTTAGGAGAAGCTACCAAACTCCTAGATAATATTATGGTTAATTATTCTCAATGGCACACCAAAAGATCTACTAGTAAAAAAGTGGATGAACTTATGAAATTATTTTCTGCTAAGAGTGCTTCTTCTGATCCTAATGATATGCCTCTGTCCACTTTGATTGAAAATGACAATCAATCTCTGGATGTGAATTTTGTTGGTAGGAATAATTTTGGTAACAATGCTTATCGAGGGAACTTTAATCCTAGGCCTTTTCCTACTAATTCCTCTAATAATTATGGTAATTCCTACAACAACTCTTATGGAAAGATGCCTTCTGGATTTGAAACTAGTGTTAAGGAGTTTATGATTTTGCAAAAGAATTTCAATGCTATGTTTGAAGAAAAATTGCTTAAGATTGATGAATTGGCTAGAAGTGTGGATAGAATTACTCTTGATGTTCATTCTTTGAAACTTGGATCTATCCCACCCACTGTTCAAGATATCTTCCGATATGCCGATAAATCGGTCGATTTATCGCTTACCGTTGTCTGACCGATATGATAAATCGGCCGATAAATCTGCCGATATGGCGATAAATCGGCCGATATGCCGATAAACTGGCCAATTTACCCCTTATCATGGGTCCACCGATAAGCGATATCCCCAACATTGATCCCACATAAGCATGATATCAATGAGTCTCTCAAAGTCATGAGAATTTCCATTGATGAATGCAAAGAAAGAACCGTTAGGATGCGTGCTAAAAGAGAGAATTATATAAAAGCGTGTTCTTCTAGTTATCATGAAAATAAAGATGAAGATCTTAAAGTTATTGATGTGCCTCCTATTAGATCCTTGTTTTCTAGTATAAATCTTGATGAAGATAGGATTGGATATGATTCTACTTTAAGGTGTCCCAATGATTCGGAGTTTTTAGATCTTGATGCTAAAATTGTTAAAAGTGGGAGTGAAGAGATTAAAACTTTGCATAGTGATGAACCCACTACTTTGAATTTCAAGGGATTCAATTATGACAATTGCTCTTTGATTGATTGTATTTCGTTGTTGCAATCCGTACTAAACTCTCTGCATGCTTATAGTCAAAATAAAGCTTTTACCAAACACATAGTTGATGCTTTGATGCAATCTTATGAAGAAAAACTTGAGTTAGAAGTTTCTATCCTAGAAAGCTTTATGATGAGTATGAACCTACTATCAAAATAAAAATTGAAGATCATGAATGCTTTGCTTTGTGTGATTTGGGTGCAAGTGTCTCCACTATCCCAAAAACTTTGTGTGATTTGTTAGGGTTCCATGAGCTTGATGATTGTTCTTTAAATTTGCATCTTGTGGATTCCACTATTAAGAAACCTATGGGGAGGATTAATGATGTTCTTATTGTTGCCAATAGGAATTATGTGCCCGTAGATTTCATTGTTCTTGATATAGATTGCAATCCTTCATGTCCTATTATTCTTGGTAGACCTTTCCTTAGAACGATTGGTGCAATTATTGATATGAAGGAAGGAAATATTAGATTCCAATTTTCGTTAAGGAAAGGCATGGAACACTTTCCTAGAAAGAAAATCAAATTACCATATGAATCTATTATGAGAGCCACTTATAGATTGCCTTCCAAAGATGGCAATACCTAGATCTATCCATGTATCGTGCCTAGCTAGGGGCGTAAAACGATAGCGCTTGTTGGGAGGCAACCCAATTTTTTTTGTTTTTGCTTCTGTTTAGCAATAAATATTGCATCTAGCTTCTGTTTAGATGTGGTTTGTGTTTTAATTAGTGTTTGTGCCAAGTAGAACCTTTGGGAAGACTTGTGTGAAGTTTATATGATCTTGCTGTGAAAAACAGAATCGTTAGTGCTCGCTAGAATGGTAACCAAATTTTACTGGAGCGTGCTTTTTAGTTGATTCTTTTTGCAGATGATTAATATAAAAATTCCTCACGTTTATCCATTTAGTTTAATTTTTTGGAGTTACAAAAGTATGCGAAAACTGCAGATTACTACAGACTGTTCTGTTTTTGACAGATTCTGTTTTTCATGTGTTGTTTGCTTATTTGAATGCATCTATGAGTAGTATTGGAAAGTATAAATCATAGAGAATTGGAATACAATAGGTTTAACACCATTATAAACAAAGAATGAATTCATTGCAGTACCTTTGAGTTGTGGTTTGTTTTCTTATACTAACGGAGCTCACGAGATTTTTGTCTAAGTTTTGTGTTGTGAAGTTTTCAAGTTTTGAGTATTGCTTTGATGGACTATGGAACAAAGAGTGACAAGAGCCTAAGCTTGGGGATGCCCAAGGAACCCCAAGGTAAAATTCAAGGACAACCAAAAGCCTAAGCTTGTGGATGCCCCGGGAAGGCATCCCCTCTTTCGTCTTCATCCATCGGTAACTATACTCGGAGCTATATTTTTATTCACCACATGATATGTGTTTTACTTGGAGCGTCTTGTATAATTTGAGTCTTTGCTTGTTAGTTTGCCACAATTATCCTTGCTGGACACACCTATTTGAGAGAGTTAAATATGGCCTAGGAATTGATAGAACACTCTATGTGCTTCACTTATATCTTTTGAGTTGAATAGGTTTTGCTCTAGTGCTTCACTTATATCTTTTAGAGCACGGTGGTGATTATATTTTGAAGAAATTGTTGATCTCTCATGCTTCACTTATATCCATTTGAGAGTCTATTAAAACAGCATGGTAATGTGCTTTGGCTATAAAACTAGTTTTCACATGATAGACATCCAATATCAATGTAGTAAAAACTTTCACACTAAGTGCATTGAATATGATGAGAAGTTGGATGCTTGATAATTGTTTTGAGATATGAGGATAGTGATATTAGAGTCATGCTAGTGGAGTTATTATGAAATTGAGAAATGCTTGTGTTAAAGTTAGTGATTCCGGTAGCATGCACGTATGGTGAACCGCTATGTGACGAAGTTAGAGCATGAGGTATTTGTAAAGTGTCAACCTTTGTGTGGAGGTCGGGGACGCGCGATGGTTAACTCCTACCAACCTCCCCCCTAGGAGCATGCGTTGATTGCTTTGTTTTGATGACTCGTAAATTTTTGCAATAAGTATATGAGTTCTTATGACTAATGTTGAGTCCATGGATTATACGCACTCTCACCCTTCCACCATTGCTAGCCTCTCTTGTTCCGCGCAACTTTCTTCGGTACCATACACCCACTATATATCCTTCCTCAAAACAGCCACCATATATCTTCCTCAAAACAGCCACCATACCTACCTATCATGGCATTTCCATAGCCATTCTGAGATATATTGCCATGCAACTTTCCATCGTTCCGTTCATATGACACGCATCATATTGTCATATTGCCATGCATGATCATGTAGTTGACATCGTATTTGTGGCAAAGACACCATGCATAATTTTTCATACATGTGATTCATTGCACATCCCGGTACACCACCGGAGGCATTCATATAGAGTCATACTTTGTTCTAGTATCGAGTTGTAATATCGAGTTGTAATTCAATATAAGTGTGATGATCATCATTATTAGAGCATTGTCCCATGTGAGGAAAGGCCAATAAAAAAAGAGATGGCCCAAAAAAAAAATAAAAAAAATAAAGAGGGGCAAAAAAATAAGAGAAAGTCCCTCCAAAAAAATGAGAGAAAAGAGAGAAGGGACAATTGCTACTATCCTTTTCCACACTTGTGCTTCAAAGTAGCACCATGTTCTTCATGATAGAGAGTCTCATGTTTAGTCACTTTCATATACTAGTGGGAATTTTCATTATAGAACTTGACTTGTATATTCCAACGACGGGCTTCCTCAAATGCCCTAGGTCTTCATGAGTAAGCAAGTTGGATGCACACCCACTTAGTTTCTTTTGTCGAGCTTTCATACATTTTAGCTCTAGTGCATCCGTTGCATGGCAATCCCTACTCACTCACATTGATATCTATTGATGGGCATCTCCATAGCCCGTTGATACGCCTAGTTGATGTGAGACTATCTCCCTCCTTTTTGTCTCCTTCACAACCACCTCTCTATTCCACCCATAGTGCTATGTCCATGGCTCACGCTCATGTATTGCGTGAAAGTTGAAAGGTTTGAAAGAATAGAGTATGAAAACAAGTGCTTGGCTGAAATCGGGGTTGTGCATGATATGAATATTTTGTGTGATGAAGAGGGAGCATAGCCAGACTATATGATTTTGTAGGGATAACTTTCTTTAGCCATAGTATTTTGAGAAGACATGATTGCTTTGTTAGTATGCTTGAAGTATTATTATTTCTTATGTCAATATAGACTTTTGTCTTGAATCTTTCAAGATTTGAACATTCATGCCACAATTAAGAGAATTACATTGAAAAACTATGTTGGTTAGCATTCCACATCAAAAATTTTGTTTTTATCATTTACCTACTCGAGGACGAGCAGGAGTTAAGCTTGAGGATGCTTGATACGTCTCCAACGTATCTATAATTTTTGATTATTCCATGCTATTATTTATGATGTTTTGGATGTTTAATGGGATTTGTTATACATTTTTATATTTTTTTGGGGACTAACCTACTAACCCAAAGGCCCTGTCCAGATTGCTGTTTTTTTGCCTGTTTTAGGGTTTTTACAGAAAAGGAATATCAAACGGAGTCCAAACGGAATGAAACCTTCGGGAGAGATATTTTTGGAGCAAAATATGCACGGGAGACTTGAGAACCACGGAGTAGGGCTGACATAGCGTCCACGAGGGTGGGGGCGCCCCCTGCCTCGTGGGGACCTCGTCTGGCCCCCGGTGCCCTCCTTCCTCCTATATATACCTACGTACCCCGAAACCATCAGACGAACAGAGTAAACCCTAGTTCCACCGCCGCAACCTTCTGTTCCCGTGAGATCCCATCTTGGGGCCTGTTCCGGAGCTCCGCCGGAGGGGTGATCTACCACGGAGTGCTTCTACATCATCATTATAGCCTCATCATGAGTTGTGAGTAGTTTACCACAGACCTTCGGGTCCATAGCTAGTATCTAGATGGCTTCTTCTCTCTTTTTGGATCTCAATACCAAGTTCTCCTCGGTCTTCGAGGAGATCTATTCGATGCAATCTCTTTTTGCGGTGTGTTTGTCGAGATCCGATGAATTGTGGGTTTATGATCAAGATTATCTATGAGAAATATTTGGTTCTTCCCTAAACTCTTTATGTATGATTATAATATCCTTGCAAGTCTCTTCGAATTATTGGTTTGGTTTGGCCTACTAGATCTATAGTTCTTGCAATGGGAGAAGTGCTTGGCTTTGGGTTCAATCTTGCGTTGTCATTTCCCAGTGACAGTAGGGGCAGCAAGGCACGTATTGTATTGTTGCCATCGAGGATAAAAAGATGGGGTTTATATAATTATGTTTGAGTTTATCCATCTACATCATGTCATCTTGCTTAAGGCGTTACTCTGTTTTTATGAACTTAATACACTAGATGCATGCTGGATAGCGGTCGATGTGTGGAGTAATATTATGCAGAATCGCTTCGGTCTACTTGTCTCGGACGTGATGCCTATATATAATGATCATGCCGAGATAGTCTTGTAACTATTCACTTTTCTATTAATTGTTCGACAGTAATTTGTTTACCCGTCGTAGAATATCGCTATCATGAGAGAAGCCATTAGAGAACACTATGGCCCCCGGGTCTATTCTCAACATATCAATCTACAATCTACTTACTTTTCCGCTTTACTTTCTGTTCTTATAACCAAAAATATCAACTATCATCTCTATCAGATCTCACTTTCGTAAGTGGCCGTAAAGGGATTGACAACCCCTTATCGCGTTGGCTCCGAAATTCTTATTTGTTTGTGCAGGTGCGAGGGACTCGCGCGTGATCTCTTACTGGATTGATACCTTGATTCTCAATAACTGAGGGAAATACTTACGCTACTGTGCTGCATCTCCCTTTCCTCTTCGAGGGAATACAACGCAAGCTCGAGAAGTAGCAACTAGTATCTCAACTACTTGGCAATAATCTCGGAGGAATCTGGGTTAATCATCTATTACAACTCAATTGCAAGATGGAGCTAGGGTTCATGCAGAAAGAAGAATAGTAGGTAGCTGCGCCGCCGGTTGCCTGATCCTCTGGATGTCCTACTCGTCCCAGCGATTCCGTTTAAGTAGTAGCTGGAGGTAGCTGGGCCGCAGTGACCCAGTCCGGCCCGCTGACTCGTGGGTTGGCCTTGCGTGGTCGCCTGGCCCGTGCGTCGCTGACCACCTGGGCTCTGGCGGGTGGCCCCGTCTTGTCAGGGACGCTGACAAGAACGAACATGAAAACAGTCAAGTAGAACTGCGACACATCAGTCCGAGACTTCGCGGTCAAGTAAAACTCGATACCAAATTTGGGTTAGTTGAAGGCTTAAATAACCTAAAAGTATCCAAACATGTAGGGTTAGAGTGGGTTAGTTCCGTCTAACCCAACTATCCCGGTGAAGATGTGCTTATTTAAGTTAGAGTGGGTTCGAAAATAACTCTAAATATAACTGTGTTAGAGTATGCAAACAGAGCCTTGACTCGCGTGCACCATAGCAGACTCTTGATAGTACTATACACAGTGATCCGTGATGGAATGTCGCGCCATGAGTGATAAAGATCACATAAAATAACGGGTCAAGGACGCACACGAGCCGAGGCGAGACCTGCCCAGCCACTCGAGCATGGGCACAGTCGTCCCGTCTAGCAGAGGCATGCTCATTCTTCAACGCAACGTCTCTCGTGTCACATCAAGCAGCAAGAGTCTCCTCTCTCTCCTTCTCCTCCATTTGCTTGTGCTGCGAATGCTCTCCTGCTGGAAAAAGCCTGCAACTAGGCGAGATGGACGGATGCATATGATGACGATTGTTTTACCGCAAACCTGCAACCGGCAGCAGCAAGCAGTTGACCCAGGCGCGGGCGCGTCCGATCGCTAGCAAACAAGAACGGAGCAAGCACGCTTTCGAATGCCCAGTGAAGATAGAGCGGGGGACAGACCAGCAACTCCAACGTAGCGACCCGAGTGACACAATTTTTGTCCATTGATCGGCAGAGCGGTGTCCAATTTGACCATGGTGGCATACTTGCGTCCAATGTAGACGTATCCCAAATTTACAGATGGAAAAAAACTAAATCCAAATAAATATCTAAAATATACTCTCTTTGGTATTATCTAAGAGCAACTCCAACGGGCCGACCCAAACGGACAGCGCTTTTGTTCGCTTTTTGTCCATTTGGATCGGTCGCCCGCCAGGCGTCTGCCCTCTTTTCGATTTGGGTCGACAGCGCGCCCAACGCGCCGACCCATTTCATGACCGCGCGCGCTCCAGCACGCGGGAAAGGTTCGCGCGTGGGAGAAATCGGCCTAGCGCGCGCTGGTTTTGGCGCGCCGCGGCGGCCGACGCTTGCTATAAGAAGGCGCACTCGTCTCGCCACCTCTCACTCTATCTGTCGCACACTCGTCTCGCCCCTCTCACTAGCATCGCCGTCTCTGCGCCACCATGTCGATGCGATGCCTGGGAGCTTCGGATTTTCGCGGAGTCCGCGAGCGCCGCTTCGGCGGCTTCTCCTCCGAGATCATGTTTGACGAGAAACGCTTCTTCCTCGGCACCTTCGAAACCGCAGAGGAGGCGGCCCGCGCGCACGACTCGGCGGCGTGGCGCCTCCTGAGGCCTCGTCAGGAGATGAATTATCCCGACGTGTCGAGGCAGCGGGCGCATGATCTCGCGCCTCTCCCACGACTTTTCACCGACGAGGATCGTCGTGTCCACCGGAGGCGGCAGCGTCGCCTCGCCATCGCCGAGAACGACGTTGAGGTCATGGTGGTGTGGCGTGCACGCTTCCCGCAGGATATCGTCGACAAGCGCTTGTTCTACAGGCAAAGGAGGGCGGAGAGGGAGGCGAGGAGGACGGAGCGAGCTGCCTATCGAGAGGACAAGCGTGCGCTGCGGAAGCTGACCGCTCAAATGAAACTAAAGCTACGAGAAACGTCAGGATAGGACGACTTCGTGGACGAGAATCAGGCTGACGCCTACATTCAGACGTCATCGGAGGACATTACTGAGTCAGAGTCGGATAGCGACGAGTAGTTGATCTTTTTTTTATCTATGTACTTTTAGAAATATATGTATCTTTTTTTTATCGAAGAAAATGGCCGGCGGCGTCGGCGACGAAGCAGGCGGGCGAGGGCGTACTGTTGGATGTGGAGAGGCCAATGTGCCACCGACCAGCGGGCCCGGGGAGGAGAGAGGACGAGTGAAGGAAATATGCCCTAGAGGCAATAATAAAGATGTTATTTGTATTTCCTTATATCATGATAAATGTCTTTTATTCATGCTAGAATTGTATTAACCGGAAACTTAGTACATGTGTGGATACATAGACAAAACAGTATGTCCCTAGTATGCCTCTACTAGAGTAGCTCATTGATCAAAGATGGTTATGTTTCCTAACCATAGACATGAGTTGTCATTTGATCAACGGGATCACATCATTAGGAGAATGATGTGATGGACAAGACCCATCCGTTAGCATAGCACTATGATCGTTTAGTTTTACTGCTATTGCTTTCTTCATGACTTATACATGTTCCTATGACTATGAGATTATGCAACTCCTGAATACCGTAGGAACACCTTGTGTGCTATCAAACGTCACAACGTAACTGGGTGATCATAAAGATGCTCTACAGGTGTCTCCGAAAGTATTCGTGGTGTTGGCATAGATCAAGATTAGGATTTGTCACTCCGAGTGTCGAAGAGGTATCTCTGGGCCCTCTCGGTAACACACATCACAATAAGCCTTGCAAGCAAAAGACTAATGAGTTAGTCACGAGATGATGTGTTACGGAACGAGTAAAGAGACCTGCCGGTAACGAGATTGAACTAGGTATAGAGATACCGACGATCGAATCTCGGGCAAGTAACATACCGTTTGACAAAAGGAACAACGTATGTTGTTATGCGGTTCTGACCGATAAAAGATCTTCGTAGAATATGTAGGAGCCAATATGAACATCCAGGTTCCGCTATTGGTTATTGACCGGAGATGAGTCTCGGTCATGTCTACATAGTTCTCGAACCCGTAGGGTCCGCACGCTTAACGTTTGATGACGATCGGTATTATGAGTTTATGAGTATTGATGTACCGAAGGTAGTTCGGAGTCCCGGATGAGATAACGGACATGACGAGGAGTCTCGGAATGTCCGAGACATAAAGATTGATATATTGGACGGCTATATTCGGACACCGGAAGTATACCGGAAAAGTTTCGGATTTATCGGGAATGCCGGAAGGGGTTACAGGAACCCCCTACGAGAGGGGATGGTCCATAGTGGGCCTAAAGGGAAAGAGAGAGGCAGCCCATAGGTCTGGCCGGCGCCCCCACCTAGGGTTCCTAGTTGGACTAGGATTGGGGGGGGGGGGGCGCCACCTCTCCTATTCCTTTTCCCCTTCTTCCTTTTGGTGAATCCTACTAGGTATAGGATTGCAATCCTATTCCTAGTAGGACTCCTTCCCTAGCCGCACCAGGAAGGGCCGGCCGGCCTCCCTCCCTTGCTCCTTTATATACGGGGGCAGGGGGGCACCCAAAGACACACAAGTTGAATTGTTTTAGCCGTGTGCGGTGCCCCCCTCCACAGAATCACACCTCGGTCATACCGTCGCGGAGCTTAGGCGAAGCCCTGCGCCGGTGAACACATCATATCCGTCACCACGCCGTCGTGCTGACGAAACTCTCCCGTGAAGCTCAACTGGATCAAGAGCTCGTGGGACGTCATCAAGCTGAACGTGTGCTGAACGCGGAGGTGCCGTACGTTCGGTGCTTGATCGGTTGGATCGCGAAGAAGTTCGACAACATCAACCGCGTCACTTGACGCTTCCGCTCCCGGTCTACGAGGGTACGTAGACACACTCTTCCCTCTCGTTGCTATGCATCTGGTAATAGATCTTGCGTGATCGTAGGAAAATTTTAAAATACTACGTTCCCCAACAGTGGCATCATGAGCCAGGTCTATGCGTAGATGATATGCACGAGTAGAACACAATGAGTTGTGGGCGATACTAGTCATACTGCTTACCAGCATGTCATACTTTGCTTCGGCGGTATTGTGAGATGAAGCGGCCCGGACCGACATTACGCGTATGCTTACGCGAGACTGGTTTCACCGTTACGAGCACTCGTTGCTTAAAGGTGACTGGCGGGTGTCTGTCTCTCTCACTTTAGCTGAATCAAGTGTGGCTACACCCGGTCCTTGTGAAGGTTAAAACAGCACATACTTGACGAAACATCGTTGTGGTTTTGTATGCGTAGGTAAGAACGGTTCTTGCTAAGCCCGTAGCAGCCACGTAAAACTTGCAACAACAAAGTAGAGGACGTCTAACTTGTTTTTGCAGGGCATGTTGTGATGTGATATGGTCAAGACATGATGAGTTATACGGTTTTGTATGAGATGATCATGTTTTGTAAAGTTATCGGCAACTGGCAGGAGCCATATGGTTGTCGCTTTATTGTATGAAATGCAATCGCCATGTAATTGCTTTACTTTATCACTAAACGGTAGCGATAGTTGAGAAAGCAATAGTTGGTGAGACGACAACGATGCTACGATGGAGATCAAGGTGTCGCGCCGGTGACGAAGGTGATCATGACGGTGCTTTGGAGATGGAGATCAAAAGCACAAGATGATGATGGCCATATCATGTCACATATTTTGATTGCATGTGATGTTTATCTTATTATGCTTCTTATTTTTCTTAGAACGACGGTAGCATTATAAGATGATCCCTTACTAAATTTCAAGGTATAAGTGTTCTCCCTGAGTATGCACCGTTGCGAAAGTTCGTCGTGCCGAGACACCACGTGATGATCGGGTGTGATAAGCTCTACGTTCAAATACAACGGGTGTAAGCCAGTTTTGCACACGCAGAATACTCGGGTTAAACTTGACGAGCCTAGCATATACAGATATGGCCTCGGAACACTGGAGACCGAAAGGTCGAGCGTGAATCATATAGTAGATATGATCAACATAAGATGTTCACCATTGAAACTACTCCATCTCACGTGATGATCGGACATGGTTTAGTTGATTTGGATCACGTGATCATTTAGATGACCAGAGGGATGTCTATCTAAGTGGGAGTTCTTTAAATTCATATGATTAAATTGAACTTTAATTTATCATGAACTTAGTCCTAATAGTTTTGCATATCTATGTCGTTGTAGATCAATGGCCCGTGCTACCGTTCCTTTGAATTTTAATGCATTCCTAGAGAAAGCTAAATTGAAAGATGATGGTAGCAATTACACGGACTGGGTCCGTAACCTGAGGATTATCCTCATTGCTGCACAGAAGAATTATGTCCTTGAAGCACCGCTAGGTGACAAGCCCCCTTCCGCTAATGTAGACGCTTTGAACGTCTGGCAGTCGCGGTCTGATGACTACACGATAGTTCAGTGTGCCATGCTTTACGGCTTAGAACCGGGACTTCAACGACGTTTTGAACGTCATGGACCATATGAGATGTTCCAGGAGTTGAAGTTAATATTTCAAGCAAATGCCCGAATTGAGAAATATGAGATTTCCAATAAGTTCTACAGCTGCAAGATGGAGGAGAATAGTTCTATCAGTGAACACTTGCTCAGAATGTCTGGGTACTACAATCATATGACTCAACTTGGTTGCAAAGTTGACGAGGATAGTGTTATTGATAGAGTTCTTCAATCACTGCCACCAAGTTATAAAGGCTTCGTGATGAACTATAACATGCAAGGGATGCAAAAGACAATTCCCGAGCTCTTCGCTATGCTCAAAGCTGCGGAGGTAGAAATCAAAAAGGAGCATCAAGTGTTGATGGTTAGCAAGACCACTAGTTTCAAGAAAAAGGGCAAGGGAAAGAAAGGGAACTTCAAAAAGAATAGCAAGTCAGTTGCTACTTCCACGAAGAAACCCAAATCTGGAGCCAAGCCTGAAACTGAGTGCTTCTACTACAAGGGGACTGGACACTGGAAGCGGAACTGCCCCAAGTATTTGGCGGATAAGAAGGATGGCAAGATGAACAAAGGTATATGTGATATACATGTTATTGATGTGTACCTTACTAATGCTCGTAGTAGTACCTGGGTATTTGATACCGGTTCGGTTGCTAATATTTGTAACTCGAAACAGGACTACTGTTTAAACGAAGATTAGCTAAGGATGAGGTGACGATGCGCGTGGGAAATGGTTCCAAAGTCGATGTGATCGCCGTCGGCACGCTACCTCTACATCTACCTTCGGGATTAGTTTTAGACCTAAATAATTGTTATTTGGTGCCAGCGTTGAGCATGAACATTATATCTGGATCTTGTTTATTGCGAGACGGTTATTCATTTAAATCAGAGAATAATGGTTGTTCTATTTTAATGAATAATATCTTTTATGGTCATGCACCCTTAAAGAGTGGTCTATTCTTATTGGATCTCGATTGTAGTGATACACATATTCATAATATTGAAACCAAAAGATGCAAGGTTAATAATGATAGTGCAACTTATTTGTGGCACTGCCGTTTATGTCATATTGATGTAAAACGCATGAAGAAACTCCATAAAGATGGACTTTTGGAATCACTTGATTATGAATCACTTGGTGCTTGCGAACCATGCCTCATGGGCAAGATGACTAAAACTCCGTTCTCCGGAACTATGGAGCGAGCAACAGATTTGTTGGAAATCATACATACTGATGTATGTGGACCAATGAGTGTTGATGCTCGCGGCGGGTATCGTATTTTCTGACCTTCACTGATGATTTGAGCAGATATGGGTATATCTACTTAATGAAGCACAAGTCTGAAACATTTGAAAAGTTCAAAGAATTTCAGAGTGAAGTAGAGAATCATCGTAACAAGAAAATAAAGTTTCTACGATCAGATCGTGGAGGAGAATATTTGAGTTACGAGTTTGGTCTTCATTTGAAACAATGTGGAATAGTTTCACAACTCACGCCACCTGGAACACCACAGCGTAATGGTGTGTCCGAACGTCGTAACCGTACTTTATTAGATATGGTGCGACCAATGATGTCTCTTACCGATTTACCACTATCGTTTTGGGGTTATGCTTTAGAGACAGCTGCATTCACGTTAAATAGGGCACCATCTAAATCCGTTGATACGACACCTTATGAACTATGGTTTGGCAAGAAACCAAAGTTGTCGTTTCTTAAAGTTTGGAGCTGCGATGCTTATGTGAAAACACTTCAACCTGATAAGCTCGAACCCAAGTCGAAAAAATGTGTCTTCATAGGATAACCAAAAGAGCCTGTTGGGTACACCATCTATCACAGATCCGAAGGCAAAATATTCGTTGCTAAGAACGGATCCTTTCTAGAAAAAGAGTTTCTCTCGAAAGAAGTGAGTGGGAGGAAAGTAGAACTTGATGAGGTAATTGTACCTTCTTCCGGATTGGAAAGTAGTACATCACAGGAAATTGTTCCAGTGATTCCTACACCAATTAGTGAGGAAGTTAATGATAATGATCATGAAACTTCGGATCAAGTTTCTGCTGAACGTCGTAGATCAACCAGAGTACGTTCCGCACTAGAGTGGTACGGCAACCCAGTTCTGGAAATCATGTTACTAGACCATGATGAACCTACGAATTATGAGGAAGCGATGATGAGCCCAGATTCCGCAAAATGGCTTGAAGCCATGAAATCTGAGATGGGATCCATGTATGAGAACAAAGTGTGGACTTTGGTTGACTTGCCCGATGATTGGCAAGCCATCGAAAATAAATGGATCTTCAAGAGAAAGACCGACGCAGACGGTAATATTACTGTTTACAAAGCTCGACTTGTTGCAAAAGGTTTTCGACAAGTTCAAGGAGTTGACTACGATGAGACTTTCTCACCTGTAGCGATGCTTAAGTCTGTCCGAATCATGTTAGCAATTGCCGCATTTTATGATTATGAAATCTGGCAAATGGATGTCAAAACTGCATTCCTAAATGGATATCTCAAAGAAGAGTTGTATATGATGCAACCAGAAGGTTTTGTCGATCCAAAAGGTGCTAACAAAGTATGCAAACTCCAGCGATCCATCTATGGACTGGTACAAGCATCTCGGAGTTGGAATATACGCTTTGATGAGGTGATCAAAGCATATGGTTTTATATAGACTTTTGGAGAAGCCTGTATTTACAAGAAAGTGAGTGGGAGCTCTATAGCATTTCTAATATTATATGTAGATGACATATTGTTGATTGGAAATGATATAGAATTTCTGGATAGCATAAAAGGATACTTGAATAAGAGTTTTTCAATGAAAGACCTCGGTGAAGCTGCTTATATATTAGGTATCAAGATCTATAGAGATAGATCAAGACGCTTAATTGGACTTTCACAAAGCACATACCTTGATAAGATTTTGAAGAAGTTCAAAATGGATCAGTCAAAGAAAGGGTTCTTGCCTGTTTTACAAGGTATGAAGTTGAGTAAGACTCAATGCCCGACCACTGCAGAAGATAGAGAGAAAATGAAAGTCATTCCCTATGCCTCAGCCATAGGATCTATCATGTATGCAATGCTGTGTACCAGACCTAATGTGTGCCTTGCTATAAGTCTAGCAGGGAGGTACCAAAGTAATCCAGGAGTGGATCACTGGACAGCGGTCAAAAACATCCTAAAGTATCTGAAAAGAACAAAGGATATGTTTCTCGTATATGGAGGTGACAAAGAGCTCGTCGTAAACGGTTACGTCGATTCTAGCTTTGACACTGATCCGGATGACTCAAAGTCACAAACCGGATATGTATTTTTATTGAACGGTGGAGCTGTCAGTTGGTGCAGTTCCAAGCAGAGCGTCGTGGCGGGATCTACGTGTGAAGCGGAATACATAGCTGCTTCGGAAGCAGCAAATGAAGGAGTCTGGATGAAGGAGTTCATATCCGATCTAGGTGTAATACCTAGTGCATCGGGTCAAATGAAAATCTTTTGTGACAACACTGGAGCCATAGCCTTGGCGAAGGAATCCAGGTTTCACAAGAGAACAAAGGACATCAAAAGACGCTTCAATTCCATCCGCGATCTAGTCAAGGAGGGAGACATAGAGATTTGCAAAATACATACGGATCTGAATGTTGCAGACCCGTTGACTAAGCCTCTTCCACGGGCAAAACATAATCAGCATCAGGACTCCATGGGTGTGAGGATCATCACTTTGTAATCTAGATTATTGACTCTAGTTCAAGTGGGAGACTAAAGGAAATATGCCCTAGAGGCAATAATAAAGATGTTATTTGTATTTCCTTATATCATGATAAATGTCTTTTATTCATGCTAGAATTGTATTAACCGGAAACTTAGTACATGTGTGGATACATAGACAAAACAGTATGTCCCTAGTATGCCTCTACTAGACTAGCTCATTGATCAAAGATGGTTATGTTTCCTAACCATAGACATGAGTTGTCATTTGATCAACGGGATCACATCATTAGGAGAATGATGTGATGGACAAGACCCATCCGTTAGCATAGCACTATGATCGTTTAGTTTTACTGCTATTGCTTTCTTCATGACTTATACATGTTCATATGACTATGAGATTATGCAACTCCTGATTACCGTAGGAACACCTTGTGTGCTATCAAACGTCACAACGTAACTGGGTGATCATAAAGATGCTCTACAGGTGTCTCCGAAAGTATTCGTGGTGTTGGCATAGATCAAGGTTAGGATTTGTCACTCCGAGTGTCGAAGAGGTATCTCTGGGCCCTCTCGGTAACACACATCACAATAAGCCTTGCAAGCAAAAGACTAATGAGTTAGTCACGAGATGATGTGTTACGGAACGAGTAAAGAGACTTGCCGGTAACGAGATTGAACTAGGTATAGAGATACCGACGATCGAATCTCGGGCAAGTAACATACCGTTTGACAAAAGGAACAACGTATGTTGTTATGCGGTTTTGACCGATAAAAGATCTTCGTAGAATATGTAGGAGCCAATATGAACATCCAGGTTCCGCTATTGGTTATTGACCGGAGATGAGTCTCGGTCATGTCTACATAGTTCTCGAACCCGTAGGGTCCGCACGCTTAACGTTTGATGACGATCGGTATTATGAGTTTATGAGTATTGATGTACAGAAGGTAGTTCGGAGTCCCGGATGAGATCACGGACATGACGAGGAGTCTCGGAATGTCCGAGACATAAAGATTGATATATTGGACGGCTATATTCAGACACCGGAAGTATACCGAAAAAGTTTCGGATTTATCGGGAATGCCGGAAGGGGTTACCGGAACCCCCTACGAGAGGGGATGGTCCATAGTGGGCCTAAAGGGAAAGAGAGAGGCAGCCCATAGGGCTGGCCGGCGCCCCCACCTAGGGTTCCTAGTTGGACTAGGATTGGGGGGGCGCCACCTCTCCTATTCCTTTTCCCCTTCTTCCTTTTGGTGAATCCTACTAGGAATAGGATTGCAATCCTATTCCTAGTAGGACTCCTTCCCTAGCCGCACCAGGAAGGGCCGGCCGGCCTCCCTCCCTTGCTCCTTTATATACGGGGGCAGGGGGGCACCCAAAGACACACAAGTTGAATTGTTTTAGCCGTGTGCGGTGCCCCCCTCCACAGAATCACACCTCGGTCATACCATCGCGGAGCTTAGGCGAAGCCCTGCGCCGGTGAACACATCATATCCGTCACCACGCCGTCGTGCTGACGAAACTCTCCCGTGAAGCTCAACTGGATCAAGAGCTCGTGGGACGTCATCAAGCTGAACGTGTGCTGAACGCGGAGGTGCCGTACGTTCGGTGCTTGATCGGTTGGATCGCGAAGAAGTTCGACAACATCAACCGCGTCACTTGACGCTTCCGCTCCCGGTCTACGAGGGTACGTAGACACACTCTTCCCTCTCGTTGCTATGCATCTGGTAGATAGATCTTGCGTGATCGTAGGAAAATTTTAAAATACTACGTTCCCCAACAACGAGCGCGTGCATGTCCGTCGTGTGTCCGCGCCGACGCAAATCCGGCTCAAAAATGAGCCGAGAATGGGTCGGCAGGCGGACAAAAGCGGACGCGCGTCCGTTTGGGTCGGCGCGTTGGGCCGACTTTTCTGTCCGCGACGACACAAACGGGCGCGGGCGGACAAAATGGGTTGCCCCTTTGGAGTTGCTCTAAACGCTTTTAACCTTTTATATTATTTTACAGAAGAAGTACAAATTTAATAGTTCAAACGCGCCTAAAGTCCCCTTACATTAACATTAAATTAAATAAAAACAAAAAAATGAAAACTAGGGCGGCCGGCAGATCTAGGGCGCATGTAGGCGTCCTCGCAGGCAAGGTCGACGTAGTGAGCCGCCGCTTGCTGGGCCGCATTAGGCTACTGCGCACGTGTTGCCTACACCACAAGCTCGCGCCGCTCCTTCTCGTCAGGCTCCACTTGCGTCAACCGCTCCGCTTCTGCCCGCTCCTAGCCAGAGCCCGCGCCTCCCACTCCAGGACATTGCCGACGTTCCTCCTTCTCTGTCGCGCCCACCCAAACAGGCGGGCACGCAGGGGCGATTTCACCGTCCGGGCACCTTGGCACGTGCCCGGGCTCGAGCGCTGCAGATTTTTCGAGTTGCCGGAGTCACAATCCATGAATACATACGATATACGCGAAAAAAAAACAGCCTGTTTTTTAGACAAACTTGCTAAGCTTTATGCAAATCATAATGTTTACAGGTATAAAGAGCAAGTCACCCGGTTGCCCAAACCAAACATGGCGGCCAAAACCCAGTGATAATGCATTTTTTTAGGATCCCAGTGATAATGCATGCTTAGCGAGATTATGAGCCTCGGGGTTCGAGCTCCTAATGGACGTTGTTTTGCCTTTTGGGCTTACTCACGCGGTGACGCCAAACCACAACGGCTAAGGCCCATCCATTATTTTCTTTAATGGGCTTACCTGAAGCCTGCTGGCTGCATTGCTCGCCTCGCCTGTTTGGCTGCCTCGCACGCTATTCGTTTGTGCGCCGCGCCGCAAGACTGAGCCCTGGCAATTGCGGCGTTGGAGGTGGTGGCCGGCGAGATCGAGATGGATTGGTGAAGCACCGATGACTGGCAAGACGACAAGAGATGGTGCACGACCGCGCCTCCAATTAGGCCACGATTCCACCAAGCAACGATCGGGATCTAAAGCGGGAGCGCATGAGTCAAAGTGGCATCCCCTATGGTGTGAATTCCTCTCCGACGGATGGTGGCTCGTCCTCATCATCGTCGGCACTTCAGCAAGCACTAGTCACGCGTGTAGCAGCAGCAAGTGCCCAACCTGCGCAAGGCCATGGCCAAGAGGCAGCAAACAGCCAACGACGAGGGCCACCAATGGCGGCGCCAAAATGACAACCAGATGAGTTATCCGACTCCAATTATATTTGTTCAACTACTACATAATTGAGCATATTATTTAGTGACACTAATGTGTTGGCGGTTTGATAGACCAAATAAACTACTCCGCCACTGCGTGCACGAGATGTAGACGGGCAGGGTGGCCGTCCATTGATAGGTGTGCTGCATACTGGGCCCGTGTAGTGGCGACGGCGCAAAGGCCTCCACGCCGGGCACGGTTGCCCGGTCCAAAGACACCGTCACCATCTGCCTAGATCTAGATTTTGCTCCGGAACAACCAAAGTGAGGTGATGACGATTGCAACAACGAAGATGCCGTCGTCACCCGATCCGAGAGATCTAGATCTAGGTTTTGCCCGGAAACGGCCAAAGTGAGGTGACGGCAATTGCAACGCCGAAGCCTTCAACAAGGAAACAACGCCTAAGACATCGTCGTCGTTCACCATGACCGAAATCAAAACGATTTTCACCTGCAGTCGTGCTACTCTGAACCAACAGATAGCTGGATCCGTGCAAAGCCGCGCCATGCAGGCACACACAGCCACACCTAAGACGCTGTCATCGTTCACCATGACCGAAATCGCACGGTTTTCACTCGCAGCCGAGCCACTCCGAACCAGCAGCTGACTGGATCCATGCTAAGCCGCGCCATGGAGGCGCATGCAGCCGCCGGAACACCGCCAGGGAACTACAGCATCCCTCGCCGTGAGCGCATAGCACATGGACCATCGACACCACAACAAAATTATAGATGTGGGTTGCCATCACAAACAAACCTTTTCAAGAAAATCTCAAGACAAGTGAGCTATTGTTCAAAATAATCCCTGACAAAAGAAAACAATGCTTGCAAAACCACATGCAAAAGGATAAAATGAAAACATAAACTGAAAAAAAGATATAGAGGTGCAACTAGTGCTTGCAAAGTGCCCGATTCACAATTTAAGCCCATTATCGATTGACATGAACAGTATAACCACCGAGCTGCTAAAAATATTTGAGTCTACGACTAGTTTTAGAGGAAACAACATCGGTTGCACTCAATATTTGCTTGTTGGCAACAAAAATGACATCATATGGATATTTGATAAAATGCCACGTTTTACTTTGCCTTTGATAAAATGCCACGCATTATGTCAATGATATGTGGGGTCGCCATATGTCAATGGCACCATGCGTGCTATTTTATCAAAGGGCAAACTAAATCCTGGCACCATCAAACTTTCCCACAGAAGAATCTTCCAGCGGCCGTTCAAACTTCAAGCGAGAGTATCTTCGCTCTTCAGTAGGGATGTCTACCAAACGTCCGTATCAGCATTATCTGATGCGAAAATTGGTCCTGATGTATGATACCTGCCATGTTGCTATTCTGCTGGGGAACATACCCTGGAACATTAACGGAAAAGGAAACATATATCAATCTGCTGGGAAGCACATCACATCCTAGAATATGTAAGAAATAGCATTAGTCCACCGGGGAACACATAATCAACATGGTGTTGTAAGTTGGTTCAGTTAAGACGCACATACAAGGGAAATCAACAACGATAAAAGGAAAATCACGGTACCATCCATGGTTAACTAAAACATAATAATACCTTGTTGAGCAACAGCATCATGGTGTGTGAATCCTGAGCCTGGCGGCATGCCATACACTGGAGCAGGTGGAAGTGGATGGAAAGGCCTACAACCACCAGAAACCGCAGAGCTGTTGGGATATACTCCACCATTCTCAATGGATGGCAGTGGCGTCGAGCCAAACATATGCACTGACCTTTCAATCTTCATCGGAAGATACCGTGTATGCTGGGGAGCATATATCAATCTGCTGGGAAGCACATCACATCCTAGAATATGTAAGAAATAACATTAGTCCACTGGGGAACAAATAATCAACATGGTGTTGTAAGTTGGTTCAGTTAAGACGAAGATACAAGGGAAATCAACAACGATAAAAGGAAAATCACGGTACCATCCATGGTTAACTAAAACATAACAATACCTTGTTGAGCAACAGCATCATGGTGTGTGAATCCTGAGCCTGGCGGCATGCCATACACTGGAGCAGGTGGAAGTGGATGGGAAGGCCAACAACCACCAGAAACGGCAGAGCTGTTGGGATATACTCCACCATTCTCAATGGATGGCAGTGGCGTCGAGCCAAACATATGCACTGACCTTTTAATCTTCATCGGATACCACTTACTGAACATGAATGTGCTGCATTCCCCAAGCATGAAAGGTTGGTCGCAGTCCTTGCCATCTCCCCTTTTGTTGTTGTAGCCAGGATAGTCTGCTGCACAGAAGGGGGCTTCTTTGACCAGATGAAGACCAAAAACCGTGGCAAGTCCTCGAAGGTCCCACTTGTCATACGGGTTTTTTGTCTTGTGGCTGACATGAACTTCGCCGTAAGGAAGAAGAAGCTGGCTCGCGCTTTCGAAGAAGGCCTTCACTACCTTTTGGTGCTCCCTGGAGGTCGGAGCTATTGGTTAGTAAGATTGAAGTGGCCAAGTGATTGCGAGTAAAAAAAAAGGTTTAATATACTCTGCAACCGTTGTTCACTAAACACAGATACAAAATGTTCACAAAACCAGAAATGAAAAAAGGCTTCTTTTGGTAAAATGCTACCAGTCAACATACTACGAGTCTACGACACATATATCTTGAGACCTTCTACCGTTGTATTAACAATTGCACACAGTAAATGGAAATGCCTTTAGCATGATCCATCATTTTGAACATGTTATTATTCTAGGGAAAAACTTCATTTTGACTCCTAAACTACAGCCAGCCCTGACTTGAATTCAGAACTAAGAAACTTTGTAAGGCAGTCCATCCCCAGTCCGATTTTGTATAGTGTTTTTGAATTTCCAACTTTCCAAATAATATGAAAATTAAACCCACAGTGTACGAAATGCTATCAAATGATAAGTTGATAACATGAAAAAAAATTCATCAAAAATATGGCCATCTTTGTCCTGTGAAAAAATGGCAAGCAAGCTTATCTCCTGTATTTTAAGTATGATATGCACCTCCGAATTTTTGTAAGTTCTCATTTTATAGCATCAGTTCTGAGTGGTTTTGCACCTCCGAAGTTTCAGGAAAAATCATATATAAATCGATCAACGCAGGGAGTGCAACAAAATGAGAACTCTAAAACGTTCATCCACAAATATGATCATTTGTGTATTTTATATAAAAAAGACAAGAGGAATCTATTTATTTCTTGCCAATTTTGCATATACCAAAAGTTGTCATTTTTCTTCAATAAAATATTTAGTTGCCATTTCTCGTGGAAACCCGGTATTAACAGAAAAAGTAACGCACACGCGTCTGCACCATGTCTCTCATGCACTGATATGTTTCCTGGCTGCTCGTTGCTAATCACTTGCATGTAAAACTGACATCCAATTCAATCAATTGCATGCAAAAGATTATTTTGAAAAAACTGCCTGCAAAAATCCAATCACTAGGTGCACATATGAGAAAAGATGAAAATTGCCGAGGCTACAGCGAAAGAAGCAAAACTCATGACAACCAATTGAGTGAACTAAATATGTTTTGTAGACTAAGCTGTCTGTCAGATTCGCAATCCATTTTCAATGTTGGCTTTGTGTCGACTAGGGCTTCAAAACTAGAACCCATATGAGTATGCTTTGGCAAGAGAAACAGTCTAAAAGTTGTCATCACCTGATTCATGAAGTTGCTACTATATTGGCAAGGTAGGCAAATTTGGTACTAATACAGTGACAACTTCATAAAATCTGGTTGGCAACTTTAAACACGTTTTTTTGTCGAAACATATACTGTGGAATCTAGTATCAAAACTCTCTGAAACTAAGACGGCCGTGAAGACGGATAGTAAAATTGCTTTCGGATCCTGGTCTCCATCGAGACTGGATTTTTTTATTTTTTTTGCAGAAATCATATTTTGAAGTTAAATGAGAACTGAAAACAAATATGCATGTACATACATATGTATACCACACTTCTGTAAATTTTCATAATGAAGTACGTTTTGGTGCAAGCTACACAAAAAAGTCATACATTTCTAGCACATGCACTATTTACTAAAAGTCCGTGATTTTTTTTGTGCAGCTCACACCTGTAGGTACATTCGTATATTTTTCATTATTTTTGAAACTTCAAAATATGTTTTTTGATTTTCTTTCTTTCAAAATCTAGGCTCAATGGAGCCCGGGAGCAAGAAATCCGCACTCAATGTTTCGCTAGTGAGATGATACCACTATTTCGTAATAGAAGATTTATGCATCACTTTCTAACGGTTGCTTAATATGCTACTACTATCAACGGGATTTTAATATAATAGGTGTATCTTCATCTATGATGATCAAGGTATTTGTACTGTTTCGGGAAAATATGAATTAAAAATTTCAAGGCAGTCGTAAAATGATGTAAGGATACAATACACACAACTGTACAAACTGACTTCTAAAACGTGTTGAACAAAGAGTAAAAAATAAATGTTGTTTTTCAGTGCCAGTACATGTAAAAAAAGACCGCATTTTCATGTATTGTTTCACTAACATGTAAATAGATTTTGGAATTTAATAGTAAAAGTACATTGGTCAATCATAGGTGCAGGTACGCCTAAGTAGCAAAGACATTGCAATTGCGACATATCAATAGAGTATGCAAAACCAAAGTAAGCCAATGCACATACCAGATCAAACGCTCGTCGTCTTCTTTCAACCTGAACCCGAATCCAGCATGGGGGAAGTTGAAAAGTATCCTGTTGAACCTTTTCATCTTGAGATCAGGATGAAGGTTCATGGTATGTGCATCCACTCCATGCAAAATCACTGCCCCCATCTTTTTGAGCTCTGCCAAATTCGATTTTGCTTCAGGGTACTTGTCCGTCAGAGAATCTGTCCAAAATAGTTTTGCAGAAGAATTGTAGGCAGAGAAGTAAATCCATCCATCAAAATATTTCAGAAATTATAAGCCGTTGCGTTGAGGATGCAGAGCACTGCCACATTATTCGGAATCGAGCTAAGCTAATCACAATTTCGCAATGCGACTTCCCCAAAGCCCTGGCCTTTACGAGTGCAGCCGAGCGCACAATGCTCAGATGACCCACGCTACGAAGAGAGATAAAAACCGGAGGTGCAGAGCTAACCGTAGTCTTCGAGGGAAGTGGCGACGAGGTTGGCACCGGAGCCGAACCCGGTGGCGAGAGCCCGGGAGAAGGAGAGGTCCCCTTCGCCGACGAGCAGTAAGGTCTGAGTCGACGAGTAGTGCCCCACCCGCTTAACCGCGGCATTTTGGGCGCCACCCTCCGGCGAAGCCCCCGCCATGCGCGCCCCCTCGTATCCTCTTCGGCGGCGGCGGCGACAAGGGAGGGGTAGCAGGGAGCAGCGCTGCTGCGGTGCAGCGGCGGAAGCGAGGAGTCTTTGCGGACGCAGCTTCAGTGACTTTGTGAAGTGAAGTCACACAGCGCCTTAGCCCTCAACATCCACCACTCATTCTACATCCAACGCTCAGGATTCACGCAAGGAAAAAAACACCCATACTTGACAGTTTTCAGCTTGCAAGGATGCACTTTCACACATAATTTTTTGATCACCGGAGATTATATGGAACTAAAATTGCAAAATGCAAAAAACTAATCCCAACAGACAAGGAAAAAAATGAACGACGTAAAATTGAAATTTGCAAGCATTTAACATTCGGTGTACAGTCTGTAGCGTACCGCTGAAAATTTTAAAGCATAAAACATCGAAGGTCTCAAGGGAAGAAAAGGAAATGGGCAACGTAACACTGAAATTTCCAAACATTCAACATTCAGTGTACAATTATTTTCTATAGCGTACCATTGAAATTTTAAAAGCATCAAACAAGCTAGGGGATTCTCCCAATAAATCCTGAGCGTTGGATGTGGAATGAGTGTTGGATGTTTGGGGCTAAGGCGCAGCGTGACTTCACTTCACAAAGTCACTGAAGCTGCGTCCAGTCTTTGCGGAAGACTCGGAGGTTCCTTTCTGTGTACGCGGCGAGGGGCGTGCGTGTCAGAAGCTTTTCAGATTTCCTCAGCGTAGTTTGAGGCTGCTTGGTTTGTGACTAAATTTACAAAAGATTGCCACATCCAAGATTAGGCAAATTTGATCAATTTAGATGGGTGTTTGGTTCACACCACACTTTAGACAAGCCATATTAGGACCCCACATGGTATATACACAAAAAATATGGTAAGATTCTCTTAAGCTTGCCAGCTAGTGCCTCTTATTTTGATGAATTAACTTTAGACATGCTTACAAAAAATATGTAACAAAGTATGGCAATGGAACGCCTAGAATCAAATACCCTTTATTTTTTCCATTCTCGTGGATTCGCCCGATCGGATGGCGAGACGACTTCTCGTCTTCATTGACCATGGCTTGACTTTTCAAGGACCTAAATTGACAACCACTTCGTGTCGGATAACGTGCACTCCAGAGTAGGTCTAAACTACAATGCACACAAGCATTTTATTATGTTATATTCAAGAAAACAAATAGTACATGCATCAGTTCAAATCCTTCTTTCTAACCGCTACACCTATAACTTGATGATATGTCTTAAATTCATACAACATACGCCATCTAATCCGGTGGCCTCAACAAGCCTCCCGTTCCACAAGACGAGAGCATCAGTCAGTGCAGACTCTCTGCTCGCATCGCATGCACACGCTCTAGAATCAACCGTCGCCTCTTCTATCATACCCTTTTCGGAGTGATCAACGCATTCACCTTGCGAGGCCATTCTGTCGTCGACGTCAACACGTATCCACGGCGCCAGACAGTGCCACAATGTGCGTGCCTCAAGCTCCTCCTCTTGTCTTCTTCAGGCAGCACTTGCACCAAAACGATACCTCCAAGAGGGAGGACGACCCTGTCATCGTCTAATCCGAGAATTCAGGATCTAAATTTCCCCGAGCAGCCGGAACAAGATGTAACGCCCAAGATGTGATTCTATCTCGATCACTAGATAAAACTTGCGATTGAGGCACAACCGCATTTCGAGCGCTTAGCAAGATGGATATCATTACATCGTACCATTACATAAATACATGGGGATACAACAATTCATACAAGTCACATGAATACAACAACATCAATACAAGACATCCGACTACGGATGCAAACAAAAAAAGCACAACGACATCCATCCTGCTATCCCAGGCTGCCGACCAAGAACCCATCCCAAGATTGACGAAGAAGAAGAAGAAAGAACTCCAACACAAGTACATCGCTCTCACGTCAAGTCATCGGAACCTGCACATGCACCTGCAATTGTTGGTGTAGTATCTGTGAGCCACGAGGACTCAGCAATCCCATTACCATGGGTATCAAGACTAGTAAGGCTTAATGGGTATGGAGAGGTAAAGTGGTGAGGTTGCAGCAGTGACTAGGCGTATATGGTGGCTAACTTACGAGTACAAGAATAAGATAAGAATCTACGCAAACGGTCGCAAACTAGTAATGATCGCTAGAGATCCTGAACTACCTACGAGTCAAACATAACCCCACCGTGTTCTCTTCTCAAAGTGAAAAGAGACGGTCACGGTTACTCACGCGGTTCGTGTGTTTTACTTCGGATCCTCTGTCAAGTTTTCTACAACCGGACATTAACAAATTCCAATCTGCCACATAACCGCGGGCACGGCTTTCGAAAGATCATAACCCTGCAGGGGTGTCCTAACTTAGCCCATAACAAGCTCTCACTATCAACAGAGATAAAAATAATAATACCCCTTATCTCAGGGACAACCCGACCAGACTCGGAATCCCGATGCACAAGACATTTCGACCATGGTAAAACAAGTCCAGCAAGACATCCCGACGTGCCGACACCCTGATAGTAGCCGCGCGTATCTCGTCTCAGGCCACGACCGGATAGGTCAAGCTATGGGAACCAGAACCTTGAGTTGCCTCAAGTCGGCCCCGCAGGCTGCCCGTTTGGGACCAACACCATCAGCACTGGCCCCCCCTGTAATGTAGAATTAAGAACCCGGGGACGTGACCCCCTATGCAATTTAATTAATTAATTTAGTTTTTATTATGAGGCAAATTAAAACCAATGTTGGGCCTTGCTGGAGGAGTTTTATTCAAAGCAAACTGTCAAGGGGTCCCCATATACCCAACCGTGTTAGGAACGCAAAAATCAAGGAACATAACACCGGTTTATCGGTTCTTAAGGCGGCATGAGTGGAACAAAACACCGAGCAAAGGCCAAGCCTTCCACCCATTGCCAAGTATATATGTGCATTAATTATAGTAATAGATAGTGTGATATTCCCAAAGTATCCAAGTTCTGACATGGAGCAATCTTCATCTTCACCTGCAACTAACAACGCTATAAGAGGGGCTGAGCGAGCGGTAACATAGCCAAACAACGATTTTCTAGGAAGGTGTCAAAGGTTAGAGGTTTCATGGCAACAAGGAGAGGCTGACAACAAAAGATAGGTAGAGCGACATATAGCGATAGCATCGAGACAACTAGCATAACAATGATAGTAAAGGTATCCAAGGAGACGGTCATCTTGCCTGAGATCCCGCAGGGAAGAAGAACGAGTCCATGAAGAAGAAGAAGCCACAAAGACGAACCAAGTGTAGTCGAACGAATCCTCACGATCGCAATGGAATATGAACTAGCGAGAAGAAGCACACAACATGGTAAACACACCACTCAAGAACACGACATGATGCTCAACCAAGTATGATGCATGACAAGGCTACATGATGCAAATCATGGCAAGGGATGATGCATACAAGAACAACACAACCAAACAAGTTTAAATGAGACCGGAAACAACATATAACAATTCTGGTAAGTCTGTGACGCCCGAGACCGACGTCCCAGAAGATTCTAGAAGATGCCCGAAGATTCCAGATGTTCCGGGTTTCCCGTGTGTTCAGTTCTGCTTGTGTTATTTATTTAATTTTCGCATTGCATCATGTCATCATGCCATCATATCATATTTTATTTTTTGCATCTCAACCTAAATAAATTGTGTGGACCTTCGGTCCATTTAAATCGAGGGAAGATGACTTCTCTTTATAACATATAAAAGCCTCTCAATATTTAGGGAGCTATATTTATTAATTATTCCATTGTTGGAATTACCCCAACACACTTGCATATTTCCCCATGCCTTGTCTTCGCATTCCTGGCCTCAAACCTCCCTTTATTTCTTTTCTCGTTCATCGAGGTTCCTCCAAAAACCCCTCCAATAATTTTATTAAATCCCTGACATTTTTGTGAGTCCGGGAATTTTATCCTCTTGCCCTAACTTCTTTCCTAGCACCTCCCTTCTTTTCTTCTTGATGTTGTTTTCTGTTTTTTTTAGTAAAACAGCAGCAAGGTTAAAGGAAGAGCCAGCCGGCCCATCTCTGCTTCCGAGGCCCAGCCTCCAGCCTCTAGGCCTCCCTGGCCCAAACCTCCCTCCTCTAGGCCCAAGGCCACTCCAGCCCAGCACCCACCGAACCCTAGCGCCCTGAGCCTCGATCCTCCCTCTCCCTCTTACCGCCGCCGCACTCTCCTCCCCTCGTCCCTCTCGCTCGTCCCGATCCCGTTTTCCCTCTCCTCTCGTCGCTCGCTCGCCTCTGCCGAGCCCCAGCCTCGATCTCCCTCTCCTCGCTCCCGAACCCTCGGTCTCCCTCCTCACTCCCAGCGCCGACAGGCCCCGCTCCCAGCGGCCCCGGCCCCCTGGCCCGAGCGCCCTCCCATCGCCCGCTCGCCTCTGCACCACAGCGCCCGAGCGCGGTTCTCCTCGCCTGGAGCCCGAGCCATTGCTCCTCTGCGGTTCCCAGCAGCCGGCCCGAGCTCTCCCGTCCCGCGTCGCCGTTCCCCAGACGTCCGCCGCGTCGGGCCTCGTCCTCGCCGGCCGACCACCGTCCCGCTGCCATCGACGGCGTCCGCGCCCCCTCGTCCGCTTCGCAGCGTCGGCCAGGGCCATCCTCCCCGAGGCCCCAGCTCCTCAGCGCGGCAAGGGTCCCGCGCGCCCCGGCCAGCACCTCGCCATGGCGCCCCTGCGGCTCCTTCTGCCCTGGCCGTCCCCGTGCGGCACGTCCTCGCGCCCAGGCCATCCTGGCTGTGACCTCCCTCCGTCCAGCAAGGCCGGAGCTGCTCCCTCCGTTCCTCCCTTCGCCGCGACGCCGTCCAGAAGCCGCGGCCAAGAGGCCCTCCTCCGAGCCTCACCGTCCAGCAGGCCACGCCCCTTCCTTCGGGCCTCCATCTCCAACGACCAGCAGCACCGCGGTGCTCTTCTTCTCCACCACGACGAGGCCCTGCCTCCACTTCGTCCCGCAGCGCCCGATGTGCTCGCGAGCGCCTAGTTGCTGCTGTAGTTTTGTTTTTTTTTGTTTTGTTGCTTGTGTTGTTAACCTGAACAGAGAACGCCTACCGCCAAAGACCCCAATGCCCGAGTACAACTACAGTGTTTCGTCAAGTTCGACTACCGACGACCCGAACATCTACGGAAAAACGACCAAGTTCCACTACTTCCCACGACGACTATGAGTACATCTACGAACGAGCTCCGTGAACATCTACAAAACGCCCCGTGTACGACTACCGACGCCCGGAAACACCAAGTACCACTACGGAATGTGAACGTCTACCGTCGCCCGTGTATCTACTTCCCTCTACGGAATGACTTCTTCCTCGTCGGACACGTGAACGCCTTCTTCCTCTACGCTCTCGAACCGCCCCGTGAACGTTTGTTCCGAAGGTATAACCGCCGAGCCGATGACCCGTGTGTTGCTTGTTGTGGTTGTATGAAATGTCTCCCGTGTGTGCTCGTGCCCGTTCCACCTTTTGTCATGTTCCTCGGTTGCCTCGTCACCGACTCGTGGGAACCCGGCAACGGGATCGCCCCACTTTCATCTCGTTTGACTCACCCACGCCATCTTGCTTTTGCCCGGACTCTCAACGAGAAACCGGAACCGAGATGTTGCGTTGCATCATTTTCGGATCGTGGCCGTGGCACCCTTTCTTTCCACCACGGTGACAAATACTTCATTCTCTCTTGTTAACCTTTTAATAAAACTTGCATAAACTTGATCATGTCATCCGCATCATGTTAACAACATTGACATGTTAAATTGTTGTTTGCTTATAATTATTAAACATGCTCATGAGGATTTTCCGGATATGTTGTTGTTATTTTTCCGGCCTCATTTAAAATGTCTAGTTGTGTAGTTTTATTATGCTTCACCTCTTGCCATGTTAAAAACAATTAATCTTGTCTTGTAATTAAATGAGAGTCAACTAAATAATTAATGTGGTGTTTCGTCAATATGCAACTCGTTGCATATTGAGCTCCACTTAACTTGTAGTATTTGTTTGTGCACTTTGCCATGCCATGCATATTTAAACCGGACATGCATCATGCTTGCTTGTGCATCATGCCATGTTTATGATTGTGTGTTTACCGCGTTGTTTGTTTCTTTCCGGTTTGCTTCTCTTGATAGCTTCGGTTTCGTTCCGGAGTTGTGAGGATCCGCTCGACTGTTGCTCCGTCTTCTTCGTGGATCCGTTCTTCTCCCTTGTGGAATTCCAGGCAAGATGACCGAACCCGGATACCATTACTATCTTTGCCTATTGCTAGTAGTCTCGATCTATAGTTTTGCCTCGATGCCCATGTTCTTCTTGTCAGCCTCCTACTTGTAACCAATTGCCCTGTTTAACCAACCTACCTATGCAAACCGTTGCTTGGCTAAGTACGCTTCGCTCAGCCCCTCTTATAGCATTGTTAGTTGCAGGTGAAGATTGAGGATGCTTGCTTCATGTTGAAGTTTGGTTGGGTTATATCACACTATATAAATGCTTAAAATGAAATCATCTATATACTGGCAGGGTGGAAGGCTAAGCCTTTTGCTTGGTGATTTGTTCCACTCATGCCGTTAGGAACCGTATAAACCGGTGTTATGTTCCTTGATTATGCGTTCCTAACACGGTTGGGGTGTATGGGACCCCCTTGATAAACCGCTAAGTGCTAAGTCTTTTCCAGCAAGTCCCAACATTGGTACTATTTGCCTAATAACAAACTAATAAAACTTGCATAAGGGCCTTGCAAACCCTCTTTTATTTTAATTCCACCCCCCGGGCCAGTGCTCCTCATGAGTGTTGGTCCGAAACGAGCGGACTGCGGGGCCACCTCAAGGAAACTTGAGGTCTGGTAAAAACCCGTAGGATGTCTCATCCGGTCGTGTCCTGAGACTAGATACGCGCGGCTACCTATCAGGGTGTCGACACGCCGGGAGGATTTGCTGGATTAGCCTTACCTTAGTTCGGTTTAACTTGAGCACGGGATTCCGAGAATACTCGGGCCTTCCCAACTATGGAGTTGCGACTCCGCGGATCGTGGGCTTGTGATGGGCCAAGTTGGAACACCCCTGCAGGGTTTTGAACTTTCGAAAGCCGTGCCCGCGGTTATGTGGCAGATGGGAGCTTGTTAATTCCGGTTGTAGAAAACTTGACACAATGTTCTAATACACTACCAGCGTGTGTACCGTGACTGTCAATTTCCGAATAGGGATTCGGGAGTTGAACACGGTGGGGTTATGTTTGACCGGCTTTAGTTAGGATCACTTCGTGATCATCTTTCGACCGAGGCACTTCTCTTCTCGCTCTCTATTACGTAAGTTGGTGCTAGTTGCTGCTGCAGACTCTTGTTTGTTCCTTCACCTCATATTCTTTCTTCAGCCTTGTCCACACCCAAGGCTTAAATAGTCTTGTTACCCGGGAACGGGATTGCTGAGTCCTCTGTGGCTCACAGTTACTTCACCACACCAGATGCAGGTTCAGCCGAGTTTGATGCAGAAGCTGGTTCAAGTACTTCACCAGGAGCTCGATGAAGAGAGTTGTCTTTTGCTTGTGACGTTTTCGATGTTCAGTAGTGGTTTCTACTAGGATTCGATCCTGACCTGTGGCTTTATGTTGTTTTGGTCTCTTTCTTTTGGATCTTCGCCCGTAGTCGGGTTGTGATGTTCTGAATGATGTTTGTTTATGTAATGTATTGTGTGAAGTGGCGAGTGTAAGCCAACTATCTCCTTTTGAAATTTAATCCCTCTTTTACATGAGTTGTGCAAAGATACCAAACTTGAGATCATTCTAGGATGGGCTTATACCTTTAAGTCGTGCCTCGACACGTAGGAGGTATAGTCCCATCCTGGGCAATATAAGTTGGTATTCAGAGCCTTCTCCGACCTAGAAGCCCCCACTGATTGATCGAATCATTGACGGTTGAGTCTAGGCACACACTGAAAACTTTTTGAGTCCTATATTATATCGGAGAGTAGGATTTCTTTGCTTCTCATCCCCTTTCTCTCTGGTGAGGACTCCTGACGATTACTCTTTTCTCTTCTACTTTCAAAAATTGCACCAATTTTTTTTTTAGGATCCCGCGAGTATTCTGGGATTGTTTCGATGTTCTTGTGACAAGGATATTGTTCTCGATGCCTCCTGTTACCGAGGAGTTGAGCTTCGGGGTATTGTTGTCACAAGCATATCGCGGCAGTACTAAATACTTAAGACGACCGACATCGAAAATCTCTCCTATACGGCCAGTGGCAAGATAACCCCGACATCACCCAGTACTGGGGAGGTAGTTCGAGAGTATTGCCATAGCTTGTTATAGTGGATGCTTTTCGAAGGTCCGAGGTAAACAGTTTCCGAGAAAGACTGGTTATGTGTTGAAGGATGGATACACCTGGATGTAGGTTTAGAGTTGATTGCGCGGTGCTTCCCGTGTATCCCCAACACCTGATTGCATAACTGGAAACTTTCGGAAATCTATAGGTGGGTTCATCAAGTAGTTCTAGGCATTCTTCCAACGGATGCTCGATATGAAGTTTGGGGTTCTACATTGAGTGAAGTGGTTTTATGGACTTGTTCTGATCGGGAGTTGCATCTTAAAGGGTCCTTGGCTATGCTGATCCGGGGATTGCAAAACCCTTTTGTAACACGTTCCATGAGCTTTCAGCACGAATATGTCGGACGAAACTTCTATCTTGTATTTGTTCTATCTGATCCTTGTTCCTTTTTATTTACCTTTTGTTCTCCAAGTGGCTTCTCGACAAGTTGATGTACCTGCAGAATTCATTCGTTCAATATCTATCCTTTGTTCTTGTCTTGATTCTGGTATTCGAGTTGCTTCGATGTCAAATGTTGATTCCATACCTTTCCTAATCGGTGTTCTCATATTTCTATGGGAGTGCTATTTCTTCTTGATCATCAAGATGGTCATGTTAAATTCTTTCCAACCGGTGTGCTTTCTCTTCTAGTTATTCCATATAGACACCGTTGAGAAATCTGACGATTTGTCTGTTTCATTCATCCCAAGTTGTCTTGTTTTCCCCACCCTCCCACCCTTCTTCTTCTTGGAGCCAGAAATTCTTAAATGAAGTATCCATTTTTTATTCATGTGATGTTTCTTCATTCTTTTCCTTCAATGTTTTTATCCGGTGATTTTATCGTGAAGATGCTCAAGAGCTTCAAGTTCATCATTATTTTGTTCTCATATTCTGCCGGTGGATGTAATTCAAGATTTCGGTGATGATCTTATTCTTTTCCTCTTTTCACAATGCTTTCTTATTCCGATGCACCAATTAATCATTCTCCTCTTGTTATTCATATCCGGAGTGTTGAAGATATCTCAGAAGATTCATAATTCCATTCTTATTCCGTTCAAGCTATTTTGAGATTGCTATCTTATTCAAGTCATTTAATTCAACCGGTGCAATATCTCTCAAGCAATCTTTTTCAACGGTGATTTCTTTGAGTGGGCCCTAACCCACAGGTCTTTTCCCAGGATCTTACCTGACTCTTCTATTTTCCGGAGTATTCTGAAATTCTTTTCAAGTGTGACGTAAGAATGATTTCCATCAGTCACATGCCTTCTCCAAGATCGCTTTCAAATTCTTTTTCATCATTGGTTCAACCTTTTAATTCTTCATTCCAGAGTGCTCAACAATTCTTATGGCATTTCTCGTCTTCATTCTCAACATTTGGAGACCGGAGAAGTGTTTCTCTTAAATCTTGGCCCGTCTTCTTGATGAGTTGTGGTTCTAGCTTCATGCCATCCTCATTATTGTTCCGATTATGAGGAATTCTTTCGTGCCATCCGAAGCATTTCATGAATTCTTTCTTTGTGATCCTCCGAAGGTCATCATTTCAGAAGATTTCTTCGTTCTCAGTTTTCAACTTCGTCCTCCAAATATTCTTCATTGATGTCTCTTCGTTCGTCTCCATATTCTTACGATGGTTCTTTCAAGATTACCTTCCGTTGTTATCGTTTTAATTCATTTGTTCTTTTCATAATCCTACCGGTGGTTCGTTGAAGATTTACCCAAGCTTGGTTAGATCTCTCTTTAAATCTTTGCAATGAGAATAAGTAGTATGCCAAATCCTTTGGTTGTCATCAATTTAAATTGGTGAAGGAGATGCATTACATAATTCTTATTCTTATTCCTTCAAGGTGATTTAATTCTTTTGTCTGGAGCTTGTTCATCATATCATATTCTCGGTTCTAAATTCTTCATCTTGTTTTCCGGAGCTCCATGTTGTTTCAATTATATCATTTCAAGCTTCATCTAATTCATTGCAGGCCTTGAATCTTATTCTTTCATCTGTCACTTCTCATGCTTTCATTATCGGAGTTCTCATGATGGTTCATCATGTTTTAATTCATCCTTGAAGTCTTCATCAAGATTCTTGTTGGAGCTCAAGCATTCTTCTTCATGCATTCCAATTGCAATTCTTTCTACCTTGTCTTTTCAGATGGTGGTATGCCATTTTTGACAATTTTCTTTCATGTTTCATGATTCACAAGTTGTCAAGAATGAGATATTTAAACCCATCATTTTCTTTGTTCAGGAGATCTTTTCAACCTTTCAATTTATTTGTTGGAGTGATTTGGGTTATATTTCACCTAAAAGCTTTCCCTAAGGATTGTTGATATTATGGTGCTTATAAATGCCCCAAGTTCTTCATTTTTCATTCCGGGGAGATAAGTTTTCATCTCCTTGTTGATCTCAATCAAATCAATTGTTTAAGTTAGTGGCTGGTTGTCACCTCATAATTTTGAGATGTTTTCCATAAGCCCACATGAAGCTTATTCCTTTTCGTTGTTGTTTTTCCTTCAACTCTGTTCAACCCTTCTTCGTAAGGATGCTCTTTCAAATTTCATTTTGAGAGAAGTTGTCTTTTTCTTCTCCGTTCTTTTCTTTCCAACGACCTATTCTATTCTTTCATTCCGGAGGCATTGTGATATTGCTCTCTTTAACCATCATCTTGTCATATCAAGATCATATTTCTCCCTTGCTTGTCTTTTAACCGGAGTGTTGTATTCTTCATTCTAGTTCTCTCATCTTATCAAGTTTTGCCTATCTTTTAACCGGAGTGCTGTCTGAATCTTTCTTAACCTTGTGCCATTCTTTTAATTGTTTCGGAGGCAATATGTTGTTGTTTTCATCAAGTATCTTCCCAACTTGGCAAGTTCTTGTTCAATTCCTTCCATTTTCAGATGGAGTGCTGTCCAAATTCTGTCATTCTTATTCCTTGGCTATACCGTTGCAGTTTCATATTCTTTTGGTTCGTAAGCTCTTGTTTCATGTCTTTCAACCTACAAGGTTCTTGTTATGTTCCTTGTTCCTCTTTTCTAACGGAGTTTTCATCTTCGTTCATCTCCGTTGCATTCTTTCTTTCAAATTTGTTCAACCTCTCAAGGTTCTTTTGTTTCACTCGTTTGTCGAAGAAGCAACTTTGTTTTACCTCTTCCTCTTCTGTTTTTACCCGGTGATATCTCTAGGATCTCGGGTCGAGATCCTATGTTAGTGTGGGAGAGTTGTGACGCCCGAGACCGACGTCCCAGAAGATTCTAGAAGATGCCCGAAGATTCCAGATGTTCCGGGTTTCCCGTGTGTTCAGTTCTGCTTGTGTTATTTATTTAATTTTCGCATTGCATCATGTCATCATGCCATCATATCATATTTTATTTTTTGCATCTCAACCTAAATAAATTGTGTGGACCTTCGGTCCATTTAAATCGAGGGAAGATGACTTCTCTTTATAACATATAAAAGCCTCTCAATATTTAGGGAGCTATATTTATTAATTATTCCATTGTTGGAATTACCCCAACACACTTGCATATTTCCCCATGCCTTGTCTTCGCATTCCTGGCCTCAAACCTCCCTTTATTTCTTTTCTCGTTCATCGAGGTTCCTCCAAAAACCCCTCCAATAATTTTATTAAATCCCTGACATTTTTGTGAGTCCGGGAATTTTATCCTCTTGCCCTAACTTCTTTCCTAGCACCTCCCTTCTTTTCTTCTTGATGTTGTTTTCTGTTTTTTTTAGTAAAACAGCAGCAAGGTTAAAGGAAGAGCCAGCCGGCCCATCTCTGCTTCCGAGGCCCAGCCTCCAGCCTCTAGGCCTCCCTGGCCCAAACCTCCCTCCTCTAGGCCCAAGGCCACTCCAGCCCAGCACCCACCGAACCCTAGCGCCCTGAGCCTCGATCCTCCCTCTCCCTCTTACCGCCGCCGCACTCTCCTCCCCTCGTCCCTCTCGCTCGTCCCGATCCCGTTTTCCCTCTCCTCTCGTCGCTCGCTCGCCTCTGCCGAGCCCCAGCCTCGATCTCCCTCTCCTCGCTCCCGAACCCTCGGTCTCCCTCCTCACTCCCAGCGCCGACAGGCCCCGCTCCCAGCGGCCCCGGCCCCCTGGCCCGAGCGCCCTCCCATCGCCCGCTCGCCTCTGCACCACAGCGCCCGAGCGCGGTTCTCCTCGCCTGGAGCCCGAGCCATCGCTCCTCTGCGGTTCCCAGCAGCCGGCCCGAGCTCTCCCGTCCCGCGTCGCCGTTCCCCAGACGTCCGCCGCGTCGGGCCTCGTCCTCGCCGGCCGACCACCGTCCCGCTGCCATCGACGGCGTCCGCGCCCCCTCGTCCGCTTCGCAGCGTCGGCCAGGGCCATCCTCCCCGAGGCCCCAGCTCCCCAGCGCGGCAAGGGTCCCGCGCGCCCCGGCCAGCACCTCGCCATGGCGCCCCTGCGGCTCCTTCTGCCCTGGCCGTCCCCGTGCGGCACGTCCTCGCGCCCAGGCCATCCTGGCTGTGACCTCCCTCCGTCCAGCAAGGCCGGAGCTGCTCCCTCCGTTCCTCCCTTCGCCGCGACGCCGTCCAGAAGCCGCGGCCAAGAGGCCCTCCTCCGAGCCTCACCGTCCAGCAGGCCACGCCCCTTCCTTCGGGCCTCCATCTCCAACGACCAGCAGCACCGCGGTGCTCCTCTTCTCCACCACGACGAGGCCCTGCCTCCACTTCGTCCCGCAGCGCCCGATGTGCTCGCGAGCGCCTAGTTGCTACTGTAGTTTTGTTTTTTTTGTTTTGTTGCTTGTGTTGTTAACCTGAACAGAGAACGCCTACCGCCAAAGACCCCAATGCCCGAGTACAACTACAGTGTTTCGTCAAGTTCGACTACCAACGACCCGAACATCTACGGAAAAACGACCAAGTTCCACTACTTCCCACGACGACTATGAGTACATCTACGAACGAGCTCCGTGAACATCTACAAAACGCCCCGTGTACGACTACCGACGCCCGGAAACACCAAGTACCACTACGGAATGTGAACGTCTACCGTCGCCCGTGTATCTACTTCCCTCTACGGAACGACTTCTTCCTCGTCGGACACGTGAACGCCTTCTTCCTCTACGCTCTCGAACCGCCCCGTGAACGTTTGTTCCGAAGGTATAACCGCCGAGCCGATGACCCGTGTGTTGCTTGTTGTGGTTGTATGAAATGTCTCCCGTGTGTGCTCGTGCCCGTTCCACCTTTTGTCATGTTCCTCGGTTGCCTCGTCACCGACTCGTGGGAACCCGGCAACGGGATCGCCCCACTTTCATCTCGTTTGACTCACCCACGCCATCTTGCTTTTGCCCGGACTCTCAACGAGAAACCGGAACCGAGATGTTGCGTTGCATCATTTTCGGATCGTGGCCGTGGCACCCTTTCTTTCCACCACGGTGACAAATACTTCATTCTCTCTTGTTAACCTTTTAATAAAACTTGCATAAACTTGATCATGTCATCCGCATCATGTTAACAACATTGACATGTTAAATTGTTGTTTGCTTATAATTATTAAACATGCTCATGAGGATTTTCCGGATATGTTGTTGTTATTTTTCCGGCCTCATTTAAAATGTCTAGTTGTGTAGTTTTATTATGCTTCACCTCTTGCCATGTTAAAAACAATTAATCTTGTCTTGTAATTAAATGAGAGTCAACTAAATAATTAATGTGGTGTTTCGTCAATATGCAACTCGTTGCATATTGAGCTCCACTTAACTTGTAGTATTTGTTTGTGCACTTTGCCATGCCATGCATATTTAAACCGGACATGCATCATGCTTGCTTGTGCATCATGCCATGTTTATGATTGTGTGTTTACCGCGTTGTTTGTTTCTTTCCGGTTTGCTTCTCTTGATAGCTTCGGTTTCGTTCCGGAGTTGTGAGGATCCGCTCGACTGTTGCTCCGTCTTCTTCGTGGATCCGTTCTTCTCCCTTGTGGAATTCCAGGCAAGATGACCGAACCCGGATACCATTACTATCTTTGCCTATTGCTAGTAGTCTCGATCTATAGTTTTGCCTCGATGCCCATGTTCTTCTTGTCAGCCTCCTACTTGTAACCAATTGCCCTGTTTAACCAACCTACCTATGCAAACCGTTGCTTGGCTAAGTACGCTTCGCTCAGCCCCTCTTATAGCATTGTTAGTTGCAGGTGAAGATTGAGGATGCTTGCTTCATGTTGAAGTTTGGTTGGGTTATATCACACTATATAAATGCTTAAAATGAAATCATCTATATACTGGCAGGGTGGAAGGCTAAGCCTTTTGCTTGGTGATTTGTTCCACTCATGCCGTTAGGAACCGTATAAACCGGTGTTATGTTCCTTGATTATGCGTTCCTAACACGGTTGGGGTGTATGGGACCCCCTTGATAAACCGCTAAGTGCTAAGTCTTTTCCAGCAAGTCCCAACATTGGTACTATTTGCCTAATAACAAACTAATAAAACTTGCATAAGGGCCTTGCAAACCCTCTTTTATTTTAATTCCACCCCCCGGGCCAGTGCTCCTCATGAGTGTTGGTCCGAAACGAGCGGACTGCGGGGCCACCTCAAGGAAACTTGAGGTCTGGTAAAAACCCGTAGGATGTCTCATCCGGTCGTGTCCTGAGACTAGATACGCGCGGCTACCTATCAGGGTGTCGACACGCCGGGAGGATTTGCTGGATTAGCCTTACCTTAGTTCGGTTTAACTTGAGCACGGGATTCCGAGAATACTCGGGCCTTCCCAACTATGGAGTTGCGACTCCGCGGATCGTGGGCTTGTGATGGGCCAAGTTGGAACACCCCTGCAGGGTTTTGAACTTTCGAAAGCCGTGCCCGCGGTTATGTGGCAGATGGGAGCTTGTTAATTCTGGTTGTAGAAAACTTGACACAATGTTCTAATACACTACCAGCGTGTGTACCGTGACTGTCAATTTCCGAATAGGGATTCGGGAGTTGAACACGGTGGGGTTATGTTTGACCGGCTTTAGTTAGGATCACTTCGTGATCATCTTTCGACCGAGGCACTTCTCTTCTCGCTCTCTATTACGTAAGTTGGTCCTAGTTGCTGCTGCAGACTCTTGTTTGTTCCTTCACCTCATATTCTTTCTTCAGCCTTGTCCACACCCAAGGCTTAAATAGTCTTGTTACCCGGGAACGGGATTGCTGAGTCCTCTGTGGCTCACAGTTACTTCACCACACCAGATGCAGGTTCAGCCGAGTTTGATGCAGAAGCTGGTTCAAGTACTTCACCAGGAGCTCGATGAAGAGAGTTGTCTTTTGCTTGTGACGTTTTCGATGTTCAGTAGTGGTTTCTACTAGGATTCGATCCTGACCTGTGGCTTTATGTTGTTTTGGTCTCTTTCTTTTGGATCTTCGCCCGTAGTCGGGTTGTGATGTTCTGAATGATGTTTGTTTATGTAATGTATTGTGTGAAGTGGCGAGTGTAAGCCAACTATCTCCTTTTGCAATTTAATCCCTCTTTTACATGAGTTGTGCAAAGATACCAAACTTGAGATCATTCTAGGATGGGCTTATACCTTTAAGTCGTGCCTCGACACGTAGGAGGTATAGTCCCATCCTGGGCATTATAAAGTCCCCATATGCAAATTTCAAAATTGGCCCAGATCTGAACAAACCTTAAGTTCAAGTTGTTAAACAACAAGTTAACATGCACCATGATGATCTACTCGAAATTCTAGCCAAGTTACATATGAAGTTTATTTAATTCGGAGCTACGGCCTAGAAGATATGAGCAAAACAAGATGAACATGGCAAGGATGCAAAACGCATCCATACATCGAGCAAATACACTCCAAACAGGTATAAAACATCTTATTATGCATCTACATGCAAAAACACACAAGTTTCATATAGGGAACGCTCAAAACGGAGCAACGGTTTCATCACATACACATAGAACAAGATATAACAACAATCTGTCCAAAACAGCAAGTAGGCATAAAGTTGACATCAAAACAACATGATACAATAACACTTCATGGCAACAAAGGGCATGTCAAGCATGTACATGTCAATCACTACAAGCATGATCACTGAGCTACTACCAAACACCACTAGAACATGCTCAAAACATCATGGCAAGATTGCAAAAGATAACAGATTCACAGACTTTGTGAAATAAACTAAACATGGCAGCAACAACGACAAGTAGGCATGTTTGCAAGCTTGTGCAACTCATCTCAGAGCATATCATGGCATGTGAATATAACCAATAGCAAGAAGAAATGTTTATGAAGCTACTCATGACAAGAACATGGTCATAGGATGCATAGAACACTAGCTATTCACATGGCAAAACTAAACTTACTGTAACAGGCTGACAGAAACATTTTATAGCAATTTGAGAGCATGAAAACAACAAGCTACATCAGGTCATAAATGCAAACAAGGACATGGATGGATAGAGCATAACATGGACTTCAAGACATGGTCATTGGACAATACAAAGCATGCATGGATTTGAGTGGGGCATGAAGCAAACATGGCATCAGGATATAACAGTTTCAGACTTAGCAGTTTTCAACAAGTGTAAGAAATCAGCAACATCGAGTAGGCCACTTTACAAGCTTGTTGCACTCACCACAAGGCATAACATGAAAAGTGGATTGCACCACAACAAAGATGGCATGATTATGCTTCTAAAACATATGGACATGTAGCTCAAACAAAAATCACACATAAAGATATGAAAAAAAAAACAAATCAACATCTTATAACAAGTTTCAGCACTTAACATCCACATGCACTTTTGCAACAGTGATAAACATGGCATAATGCACTCCAACATGTATGCAATGTAACCATCATGTAGAGCATCACCAGATGAACAATTTGACATATCATACACTCCATTTGGACCAACATGCACAAAGTTACGACCTCTCAAACATGCTAACATATTGTTGACAAAAAACAAGGACTGGACAGTAACATCACATAGCAGTTTTGCAACAAAGATTAAGGCATCACGATGAACGGTAACATGCATGAGAATGCAACTAACATGTAGAGCACTTCGAGAAGAACATTTTGACATATTATACACTACCATAGGACAAATATGCACAGAGATACAAACAACACAATATGCCAACATGATGAAGGATTTCAGGGACTTAGCAGAAATTTTACCAAGCGAAAGAAAAAAAGGTCGGGTGGATCGGGGTAGAGCTGGATCGGGCCGGCTTGGGGTCATTGCTCGGCCGACCGATGCGGGCGCTGCTGGGCCAGCTGGAGCGGGGCTGGAGATGGGCCGGTGGGGCGAGGAGGCCCACGCGGGCGACCGATGCGGTCAACGCCGGAGGCCGAGGAGGGGAGCGGTCGGCCCGTCCCTGGTGAAGCGAGGACGACAGCGGCGCTCCAGGGCTTAGGCGAAGGACGGTGGGAGGTCGGGATCCGGCGGATCCGGGCAGCTCCGGGGCAGAGGGACCCATTCCCCGTGATGGCGAGAGGCGACCGGTGGCGAAGCTTCGTCGGTGCTCCCTGACACAGAGGGAAGAGGTGAGGCGAGGGACAGCCAGGGGATGAGGAGAAGGGCGACGGGGTGCGGCTCAACCTGAAGGTCGCCGACAGGGCGGCGCTGTCGAGGTCGCCGGTGGGCGGTTTGACATGCTGAGGTGGCAGTGGAGCTCTAGATCGGGAGCTCCTCTCCCGATCTGGAGCTCGGGTGAGGCGATGCGTGAGGCGCTGGGCGGCAGGGCGGTTCGGGCCCAGGCGGGCCACGCGCGGGCTCGGAGGTCCGCGACGGAGGCGGGAGCAGGACAAGCCAGGTGGCGCGCGCGGAGAGGCTGCGAGGCGCGGGGCCGGGTGACGTGGAGGCCCGCGATTGGTCCGGGGCACGACGGCGGCAGCGCCAAGTGGCGGAGGGTCTGTGGCCGGGCGCGGAATGCGAGGCAAGGCGCTAATTTCGAGGAGGAGGTGGCTGGAGGTTAGGGAAGGGTTAGAGGAGCTAGGGATGCCCAAAATGGCAAGGGGGAGGGGCTTAAATAGGTAGTTGGATAGGGTTAGGGGGATTTGGGGGGGGGGGTTGGACCCTCAGATGCCGATCGGACGACACCGGTCACAAGGGGGGATTAGGTGGGCTTAGATGAGGTTAGTGGGCTGTGTGGAGTGGCCTCGGGCTGAGAAGAGAGAAGAGAGAGAGAGGCCCGCGGGGTTTTCGGGGACCGAAAACGTTCGACGAATTAACCGGCAACGGTGCCGCTATACTTATCCGTTGGGCTATCAAACGGACTCCGAATGTGATGAAATTTGGTAGGTGCCTGTCTACACTATAATAAGACCACACGCCAACTTTCACCCCATTCCGAGAACATTTTCCGGCCACTTATAAAATAAATATTCGGAGGTGCCGTGGGCGCGTGCGAGTGTGTCTGGGCTCAAAACGGACAACGGAAAGGATGGGCGGACTCGGACGGATGCAAGTTTTGAAAACATGAGGATGCAATGCACATGATGACATGGCAAGATGCAACACGCAAGCAGATGACATGGCAACGACGATGAATAATTGGCTGATAGCTGGCGCATCGGTCTCGGGGCGTCACACGAGATGACGGCGATTGCAATCGAAAATGCCTTCGACAAGGACACGACACCCATGACGCCGACATCGTCCGCCATAACCGAGATCAACACGGTTTTCACCTGCAATTGCGACACTCTGAACCAGCAGTCGTCAGATCGTTGGCAGGGAGAGCGTCTCCCTCGTCGACCCCTCGTCACGCTGTCTGCGACCCATGGGCAAAGCCGACGACGGATATGTATGTGATCCAGATCCATGACCCCCTCGGCTCCCACCATCGCTAGAGAACGCCTGTTATTGCAGGCCATGGGGGTGAGCTCCGCCGCTGTATTACTGGGGATGCCGCCCTGTCTGCTGCTCGCGCTCCTCGTTGGCCTCGCCCAAGCTAATCAAGGGGATTCCACCGCGTCCAGCACCTCATCTCCTTTTGGCGTCGGGCCTGCCGCCACCGCGGCCTACGCCGGCTGCAACAACAGAAGGGAAGGCAGTGGCTTGGTAGGGTTGCTGGCGGCATTAGCATTTGCACCCAGGTGGCGCCCCTAGGAGGCGTCACAAGGGAATACCTTATAGTTGCTCTGATCTAAACAAGATCAGAGTAGGACTAAGTACAACATGGTTGACCGAAACTCAACAAATATATACTCTTTTCGTTCCTAAATATTTGTTTCTCTAGAGATTTCAATAAGTGACTACATACGGAGCAAAATGAGTGTATCTAAACTCTAAAATATGTCTATATACATCCGTATGTGGTAGTTCATTACTCCATTTAAAATCCTAAAAAGACAAATATTTAGGAACGGAGGAAGTAGCAAATTAAAGATAATAATCTTAGTAGTTTTTTTAAATCAGTTACTAGGGTAGAAATCCCCGGATCTTCAATTCAAAAAGAGACTAATCCGGTTCGAACCAAATATGTTTGCAAGTATAGTAGCAATCACTACCTGACCCGGTTACATCTTAGGTGAAGTACCAGTGATACTTGAGATAACAAGTCTCAAGACCGGAGCCTCTTAAAAGATATTTAGAGCATCTACAACCAAACTTGACAAATCTGACTCCTCAAACGCCCGCAAACACGCCCGGACGTGTCCACGGACAGTGACTAGTCACCCCTCAAAAATGCATTCCACATCCGGATACCTTAAATTAGAAACCTCAAATCCATATTATTACATGCAACGTGAAACCTAAACTACGCGGAGCGTGTCCAATTCCGCTCCCCGCTCGCCTGGCTCCGCCCTAGCCATGTCCAGCGGCCGGCTGCACTCTTCAGAATGTTGGGCCAGTCACCGGCAAGGTAGGATAGGGCATGGGATATAAGCTGGATCACGAGACTCAAGGCCCCGCCGTCTCCCATGCCTACTCTTCCTCGTTGGAGTCCGGAACCCCAACGATGCTGGTGAACGTAAAATCGATGATGGATCTGTCCGGGGACGAGCCGTCGACGTCCAGCATGATGCGCTTGCGGTGACCGGACTGATGCGCCATACGGGGCGCCGGAGAATGCGACTCTACCTCGCCGATGTCCGCCACCGCAAGGGCTGCCGCCGCCTCCCGCGCCTGGTACCTTGCACGGTGTGCACGCCGTCCCATGGCCTCGTGGGACGATGGTGTGTCCCCAATATCAGCGCGCCACCAGACGAGTTGCTCATCCGCCAGCGCTTTCGGACGCCAGACGGACTGCACGACCTCCGGCGAGGCAGCTACGGCCGGCCTTGCGCCGGATCCATGCCCCATTTGGGCAGACGCAATGGATTCCCGACGGATGGATGCGGCACCCCGGCTCAGAGAAATTGGAACGCCCTGTATTCCAACCCAGAGATCGAGGAGAAGTCTTCTGGAATACGACACTGCTTAGCATAGAACATATCAGCTCTTTATTACAATCTATATGTGTACAAGGGGATTACATCGGCACAATGACACTATGCCTGTCATGGTTGCTCTATGCCAGTAGCAGAACAACATGAAGGAGTGGAATAACTCTAGCAGTGGAACATCGACGACGGTGATGAACTCCACTCCGCAGGGACTCTGGCTGGAACGCTTATCCTAGCTCGCAAACAAGTGATCCGTGGCAAACAAGCAATCAAATCCGGCATGACCTACAAACTGGCATGACACGCAGGTCAGTACATTGAATGTACTTGCAAGCTCATAGCAACCAAGAGCAATCAAGACAGACAACAACATGGCAATTACAGGTTAACAAGGATTAACATGATACTATCAGACCGATAATAGCATGAACAAGATGAACATGATACAGCTAGAACAATATGAGCATCGCATGAACATATGAACACAATAATACTAGCATGCAAGATGATGATGCTATCATGCACCTTGTAACCATCACATACATCATCTTACCATCACGGACATCACACGATCATCTCAGGATCCAATCAAGCTTGGTATCACAATACCGTAGTAATCATTACATGACCACAAGGAGCTTGACCTTTACCCTTGACTCTCGCATAACACCCCAAATATCCAACAACTCGGCATCCTCGATACCACGGTGATCCTCTCACGATCACAACTAACCTCTTTCTCATCATCGAACCAGGGTTATTATTAAGCACATTATTATTACTGTTGACCCATAGTGTGACCGACTACGAACTGGGCCCATATCCATGGGCGCGGCTATCAATAGATTTAACACACACTCTGCAGAGGTTAGTACACTGTACCCACACCACGGAACCTATGGCCTCGCACTCCCATTCGGGTGGACCAACGGCGTTCCGACAAAACCGATCTATCGCCCATGACACTCTCCCGGCCACTTCGACAAACTCCCCTCTGGGCTAAGTCATGGGTGGCCCCGTGTCTACCAAAGACACCCAATGGCCACCGTCGTGGCAAAATATAAACGGTGCCAAACGGGGACAAGGATCCTTACAACAATAACAACGGGCACACAAGGCTTATGCCGTCCTACCCGTCCAAGGTAGCGCCCGCGCATAACCTTCCCTCGGTGGAGGCACCGGCGAGAGGCATGACAATGGACCCAGTAGGACCTTGTCATAAAAGGCAAGTGTGGCTGCACTAGTCAGCTTGATTCGGTGGCACCATGACTCAGCCAACAGTTGTTAAAGTTTGATTAAGTCCGGTTAAACTTGAATGCAATAAGCTGAGCCATAATAAAATAACATGATGCAACTATAATGCATGATATCAACATAAACGTGGCTGTGCAACATAACCATCAAGCATATCAACCACAATAAATAATATATATGAATGAGCATGGCATACTGACGAGCATGAATATCACGAGTATAACACTACACATAAACATATCATGACCACTAGCATCGAGAATAATTACCATGCAATAACATAATGATAATCCTACCATGCAAACATTTAGCCAACTGGATGCAAAGGAACATGCATAACAACGGTACTCAGAACAGACGATAGTCATGCACCGAAGACCATCACCAGCATCAACATGTACTACTACCAAGCATGGCATGCAAAGCAATACTAGCAAGAATACATGATAACCATATGCATAAGAACATAACATGAAGATAAACACAGATCCATCAGCATAACCGAAACAACAATAACAGTTGTAGACAAACAAGCACTTATTAAATGTTCAAGTAGAAAACCAAGGCTACTGCATGGCTATCACGCAAGTGGTTGTCGTGGCTTGCCTGGGGATGAAGAATACTCCGGGAAGAAGTGCGGGAAGCTTGTGGAATGATACGCCGGAAAAAATTCTCTCTCGGAGGAGGCTAGATAAGGGCAAGGGCAAAATGGTCATTTTCACTATGTGAAAACATTGTGAAAATGATACCAACAGAACGGGTTTGACGAGATGAAGAAGTGGGCTTTGGAATCACCTCATTTGGAGTTGTGGTTGAAAAGTTACGGCCATTCATTCGTTAGGCAGAAAATCAAATAAAAACTCTTTGTTTCTCCTCTTAACAGATGAACATTCACAATATAAAAGGGTTCGGCCGGTGGCTGAAAAGAGAAAGCATATTTTGAGAAATACGTCTTCGCAAAAGACAAAGTGCAAACTTGACTGAAGAGGTAGAAGAGTACGCTTATTGAACTAGAAAGCGTATTTCAGTAATTACGCTTCCACTTAAGCGTTGGGCCCGCCCCATTAGTTCCACACGTGCCCAGCTACTGCCGCTTACACCCGGGGTCCGCTGGCAGGCGAGAGGGGGGTGTGGTTGTCGTCTTCCTCCTCGCCTGCTCACGTTCGGCCGATGGAGCAGAAGGGTCCGGCGATGATTACAGATGATCCTGGCCACCTCCCGCAGAGCTCGGCCCACCGGCGGGTTCTTCAAGATGATGCGGTCCCGTCTAGGAGGGGTACGGCTGCCGAGGAGCGAAGGGTGGAGCAGGGTGTTGGCTGTGGTGGACGGTCGGGCACGGGCAACTCTGGGCACGACGCCACAGCCAAGGAGAGGAGGCGGAGAGCTTCGGGGAAGGGACTAGGGTGTTGGTGGAGGCCTCTAGTGTAGAAGGAAGGAGGGGAGGAGCTCGGGGATGCTCGGATTGGAGCGAAGCTCGACGGCGGCTGCAGCGGCAATGGAGGGGAACTGGAGCAGCTCGAGCTCAATGGAGTGGTCGGGGAGGTCTACAGGAGGGCCGTGAGAGTGATGGTGAGCTCGGGAGGTCTCGGAGCTGGCCATTTATAGGCAGGGGTGAGGCACCCAAGCCAGTGGCCGCCATGAGGGTCCGGCCAACGCTCTGGCAAGGCTCAGCGATCACGGGAGGGCGCAAGAACGCGACGAAGGGGAAGCGGATGAGCTGCAGAGGCTCACGGAGATGAGTAGCGCCCATGGTCACGAGGAGGAAGATGACAAGGGAGGAAACAACGGTCGGCTACAGATTTCTCGTGGGCACGCGGCGACGAGCGCTAGTGAGCGGGCTGCCGGAGGGGGAGAGGGGTCTGTGAAAAAAGGGACAACATGGGCGAGCTGTTGGACATGGCCGGACGGGCCAGAGCTGGCCGGAGCAGTCATGTCGTCGAGAATAGTGGCTAGACCGCCATTTTGGCTGGCTCTCCTCGTGATCACCATGGACAAGGCATGCCCAGGCTGCCTCCTGGGTGTCAGCCCATGTCTACGGTGTTGTCTTCCCATGATAGATCAGCACTGAAGTGATGAAACAAGCAGATGCACTGTGGGAAGATGGGAGGATCACCTGAAGTTGGGTGCAACAACTGTTTGATGGAGATGGTTGAGAGCAGAGATGAGATAAGAATAGGAGGGGGTGTCTGGAATGCTTAGGGTCGAAGGCATGATCAGCCTGTGAAGTTTGAGATGATTTGGGCCAAGTCTTAATGCACTTGCTTAACAACTGCTTAAACTGGTCCAGAATCAAGATGATGATGGGGCACTCACTAGAAGTGATGGATTGGGCTGAAAATGGACATGGCAGGATGATTTGATCATATGAAGGTGACATAAAATTTTCAGACCATTTGGACAAGCCCAAGTGGTACTTCCTTCATAAACATCCCCACTGTCCAAAAACTTAGAAAAAAACCCCGAGGGAAAGTGGCTAGATGAAATGATCCAAAATCTTATGGAGATAGTTCATATGGATAGGAGAAGGTCCTGGAAAATGTTCAGCAATAATGAAGCAATATAAAATACACTTGCTTCACAAACTAAAAATTTGACCAGAAACAAAGATTTGAAGCTGTGCTCACATAGTTGATTCGATGGAGCTGAATATTGGAGGAGGGTAATGATATAAGCACATGAAGAGGCATGCAAAATTTCAACTCATTTGGACACTCCTAGCTAGTACTTCCTTCACAATGGCTTCTGTCTCACATTTTTTTTTGAAAAAACACTGAGGAAGGTTGGCTAGGAAAAGGAAGTTGAATTTTGGCATGTGGAAATGATTGTTGGGGAACGTAGCATAATTCAAAAAATTTCTACGTCTTCACCAAGATCCAACTATGGATGCATCTAGCAACGAGCAAGTAAGAGTGCATCTACATACCGTTATGAAGATTGCGTGCGGAAGCTTTCAACGAAGCAAGGATGAAGTAGTCGTACTCTTCACGTTCTTCGTCACCGATGATCTAGCGCCGAACGGACGGCACCTCTGCGTTCAACACACGTACGGTGCAGCAACGTCACCTCCTTCTTGATCCAGCAAGGGGGGAGGAGAAGTCGTCAGAGATCCGGCAGCACGACGGCGTGATGACGAATGCAGTGGAGATCGCAGCAGGGCTTCGCCGGGCGCCCTGCGTGGGAGTTGGGAGGTGTGACTGGAGGGGGAGAGGCGCCAGGGCTGAGGTGCGGCTGCCCTCTCCCCCCCCACATATATATATGGGCCAGGGGGGGGCGCCTGGACCCCCTGCAGATCCAATCTGCAAGGGGGCAGCGGCCAAGGGGGGTTCCTTGCCCCCCAAGGCAAGTGGAGCCCCCCCTCCCCTTTAGGGTTTTAACCCTAGGCGCAGGGGAGGTGGGCCTCCCTTAGTGGTGCGCCAGCCCAGAGGGCTGGACACATCCCCTCGCGGCCTAGGGGCCCCACCGGGATGGGTGGCCCCACCCGGTGGACCCCCGGGGCCCCTCCGGTGGTCCCGGGACGCTCCCGGTGACCCCCGGAGATCACCCGTTGGCCGAAACTGGACTTCCCATATATCAATCTTTACCTCCGGACCATTCCGGAACTCCTCGTGATGTCCGGGATCTCATCCGGGACTCCGAACAACTTTCGGGTTTCCACGTGCATTTATCTCTACGACCCTAGCGTTACCGAACCTTAAGTGTGTAGACCCTACGGGTTCGGGAGACACGTAGACATGACCGAGACCACTCTCTGGTCAATAACCAACAGCGAGATCTGGATACCCATGTTGGTTCCCACGTGTTCCTCGATGATCTTCATCGGATGAACCACTGTGTCAAGGATTCACTCAATCCCGTATGTTATTCCCTTTGTCCATCGGTACGGTACTTGCCCGAGATTCGATCGTCGGTATCCCCGATACCTTGTTCAATCTCGTTATGGCAAGTCTCTTTACTCGATCCGTAATCCATCATCCCGTGACTAACTACTTAGTCACATTGAGCTCATTATGATGATGTCTTACCGAGTGGGCCCAGAGGTACCTCTCCGTCATACGGAGTGACAACATCCCAGTCTCGGTTCGTACCAACTCAACAGACACTTTCGGAGATACCCGATGCGTACCTTTATAGCCACCCAGTTACGTTGTGACGGTTGGCACGCCCAAAGTACTCCTACGATATCCGGGAGTTGTACAACCTCATGGTCTAAGGAATAAATACTTGACACCGAAAAGCTTATGCATTACGAACTATACGATCTCGTGTTATGCTCAAGTTTGGGTCTTGTCCATCACATCATTCTCCTAATGATGTGATCCCGTTATCACCGACATCTCATGTCCATGGTCAGGAAACCGTGACCATCTGTTGATCAACGAGCTGGTAACTAGAGGCCTACCAGGGACTCATTGTGGTCTATGTATTCACACATGTATCGCTGTTTCCGTACAATACAATTCAAGCATGAATAACAGACAATTATCATGAACAAGGAGATATAATAATAATGCTTTTATTATTGCCTCTAGGGCATATCTCCAACAGTCTCCCACTTGCACTAGAGTCAATAATCTAGTTACATTGTGATGAATCGAACACCCATAGAGTTCTGGTGTTGATCATGTTTTGCTCGTGAAAGAGGTTTAGTCAACGGGTCTACGACATTCAGATCCGTATGCACTTTACAAATATCTATGTCTCCATCCTGAACATAATTCCGGATGGAGTTGAAACGGCGCTTGATGTGCTTGGTCTTCTTGTGAAACCTGGGCTCCTTGGTAATAGCAATAGCACCAGTGTTGTCACAGAAGAGAGTCATCGGGCTTGACGCGCTTGGAATGACTCCTAGGTCGGTGATGAACTCCTTCATCCAGACTCCTTCATGTGCTGCTTCAGAAGCAGCTATGTACTCCGCTTCACATGTAGATGCTGCCACCACGCTTTGCTTGCAACTGCACCAGCTGACTGCCCCTCCATTCAAAATATACACGTATCCGGTTTGTGACTTAGAGTCATCCAGATCTGTGTCGAAGCTAGCATCGACGTAACCCTTTACGACGAGCTCTTCGTCACCTCCATAAACGAGAAACATATCCTTAGTCCTTTTCAGGTACTTCAGGATGTTCTTGACCGCTGTCCAGTGTTCCGTACCGGGATCACTTTGGTACCTCCCTACCAAACTTATGGCAAGGTTCACATCAGGTCTGGTACACAGCATGGCATACATGATAGAACCTATTGCCGAGGCATAGGGAATGACACTCATCTTTTCTCTATCTTCTGCCGTGGTCGGCGACTGAGTCTTACTCAATCTCATACTGTCGGGGGAAACTGTCCACCACGAGCACCTATGGGACCGGAGCCCCTTGTCTGTGCGGTACGAGGGCGGAGGGAGCACGAAGAGCAGATCGAGGGGATCACGCAAGCAGTTTTACCCAGGTTCGGGCCGCAATAGATGCGTAAAACCCTACTCCTGCTTAGTTTGTATTGAGTTGGAGAGCTCAGGAGCTTGAAGAACTAGCTACGCTGAGCGTATGAGCGATCTAGGTTCCGAACCCCCTCCACGTTGTGCATGGGCCTCCTTTTATAGTGCAAAGGGGTCACCGACAGGTGTCAACGTAGGAGAAAGGGGTAAAAACGTAAAAGAGGAGGTAGTTGTAACAGTGCGGGAACAGTGGAGCTACAGTGCGCGAACAGTGGTCGCTACCTACTTTGACAGTGGGGCACAAGGGCATTTAATGCCCGTCGCCGTCGACCCCAAAAGCTCCCGCCCTTGCGTCTCCGTCTGCCACGGCGATGGCTCCGCCGCCGTGGAGTGCCACCGTGTCCCCCAGGCTGCACAGCCATCCGCCACGCGTCCCTGGAAAGGCCCCAGGGCGACGCGTGGGCCGATGAGCTGGAGCGCGGGCTCACAGCGCAACTCTCCCGGCAAGCACCTTGCCGGGGTCTTGACCTTGCCGGGCCCGGGAGCTTGCCGAGCTCTGAAGCTTGTCGTTCCCCGGGCCCTCGCTGGGACGCGTATAGCGCCGGGGCGTGTCTTCTATGATGTAATCTTCTGGTCTTCCTGGCAAGCTCCCCTTGCCAGGGTCTTGTGCTAGCGAAGTAATCTTGAGCCTGGAACGGCCTTCCCGGCAAGCTCCACTTGCCGGGGTCTCGATCTTCTGTCTTGTATACTTTGTTTTTGAGTGGTTTGACATGGAGCAGGAAGGTCTCCGGCGAGCGCGTGGTAAGCCCTGCCGCGGGAAGCTATAACTGCCCGTGCACAAGTTGGGGTACTGAGGTACCCCTACCTTAGTACACCGACAGGAGCCCCCGGGCCTGGGCCACACACGGTGCCGAACGCTGTTGGGCCAGGCCCAAAACAGTGCATGGGCACACGTGGCCCACGGCGCGCCGAATCCACTTCCGTATCCGCCGCATCCCCCCCCAACGGCACGCGTCGATTGCGGCGTCGTGGGATGGGACGTGCCCACGTTCTTTTAATGGGAAGAGCGAAACGCCCCCCACTTCCCCATAAAAGCAGAGGAAGCAGGAGCGATTCCCCTCCTTCGCTTTCATTGCATCTTCTTCCTCCTCCAGAGATCCATTCTGCGCTCCGCCTCCACACCTCCGCCGCCGCCGTCTGCATCTCCGGCGCCGCCGGGCTCTTCGTCCTCCTTCCCCCGCCGCCTCAGCCATGGCCCCGAAGACCGAGAAGGCGAAGGCGGAGAAGGCCAAGAGGGAGAAGTCGGAGCAAGCGGCGAAACTCGCCGCGTATCGGAAGCGGAACCTCGTCTTCCCGCCGAAACTCGGCGCGCGGGAGCTCTGGAACAAGTATTACTTGTTCTGGGCCAAGGAAACCAAGGCGCACCCCCGCACTCGAGCTTATCCGGCCACCGCCAAGGACAACTACCCCGGCGGGTACTATTTCTTCGCAGCCTTCTTCCACTGCGGTCTTTGCCCTCCTTTTTCTGAGTTCTTCTGTGACATAATGCACACCTACGGCCTCCACCTTCTTGACTTCACCCCCAACGCCATCCTCACCATGGCGGTTTTCGCACACATGTGCGAAAACTTCATAGGAATACACCCAAACGTAGCGCTGTTTAGGCACTTCTTCACTCCTAGAGCAGAGGCCGGCGCCCCCCTCTCCGGAGGAATTTCTTGGGTTTTTCGTCTGAACAAGAAGGAATCCTACTTGCCGGGAGAGCTCCGCGGCAAGTGGGAGGAGTGGCGCGCAGAGTGGTGTTGGATTGTCGAGGACGAGCCGCAGCCCTTCACCGCGCCGTGCACAACTCCCATCGTGCGTGGCAGGGACTGGAGCGAGCTGGATTCGGACGACAACAAGCTCGACGTCGCCCTCATCAGGATTCTGCGTCTCCGGGTAGCAAGGCTGTCTGTCGCAGAAGTAGGCGCAGACTTCCTCCGCCGCCGCATCGCCCCTCTCCAAGACAGGAAAAGGCCGGCCTGGGAGTACGGCAACCCAGCGGATATAATGAGGCTGCGCCCCGGGCTAAACTTCAACTTCACGACGCTGGAGCTGAAGGGGATGGTCCGGGAACTCTTTAAATACGACCCGGCCCACCCAAAGTGGTTCAGACCTCCCCGGGGAGTGGTGCCCCTTTGCAACAGCACAGCTTGTGATCCTCTTCGCGCAATGATGCCCGCGTGTGATTCGCACGGCGTGGACCGCACGTGGATTCCGCCCAAGCCAATAGACGTCCTCAGCTTCTTCGACAACCTTGTGGAGGTGGCGAGGAACAAGGATGACATCAAGGAGCACACGCGGGACACCACCGACCAAGAGCTTGCATACATCACTTCTCGGGCTGAAGAGGCCGCTGCAGCCGCAGCGGCAGGGGATTTTGGCTATACACCTGAGGAGGCAGAGGCTGCGGATGCGTCCTGCCAAGCGGAGGAGGCGGAGATCTGCAGACTGCTGCAGCTTCCTCCCGACGCGCTCGCCGGGGTCCCCTCTCTGAGGCACTCCGGGATCCCCGGAATTGTGGCCGAGGCCGCGGCAAAAAGTGGCGCCACCGGAGGGAACAGGGGCGCTGCAGGGAGCGTGGGCGCCGGAAGGAGCGGAGGCGCCGGAGGGAAAGAGGCCGCAGCGCAAGGCGCTGGGTCCAGCAAGCCAGCCGGGGAGGAGGAGGAGGAGGAGGCCGAGGCCGCCGAGGACTCCGGCGGGTCTACGGAGCTCTACGCCGACGACCTCTCCTCGTCGGAGACCTCCCCGCCTCCGGCAAGCCCTAGGCGGTCTCCACCGAAGCGTCTCCGCAAGGCGGCGACGGGAGCGAGGGCGCAGGCCCCCCGGCAACAACCAACTCGCCGGGCAGCGCAAGCTTCCTGGGAAAGCCAAGCCACGCCGGGGGCGACCGGCGCACCAGCCACGGCGGAGGCGGCCCGCGCGCAGGCCACGGCAGAGGCGCTCCGCAGGTCGGCGCCAAGCAGACAGGAGTCTTCACGGAGCGGAGCGGCGGCTCCGCCCGCTCCCCGGGCTCCGGCTACCACAGGGGCTGGGTCTTCACAGCCCCCAGTCCCAGGGTCCGCCAAGCGCCCGAGGGAATCTTCGTCTTCCGCTCCTCGTGCAGACGCGCCCCAGGTGGAGTTTGACTTCTCCGCCTTGAGCGAGGACGACGAGGAGGATCAGGAGTAAGTATTCGAGATCTTATATCTTCTCAAATTTCGTCTTGATTATTGTTGATGCTAATCTTGTTTGTTGCTTTGACTTCAGGACCTTGGTTCAGCGCGTGGCGAAGAAAGCCAAGGTGCCCGTGGTCGAGGTCGCGGATGACTTGCCTACCGCGGCAACTGGGGACGTGCCGGAGCCAAGTCTGCCGGACCCGAGCGCTGCTCCGAGGAGCAGCCCCCAGCGCAGCCCCCAGCGTAAGTCTGGGTTCCAGCCTTCCGCTCGTCGGGTGTGCTTTAGGATCTTGTTTATGCTGATATCTGTTGTTCTTGTTGTTATCTTGATTGTCTTGTGCAGAGGTGGAGCCGCAAGCTCAGGAGCGTCCGGAGATCGCCCCCGAGGAGCCGCAGGCCCCGCCGTCCCCACCAAGGCCGAACTCCCCGGCAAGGGAGAGCGCTCCGCCAAGGGCGGGTACTCCGCCAAGGGCGAGTACCCCGCCAAGGGCGAGCAGCCCGGCGAGGGCGGCCACTCCGCCAAGGCAGAGCTCCCCGGCGAGGGAGCCCGCCGCTGATGATGTCCGTCAAGGTAAGTCTTGTAATTTGTCTTCTTGGATTCATCTCTTTTTGGATATTTGCTTGATCTTCTTTTGCTTCTTCTTCTTCTTCTAGATCCTCCTCCCCCCGAGCATATGGAGACGGAAGTCATCAACATTGAGGAGGAGGAGGGCGCGCAGGGCGGCGGCGGTGACGTCCCCGTCGCCGAGGACACGGCGGGAGCCGCCGAGCCAGCTGCGCAGGAGACCGCTCCGGCTGCGGACGCAGCGGCCGGGGAGGGGGACGGCGACCGCACCGCCGGCCCGGAGGCGGCGGGAGCATCAAGTGCTGCGCCGGCCGCCGACCCCTCCGCCGGAAAGGAGCAGGCCGGCTACTACCTTGAAGCCCCCAACGGCGTCTTCATCCAGGTGCCGTGGGATTCTTCGTCGCGAGCTCCCGCGGAGGGCGAGGCCTTTGATGGGGAGATCCTCGCCTCCGCGGGCTTGAAGATCGTCGAGGCGCCTGACGGAAGTGACGGACCCGAGGAGGAGAAGTTGCTTCACCAGCTCCTGGCCCTTTACCGGGCCAGGCAGGCGAAGCTCGCTTCTCGGGAGGCCCTCGCCGCCAAGGCCGCCGCGGAGATGGAGAAGCGCGCGGCGGAGCTCCGCGCCGCCAACCAGGCTGCCCTCCGCGAGGTGGCGGAGGAGCGCGAACGACTCGCCGGGGAGTACCAAGAGTGGGTGCTGGAGAAGGCCGAGGCCGAAGAGCAGCAGCGGCTCGCCGGGGTGGAGCTATCCCGGCGAGAAGGAGAACTCGCCCAGCGGAAGGTCAACCTCGACTCCCACGAGGAAGACCTTGCCGCTCGGGAGCAGGCCCTTGGCGGGGAACTGAAGGAGGCGAAAGCCGCCGCGGCTGCCGCGGTGACCGCCAAGGAGGAGCTTGCCGCCAAGATCGCGCAGCTGGAGGAGTCGCTGAAGGCGAGCGTGGAGAGGGTCGCCGCGCTCAACATAGAGCGCGAGAAGGATGCTCACACCAACTCGGAACTCCAGGTGCGTCTTTCTGAGAGGGGCGACGAGTTGGAGGCCGCCAAGGACTCCATCGAGGACTTGGAACTGAAGGTCTCCACACTGAAGGACTCACTTGACGCTGCCCGGGCTCGGGAGACCAAGCTGAAGGAGGAGCTCCGCAAGGAGCGAACCTTGGTGGACAGCACCAACAAAGCGGCTGAGCAATTCCGCCGTACTGTTGAGGTATGGACCGAGGACTTGGTGTCTTGTGCATCCAACATCGACCAGGAGCTGCTGGCGCTGAAGCTGGAGCATCTCATTTACTCCCCGGATCCAAACCTCCCTCACAGCGCCAAGCTCAGCCTCTTCTTCAGGGGGATCGCGCCGGCCCTTGCAGATCTGCGGAAGAAGATCCCCGCGCAACTGGCCGAGGAGACGCGCCTGCTCTGCACAGGAACCTTGGAGCGTGTGCTGACGAAGATTGTATACCGCAATCCCGGCATAAACCTCACCAACGTTCTTCGCAGCTTGCCGGCCGACGCGAACATGGAGGCTCTGAAGGAGCAGGTCGCCCATATCATCGCCAAGGTGAACAAGATCTCCAGGATTGAGGGTGACCGCGTAGACTAGGCCTCCTTTATCTTTATCTCTTTTTGTTGCTGCATAGGGTGTTATGAACTCATTAATCATTGTGACAAGTTATCTTTTGTAAGATATTTATCTCATTTTGATCAATCAGTGCAATGTTATCTTCCTTGTCTTGGTCATTTACTTTGTATGCTTTTCACCCTACGCTCCCGGGAAGCTTGCCGGCAAGGGGCCTTTGCCGCGAGCGCTGAGTGCTGGACTCTGAGCAGCCTGCTGGCCAAGGTCTTACCGGCAAGCAACCTTGCCGCAACTAGTCGCAACGCACTTAGCTTGCTGAGTGAACTCGGAAACGAAGCAAGGGCGCGACACTTGTCGCAGCTCACTTGGGTCGTTGAGCGTACTCGAAAACAAGATAAGGGTGCGGCTAGCTACGGGTAGGTTCCTCCGCGCACAGGTTTTCCATACAAAGTGTGATTGTTCAAGGAAGACAACTTAAAATTAAAAATTTGAACTGCTCAAATTCTAGTAACTTAGCTTTCATGATTAGTGCGTTCTCCGGCAAGCTTCTTTTTCTTGAACAGCACTCGGTTCACCTTCCATCTCCTTTCACCTTCCATCTCCTTCCCCCCCGGCAAACTTGTGCGCGAGGAATATTTCTTCTGCTTAAGAGGCAAGGAAAAGGAAGAGGGAAACAAGTATATGGCCTTTCGGCGTGCTAATGCTTACCGGGTGTCTATGTTGCACAAAATGCCAAATAACACATGCAAATAGCGAAGAAAAGCATGGAAAGGGCAAATAGCGCAAAACACAAAGCTTTACTGATGCACGGGGTCTGCGCCCGGCTTTGTACAAAGGGTTACATGCAACAGCGGCAAAGCTTGTACAAAAGGTGGTTGCCGGAGCGGATCACGGCAACCGCGCCTTATGGGTGAAACTTGCGAAGATGCTCTATGTTCCAGGAGTTGCTCACCGGTAAGCCTTCTTCGGTCTCAAGGCGGACAGCGCCGGGCCTTGTGACTTGTCTCACCCGATAAGGGCCTTCCCACTTCGGCGTCAACTTGTTGGAATTCTTGGCGGACTGAACACGCCGAAGAACAAGGTCGCCTTCCTCGAGACTCCTGGCCTTGACCTTGCGGCTATGGTAGCGACGCAAGGCTTGCTGGTATCGAGCAGCTCGTACAGCAGCCTGGAGACGTTCCTCCTCGAGGAGCAATGCATCATCTTGTCGCAGTTGCTCTTGCTCGAGCTCATCATAAGCGAGCACCCGAGGAGATCCGTATACGAGTTCCGTGGGGAGAACTGCCTCTGCCCCATAAACTAGGGCAAAGGGTGTCTGTCCGGTGGCTCGACTTGGTGTCGTTCTGATTGACCAAAGAACCGCCGGTAGCTCCTCTATCCAATTTCTTCCGCACTTGCGCAGCCTGTCAAAGGTCCTCGTCTTGAGTCCGCGCAGCACTTCAGCATTGGCCCTCTCCGCTTGACCGTTGCTCCTCGGGTGAGCAACAGAAGCGAAACAGACCTTGGCGCCAAGGTCTTGGACGTACTGCATGAAGGTGCGACTAGTAAATTGTGTACCGTTGTCGGTGATGATCCTGTTAGGGATTCCGAAACGGCAAACAATCGACCTGAAGAACCTGACCGCTGACTGTGCTGTCACCTTTCTCACTGGTTCCACTTCTGGCCACTTTGTGAACTTGTCGATCGCAACGTACAAGTACTCAAAGCCCCCGACGGCACGGGGGAAGGGGCCGAGGATATCGAGTCCCCAGACCGAGAAGGGCCAGGACAAAGGGATTGTTTGGAGAGCTTGAGCTGGCTGGTGGATTTGCTTTGCATGGAACTGGCACGCTTCACACTTGGTTACTAGTGCAGTTGCATCTTGGAGGGCTTCTTGCCAAAAGAACCCTTGCCGGAAAGCTTTCCCGGCAAGTGCCCTTGCGCCAATGTGGTGGCCACATATGCCTCCATGGATTTCTGCCAACAGCTTCTGTCCATCTTCCCTGGAGATGCACTTCAACCTGACACCATTGAGTCTTCTTCTGTACAGCTCGTTATCCACGAACTGGTACATACTTGACTGCCTGGTTATCTTCTCTATTTCTTGAGGGTCGTTGGGAAGTTCTCCAGTTTGCAGAAAACGGACGATCTGCTGCGCCCATGCCGGAGCCTGAGGCTCAACGGCAAGGACTAAAGGCTCGAGGGCCGCTGCGGGAACCTCAGCTTCTACGGCAAGGACCTCTGGTTCTGCCGGAGCTGATGGTCCCCCGGCAAGCTCGCCGGGGCGAGGCTTGTCGGGAACACTTGATTCAACTGCACAGATCCGAGGACCTGCAGGAGCAGACTGTTCCTCAGCGTTCTGATTGCTGATCTTGGGGACCTTGGCGGCGGTTTCAGGAAGATCCGCCGGCAAGTAGTCGCCGGAGACCAACTTTCTTTTCTTGGACTGCCCAATTGATGGTGTAACGGATGGTTGAGTCAGCTTGAGCAAGAAGGTCCCTGGTTCCACAGGTAACTTCATCGAAGCACACTTTGAAAGGCCATCTGCAATCTCATTCTGAGCTCTCGGGACGTGCTCCATTTGCAGACCTTCAAAGTGCTCCTCAAGCTTCCTCACTTCGTCTACATAGGCTTCCATCAAAGGGCTCTGATAACTCTTGTTGACTTGTCGGACCACCAACTGAGAGTCTCCCCGCACAATCAGCTTTCTGATCCCAAGTTCGGCCGCAATTCTGAGGCCGGCAAGCAAGCCTTCATACTCAGCAGTGTTGTTTGTCGCTTGCTCCCTGGGAAAGTGCATCTGGATAACATATTTGAGGTGCTCTCCGGTGGGCGCGATGAGTACCACACCGGCACCGGCGCCTTGCAGCGAGAAGGCACCATCAAAATACATTACCCATTCACTTGTCGCTTCTTGTACGGGTGTACTTGTCTCTGGAACTTCTTCATCGGGCGTTGGGGTCCATTCAGCTATAAATTCTGCCAAAGCTCGGCTCTGTATGGTTGAAGTGCTTTCAAACTTGAGTCCAAAGCTCGACAGCTCCAGTGCCCACTCAACAATCCTGCCTGTTGCTTCTGGATTGTGCAATATCCTCTTCAGCGGAAAGCGAGTGACCACTGTTATCTCATGTGCCTGGAAGTAATGGCGCAGCTTTCTCGAGGCCATAAGGAGGCCGAAAAGCAACTTTTGCACACCAGAGTATCTTGATCTAGCCCCCTGGAGAAGGGAACTTACAAAATACACTGGGCGCTGCACCATTTTCTTCCGCACTTCTCCTTGCTCCTGCGCAGAGTTATCCTTGTCGGGGCCAGAGCTTGTCGGAGCAGCCCCCTGCTTGTCGCTGGATTCGCTTGCCGGTGGTGTAGACTCCTCGTCGGCCTCCCTCTCCGCTACCAACGCAGCACTAACCACCTGGTTGGTTGCCGCTAGGTATAGCAGCAACTTTTCCTGTGGTCTAGGTGCGACAAGTATTGGAGTGGAGGATAGGTACCGTTTCAAATCTTGCAGCGCTGCCTCCGCTTCCGGAGTCCACTTCATGGGACCTGCCTTCTTCAGGATTTTGAAGAAAGGCAGGGCGCGTTCTGCAGACTTCGAAATGAACCTACTGAGGGCAGCCACACAACCTGCAAGCCTTCTGACATCCTTGACGCGCTTCGGGGCTTCGATCTGCTCGATGGCTTTAATCTTGTCGGGGTTAGCTTCAATCCCCCTCTATGACACAAAGAACCCGAGAAGCTTGCCGGAGGGGACTCCAAAGACGCACTTCTCGGGGTTCAACTTAAGCTGGATCTTGCGCAGGTTCTGAAATGTCTCTTCCAAATCTTGGACCAAGGTATCCTTGCTCTTGCTCTTCACCACGATATCATCCATGTAAGCCTCTACATTTCTGTGGATCTGTGGCTCGAAAGCAGTGTATACTACCCTTGCAAAGGTTGAGCCCGCATTCTTCAACCCAAATGGCATGCGTATGAAGCAATAAGTGCCACATGGAGTGATAAATGCAGTCTTCTCTTCATCTTCTTTGGCCATGAAAATCTGGTGGTAGCCTGAATATGCATCAAGAAAACAGAGTAGCTCACATCCGGCAGTGGAGTCAACAATCTGGTCAATGCGCGGCAAAGGGAATGGATCCTTGGGACATGCTTTATTCACATCGGTGAAGTCTATACACAGTCTCCACTTCCCGTTGGCCTTGCGCACGACGACTGGGTTTGCTAACCATGTCGGATGGATCACACCTCTAACTAGGCCTGCTGCCTCTAGCTTCTTGATTTCTTCGTTGATGAATTCTTGGCGCTCCACAGCTTGCTTCCTCACTTTCTGCTTGATGGGCCGCGCATGAGGACAAACAGCAAGCTTGTGCTCAATTACCTTCCTGGGAACACCGGGGATGTCAGATGGTTGCCAAGCAAACACATCGACATTCGCCCGCAGGAAGGCAACGAGCGCGCTTTCCTATTTGCTGTCAAGCGTGGCACTGATGGTGAAGGTACCACCAGTGCCGTCCTCCTTGGCGGACACCTTCTTGGTTGCCGGAGGAGCGGCCATTCCCTTCTTACACTTGTCGGTGGATCTCGATGGAACGTCCTCGACGGTAGCGCAGCACTCCGAAGAGGTGCGGTTGCCATAGTGGGTCCCAGAGCACTTGCCGGACTTGGTCTTCGTCTTCTTCCCCCCGGGAGCTTCAGCGGCAAGTGTGTCCTTCTCTGCCGCAGCTGCTGCGTCCCGGTAGATCTTGTCGGCGCAGACAAGCGCATCCTTCTTGTCGCCATGGACAGTGATGACGCTTATCGGCCCCGGCATCTTAAGTACGTTGTAGGCGTGGTGGGAAGCTGCCATGAACTTGGCGAGGGCGGGACGACCGAGTATTCCATTGTACGGCAATGGAATATCAGCGACGTCGAATGTGATGCGCTCAGTTCTGAAGTTGAGCTCCCCGCCAAAGGTCACCGGCAAAGTGATCTTCCCCTTGGGCTTGCTCCTTCCCGGGTTGATTCCTTGGAAAGAACCGGTCTCTTCGAGCTCGCCATCTGGGATTTGGAGTTTCTTGATCACAGCAGAGGAGATCAAGTTCAGCCCGGCCCCGCCGTCAACCAACATTTTGGTGACCTTGAGGTTGCGGATGGTGGGTGAAACCAGCATCGGCAAGCACCCGACCGCAGTGGTGCGGTCAGGGTGATCCTCAAGATCAAAAACGATGGGCGTGCTGGACCATTTGAGGAGCCTGCGCGACTCCACGGGCGGCTCTGCCGCATTCACCTCGCGCACCCACTGCTTGAGTTGGCGGTGGGAGGTGTGCAGAGAGGCGCCACCGTCGACGCACAGGACCTCCGTGGCCTTCTGGAACTCCTGCTCGCTGTCATCACCTTCCTCCATATCATCGTCGTCGTCTTCTTCGTCCTTGTCGCGGCCCCGGGGAGGTCGGTCACCTTGCCGCTGCTTGGCCTTGCCGCGGCGTCCTCCCCGGCCATTGAATGGCCGCTTCTTGCTTGGTTCTCCTCCGCCACCTTGGGCCTTCTCCTTGTCGCGCCTTTCGTACTCAGCTTTCTGCTGCTCGACGAGGTACTCGACGCGTTTGCAGTTGGAGAGGTCGTGGCCTTTGGTGCGGTGGATCTTACAGTATTGCTTGTCGGAGCCGTCCTGCTTGTCGGCTGCCGCTACAGGGGCGGGCTCCTTGCCGGAGCCGCCAGCCTGTGTTTGCTTGGCGGGAGCCTCCTTGCCGGACTTCTCGACGGCAAGCACTTCTTTCTTGTTCTTTCTTCTGTTGTTCCGCCGCCGGCTCTTCTTTGCCGGGGCGGCGTCGTCGCTGTCGCTTCCTCCTGCGCCAGCATCCTCCCCGGGGAGTTTCCTCCCCTCTTCTGCGCGTGCGCACTTATCAGCCAGAGCGTAGAGCTCGCTGACATCCCGTATCTTGGTCATGGCCATTTCTTCACGCATGCGGCGGTTACGCACGTTCTGGTGGAACGCGCTGATAACCGCGGCAGGGTGGACGTCGGGGATGTTGTGCTGCACTCGACTGAAGCGTTGGATGTACTTGCGCAAAGACTCTCCTTCCTTCTGGGCCAGAATGTGGAGATCGCTCTCCTGGCCATGGGGTTTGTGGCCGCCCGTGAAGGCGCCAACAAACTGATGGCAAAGGTCTGCCCAAGAAGAAATGGAGCCTTCCGGCAAGTGCATAAGCCACGAACGAACGTTCGGCTTAAGCACGAGCGGGAAGTAATTTGCCAAGATCTTCTCGTCGCGCCCCCCGGCAGCTTGTACGGCGATTGTGTAGACGCTGAGGAATTCCGAGGGGTGCGTCTTGCCGTCGTACTTCTCCGGTACGTCGGGCTTGAAATTTTTCATGCTGGGCCACTGGACGCGCCGCAGCTCACGGGTAAACGCAGGGCAACCTGCCGCGTACGGCAAGTCGCCTGGTTCACCGGGCGCGCACGCGTCGACAGCGTCCCCAGCTCGCTGGTCTGATTGTCGCCGAGCTTCTCGGCGGCGCTCGATCGTCGTTCGAGCGTCTTCTTGTCACCGGTCGTCAAGGACCCGGCGTTGGTCCCGACGAGCCCGCGGATCCGACGACGCCGTGGAGTCGTCGTCGACGTTGATCCGGCGGGGCGGCGTCTTCTGCTTCCGCGGCGGGGAGTGCATGGTTGTCGCACCCCCGGCGGTCTTGTCGCCGTCGGCCTTCGTCTTTTCAGCTTGCCGCGGCCGCGAGGTCGCCGGCTGCTGTGGAGAGTCGTTGTTGGCGAAGGCGATCAGGCTCTGAATGGTGGCCCTCCAGTCTTCGGCCTTGTCTGCCGCTGGAGGGAAGTCGAGGAGCAGTTGCGCCCTTGCGAGCGCTTCCGCCGGAGTGGAGGGGAGCGGGGGCGAACGGCGCGAGGAGCGGGATATGCTCGGACTCCTAACAGCGTTAGAAGGAGCAGGGTCCCTCCCCGGCGTCCGCGCCTTGCTTGTGCCCGGACGGTGGTCCGGAGCATCCCGCGAGCCTCCGGTTTGCCCTTGGCCCAGCAAACGGATGCCACCTCCTGTGACATGACGTTGTTGGGTCGTCGTTTGCTGAGACGGACGGGGCGCGTCCACGGAGACCGAGGCTCGGTCGTCCGTTCTATCCTTGGATTTGGTGGCGCCGCGCGTGTCCTCGCCGGCGACCACCCTTCCGACGGCGTCTCCCCCGCCCACCGTTGGCTCTGGTGGCGGCGGATGAGACGCAGACGGGCCTGCGACCTCCGAAGCCTTCTTCTTCGGGGCCATGGTGTTGTTGTTGATGAAGCTGACGAATTCGGAGAGGTTGATGAAGAATGCGCCCGCGTGAACGCCGGATCAGGTTCGCACAACCTCGACGCCCCCTCCCTGGCGCGCCAAAGATGTCGGGGGAAACTGTCCACCACGAGCACCTATGGGACCGGAGCCCCTTGTCTGTGCGGTACGAGGGCGGAGGGAGCACGAAGAGCAGATCGAGGGGATCACGCAGGCAGTTTTACCCAGGTTCGGGCCGCAATAGATGCGTAAAACCCTACTCCTGCTTAGTTTGTATTGAGTTGGAGAGCTCAGGAGCTTGAAGAACTAGCTACGCTGAGCGTATGAGCGATCTAGGTTCCGAACCCCCTCCACGTTGTGCATGGGCCTCCTTTTATAGTGCAAAGGGGTCACCGACAGGTGTCAACATAGGAGAAAGGGGTAAAAACGTAAAAGAGGAGGTAGTTGTAACAGTGCGGGAACAGTGGAGCTACAGTGCGCGAACAGTGGTCGCTACCTACTTTGACAGTGGGGGACAAGGGCATTTAATGCCCGTCGCCGTCGACCCCAAAAGCTCCCGCCCTTGCGTCTCCGTCTGCCACGGCGATGGCTCCGCCGCCGTGGAGTGCCACCGTGTCCCCCAGGCTGCACAGCCATCCGCCACGCGTCCCTGGAGAGGCCCCAGGGCGACGCATGGGCCGATGAGCTGGAGCGCGGGCACACAGCGCAACTCTCCCGGCAAGCACCTTGCCGGGGTCTTGACCTTGCCGGGCCCGGGAGCTTGCCGAGCTCTGAAGCTTGTCGCTCCCCGGGCCCTCGCCGGGACGCGTATAGCGCCGGGGCGTGTCTTCTATGATGTAATCTTCTGGTCTTCCTGGCAAGCTCCCCTTGCCAGGGTCTTGTGCTAGCGAAGTAATCTTGAGCCTGGAACGGCCTTCCCGGCAAGCTCCACTTGCCGGGGTCTCGATCTTCTGTCTTGTATACTTTGTTTTTGAGTGGTTTGACATGGAGCAGGAAGGTCTCCGGCGAGCGCGTGGTAAGCCCTGCCGCGGGAAGCTATAACTGCCCGTGCACAAGTTGGGGTACTGAGGTACCCCTACCTTAGTACACCGACACATACCTTGCAAAACAGGCAAGAATCCTTTCTTTGACTGATCCATATTGAACTTCTTCAATATTTTGTCAAGGTATGTACTTTGTGAAAGACCAATGAGGCGTCTCGATCTATCTCTATAGATTTTGATGCCTAATATGTAAGCAGCTTCTCCAAGGTCCTTCATTGAAAAACTTTTATTCAAGTAGGCCTTTACATTTTCCAAGAATTCTATATCATTTCCCATCAGCAATATGTCATCCACATATAATATGAGAAATGCTACAGAGCTCCCACTCACTTTCTTGTAAATACAGGCTTCTCCATAAGTCTGTATAAAGCCAAACGCTTTGATCACCTCATCAAAGCGAATATTCCAACTCCGAGATGCTTGCACCAGCCCGTAAATCGAGCGCTGGAGCTTGCATACCTTGTCAGCGTTCTCTGGATCGACAAAACCTTCCGGTTGCATCATATACAACTCTTCCTTGAGGAAGCCATTAAGGAATGCTGTTTTGACATCCATTTGCCATATCTCATAATCATAGAATGCGGCAATAGCTAACATGATTCTGACTGACTTCAGCATCACTACGGGAGAGAAAGTCTCATCGTAGTCAATCCCTTGAACTTGTCGATAACCTTTAGCGACAAGCCGAGCCTTATAGATGGTCACATTACCATCCGCGTCTGTCTTCTTCTTAAATATCCATTTGTTTTCTATGGCGTGCCTATCATCAGGCAAGTCCACCAAAGTCCATACTTTGTTTTCATACATGGATTCTATCTCGGATTTCATGGCTCCAAGCCATTTATTGGAATCTGGGCCCGCCATCGCTTCTTCATAGTTCGAAGGTTCACCGTTGTCTAACAACATGATTTCCAGTACAGGGTTGCCGTACCACTCTGGTGCGGAACGTGCCCTTGTGGACCTTCGAAGTTCAGTAGTAACTTGATCTGTTTCTTCATGATCATTATCATTAACTTCCTCCCTTGTCGGTGCAGGCACCTCAGGAACAGTTTCCTGCGCTGCGCTACTTTCCGGTACAGGAGGGGTGACTGTCACCTCATCAAGTTCTACTTTCCTCCCACTCACTTCTTTCGAGAGAAACTCTTTCTCCAGAAAGCATCCATTCTTGGCAACAAAGACTTTGCCTTCGGATCTGTGGTAGAAGGTGTACCCAATAGTTTCCTTTGGGTATCCTATGAAGACGCATTTTTCCGATTTGGGTTCGAGCTTTTCAGGTTGAAGTTTCTTGACATAAGCATCGCAACCCCAAACTTTCAGAAACGACAGCTTCGGTTTCTTGCCAAACCAAAGTTCATACGGAGTCATCTCAACGGATTTCGACGGAGCCCTATTTAAAGTGAATGCGGCGGTCTCTAAAGCATAACCCCAAAAAGATAGCGGTAAATCGGTGAGGGACATCATAGATCGCACCATGTCGAACAGAGTACGATTTCGACGATCCGACACACCGTTACGTTGAGGTGTTCCGGGCGGTGTCAATTGTGAAACAATTCCACAGTTCCTAAGGTGTGTGCCAAATTCATGACTTAAATATTCACCCCCACGATCCGATCGCAAGAACTTTATTTTTCTGTCACGTTGATTCTTAACCTCATTCTGAAATTCCTTGAACTTTTCAAAGGTCTCAGACTTGTGTTTCATCAAATAGATATACCCGTATCTACTCAAGTCATCCGTGAGGGTGAGAACATAACGGTAGCCTCCGCGAGCCTCAACACTCATTGGACCGCACACATCGGTATGTATGATTTCCAGCAAGTTGGTTGCTCGCTCCATTGTTTCGGAGAACGGAGTCTTGGTCATCTTGCCCAAGAGGCATGGTTCGCACGTGTCAAATGATTCATAATCAAGAGACTCTAGAAGTCCATCCGAATGGAGCTTCTTCATACGTTTGACACCAATATGACCAAGGCGGCAATGCCACAAGTATGTGGGACTATCATTATCAACTTTACATCTTTTGGCATCTACACTATGAATATGTGTATCACTACGTTCGAGATTCATCAAAAATAAACCATTGACCAGCGGGGCATGACCATAAAACATATCTCTCAAATAAATAGAACAACCATTATTCTCCGATTTGAAAGAATATCCATCTCGCATAAGACGAGATCCAGAAACAATGTTCATGCTCAAAGCTGGTACTAAATAACAATTATTCAGGTTTAAAACTAATCCCGAGGGTAGATGTAGAGGCAGCATGCCGACGGCGATCACATCGACCTTGGAACCATTCCCGACGCGCATCGTCACCTCATCCTTCGCCAGTCTCCGTTTATTCCGCAGCTCCTGTTTTGAGTTACAAATGTGAGCAACTGCACCGGTATCGAATACCCAGGAGCTACTACGAGTGCTGGTAAGGTACACATCAATAACATGTATATCATATATACCTTTGACGTTGCCGGCCTTCTTGTCTGCTAAATATTTGGGGCAGTTCCGCTTCCAGTGACCCATTCCCTTGCAATAAAAGCACTCTGTTTCAGGCTTGGGTCCATACTTTGGCTTCTTCCCGGCAACAGGCTTGCCAGGCGCGGCAACTCCCTTGCCGTCCTTCTTGAAGTTCTTCTTACCCTTGCCTTTCTTGAACTTAGTGGTTTTATTGACCATCAACACTTGATGTTCTTTCTTGATGTCCACCTCCGCTGATTTCAGCATCGAATACACCTCGGGAATGGACTTCTCCATCCCCTGCATATTGAAGTTCAACACGAAGCTCTTGAAGCTTGGTGGGAGCGACTGGAGGATTCTGTCAACGACCGCTTCATCTGGGAGATTCATTCCCAGCTGAGACAAGCGGTTGTGCAATCCTGAAATCTTGAGGATGTGCTCACTGACAGAATTGTTCTCCTCCATCTTACAGCTGTAGAATGCGTCGGAGACATCATATCTCTCGACTCGGGCATGAGCTTGGAAAACCATTTTCAGCTCTTCGAACATCTCATATGCTCCGTGGTGCTCAAAACGTTTTTGGAGCCCCGACTCTAAGCTGTAAAGCATGCCGCACTGAACCAGGGAGTAATCATCACAACGCGACTGCCAAGCGTTCATAACGTCTTGGTTTGCCGGGGCGGGAGCGTCACCTAGCGGTGCTTCTAGGACATAAGTTCTCTTGGCTGCTATGAGGATAATCCTCAGGTTACGGACCCAATCCGTATAGTTGCTACCATCGTCTTTCAGCTTGGTTTTCTCTAGGAACGCGTTGAAGTTGAGGGAAACCTGAGCGTGGGCCATTTGATCTACAAGAGATATTGTAAAGAATTTAGACTATGTTCATGATAATTAAGTTCATCTTAATCAAATTTTAATGAACTCCCACTCAGAATGACATCTCTCTAGTCATCTTAAGTGATACACGATCCGAATCGACTAGCCCGTGTCCGATCATCACGTGAGACGGACTAGTCATCAACGGTGAACATCTTCATGTTGATCGTATCTTCTATACGACTCGTGTTCGACCTTTCGGTCTTCCGTGTTCCGAGGCCATGTCTGTACATGCTAGGCTCGTCAAGTGAACCCTAAGTGTATCGCGTGTGTAAATCTGTCTTACACCCGTTGTATGCGAACGTTAGAACCTATCACACCCGATCATCACGTGGTGCTTCGGAGCAACGAACTTTAGCAACGGTGCACAGTTAGGGGAAACACAATACTTGAAATTTTAGTGAGAGATCATCTTATTTACTACCGTCATTCTAAGTAAACAAGATGCATAAACATGATAAACATCACATGCAATCAATTAAAGTGACATGATATGGCCAATATCATCTTGCTCCTTGGATCTCCATCTTCGGGGCACCATGATCATCTTGTCACCGGCTCGACACCATGATCTTCATCATCATGAACTCCATCATCGTGTCTTGAAGAAGTCGTCACGCCAACTATTACTTCTACTACTATAGCTAACGTTTAGCAATGAAGTAAAGTAATTACATGGCGTTATTCAGTGACACGCAGGTCATACAATAATTAAGACAACTCCTATGGCTCCTGCCGGTTGTCAAGTTCATCGACATGCAAGTCGTGATTCCCTATTACAAAAACATGATCAATCTCATACATCACATATATCATTCATCACATCTTCGTTCTTGGCCATACCACGTCACAAAACACATGCTGCAAAAACAAGTTAGACGTCCTCTAATTGTTGTTGCAAGTTTTACGTGGCTTCTATAGGATTTCTAGCAAGAACGTTTCTTACCTACGCCAAAACCACAACGTGATTTTTCAACTTCTATTTACCCTTCACAAGGACCCTTTTCATCGAATCCGATCCGACTAAAGTAGGAGAGACAGACACCCGCCAGCCACCTTATGCATCTAGTGCATGTCTGTCGGTGGAACCAGTCTCACGTAAGCGTACGTGTAAGGTCGGTCCGGGCCGCTTCATCCCACAATACCGCCGAATCAAGATTGACTAGTAACGGTAAGAAAGTTGAACAAGATCATACGCCCACAACTGCTTTGTGTTTACTCGTGCAAGATGCTACGCATAAAACCTAGGCTCTGATACCACTGTTGGGGAACGTAGCATAATTCAAAAAATTTCTACGTCTTCACCAAGATCCAACTATGGATGCATCTAGCAACGAGCAAGTAAGAGTGCATCTACATACCGTTATGAAGATTGCGTGCGGAAGCTTTCAACGAAGCAAGGATGAAGTAGTCGTACTCTTCACGTTCTTCGTCACCGATGATCTAGCGCCGAACGGACGGCACCTCCGCGTTCAACACACGTACGGTGCAGCAACGTCACCTCCTTCTTGATCCAGCAAGGGGGGAGGAGAAGTCGTCAGAGATCCGGCAGCACGACGGCGTGATGACGGATGCAGTGGAGATCGCAGCAGGGCTTCGCCGGGCGCCCTGCGTGGGAGTTGGGAGGTGTGACGGGAGGGGGAGAGGCGCCAGGGCTGAGGTGCGGCTGCCCTCTCCCCCCACATATATATATGGGCCAGGGGGGGCGCCTGGACCCCCTGCAGATCCAATCTGCAAGGGGGCGGCGGCCAAGGGGGGTTCCTTGCCCCCCAAGGCAAGTGGAGCCCCCCTCCCCTTTAGGGTTTTAACCCTAGGCGCAGGGGGGGTGGGCCTCCCTTAGTGGTGCGCCAGCTCAGAGGGCTGGACACATCCCCTCGCGGCCTAGGGGCCCCACCGAGATGGGTGGCCCCACCCGGTGGACCCCCGGGGCCCCTCCGGTGGTCCCGGGACGCTCTCGGTGACCCCGGATATCACCCGTTGGCCGAAACTGGACTTCCCATATATCAATCTTTACCTCCGGACCATTCCGGAACTCCTCGTGACGTCCGGGATCTCATCCGGGACTCCGAACAACTTTCGGGTTTCCACGTGCATTTATCTCTACGACCCTAGCGTTACCAAACCTTAAGTGTGTAGACCCTACGGGTTCGGGAGACACGTAGACATGACCGAGACCACTCTCTGGTCAATAACCAACAACGGGATCTGGATACCCATGTTGGTTCCCACGTGTTCCTCGATGATCTTCATCGGATGAACCACTGTGTCAAGGATTCACTCAATCCCGTATGTTATTCCCTTTGTCCATCGGTACGGTACTTGCCCGAGATTCGATCGTCGGTATCCCCGATACCTTGTTCAATCTCGTTATGGCAAGTCTCTTTACTCGATCCGTAATCCATCATCCCGTGACTAACTACTTAGTCACATTGAGCTCATTATGATGATGTCTTACCGAGTGGGCCCAGAGGTACCTCTCCGTCATACGGAGTGACAACATCCCAGTCTCGGTTCGTACCAACTCAACAGACACTTTCGGAGATACCCGATGCGTACCTTTATAGCCACCCAGTTACGTTGTGACGGTTGGCACACCCAAAGTACTCCTACGGTATCCGGGAGTTGTACAACCTCATGGTCTAAGGAATAAATACTTGACACCGAAAAGCTTATGCATTATGAACTATACGATCTCGTGTTATGCTCAAGTTTGGGTCTTGTCCATCACATCATTCTCCTAATGATGTGATCCCGTTATCACCGACATCTCATGTCCATGGTCAGGAAACCGTGACGATCTGTTGATCAACGAGCTGGTAACTAGAGGCCTACCAGGGACTCATTGTGGTCTATGTATTCACACATGTATCGCTATCTCCGTACAATACAATTCAAGCATGAATAACAGACAATTATCATGAACAAGGAGATATAATAATAATGCTTTTATTATTGCCTCTAGGGCATATCTCCAACAATGATAAGGACAGGAAAAGGTTTCCAAAAAGTTTGAAGACAATTGGACAAAGATAAATAGCACTTGTTTCGCAAAGTGCCATTTAGGACAGAATAAGAGAAGGAATATTTGGGAATTAATTTTGAACATGGCAAGGAAAAGTTTTGCCATATTTGATGAACATACGACCCATAAAATTTATGAGAATTATTTGGGAATTTTAGGAGGGACAGAAATATAGGTTGCTTCACAACCTAGGGCACAGAGGGTTGTTCCTTTAATAGAAAATGGAATATTCCCTAGCAAAAGAATATTGGGGTTGGGCCAAGATGAAAATGACAAGGTCTTGGGATGGATATGTGGATGACAAGTTGATACGTCTCCAACGTATCTATGATTTTTGATTGTTCCATGCTATTATATTATCTATTTTGGATGTTTAATGAGCTTTAATATGCACTTTTATATTATTTTTGGGAATAGCCTACTAACCAAACGCCCAGTGCAAATTGCTTTTTTTTTGTGCCTATTTTAGTGTTTCGCAGAAAATGAATATCAAACGGAATCCGAACGGAATGAAACCTTCGCGAGGATCGTTTTTGGAACAAACGCAATCCACGAGACTTGGAGTGGACGTCAAGGAAGCAACGAGGCGGCCACGAGGCAGGAGGGCGCGCCCAGGGGTGGTAGGCGTGCCCCCACCCTTGTGGGCCCCTCGTAGCTTCACCGACATACTTCTTTCACCTATATATACTCATATACCCTGAAAACATCCGAGAGCACCACGAAACCCTATTTCCACCGCCGCAACCTTCTGTACCCGTGAGATCCCATCTTGGGGCCTTTTCCGGCGCTTCGCCGGAGGGGGAATCAATCACAGAGGGCTTCTACATCAACACCATAGCCTCTCCGATGATGTGTGAGTAGTCTACCACAGACCTTCTAGTCCATAGTTATTAGCTAGATGGCTTCTTCTCTCTCTTTGGATCTCAATACAAAGTTCTCCTCGATCTTCTTGGAGATCTATTCGATGTAATACATTTTGCGGTGTGTTCGTCGAGATCCGATGAATTGTGGGTTTATGATCAAGATTATCTATGAACAATATTTGATTCTTCTTTGAATTCTTATATGCATGATTTAATATCTTTGCAAGTCTCTTTGAATTATCAGTTTAATTTGGCATACTAGATTGATCTTTCTTGCAATGGGAGAAGTGCTTAGCTTTGGGTTCAATTTTGTGGTGTCCTTTCTGATGTCTACTACACAACCTTCTTCTTGTAGACGTTGTTGGGCCTCCAAGTGCAGAGGTTTGTAGGTCAGTAGCAAATTTCCCTCCAGTGGATGACCTAAGGTTTATCAATCCGTGGGAGGCGTAGGATGAAGATGGTCCCTCTCAAACAACCCTGCAACCAAATAACAAAGAGTCTCTTGTGTCCCCAACACACCCAATACAAAGGTAAATTGTATAGGTGCACTAGTTCGGCGAAGAGATGGTGATACAAGTGCAATATGGATTTTAGATATAGGCTTTTGTAATCTGAAAATATAAAAACAGCAAGGTAGAAAGTGGTAAAAGTGAGCATAAACGGTATTGCAAAGTTAGGAAACAAGGCCTAGGGTTCATACTTTCACTAGTGCAAGTTCTCTCAACAAGGACAACATAATTGGATCATATTACTAGCCCTCAACATGCAACAAAGAGTCACTCCAAAGTCACTAATAGCGGAGAAAAATGAAAAGATTATTGTAGGGTACGAAACCACCTCAAAGTTATTCTTTCTGATCGATCTATTCAAGAGTCCGTAGTAAAATAACACGAAGCTATTCTCTCTGTTCGATCCATCATAGAGTTAGTACTAGAATAACACCTTAAGATACAAATCAACCAAAACCCTAATGTCACCTAGATACTCCATTGTCACCTCAAGTATCCGTGGGCATGATTATGCGATATGCATCACACAATCTCAAATTCATCTATTCAACCAACACAGAGAACTTCAAAGAGTGCCCCAAAGTTTCTACCGGAGAGTCAAGACGAAAACGTGTGCCAATCCCTATGCATAAGTTCACAAGGTCACTAAACCTGCAAGTTGATCACAAAAACATACATCAAGTAGATCACGTGATATCCCATTGTCACCACAGATAAGCACATGCAAGACATACATCAAGTGTTCTCAAATCCTTAAAGACTCAATCCGATAAGATAACTTCAAAGGGAAAACTCAATCCATTACTAGAAGATAGAGGGGGAGAAGCATCATAATATCCAACTATAATAGCAAAGCTCGCGATACATCAAGATCGTGCCATCTCAAGAACACGAGAGAGAAAGAGAGATCAAACACATAGCTACTGGTACATACCCTCAGCCCCGAGGGTGAACTACTCCCCCCTCGTCATGGAGAGCGTCGAGATGATGAAGATGGCCACCGGAGAGGGATTTCCCCCTCCGGCAGGGTGCCAGAACGGGTCTAGACTGGTTTTCGGTGGCAACGGAGGCTTTTGGCGGCGGAACTCCCGATCTAGGTTATTTTCTGGAGGTTTCTATATATATAGGTGGTGTGGAGTCGGGGACAAGTAAAGGAGGTCTCCGGGCTGTCCACGAGGCACTTCTGGTCCTCCTCCGGTACTCTCTGGTCTTCTTCTGGTCCAAAAACGTCCTCCGTTGAGTTTCAGGTCAATTGGGCTCCGTTTGATATTCCTTTTCTGCGATACTAAAAAACAAGGGGAAAACGACAACTGGCACTGGTCTCTGGGTTAATAGGTTAGTCCCAAAAATCATATAAAAGTGTATATAAAAGCCCATAAAACATCCTAGAAGGATAATATAATAGCATGGAACAATCAAAATTTATAGATACGTTGGGGATGTATCAAGCATCCCCAAGCTTAATTCCTGCTCGTCCACGAGTAGGTAAATGATAAAAACAGAATTTTTGATGTGGAATGCTAACCAACATAATTCTCAATGTAATTTTCTTTATTGTGGCATGAATGTTCAGATCCGAAAGATCCAAGACAAAAGTCTATATTGACATAAGAATAATAATACTTCAAGCATACTAACAAAGCAATCATGTCTTCTCAAAATAACATGGCCAAAGAAAGTTATCCCTACAAAATCATATAGTCTGGCTATGCTCTATCTTCATCACACAAAATATTCATATCATGCACAACCCCGGTTTCAGCCAAGCAATTGTTTTACACTTCAATCTTTTCAAACTTTTCAACTTTCACGCATTACATGAGCGTGAGCCATGGATATAGCACTAGAGGTGGAATGGAGTGGTGGTTGTGGAGAAGACAAAAGAGGAAGATAGTCTCACATCAACTAGGTGTATAAATGGGTTATGGGGATGCCCATCAATAGATATCAATGTGAGTGAGTAGGGATTGCCATGCAACAGATGCACTAGAGCTATAAATGTATGAAATCTCAACAAAAGAAACTAAGTGGGTGTGCATCCAACTTGCTTGCTCACGAAGACCTAGGGCATTTGAGGAAGCCCATCGTTGGAATATACAAGCCAAGTTCTATAATGAAAATTCCCACTAGTATATGAAAGTGATAAAACAAGAGACTCTCTATCATGAAGATTATGGTGCTACTTTGAAGCACAAGTGTGGAAAAGGATATTAGCATTGTCCATTCTCTCTATTTCTTGGAGGGGCTATTTTTTTCTTTTTAGCCCCCCTCTCTCTTTTTTTGGACCATCTCCCTTTTTTTGGCCTTTCTCTCTCTTTTTTTGTTTCCTCACATGGGACAATGCTCTAATAATGAAGATCAATACACTTTTATTTACTTACAACCCAAAGATTACAACTCGAAGCTAGAACAAAATATGACTCTAAGTGAATGCCTCCGGCGGTGTACCAGGATGTGCAATGAATCAAGAGTGACATGTGTGAATGAATTGTGAATGGTGGCTTTGCCACAAATACGATGTCAACTACATGATCATGCATGGCAATATGACAATATGAAGCGTGTCATAATAACGGAACGGTGGAAAGTTGCATGGAAATATATCTCAGAATGGCTATGGAAATGCCATGATAGGTAGGTATGGTGGCTGTTTTGAGGAAGGTATATGGTGGGTGTAAGGTACCGACGAAAGTTACGCGGTACAAGATAGGCTAGCAATGGTGGAAGGGTGAGAGTGTGTATAATCTATGGACTCAACATTAGTCATAAAGAACTCATATACTTATTGAAAAAATCTACGAGTTATCAAAACAAAGTATTCAACGCATGCTCCTAGGGGAAGGGTTGGTAGGAGTTAACCATCGCGTGATCCCGACCTCCACACAAAGGATGACACTCAATAAATAAATCGTGCTCCAACTTCATCACATAACGGTTCACCATACGTGCATGCTACGGGAATCACAAACTTTAGCACAAGTGTTTCTCAAATTCACAATTACTCCACTAGCATGACTCTAATATCACCATCCTCATATCTCAAAACAATCATCAAGTATCAAACTTCTCATAGTATTCAATGCACTTTATATGAAAGTTTTTACTATACCCATCTTGGATGCCTATCATATTTGGACTAATTTTATAGCCAAAGCAAATTACCATGTTGTTCTAAAGTACTATCAAAATAATTTAAGTGAAGCATGAGAGTTCATCTATTTCTTCAAAATAAAACCACCGCCGTGCTCTAAAAAGATGTAAGTGAAGCACTAGAGCAAACAACAAACTACTCCAAAAGATATAAGTGAATATCAATGAGTAGTTGAATAATTAATTAACTATGTGAACACTCTCTAATATTTAATAATTTCAGATCTTGGGATATTATTCAAACAGAAAGCAAAACAAATTAATACAAAATGATGCTCCAAGCAAAACACATATCATGTGGTGAATAAAAATATAGCATCGAGTAAAGTTACCGATAGACGAAGACGAAGGAGGGGATGCCTTCCCGGGGCATTCCCAAGCTTAGGCTCTTAGTTGTCCTTATATTTTACCTTGGGGTGCCTTGGGCATCCCCAAGATTAGGCTCTTGCCACTCCTTATTCCATAATCCATCGAATCTTTACCCAAAACTTGAAAACTTCACAACAGAAAACTCAACAGAAAACTCATAAGCTCCGTTAGTATAAAAAAAATAAAACCACCACTTAGGTACTATTGTGAACTCATTCTAAATTCATATTGGTGTAATATCTACTGTATTACAACTTATCGATGGTTCATACCCTCCGATACTACTCATAGATTCATCAAAATAAGCAAACAACACAGAGAAAACAGAATCTGTCAAAAACAGAATAGTCTGTAGCAATCTGTAACTTTCGAATACTTCTGTAACTCTAAAAATTCTGAAATAAATTGGTGGACGTGAGGAATTTGTCTATTAATCATCTGCAAAAGAATCAACTTCAAAGCACTCTCCAGTAAAAAATGGTAGCCAATCTCGTGAGCGCTAAAGTTTCTGTTTTTTTACAGCATGATCGCATAAACTTTACACAAGTCTTCCCAAAGGTTCTACTTGGCACAAACACTAATTAAAACACAAAACCACATCTAAACAGAAGCTAGATGCAATATTTATTCCTAAACAGAAGTAAAAGCAAATAAAATTGGGTTGCCTCCCAACAAGCGCTTTTCTTTAACGCCCCTAGCTAGGCACAACGATTTCAATGATGCTCACATAAAAGATAAGAATTGAAACATAAATAGATCATCATGAAGAATATAACTAGCACATTTAAGTCTAACCCACTTCCTATGCATAGGGATTTTGTGAGGAAACAACTTATGGGAACAATAATCAACTAGCATAGGAAGGGAAAACGAGCATAACTTCAAGATTTTAAGCACATAGAGAGGAAACTTGATATTATTCCAATATGTAGAAGCATATAATCCTCTCTCATAATAATTTTCATTAGCATCATGAATGAATTCAACCATATAACCAGCACATAAAGCATTCTTTTCATGATCTACTTGCATAGAAATTTTACTACTCTCCACATAAGCAAAATTCTTCTCATTGATAGTAGTGGGAGCAAATTCAACGAAATAATTATCATGTGAGGCATAATCCAATTGAAAACTAAAATCATGATGACAAGTTTCATGGTTATAATTATTCTTAATAGCATACAAGTCATCACAATAATCATCATAGATAGCAACTTTGTTCTCATAATCAATTGGAATCTCTTCCGAAATAGTGGATTCATCACTAAAAAAAGTCACGACCTCTCCAAATCCACTTTTATCGATATAATCATCATAAATAGGAGGCATGCTTTAATCATAATAAATATTCTCATCAAAACTTGGGGGGACAAAATATCATCTTTATCAAACATAGCATCCCCAAACTTGTGGTTTTTCATATTATTAGCATCATGGGTATTTAAAGAATTCATACTAACAACATTGCAATCATCCTCATCATGCACATATTTTATGCCAAGCATTCTATGTAATTCCTCTTCTAGTACTTGAGCAGAATTTTCCTTCCCATCATTTTCATGAAAGATATTAAAAAGATGAAGCATATGAGGTAACCTTAATTCCATTTTTTGTAGTTTTCTTTTATAAACTAAGCTAGTGATAAAACAAGAAACTAAAATATTCGATTACAGGATCTAAAGATATACCTTCAAGCACTAACCTCCCCGGCAACGGCGCCAGAAAAGAGCTTGATGTCTACTACGCAACCTTCTTCTTGTAGACGTTGTTGGGCCTCCAAGTGCAGAGGTTTGTAGGACAGTAGCAAATTTCCATCAAGTGGATGACCTAAGGTTTATCAATCTGTGGGATGCGTAGGATAAAGATGGTCTCTCCCAAACAAACCTGCAACCAAATAACAAAGAGTCTCTTGTGTCCCCAACACACCCAATACAATGGTAAATTGTATAGGTGCACTAGTTCGGCGAAGAGATGGTGATACAAGTGCAATATGGATGGTAGATATAGGTTTTTGTAATCTGAAAATATAAAAACAGCAAGGTAGCAAGTGGTAAAAGTGAGCGTAAACGGTATTGCAATGCTAGGAAACAAGGCCTAGGGTTCATACTTTCACTAGTGCAAGATCTCTCAACAAGGATAACATAATTTGATCATATTACTAGCCATAAACATGCAACAAAGAGTCACTCCAAAGTCACTAATAGCGGAAAACAAACGAAGATATTATTGTAGGGTACGAAACCACCTCAAAGTTATTCTTTCTGATCGATCTATTCAAGAGTCCATAGTAAAATAACACGAAGCTATTCTTTCTGTTCGACCCATCATAGAGTTCGTACTAGAATAACACCTTAAGATACAAATCAATCAAAACCCTAATGTCACCTAGATACTCCATTGTCACCTCAAGTATCCGTGGGCATGATTATACGATATGCATCACACAATCTCAGATTCATCTATTCAACCAACACAAAGAATTTCAAAGAGTGCCCCAAAGTTTCTACCGGAGAGTCAAGACGAAAACGTGTGCCAACCCCTATGCACAAGTTCACAAGGTCACTGAACCCGCAAGTTAATCACCAAAACATACATCAAGTAGATCACGTGATATCCCATTGTCACCACAGATAAGCACATGCAAGACATACATGAAGTGTTCTCAAATCCTTAAAGACTAATCCGATAAGATAACTTCAAAGGGAAAACTCAATCCATTACAAGAAGATAGAGGGGGAGAGGCATCATAAGATCCAACTATAATAGCAAATCTTGCGATACATCAAGATCGTGCCATCTCAAGAACACGAGAGAGAGAGAGATCAAACACATAGCTACTGGTACATACCCTCATCCCCGAGGGTGAACTACCACCGCTCGTCATGGAGAGCGCCGGGATGATGAAGATTGCCACCGGAGAGGGATTCCCCCCTCCAGCAGGGTGCCAAAACGGGTCTAGATTGGTTTTCGGTGGCAACAGAGGTTTTTGGCGGCAGAACTCCCGATCTAGGTTATTTTTTGGAGGTTTCTATATATATATGAGGTGTTGGAGTCGGGGACAAGTAAAGGGGGTCTCCGGGCTGTCCACGAGGCAGGGGGCGCGCCCCCACCCTCGTGGGCAGCCTATGGATCTTCTGGTCCTCCTCCGGTACTCTCTGGTCTTCTTCTGGTCCAAAAACGTCCTCCGTTGATTTTCAGGTCAATTGGGCTCCGTTTGATATTCCTTTTCTGCGATACTAAAAAACAAGGGAAAAACAGCAACTGGCATTGGGCTCTGGGTTAATAGGTTAGGCCCAAAAATCATATAAAAGTTTATATAAAAGCCCATAAGACATCCTAGAAGGATAATATAATAGCATGGAACAATCAAAATTTATAGATACGTTGGAGACGTATCACTTTCCCAGTGACAGCAGGGGCAGCAAGGCACGTATTTTATTGTTGCCATCGAGGATAAAAAGATGGGGTTTATATCATATCGCTTGAGTTTATCCCTCTACATCATGTCATCTGGCTTAATGCGTTACTCTGTTCTTATGAACTTAATACTCTAGATGCATGCTGGATAGCAGTCGATGTGTGGAGTAATAGTAGTAGATGCAGATTCGTTTCGGTCTACTTGACACAGACGTGATGCCTATATACATGATCATGCCTAGATATTCTCATAACTATGTGCTTTTCTATCAATTGCTCGGCAGTAATTTGTTCACCCACCATAAAATATGCTATCTTGAGAGAAGGCATTAGTGAAACCTATGCCCCCCCCCGGGTCTATTTTCCATCATATTAATCTCCCGGCAACTAGCTATTTTTATCGTAGTTTATTTTGCAATCTTTACTTTTCAATCTATACAACAAAAATACAAAAAATATTTATCTTATTATCTCTATGAGATCTCACTTTTGCAAGTGGTCGTGAAGGGATTGACAACTCCTTTATCGTGCTGGTTGCAAAGTTCTTAATTGTTTGTGCAGGTACTAGAGATTTGCATGTAGTCTCGTACTGGATTGATACCTTGTTTCTCAAAAACTGAGGGAAATACTTACGCTACTTTGCTGCATCACCCTTTCCTCTTCAAGGGAAAACCAACGCATGCTCAAGAGGTAGCAGGAAGGATTTATGGCGCCGTTGCCGGGGAGATCTACGCACAATTCAAGACATACCAAGTACCCATCACAAACTCTTATCCGTCGCATTACATTATTTGCCATTCGCCTCTCATTTTCCTCTCCCCCACTTCACCTTCTTCGCCTTTTTTTCGTTCGCCTTTCTGTTTGCTTGTGTTGCCATGTGCCCTCTATTATCTTGCATCTTTGCTTGCTAAATTATGGATCCTCATCCACTAGCTAATCTTTTTACAAGACCCAATTATGTTGAACCTATTACTAGTGAGTTGAGTGAACTAGATTATCTTTATGAGATTTTGCTTGAAATTCGTGAATCTGAAATTTGTGATGAAGTGTTGAAAGAAGACATTTATGAAGCGATTCATGATAGTTCCTTCAATGAAAAGCATGATTGCAATGATGTTATTATAAATCCTATTAATGTCAATTGTGTTAATGATATGCAAAACCCTAAGCTTGGGGATGCTTATTTTACTATGCCCACTACTTGTTGCAATGAGCATGATTGGGGTGGTTCTTCTTATGATCTTAAAAATTTATTTAATCCCCATGATGAATGTAAGATTGATAATAATTTTTGCAATAATATTAAAAGTGGGTTTGGAAGAGTGTCAACTTTAGATCCCATATATTCGGAGAATGCTCAATCTTATGAAATTTTTGGTAAAAGTGGTTTTGGAGAGGTCATGACTTTAGTTAATGTTAATCCCACTATTTTGAAAGAGTGTCAACTTCGCATGCATGTGGACCATGTTGAGAATATGTTATGTGATAGCTATACTGTTGAATTTGCTTATGATCCTACGTGAAATTATTATGAGAGAGGAAAATATGGTTGTAGAAATTTTCATGTTACTAAATTACCTCTCGTTATGTTGAGATTGCTTTTGTTTCTTTCTTCTTCCTTGCATATGCTAGATCTTGTTTGTCTTGCTAATTTGTTTGCCTATAAAATTCCTATGCATAGGAATTATGTTAGACTTAGATGTGATTTTCACATGCTATATGATGCTCTCTTTGTGCTTCAATTCTTATCTTTCATGTCAGCATCATTGAATTCTCAAGCCTATCTTAATGGCTATAAAGAAAGATCTTGTTGGGAGGCAACCCATTTTTATTTTTGTTCCTTGCTTTTTGTTTCTGTTTATTAATAAATAATTCATCATGCTACTACTATGATTGTGTTTTGTGTTTAGTTAGTGTTTGTGCCAAGTAGAACCTTTGGGAAGACTTGGGTGAAGTCTTTGCGATCTTGCTGTAAAAAACAGAAACTTTTGCGCTCACGAGATTAGCTGCCATTTTTTATTAGAGAGTGATTTTCAGTTGATTATTTTTGCAAATGATTAATAGACAAATTCCTCATGTGCACCAATTTATTTCAGAATTTTTAGAGTTACAGAAGTATTCGGAAGTTACAGATTACTACAGATTGTTCTGTTTTTGACAGATTCTGTTTTGCGTGTGTTGTTTGCTTGTTTTGATGAATCTATGGCTAGTATCGGGGGGTATGAACCATATAGAAGTTGGAATACAGTAGGTTTAACACCAATGTAAATAAAGAATGAGTTCATTACAATACCTTAAAGTGGTGGTTTGTTTTCTTATACTAACCGAGCTCATGAGATTTTCTGTTGAGTTTTGTGTTGTGAAGTTTTCAAGTTTTTGGGTGAAGATTTGATGGATTTTGGAATAAGGAGTGGGAATATCCTAACCTTGGGGATGACCAAGGCACCCCAAGGTAAAATTCAAGGACAACCAAAAGCCTAAGCTTGGGGATGCCCTCCGGGGCATCCCCTCTTTCGTCTTCGTCCATCGGTAACTTTACTTGAGACTATATTTTGATTCACCACATGATATGTGTTTTGCTTGGAGCGTCTTGTATGATTTGAGTCTTTGCTTTTTAGTTTACCACAATCATCCTTGCTGTACACACCTTTTGGGAGAGACACACATGAATCGGAATTTATTAGAATACTCTATGTGCTTCACTTATATCTTTTGAGCTAGATAATTTTGCTCTAGTACTTAACTTATATCTTTTAAAGCACGGTGATGGTTTTATTTTATAGAAATTATTGATCTCTCATGCTTCACTTATATTATTTTGAGAGTCATTTAGAACAGCATGGTAATTTGCTTTGGCTATAAAATTAGTCCTAATATGATAGGCATCCAAGATGGGTATAATAAAAACTTTCATATAAAGTGCATTGAGTTCTATGAGAAGTTTGATACTTGATGATCGTTTTGAGATATGAGGATGGTGATATTAGAGTCATGCTAGTAGCTTAGTTGTGAATTTGAGAAATACTTGTGTTGAGGTTTGCAAGTCCCGTAGCATGCATGTATGGTAACTGTTGTGTGAGAAATTTGAAGCATGAGGTATTTCTTTGATTGTCATCCTTTGTGTGGAGGTTGGGATCGCGCGATGGTTAACTCCTACCAACCCTTCCCCTAGGAGCATGCGTGTAGTACTTTTTTTGATGACTTGTAGATTTTTGCAATAAGTATGTGAGTTCTTTATGACTAATGTTGAGTCCATGGAGTATACACACTCTCACCCTTCCACCATTGCTAGTCTCTCTATTACCGCGCAACTTTCCCCGGTATCATAAACCCACCATATACCTTCCTCAAAACAACCACCATACAATTATGGCATTTCCATAGCCATTCCGAGATATATTTCCATGCAACATTCCACCGTTCCGTTTATTATGACACGTTTCATCATTGTCATATTGCCTTGCATGATCATGTAGTTGACATCGTATTTGTGGCAAAGCCACCCTTCATAATTTTTTCATACATGTCACTCTTGATTCATTGCAAATCCCGGTACACCGCCGGAGGCATTCACATAGAGTCATATTTTGTTCTAGCATTGAGTTGTAATTCTTGAGTTGTAAGTAAATAAAAGTGTGATGATCTTCATTATTAGAGCATTGTCCCAGTGAGGAAAGGATGATGGAGACTATGATTCCCCCACAAGTCGGGATGAGACTCCAGACGAAAAAAAGAAGAAAAAAAGGCCATAAAAAGAGAAAAAAGGAGAAAAAGCCCAAACTAATAATTAAAAATGAGAGAAAAAGAGATAATGGGGCAATGCTACTATCATTTTTCCATACTTGTGCTTCAAAGTAGCACCATGACCTTCATGACAGAGAGTCTCTTGTTTTGTCACTTTCATATACCAGTGGGAATTTTCATTATAGAACTTGGCTTGTATATTCCAACAATGGGCTTCCTCAAATGCCCTAAGTCTTCGTGAGCAAGCAAGTGGGATGCACACCCACTTAGTTTCTTTTGTTGAGCTTTCATACATTCATAACTCTAGTGCATCTGTTGCATGGCAATCCCTACTCACCCACATTGATATCTATTGATGGGCATCTCCATAGCCCATTGATACGCCTAGTTGTTGTGAGACCATCTTCCTCCTTTTTATCTTCTCCACAACCACCATTCTATTCCACCTATAGTGCTATATCCATGACTCACGCTCATGTATTGCGTGAAAGTTGAAAAAGTTTGAAAAAATAGAAGTATGAAACAATTGCTTGGCTGAAACCGAGGTTGTGCATGATTTGAATATTTTGTGTGACAAAGATGGGGCATAGCCAAACTATATGATTTTGTAGGGATGAACTTTCTTTGGCCATGTTATTTTGAGAAGACATAATTGCTTTGTTAGTATGCTTGAAGTATTATTACTCTTATGTCAATATTAAACTTTTGTCTTGAATCTTTCGGATCTGAACATTCATGCCACAATAAAGAAAATTACATTGAAAATTATGTTAGGTAGCATTCCACATCTAAAATTCTGTTTTTATCATTTACCTACTCGAGGACGAGCAGGAATTAAGCTTGGGGATGCTTGATACGTCTCCAACGTATCTATAATTTTTGATTGTTCCATGATATTATATTATCTGTTTTGGATCTTTAATGGGCTTTAATATGCACTTTTATATTATTTTTGGAACTAACCTACTAACCAAAGGCCCAGTGCAAATTGCTGTTTTTTTTGCATATTTCAGTGTTTCGCAGAAAAGGAATATCAAACAGAATGAAACCTTCGCGAGGATCGTTTTTGGAACAAACGCAATCCAGGAGACTTGGAGTGGACGTCAAGGAAGCAACGAGGCGGTCACGAGGCAGGAGGGCGCGCCCAGGGGGTAGTTGCGCCCCCACCCTCATGGGCCCCTCGTAGCTCCACCGACATACTTCTTTCGCCTATATATACTCATATACCCTGAAAACATCTGAGAGCACCATGAAACCCTATTTCCACCACCGCAACCATTCTGTACCCGTGAGATCCCATCTTGGGGCCTTTTCCGGCACTCCGCCGGAGGGGGAATCGATCACGGATGGCTTCTACATCAACACCATAGCCTCTTCGATGATGTGTGAGTAGTCTACCACATACCTTCGGGTTCATAGTTATTAGCTAGATGGCTTCTTCTCTCTCTTTGGATCTCAATACAAATTTCTCCTCGATCTTCTTGGAGATCTATTCGATGTAATACTTTTTGCGGTGTGTTTGTCGAGATCTGATGAATTGTGGGTTTATGATCAAGATTATCTATGAACAATATTTGATTATTCTCTGAATTCTTATATGCATGATTTAATATCTTTGCAAGTTTCTCCGAATTATGAGTTTGGTTTGGCCCACTAGATTGATCTTTCTTGCAATGGGAGAAGTGCTTAGCTTTGGGTTCAATCTCACGGTGTCCTTTCCTAGTGACAGCAGGGGCAACAAGGCACGTATTGTATTGTTGCCATCGAGGATAAAAAGATGGGGTTTATATCATGTCGCTTGAGTTTATCCCTCTACATCATGTCATCTTGCTTAATGCGTTACTCTGTTCTTATGTACTTAATACTCTAGATGCATGTTGGATAGCATTCGATGTGGGGAGTAATAGTAGTAGATGCAGAATCATTTCGGTTTACTCGACATGGACGTGATGCCTATATACATGATCATGCCTAGATATTCTCATAACTATGCGCTTTTCTATCAATTGCTCGGCAGTAATTTGTTCACCCACCGTAAAATATGCTATGTTGAGAGAAGCCACTAGTGAAACCTATGGCCCCCGGGCCTATTTTCCATCATATTAATCTCCCGTCAACTAGCTATTTTTATCGTAGTTTATTTTGCAATCTTTACTTTTCAATCTAAACAACAAAAATACCAAAAATATTTATCTTATTATCTCTATCAGATCTCACTTTTGCAAGTGGTCGTGAAGGGATTGACAACCCCTTTATCGTGTTGGCTGCAAGGTTCTTAATTGTTTGTGCAGGTACTAGGGATTTGCGTATAGTCTCCTACTGGATTGATACCCTGGTTCTCAAAAACCGAGGGAAATACTTACGCTACTTTGCTGCATCACCCTTTCCTCTTCAAGGTAAAACCAACGCATGCTCAAGAGGTAGCATAAGCCACTCTGGAAAGAAGGAAGAGGCCATCTTCTTCAGTTTCCAGACCACATAGCCACAGAAAAAGAAAACTCAAGCAAAAATCTCAGAAAATCAAAAGAAAAAAGAAAGGGCTAAAAATCAGGCTGTGACAATGGAGTCCGAGCGCAGCCGTCCACGGGCCTCTTCCCACGCGCGGCGGAGCGCAAGCCGGACGACCATCTCCTCCTCGGGGCTGCCCTGGATGAGTTCGGGGTTGATTGATCTAGAGGTGAAGGACTCAGATCCGCTGCCCGCCATGTCAGAGATGACCGGAAGAAGTCGGAGACGAGCTTGGGTGGCGAATGGGGTGTGGAGGGGAGGGGAGTGAAGTGGCTTGGGTTTGGTCCGGCGAGCAGATGGGGAGGATTTTATGTGGGGTCGGGTAGGCCAGCATGGGTCGGGGCCGATGTGGTGGGAGTGCCTGGGTGCCCCATATTTGAGTGGTCCGTCTGGGCCAAAAAATCATTGCCAAACAGTGACTAGGCGGCCCGCGCGGGCGTATGAGACGGGTTTGAGAGGTCCGGCTATAAATGCTCTTACACTGCAAAGTGAGACTCTTGTCCAGGATTACTTCAGTACACATACTAAAGCGGGAAGAGTTCGATTATTCTGGGGTTTTTTGACTTGTTTTAAAAGGCACTATTTAGTTATGCAATACATATACTAAAATGGGAAGAGTTAGATTTTTCATTTTAATTTTACTTTTCTAAAAGTATTGTTCAGATATTTTTGCACTTCATTTCTCTCTCCCTCCTCCACCCCTTGCATTCTCATCATTCTCCCCCTCCTCCACCGCCCCATCCTTATATAGAGGATTAAGATTTAGGTTTTTTCTACACATCATTTCTGTCCACCAGCGTATCGATGGAGAGACGTTTAGATCATCTCCCGATCATTTTCAGTGATGGTGCTACACAGGCACAAAACAGTATATTTGCATGAACAATACCTCGTGGGAAAAATAAGTTCTTCACTGATTACTGTCTTTTTTACACCATGACATCAATGAACAGTACAACAACAATTTTACACCATGAGACTTGGCGCGGCTTGGTGCCTAGTGGGCCCCACGGCCTCCCCTTGTGTGCTCCCTTGGCTCCCTAGGTGTCTTCTGTCTAGAAAAAATCTACAAAAATTTTTGTGGCATTTGGATTTTATTTGATGTTGATATTTTCTGAAGTAAAATACAAGCAGAAAATAGCAATTGGCACTGGGCAATATGTCAATAGGTTAGTCCCCAAAAATGATATAAAGTTGGTAGAAAATGTATATAAAACATCCAATATTGATAATATAACAACATGGAACAATAAAAATTTATAGATACATTGGATACGTATCAATCCCATCTATGGACCTTTTCTGGCACTCTGCCGAAGGGGGATTTGATCACGGAGGGCATCTACATCAAACTTGCTGCCCCTCCGATGATGCGTGAGTAGTTTACCACAGACCTACAGGTCCATAACTAGTAGCTAGATGGCTTCTTCTCTCTCTAATCTTTAATACAATGTTATCCTTGATGTTCTTGGAGATCTATTCGATGTAATCTTCTTTTGGGGTGTGTTTGTTGAGATCCGATGAATCATGGGTTCATGAGCAAATTATCTATGAATATTATTTGAGTCTTCTTTGAACTCTCTTATGCATGATTTATATAACTTTGTATTTCTTTCAGATCTATTGATATGGTTTGGCCAATTAGATTGATTTTTCTTGCAATGGGAGAGGTGCTTTGTAATGGGTTCAATCTTGTGGTGCTCAATCCCAGTAACAGAAATGGACATGACACGTATTTGTATTGTTGCCATTAAGGATAAAAAGATGGGGTTTATTCATATTGATTGGATCTATCCCTCTACTTCATGTCATCTTGCTTAAGGCGTTACTCCCTTCTTGTTAATTTAATACACTAGATGCTTGCTCGATAGCGATCGATGTGTGGAGTAATAGAAGTAGATGCACACAAGAGTCGGTCTACTTGTCTCGAACGTGATCCCTATATACATGATCATTGCCTTGGATATCGTCATAATTATTTGCTTTTCTATCAATTGCTCAACAGTAATTTGTTCACCCACCGTATGCTCTCTTCGAGAGAGAAGCCTCTAGTGAAAACTATGCCCCCCGGGTCTATATTTATAATATTGCTTTCAGATCTATAAATTCGAAAAACACAAAAACACCTTGCTGCAATTTATTTAACTTTAATTTGTTTTGCTCTTTTATTTATTCTTATATCTATCACTATCAGATCTCATCATTGCAATTAACCGTGAAGGGATTGACAACCCCTTTATCACGTTGGGTGCAAGTATTTGTTTGTTTGTGTAGGTGCAATTGTTGGGTGCAAGAGTAGTTTCAGCAAAAAAATCGTTATTTCCTATTTACATATTCAAAAAAGGCCTCACTCAACATTTTCTATGACACTACACACCGTCGCAGAAAATGTGCATGCCTAGTGATCGCCAAATGTCACCTAAATTAGGCTACAACACAACCAAAATTGTCGAGGGTGCTATCCTAGGAGGAGTTAGCTAGTGGTGGTTTCGATCACAGAAAATTATTTTAGGCAACCTTTTCCTGTCACAAGGACTTTCATCACAAAAAAACACGCATTTTGTAGTGTGTTGTCATAGTCGTGTGATCTTTAATTAGGATCATTTTGGTGTTGGCAGCCCTAGACTTTAGCAATGTATGGCAAATGATGAAATTTGTGGGTGGTTGCAATAAATGTGTATTGTCACGGGGAACATATAGTATATATGTATAGCTTTGTCGACCAACTGTGCCATGTCTCTAGGTGTTCTAATATTAATATTAACCAATTTTCCTCCAACCAATCAATAGGGAAACTCGCTTTGGCTTTATTGATATATGGGGTGAAGGGAGTCAATCAATTAAAATGAAGAAAGTATCAATCAAGCCTATTAAAATGTAAATTGATGAACAACCTACCTATATCCAAACAATAAGATATGATAAATCAAACAAAAATTATATGTAAATCGAGTCCAGACTTAAAGTAACATTGACACAACAATTGCTTTTCCATATAGAAAATATAGATAGTTAGACATCCATTCTTAATTTGGATTTAAATCAAGTCCAATATTAATTAATATTGATGTATAATGGATCTATATCCATATACAAGATAGGTATGGATCAATCATTGATGGGATGTAAACGAAGTCCGTAGTTAATGAATATTAATTGAAAAAATGACTTTTATCCAGATTCAATAAAGAACGGTGCACTAGGTGACTACTCGTTAAATGTTGAGTGAATCGCCAGTACGATGCAATTAAAGCATTCCAAATATAGAATGGGGCTTAACTCTATATAAGGTTTGCTCTCCAAACAACATACATGTACATAAGGAATCCATGGTTACGAGTGCTTCATTGGAAGGAACACAATTCACCATACTAATGGGAGGTGATTATGTCATCATATTGGTCTTACTATGCTTTTTGTTCAATCCTTGCTACCTCACCTTGGTTGAATCAATAGACGCGGATGGCGATCTACAGATGAATGAGAGGGTAAAAATATTTTACTTTTAGCTTTGGATACATGCAACTCTTTGCCAGTTGGTTTATGTATTCAGCCCATTCTTGCAACTACTTGATCGCTTAATCTTCATTATTACTAATTTTTGTACTTATTTAGAACTATAGCTCATGTTCCCAACTAAAAATTTAGGACACCATAGGTAAAAACTTACTTATACTTTTTTAGATACTTTGTGTGTGTGTGTGTGTGTATATATATATATATATATATATATATATATATATATATATATATATATATATATATATATATATATATATATATATGCTAACTAACCATGAGCTTACATTTCCATTTGCAGAACACCACTCTTGTAAGACCTAAACCACTTCGGTTTCCTTGGAGAGCTAATTTCACGGATGAAGGCAGCAACATTATTTCTCATGTACTCTCTCTCCCTCCCCTCCCCTCCCTCTCTTAGTCACTACATATTTATATCTACCTTTTGATGTGTTAGATTTGGAATGCTTGTTCATTTCTGGGTGAACATTCACCATAAAAATATATCACTATGTATGCTACAACGACATGTGATAAATATAAAAGGAATGACATATCCAAATCATAGGAAAAGTTGTAGAAATCCACATTCATTAATGATCCGCCTGAATCATAGATTTGCAAGCTAAATCATGCATCACCACAAAAATGTGTAACTACATAGGAATGCCATAAAATATTGTGAAGAAAACTAGAAATGAGGCTAAAATAAATAAATATAAATTAGCTTCAAATGAGCATGAAAAAAATCCACACTGTAAATGTCTGGTAGGAAAACCTCGTACCACGGCCAATAAGGCACACCATCACTTGTTTATTATTTTGTGATCTATAGTTGTTCATGTTCTTCACTAATTTGATCTATACTTTTCTATCACTAGTATGCAATGTGGCACACCGAGCCAGGACAATTCTATGGCCTTCGAGCTGAAATGAGTATATGGGCTTCACCAAATCAACAAACCTCTCAAGAGTCTGGAGCATCCTTACAGATTTATTGTGAAGATGGAGGACAATACAACTTAATTCAAGTTGGATTCCACGTACAAACATGTCACTGATCCTTGTAAACTCAAGTGCTTTTGAGTAAACTACTATTTCATAATCTGGTTTTGCTTGCAGATTTCCCCCTCTTTGTACAACAACAGAGATATTCGCTTCTTTACATATTTGACTGTAAGTGCAACCAATGTCAGTGTAATAAGTTCTATATTATTGTTATCCACATATTATTTTCTGGTATTTTGTAGTAGTTAGAGGCATTATCGGTCTAAGTATAAGTCTCTTTACATAATAGTAATATATATTTCCTTTTTTATTTCTTAGAAGGACTTGAAATCCTAGGGGTTCTACAACTCACAATGCGCGGGATATGTACCTGCAAGTGGAGCGGAGCTGGTTCCTGGACAAGCCATTGCTCCTCCATCAGTTTATGGCATACAAGATCACTACATAAGGCTTAGCATCAACAAGGTACAACTTTCATCCTAGTCTAGACATTACTATGTCTACCCAAATTAATGATAAACCAAAATTAATGCAAAAATGCATGACTTGTTGATCTGCCAGGGCTGCATGGATAGAAGAAGTTAAAAATGAGTATTGTGAAAAATAGAACTTATGACTAATATGTGTGAGTTCCTGATGTGGCATGGTTGCATGGATGGAAATTAAAGTAGTACTCCATCCGTAAAGAAATATAAGAGTGTCTAGATCACTACTTTAGGGATCAAAACGCTCTTATATTTCTTACAGAGGGAGTACAAACAATTGAACTTATAACTAACATGCATGACTTGCTAATGTGGCCTGGTTACATGAATATGAATATTAGTTACTTGATTGCAACTATTTAAAATGGAGGGTTAAAAAAGAAAGAGGGATTTTATGAATATGAAATTAGTTATGCCTAAATTCACATGGTTACTATTTAACATGCTATGGTATTTCATTATGAAAATATGGAACATTGGACTATAGGAATTGTACACCACCCAAGATTATTCGAAATTACAAAGTTTTTATACTCTTCTCGTGCATGAAACTTATTGTTCACAAATGCTATCAATCCCTTATTGACTACAGGATCCAAATTCTGGAGATTGGGTGGTGTACCGTCATGATTTAGTAAAACCATCATTTTTGGGACATTTTCCAAAAGAGCTTTGCCTTGGAACAAAACGTATACAAGCATTGACCGGATTTGTGAATTACTTCAAGAATGCACATGGTCCTCCTATGGGTAGTGGCCACTTCCCTGATTATGATGAGAAGAAATCTGCCTACTTCAACCACATTAAGAACTACAACTCCAAGGGTCAAGCTTTTGACCCCTTTTACACTAAGGTGGCCAACTTAGTTGATAGGCCAGATTGCTATGATGCAAATGATTTATTTCTTGAATTTAAGAAGGGTTACACATTTAATTATGGTGGACCAAGTGGTTGTATTGGTTGACAAGAAAAGTTGTATTGCCATTTGTATTGAATAAATAAAAATGTGTTACTTCATGGTCAAATATTATCCTTTATTCTATTTATTTTTGTCAAACTCTAGCTCCATATTGATAGTTATTATCTTGATCATCTAGTTTATATTGTTGGTTTTCACCTCCCACTCAAGCCATTCCCAACATGACACTTGTGGCAGGTGCCTGGTGACCATAGTAAGTCAAATTATAAAAGGATCAGTGCAACAAAGACCACATGAATGGACCTCTCTAGGTCTAAATATGTGATAGGGAACCTAGGTAGAACACCACTGACTAATGGGTATTATTAGTACGATGTATTAGGAATACATGTGGGATACGTGGAAGCATTCCACATGTTGAACACCAATTCGGTGCAAGCTCCTCCCCTCGCATGACAAACATAGAAACATGGAGATTTCCATATGGGGGCTATAAAAGGCCGATGTGGGATTGTAGGCAGGGCTATGAAATTTGGAGCTATGAACATTGGAGACATGTCAATAATTTTGTATGCTTAATGCCTATCATCAATAATTTTTGCAACTCTCGGTACCGTGACAGTTGGGTTCATGCCGTCTCTGGGTGTCCTCCTTCCTTCCTCCTTCCGAGCGCACTTGTAGGCAATATCAAAGAGCTCGGCAACAATACACACCTTCTGAGTGTTGAGCTTTTCCCTGATCTTGGGCTCACGAACATTCGCGTGAAACGCGGTCATGACTGTAGCCGGGTCAATATCAGGGATCGTGTGCTGCACTTGGCTGAAGTGTTGTACGTACTTGTGCAATGGTTCCCCCGACTTCTACACAAGGAGGTGCAGATCGTTGGGCATCCCTGGTCGCTTGAACCATCCTTGGAACACACCCACAAATTGCTTGCATAGATCAACCCATGATGAAATGGAATTCTCTAGAAGATTCATGAGCCATGAGCGAACATTGGGCTTGAGCGCCATGGGAAACTAGTTGACAAGTGATCGCTTACTGCCGCTAGCAGCCACAATAGGGATGGTGTAGATGCAAAAGAACTCGGCTGGGTTGGTCTGCCCATCGTACCGAATAGAAAGATCTAGCCGGAACTGCTTTGACCACTTGATGCGGCATAACTCTAGGGTGAATGCGACACAACCTGCCCCATACGGCAAGTCATCCATGTCCTCATCAGAGTATTCCGCGCGTTCAAGGTTCGCAAGCGCATCAGACTACCGATGAGTTTCTCAGCGTCTGTCGATGCGGGTGCGGCACCTTGGCCTTAGCGATCCCTGATTGTCTGATGCTGATCTTGATGGCGCCTTGAGATATGTTGGTAGATTCCAAGCTACAAGTCCTTCTCGGGAACATGGAGCGTTCTGTTCTCCTAAATGTCCAACCTTTTGCTCTAGAAAAGGTCAACTCTCTTTTTTACCTCTCCAAAAGATGTCTCTCTCTATAGCATGGTCCTCCTTTTATATCTCAAGGGATACCACAATGGCTTCGATGCTAAGGAACTAGCATGGGTCCAACCATGTTGGTGAGCGTATTAAATGCTTGGGTGAAGTGTTGATGCCTTCTGTCTTCTAGGAACAAGCGCCTGTCTTGTCACTACTTACCATGGAGACACCCACGTGGGGTATGACACGTCTTGGTACATGTGTGCACCATGCGGTAGCATGGGTGAGTGATTCTCCCCTTGCGTCTTGTCCAATCCCTACTTGGCCTGCTCACATGCCGCATGGATCGCATGACCTGCGAGCATAGATCAACCGCACCACGTGTGGGTGAGGCGATAGCCTGTAGTTCAAGGCTTGCTAAGTGCGGGCAAGCTAGGGGTGGTTGTTGCTGGGCGATGATACGTCCAAAACGTATCTATAATTTCTGCTTGCTCCATGCCACTTTTGGGTGATATTGCTATGATATTCATACACTTCCATACACTTTTGATCATATTTGGACTAACTTACTAATCCAGTGCACCCCAGTGCCAGTTTCTGTTTTCGGCTGTTTTTGTATATCAGGTTTTCACGTTACGAGAACTGCCAGGAAAAATCCAGAAAAATTATATAAAAAATCAGCGTTCCGGAAACTACCGTGCGTCCGAAGGACAGCCGGGGGGGGGGGCACCAGGGCTCCAGGCGCCCTGGCGGCGCGCCCCCCCGGGCCGCGCCGGGGGGGCGCCTGGGCCCCCCGAAGCTTCCCCGATGCCCCCCTTTGGCATATATTTAAAGCGTCCTCTGAAACCCTCAGAACAGGAACCCTTTTCGCGATCACATCTCTGTTCCGCCACCGCCGCCGCTTCCAAGATCGGGAGCACCAGGAGAACTCTTCCCGGCACCCTGCCGGAGGGGAGGATCACCACCGGGAGCTTCTCCACCACCATGGACGCCTCCCGGATGAGTCGTGAGTAGTCTCCCTTGGACCATGAGTCCATGACCAGTAGCTATGTGATGTTCTCCTCCCGTTCTTGTGCTTCACTAATTAGTCCTCGTGAGCTGCCCTACATGATCGAGGCACATATGTAATCCTTATGCTGTCGCTATGTTGAGTTTGCTGGGATCCGATGGATTATGAGATTATGTTCAGATTGATCTTGAGTAATATATTTGATCTACCTCTTTTATATTTATGTTCGTAAGTAATTCTTGCATGTTCTCCGTTGTTATTTATTGCTTTGGCCAAGTAATAGGTAGTGACTCCAAGAGGGAACGTTATGCTCGATTGTGGGTTCATGCCCCTCGATGACTAGCTTGAGTGACAGAAACATGAGTCTAGGGGATGTGCTGTTGCCACAAGGGGGAAAACAACGGTGCTTGTGCCCGCGGGTGCAAGGATTGTTTACTTTACGCAAAGTTCTTTTAATGCAGTTGTCTGTTGCTTTGAGTTTACACTATGGGTGGGGCTCGCAACTTAATACCAGCGAGATGTTCTGGATAGATATCTCAAGGTGGATGATTAGTAGTAGATATTGATGGATTTCGGTCTACTTACTTTGGCGTACCGCCCATGCTTTGAACCTCAACCTTTCTTACAATGTAGTTAGCATTGGTTTGCGTTCGTGGTCCTGTCAATTGCCCAGCTGTAATTCGTTTACCTCACATAGCTGTTTTATCGTCTTTTGGGAGAGAGACATCACTAGTGAACATCATGAGACTCCGGTCCATATTACCATCATTGATCACATCCGCTATTTACTTTTCGTTATTACTTACTATTACAAACACTATCTATCACTACTATCATTGCTTTTAATCCTTTGTGAACTACAAGGCCGGAGGGATTGACAACCTCTCTGTACTCGTTGGGAGCAAAGTTATTTGTATCTGTGTGCAGGTCCACGTTGACTGCTAATATCTGGCGCCGTAGCAGTTGACACCTACTTGTTGAACCTAGGAGTCTCTGGGGATTCGATCCTTGGCATCTTTGCTAAGGGAAAAACTTCCACAACACTGCATCTTACACCTTCCACTTGGGGTAACCAACGAGGGGTTAGAGGCCCATCAAGGAGTTTTTCTGGCGCCGTTGCCGGGGACTCCACTCTTCAGGATAGGGGAGTTACACGCTATCTTTTACCTTTGCTTTTTAGTCTTGTTAGTTTACCTTTCATTTTTGCTTTAGTATCTTTTATCAAAAATCACAAAAAAATTATTTACCTTTTTGTTAGTAGTCCTTTCTGTTTAGCCAAACATGTTAGGATTTGGTGCTTTGAGGGAATCAGAAGTTCTAGATTTCCATCAAAGGGATGGAGAAAATATGAAGAAGGCATGGGACAGGATTTCTGATGCACATAGGAGAATTATGCCTTGGATACCTATAAAAATTGTGCTCAGGAATTTTTACCATGGTCTTTTTAAATGGTGTAAACACTCCCTTGACATTATAGCTGAGGGAGATTTCCTAGAATGTGATGAAGCTAGAGCTCTTGAAATTATACATGGTCTATCTAGTTACTTTGTTTATGATCATAACTTTGATACTGTCATAGATAGACTTGCTACCATTGAAAAGAGAATGGATGCTCTAGACTTGATGAAGGTAGAGAAACCCAAACCCAATAAGAAAGACATTTTGGAAATAGACAATGATTGGGAGCCTTTTGTGAGGATTAGCATCTCTAATCAAGACTTCCTTGCTTATTGTGATATTGGATCTATGGTTTCTACTATGCCAAAAATTGTTCATGATTCTTTAAAATTTAACATGGATAGATTACCATCTTATCATGAACACACTAATGGAGATATTTCTGAAATCCAGGGAAGAATAAAAGACGTGCCAGTTAAATTCCTTAAAGGGATTGCAATGATTGATTTCTTCATCGTGGAGCCAAACCAAGGAAATATAGTGCTTGGAAGGGAATTCCTCCGAGCAGTTAAAGGCTTCATTGATATAGGTAAGGGACAAATCCGCTTACGCGGGAAGGCAAAAGGTGTGTACCCCTTTCCTAGAAGGAACAAGAATGAACTTGTTGAGGAACCATTTGAAGCAATTTATAGTTCCGATTATTACGATGGTTATTGATTCCTCTTTGCATTATGCCTAGCTTAAAGGCATAAAAGAAAGCGCTTTTGGGAGGAAGCCCACATGAATAATTTTTTTGCTTTTGTTGTGTCTTGATGTTGTTTACTGCTGTAGCATCATCATTGTATCTTTGCTTTTCATATTTGTGCCAAGTATAGCCTCTGATTGCTAGAAAGTTCAAAAGTTGTGAGGTGCTGTCCAGGAAACAGATTCTGTCCTTGGATAGAAAACTTCGTATAAAATCACCAGATCATCTTTTTGGTCTGAATTTTTTCGAAAGCGTTCTCTATACAATTTTCTTTCGTGCGTCTGTTCTGAGTTTTTTCATTTGAGTTGCAGAAGTATCCCGAACAAATCAATTACTACCTGCTGTTCTGTTTTTCACAAATTCTGTCATGTTTTGCCTTTCTTTCATTTTGCAAATCAAGAGCTTGCTTTTTCTTTGCAAAAACCTTTTGGCAATCTTGAGAAACAGTAGAACTTCAAGAATATCTTTATTTCCAGCAAGGTGCAATTATTTTATTAAGGGTACTAACCTCGCTAATCAGATTATGATGAGTTATGTATGAAGGGAGTTTTCAAGTGTGCGAGGGAAGATGATAAAAAGATTCAGGAGTGTCAAGCGCTCAAGCTTGGGGATGCCCCCGTGCACCCCCAAGAAATATTCAAGGAGACTCAAGCGTCTAAGCTTGGGGATGCCCCCGTGCATCCCCTTCTCCATCAACATTATCAGTTCGTCTTTCGTTCCGCTATATTTTTATCACTTCATGTGTGAAGTGCTATGCTTGGAGCGTCTTGCTTTTAGTTTTCTTTTTAGTTTTTCATAACGAGTCGGAACTCAACTTTCTTTATGTGGGAGAGAAACACGCTCCACTTCTACCTAGAACATAACATAGAATTTTCATGTCTATCTATGATGTGTGTGTTCTTTGTCTTTTAATAGCTACTATCATGCTCTGCTCTTAGTATTCATGCTTATCTTTTCAAAGAGCTTTTGTTTAGTTGGTTGCTTGAACTCTCTTTAATTATCATGCTCACCTTATTAAGAGAGTTTGCTTCCGTTGCATTGGTTAATATGTTTATGATAAAGATGCTACTTGCATGATGGCGCTTAGTAGTTCAGGTTTTCTTATGGTTAATCTCAAATAGCTGGGGGGTTCCCAATGTGTTATTGGAGTACCAACTTGATTTGTTTGCCTATGATGTGGTATGGTTTAGTAATATCTTCCTTCGAGAATTTATTTTGATTGACTTGGCGTATGCTCACGCATATTTAAGACTGTAAAGAAAGTCTGTCAAGCCTTGATGATCTTTTATTTCTGAGTAGCGATATAACTACCATGCCCGATTCAATGTTGCTTTGTCGCTCTGCATGATTATGACCGTCATTGCTCTCTTAGTTGGTCGCTCCCAGTCTTTTGCTAACCTCCACCTGTACTAAGCGAACTAACTTTGCAATATATAGCTCATGGGAAAGTAGCTTAAAAACTATTGTGGTAAAGAATATGTTGCCTATGTATCTTATTTCTTATAAGTTGCTTGCTGAGCGGTAACCATGTTTCTGGGGACGCCATCAACTGTCACACTTTTGTTGAATATCATGTGAGTTGCTATGCATGTTCGTCTTGTCTGAAGTAAGGGTGATTTGCCGTGGGTTGTATGAATATGCATATTGTTAGAGAAGAACATTGGGCCGCCAACCAAAGCCATGTATCATGGTGGAAGTTTTAGCTTGGACATTAATTCTCAATCTCTTATGAGAATATGCTTATGCATTTAAGAGGAGTCCATCATCTATTTTCTATGTTGTCCCGGTATGGATGTCCTCAAATTGAGATCTATCAAAAACGAGAAATCAAATGCGATTTATCTCCTTGGACCTTTGTACAGGTGGCATAGAGGTACCCCTTTGTGACACTTGGTTGAAACATATGTAATGCAATGATAACCCATGGAAATCCGAGCTAATTAGGACAAGGTGCGAGCACTATTGGTATTCGATGCATGAGGCTTGCAACTTATAGGATGTCTTATGCATGACACATATGAAGTACTACTACCGTTGACAAAATTGCTTCTATGTTTTCAAAATAAAAAAGCTCTAGCACTTAACCATTCTTTTACTTTTTGAGTCTCCACCTTCTTTTTAAAGCACCAACTACTGAGGGCATGATTGTCATTCTGAGTGTAATGTGCATTGTCCCAAAGTAGCATTGTCTTTTGCATGATTGTGATATCGTTTATTTTGAAATCATTGTATCTAGTCATCACTTAAACCTTGAAGGTGCCCCTGCATTTATGTTTTGCTTCACTAAAGGGGGCAAGCTAGATATCACTTTATCATATTTGCACATCATATTCATTGCAAATCTATTTGATGTTTCAGTTTCATGTTGTAAAACTTTCAGTCATTTGTGATTTTCTCATGAGGCAACTTAATTACTACAGATTCGTTGTCTCAGTAAGCTTTTGTCATATGACTATGAAAAAGTCCTATATGGTTAATAGCATGTCACCACAGAAATTATTCTTGTTATCATTAACCTACTCGAGGACGAGCAGGAATTAAGCTTGGGGATGTTGATACGTCCAAAACGTATCTATAATTTCTGCTTGCTCCATGCCACTTTTGGGTGATATTGCTATGATATTCATACACTTCCATACACTTTTGATCATATTTGGACTAACTTACTAATCCAGTGCACCCCAGTGCCAGTTTCTGTTTTCGGCTGTTTTTGTATTTCAGGTTTTCACGTTACGAGAACTGCTAGGAAAAATCAAGAAAAATTATATAAAAAATCAGCGTTCCGGAAACTACCGTGCGTCCGAAGGACAGCCGGGGGGGCTACCAGGGCTCCAGGCGCCCTGGCGGCGCCCCCCCCCGGGCCGCGCCGGGGGGGCGCCTGGGCCCCCCGAAGCTTCCCCGATGCCCCCCTTTGGCATATATTTAAAGCGTCCTCTGAAACCCTCAGAACAGGAACCCTTTTCGCGATCCCATCTCTGTTCCGCCGCCGCCGCCGCTTCCAAGATCGGGAGCACCAGGAGAACTCTTCCCGGCACCCTGCCGGAGGGGAGGATCACCACCGGGAGCTTCTCCACCACCATGGATGCCTCCCGGATGAGTCGTGAGTAGTCTCCCTTGGACCATGAGTCCATGACCAGTAGCTATGTGATGTTCTCCTCCCGTTCTTGTGCTTCACTAATTAGTCCTCGTGAGCTGCCCTACATGATCGAGGAACATATGTAATCCTTATGTTGTTGCTATGTTGAGTTTGCTGGGATCCGATGGATTATGAGATTATGTTCAGATTGATCTTGAGTAATATATTTGATCTACCTCTTTTATATTTATGTTCGTAAGTAATTCTTGCATGTTCTCCGTTGTTATTTATTGCTTTGGCCAAGTAATAGGTAGTGACTCCAAGAGAGAACGTTATGCTCGATTGTGGGTTCATGCCCCTCGATGACTAGCTTGAGTGACAGAAACATGAGTCTAGGGGATGTGTTGTTGCCACAAGGGGGAAAACAACGGTGCTTGTGCCCGCGGGTGCAAGGATTGTTTACTTTACGCAAAGTTCTTTTAATGCAGTTGTCTATTGCTTTGAGTTTACACTATGGGTGGGGCTCGCAACTTAATACCAGCGAGATGTTCTGGATAGATATCTCAAGGTGGATGATTAGTAGTAGATATTGATGGATTTCGGTCTACTTACTTTGGCGTACCGCCCATGCTTTGAACCTCAACCTTTCTTGCAATGTAGTCATCATTGGTTTGCGTTCGTGGTCCTGTCAATTGCCCAGCTGTAATTCGTTTACCTCACATAGCTGTTTTATCGTCTTTTGGGAGAGAGACATCACTAGTGAACATCATGAGACTCCGGTCCATATTACCATCATTGATCACATCCGCTATTTACTTTTCGTTATTACTTACCATTACAAACACTATCTATCACTACTATCATTGCTTTTAATCCTTTGTGAACTACAAGGCCGGAGGGATTGACAACCTCTCTGTACTCATTGGGAGCAAAGTTATTTGTATCTGTGTGCAGGTCCACGTTGACTGCTAATATCTGGCGCCGTAGCAGTTGACACCTACTTGTTGAACCTAGGAGTCTCTGGGGATTCGATCCTTGGCATCTTTGCTAAGGGAAAAACTTCCACAACACTGCATCTTACACCTTCCACTTGGGGTAACCAACGAGGGGTTAGAGGCCCATCACGTGATGCATAATTTCTCCTATGCCAGTATGAACCCAGAGGCGAATTAAAGACTAGTGGCTACATGCGGGGCACCACATGTTCAAACCCGTAGGGGCATGAGTTAAGACATTTGATTCCTGCCCCTGACGGGATCTTAACGCCACAGGTCAAGGCCTTTGATTACCTGATTGACTGATCAACCAATGGGCAGCGTGAGTGCGTATGAGCCAAGCCCTTCGCCAATAAATCTATGCATGGGACCAAGGAATGGCTCCTTGCTCGCGCCAATATGCGCGCTCTACCCATTGATTGGACTCGACGCGAAAAGTGGCTGGCACATGGTGGAGGTAAAAACATACTCCTGCTTGATTGCTATTGTCGATGATGATCTTGATTACAAGGGTGTTGTTTCGCTAACTAGATTTCCATATATTCTAACTTGTCTGTCCATTTGGACGTCCCAGGAACCCTCTTTATATAATAGTCGAGTTCCTGGAAATAGAATGGATTCCGGGTTCTACCCATAATCAAAGTCCTACTCTAAGTCTTGTAAACCTTCCGTGTCTTCCATGTTAGGTGGACTCCTTTTGGCATTGGAACTCCCATAAGCCGGCCTCGCTACCTGGGTCGGGTTTGCTTCCTGGCTTCTGTCATCTGGCTCTGGCGGTCCAAGGGTAAGCCGGCCCCTGTCCTCCGGGATCTTAATCGGGTCTCACTTGGGACTAAGTGTCGGGTCATCCTCAACGGGGTATATGCCCGACACCGAGGACCACTGATGACTGAAGAATGGGCCACGTAAGCTATTGCCCTTGGCGTGCTCAAGATGGATTCCACCAAAGACTTGGCATATACTTCAAGGCATATTCAAACATTCGGCATGTTTATCGCTCGATGCAACCAACCCTGTGTAACCCTAGGTACCCCTCAGCCCCTATATAATACAAGGGTTTTAGTCCGTAGAGGCGGGTTAGATTCAATCATACGATTTCGAGGTAGACCGTCTTGTAATTTGTACCCCCATCAACAATCAATACAATACAAGCATGACATAGGGTTTTACCTTTTGAGAGGGCTCGAACCTAGGGAAATATTGTGTCTCTCTACTTCATGTTACCATGAAGCCGAAATCGCCAGCTCGGGAGCCCCTACTCAAGATCCGTCGAATTTAGCTCCGGCATCGATGCCGACAAATGATGGTGGCCCCGGGTGCACCACGTGGTCCAGCCTTCATGGACCTCCCACCCTTCGGGCTGATCGAATAGCGCAAAGCGGCCCCGAGAGGTTTCCGATGCACGCCAACCACAAATGGATGGCACAAAGGGCTCTGTTGACCGCAAAGCGCCTAGGGAGGCTAGTACTCCAAAATATTTTATAGGAGTAATGTTCTACAAGGTACATTGACATCACAACTAATTTCTTTCAATATAAGAAAATATATATTATCATACATCCATCCATTCTTTGTGTCTAAACCAAGTCCACTATTAATTATACTAACGTTTAAATTGATCTATCTCCATGTAAGGAGGATAGGCCATTAAACAGGAGAAGCGCTAGGCATCAGACTACTGCAAATTTGCACCTATCAGACTAGTCAATAGCCATTGGATATGAGAGAGATGGAGCGTTGGATTAGAATGCCCTGTTACATGGCAGTTTCCACCTGATTAGGAGATAAGTACTCCCTCCATTTCTTTTTACTCTGCGCATAAGAGCAAACCCGGATACCAAGGCAAGGGCTCGCTGCATGCCTTCTGGACAAAAATACCCCTGCGTGCATGGACGGGAGGAGCTAGCATCAATAAATGCCCCATGCAGCCCATTCGCTGTCCGTCCGCATTCTCCTCTCTCTGCGTGCTGCATGGCTGTCTCTCTCTCACACGAACTGCATGCGGCGGCGCTGGCCTATGAGAAGCTAGCTGGAGCCTGGAGATAGCAATCTTCTCTCCAAAAGAGATGAATCTTCCAGAGATTTTTGCTTCGATCAAAACTGTGTAGCGCCAACAATTCAAGTTCCCTCCTAAACCAACAGAGTGCAATTTCATTTCCCTCCTAAACAAGCAGAGCGCCATGAAGTAGCCTCCAAAAATTGCTTTGGAAATTAGATTACCGGCCGCCGGCGCCATGGATTTGCAGTTCCCTCGAAAACCAAAAAAGCATGTCTATAAATCGAGCTCCATGGAAGGACCAACCTGCACACCTCTCCTTAGTCCATATGCACTTCTCTGCATCGCCACGAGCATGCAATGGATCACCTCGACCTCAACTCCGCCATTAACTGGAACGAGGTTGAAGAACACTATGATGGCAATGCTGAAGACATGCATTACGTCTATGTGTTCGAGGAGAGCGATGATGGTATGAACCGATCTTTTTCCCTTTGATCTTATGCCGTTTTTATTTTCTCGTTGATATGTTGTCCATGTTAAAATTTCAGAAGACGCCGCTGTGGAGCATGTCCATGGCAGCGCACGCGACGTGCACGGCGCCGATGCCCCAGGCGGAAGCGGAAGTGGTGGTCCGAGCCCTGCTGCTGCTGACCGTGTGCACGACTCGGACACCCCAGGCGGAAGCAGGAGTGGCGGTCCGAGCCGTGCCGACATCGGCGGCGGCCGCAAGAACAGCGCACGCGGTCGTAGCTGCCTAGGCCTGACCGGGCGTGGACGTGAGCTCGCCGTACGTGGCGGCGCCGGCTGTGGGAGCGCTGTACGTGGCGGCTCTGGACGCGAGCTTGCCATACGCGGCGGCTCTGGACGCGAGCTCGCCGTACGGACGAACTGCAGCCACGCCGACGCGGCAGGTGGCAGTTCTAATAGCATGGACGCCGGCGTCGCTGGTCGTGGCGTCGATGGACGTGGCCGAGGCCGTGTAAGATTGGGCCTCGCCGGCCGCGGGAGAGCTCGTCCTGGGACGATCCAATGGAACCCGGAGCATCCCGTCGGTGTAGGACGAGGCCATGGAAGAGGTGCACCACACTCACTGGGCCGCGGGCGAGGACGACTTGGCTTGGCTGGGCGAGGACGCGGTGGCATCGACTTGAACGTGGCTGCATCCATGGACAACGACCTTGATGGTCCAGGTGATTCGGCAAACCATGTAGCATGCGGTCGAGGGCGCGGTGTCATCTACTTGAACATGGCAGCGTCCACGCACATCGACGACGACGGTGCTGGGGGGGATGACCATGGTGGTGGCGATGATGGCCATGGCGGCGGCGATGATCAGCATGGTGCCACCGGCGATGATGGCCATGGCGGCGGGGCTGATCAACGACATGACGGCTCCGACAATGATGCACATGGTGAGTGTCTTCTTTGTGTTGTCAGAGTTCAATTCGGTTGTGCAACTCCGTTGTGTTTTACTCCATGAAGATCTGTTAGTCCATGATAACATTTATTTATATTGTTCAAATAGCTTACACTGGTCATGAGGGACATGGCGCCGGTGATGAGGGCAACGAAGGTGCGGAAGATGGCGACGATGGCGCCGCCGGCGATGATGTTCATGGTGAGCTAATTATAAAGTGCTCATGAGATAACCACATGATCCGTACCATGACATTTTTGTAAAGTGCTCATGAGATAACCTCACTGATCATGTCTACATTTTTCATAGATGAAGATGGGAATAACCAGCAGCCGCGAGAGTGGAGTGACAAAGCTAAGCTCACAGTTTATGGCATGTTGCTTGAGAGGACAACTCTAGGAATCTTGAAACGTGGAGTGACCAAGGAAGTGGCGCATTTGACTGGTATGCCACAGAGAAGCGTCCAGGACGTATGGAGGAAGGGAAAGATATATGGAGGGATGCTTGGAGTGTTGAACAGGAAGCCCAAAAATTGTGGTCGTAAAAGGATAGCCATCGACTCGGAGAGTATAAAGGCGATCGACAAGAGGAAGAGAACAACCATCAAAGACTTGGCCAACGAGCTGAACGTGTCGGCTACCACAGTTTGGAGGCGGTTGCAATTGAAGCAGATTAGGCGTCACAGCAATGCCATCAAGGGAACTCTCACCGATCTAAACAAGAGACGTAGGGTTGAGTGGTGCCTCTCGCAGTTTGAGGAAGAGAGCTTGCCGGAACAGCCGTCTTTTAAAGGAATGTACAATGTTGTTCACATAGATGAGAAGTGGTTCTATCGCATGAAGAAGTATCTCAAGCTATACCTGGCAGAGGACGAGGAGGAGCCGGAACGATTCACGCAGAACAAGAATTACATAGAGAGGGTTATGTTCCTCGCTGCAGTAGCGCGCCCTCGGTTTGATGTGGGCGGTACCATGACATTTGATGTCAAAATTGGAATATGGCCGTTCACTTTTGATGAGGGAGCTAAAAGGGATAGTCCTAATCGTCCAGCTGGGACAATTGTGACAAAGGTTATCCCCAAGGTGACAAGGGATGTTAGTAGAGACTTTTTAGTGAACAAGGTTATCCCCGCCATCAAGGCAAAGTGGCCTCCGTCCGAACGTGGTCGCACTATATTCATCCAGCAAGATAATGCTAGGACTCATGTCAATGTTGATGATCCGGTTTTCCTTGCCGCGGCCCAGGCAGATGGGTGGGACATTCGTTTGGTGTGTCAGCCACCGAACTCCCCTGATCTTAACATACTTGATCTAGGATTCTTTGCTTCCTTACAATCATTGTTTCAGAAGTTATTTCCAGGTTCCATTGACGACATAGTCCGCAAGGTGTGCCAGGCATTTGAGCAATACCCAGCTGAGAGGTGCAACAGGATATTTCTGACTCTACAATCTTGCATGCGTGAGGTTTTGAAGGACAAGGGAGGCCAACACTACAAGGTGCCACACATGAGGAAGCAAGTCCTTGCAAATATTGATGCCCTCCCAGTGAAGTTTCCTTGTGACCGATCCATCGTGGACGAGGCTGTGACGCCCCCGATTTGACCGTACACTAATCATGCATGCAAATGTGTACGACCAAGATCAAGGACTCACTGGAAGATATCACAACACAACTCTAGACACAAAATAAAATAATACAAGCTTTATATTACAAGCCAGGGGCCTCGAGGGCTCGAATACATAAGCTCGAATACACAAGAGTCAGCGGAAGCAATAATATATGATTACAGACATAAGTTAAACAAGTTTGCCTTAAGAAGGCTAGCACAAAAGTAACAACGATCGAAAAGGCAAGGCCTCCTGCCTGGGACCTCCTAACTACTCCTCGAAGCCGAACTCCACGTAGAAACATCCTCGGGATCTTCTAGGTCCTGGACTCCACCATCTGGTTGGATCATCCGAGAAGAAGGGACAAAAGGGGAAAAGGGGGAGAAAGCAACCGTGAGTACTCATCCAAAGTACTCGCAAGCAAGGATCTACACTACATATGCAAAGGTATATGTGTAAAGGGGTAATATCTGTGGACTAAACTGCAGAATGCCAGATTAAGAGGGGGATAGCTAATCAAATCGAAGACTACGCTTCTGGCCACCTCCATCTTGCAGCAGCAGAAGAGAGTAGATGGAATAGTAACAAGTATCAAAGCTTCTGGCAGCCTCCGTCTTGAGTAGCTGGAAAGTTCACCAAGTAACACGTATAGCATAATCCTACCCGGCGATCCTCCCCGCGTCGCCCTGTAAGAAAGCGATCACCGGGTTGTATCTGGAACTTGTCTGGGTGTGTTTTATTAAGTATCCAGTTCTAGTTGTCATGAGGTCAGAGTACAACTCCGGGTCGTCCTTTTACCGAGGGACACGTCTATTCGAATAGATTAACTTCCCTGCAGGGGTGCACCACGTAACCCAGCACGATTGATCCCATTTGGCCGGACACACTTTCCTGGGTCATGTCCGGCCTCGGAAGATCAACACGTCGCAACCCTACCTAAGCACAACAGAGAGGTCAGCACGCCGGTCTAAACCCTAAGCGCACGGGGGTCTGGGCCCATCGCCCAATGCACACCTGCACGTTGCGAGGGCGGCCGGTAAGCAGACCTAGCCTCTCCTAATACCAGAGTAGGCTTTCCAGTCCAATCGGGCGCGCGCCGCTCAGTCGCTGACGTCAAGAAGGCTTCGGCTGATACCACGACGTCGAGTGCCCATAACTATTCCCACGTAGGTGGTAAGTGCGTATAGACCAAATGGCCAGACTCAGATCAAATACCAAGATCCCGTTAAACATGTTATTATGAAATAACCGCGGACAACGACCAGGGCCAGGACCACCTGTCTCCTAGGTGGTCGCAACCCGCCCTGTCGCTCCGCCACAAAGTAACCATCAGGGGGCTGCCGGGAACCCAGGCCCACCACTACCTGGGTGGAACCACCTGCCCCTTCAGCCCCCATCTCCGAATCATCATCATGTGTATGTAATAGTAAAGTATATACCCGTGATCACCACCCGAGTGATCACGGCCCGATAGTATAGCATGGCAGACGGACAAGAATGTAGGGCCACTGATGGAATACTAGCATCCTATACTAAGCATTAGGATAGCAGGTAAGGTATCAACAGTGGTAGCAACAATGACAGGCTATGCAACAGAATAGGAATAATCGAACAGTAACATGCTACACTACTCTAATGCAAGCAGTACAGAGAAGAATAGGCGATATCTGGTGATCAGAAGGGGGGCTTGCCTGGTTTCTTTGGCAAGAAGGAGTGGTCGTCGTCGTCGTAGTCGAACACAGTGGCATCGGCATCGTCTCAGGGTCTACCGTAAAGGAAGTAACGGAGGGGGGACATAATAAATAACATAGCAATCAAAAGCATAACAAATCATAACATAACAATACACGGTGCTAGGGGTGGCCTAATGCGGTGGGAGGTGATACCCGCGAAGGAGGGAAACATCCGGGAAAGTATCCCGGTGTTTGACATTTTCGGACAGATGAACCGGAGGTGAAAAGTTGCAGGTTCGATATGCTAGGGACGTGTGGTGTCACATCCCTAGCTAGCACTTGCATTAGGACCTGACTAGAGTGTGCATCATGTTTACTTTCAAAGAAACTTGAAATGGGATTAACAGAAACCCCAGCACCCCTCCCCTAACAACTAGGGTTTGATAAAATATTTTCCAATGTACCCAAAATGCCCTCCAAAATGTTCATCATTTCTGCCTTGGTCTTAAACCTCTGCCAAAAATGGTGCACATTTTTCTAGGACAATCTAGGGCTTTGGATTAAATCATATGGTATTTGAATTTGGGCATTTAAATGCTACAAAATATTTTAAATGCTCAAATAATCATAAACTATAATGTTTCCTACTGTTCATATTATATACAGCAGGTATGACAAGTGTTATGAGTTATAAAAATGTTTAGGCATTTTTATTAAATGAACAAAGTTGCAAAAGAAATAAAACAGAAAGAAAATAGGAAAAGAAAAATAGGAAGAACACTTACCTGGCGCCCACCCGGCCCACCTGCCGGCCCAGCCCAGCTGCCGCTCCAGCGAGCTGCTTGGCTCGGCCAGGAAGGCAGGCAGGTGCTCGACGGCGACCGCACGGCGCGCCACGCAGCTGCCCGCCGCCTTGCTTCACCCCCTCGCCGTCCTGGAGGGATGGATCGAACGTCCACGTCCTCCTCGACCCCCCAGACACCTCCGCCTCCCCCCAGTTCCTCTCCTCCGCTCTCCCCGCGCCATGGCCGACGCCGCCGTGATCGCACCGTCGTAGAAGCCGCGTCCACCGTCGTCCCCGAGCTCCGCCGTGTTGTCCCTCGTCTCCGCCGTCCTCGACTGCTTCGAACAGGCCGAGCCCCGAGCGCTCACCCGCCCTGGAGACGCCCCCGACCTCTTCTTCCCCAACTCCGGCCGCGGAGATCCCCCTCGCCGTTCTGCTCAGCTCCGACCACCCCCGAGCTCGCTTCGGTGCTTGCTGCAACCGCTGTGAGCCTAGCTACCTCCTCCCCCTCTCCGTTGGCTCCCTTTTGCCCTGTAACACACTGCAGGAAGCTCGCCCGCACGCACCGCCGCCGTGCTCGTCGCCGGTGATGCTCCGGTGACCATTTGGTCACCGGCACCCGTCCAACGTACTCACCACAGCACGTAGATGCGAACGGTGCTACGCACGCATCGCCTAGGCCCATGCAGCCGCATCTCCACACACGCCCGACGCCGGTCGCCGCCGTCGAGCTCGTTGCCGTCGTCTCCGGCCACCCTAGGTCCGGCGACCACCTCCATCCGACGCGCAAGAGCAAGAGCTATCCAATGCACCCAGCCGCAGCTCGAGCCGTGCACCGTAGACGATTTCCGAAGCACGCCGCCGCGTTTGGCCTCGCCGGCGGCTAAACGCCGGCGAGTTGGACCTGTTTTGACCATGGGTTTGACCCCCTGGGTCAATGACATGTGGGCCCTGCCCGCAAGTCAAACATAGTTTAGTTGTTAATTTAATTCAATTAGTTAATTAGTTTAGTCACTGACATGTGGGCCCTGGCCCCACTGACAGCTAATTAGTTTTAGTTTAACTCTAATTAACTCAGTTAATTAGCTGTGACACTGACATGAGGGACCCACTGGTCAGGTTTGACCTGGTCTGGTCCTGTTGACTGGCTGACGTCAGCATGATGTCATGCTGACGCAGTAAAGGTTTTTCTGGGATTTTTAGATTTAAAATAATTCAGGAAATTCCAGAAAATACCCAAAACTTCTAAAAATCATATAAAATCAACCATAGCTCAGATGGAAAAGATTTATATATGAAAAATGATCAGAAAAATCCAATCTTTCTAATGGCACTGGTTTCATGCATGTTTGAACAAGTTAACTTGCTGTATACATCAAAAACATGATAATGCACTTATTTAAATAATAGTTTGAACTTCAATTTGAATCCTTGATTCAAATAGGTTCAAACCCTTCTGGTTTTAGTTGCATTAGCCAACACACATGCATCTTGCCATGTCATAAACATGCATCATATTGTTGCATTTGTTTGTTAATGATTGTATCGTCGGTATTCCCTGTGTTAGGTCCTGCTCCCGAGGATACTGCTGCGTATCCAGTTGAAGAGCAGTACCCGACAACTACCTTGTCAGGCAAGCAATCATTGATCATTCCGATACAACCCAATCTTCTCGCTCCTGCTCTCTTTTACTGCATTAAGGCAACAGCGCGTGAACTGCTACTTGCTGCGGTAGTTGAAACCTATTCCCTTGCATGACCTGTCATTGCCACAGTAAATTGTTGAAACCCACTAGCATGTGTAGGAGTTGATTGAGCCATGTGATGTGTGATCCACCATGCTATTTGTTTATGTTGCCTGCTATGCTTAGAGTTGTGTCTGGTCTGATTCATCTGGGTGATGGATCAGAGTGAAACAATCTTTCGATAAAGAGAAGGAAGTGTGGAATACGCTTGGTAAAGGTATCGATGAAAGGCCATGTAGGAGTACGTGGTGGGTTGTTTCATTGGAACCGTACATAGGACCCGAGATCTGTATGTGTGGTTCAAGTTGCAGTTACTACCATGCATTGGGCCCAAAACCAATGGACCCTCTCGACTTATTAATTACCCTCGATCTCTGTCCAGGAGTTGCAACTAGTTTCTTGTGTTTATAGCTTACTGGAGGTCGTGCACAACGCTGACCCTCGGGGTGGGTTGTGATGCGACAGGTACGTGGCACGGTGTACCGGTTGCCCGTTTGGTGACTCGGGAACCCTGTACACATCGTTTGGGGCCGTGAGCGACACCCCGGCCGGATCTCCCCACGGATGGAACCCAAATAGGCGATAAACCTGGACGAGAGACTTGAGTAGTTAGTCAGGTCGTGGCCGACACCCTCGCTGGGCTTCCGCTTGAAGGTTGCCGAGTACACGCCGAGTAAACGGCGATAAGTGGTGGAAGCGTGTGTGAAGAGGTACACCCCTGCAGGGTTATCAAACTATTCAAATAGCCGTTGTTCGCGGTACGAACTACTTGGTTACTCTTACAGTTCATAGACAAGTTGATGGATACTACTAAAAGCCTCAAGATAAGCGTGAGTGCCGTGGATGGCCCTTCCATAGGATGACGGAAGAGGATCCTCGGTAGTGTATTGATGTGGTGAGTAGAGGACTCGTGTTGGTAATAACATCTTGCAATCCGTTGAGAGTTGTAGTATAGGTTAGCCAAGGTCAAAGCTGGCATTCTGCTATAACCTCCACTATCCCCCTTTGATAATGTTGCATGTATGATAGGTTCTGTGGTAAGACTTGCTGAGTACCTTTGTACTCATGTTTGCTTAATAACTGTTGCAGAGGAGAACCCTGCCCCTGCTGATGGGTTCTACATAGACGTTGACGTCGACGAGTAGCTTGACACCCAGACGGTGATCTGGAGCTTGTGAAGGGCCTCGTAGATAGTCAGGCTACACCAAGCCTGTTTTATTTTCTAAGTTGTCTGTACTCAGACATGTAGCTTCCGCTTGTGCTTGTATGACTGTATGACTTGAGTGATGGGTCATGTGACCCCTACCTGTATGACTATGTTATGTATGGCTCTTGGAGCCTTTTAAATAAAGTACTTTGAGTCATAGAGTTCTGTTGTGATGCAATGTTGTATTTGCACATATTGAGCATATTGCGTGTATGATTGAAATGCTTGGTATGTGTGGGATCCGACACCTAGTTGCAAGGTTGTCAGAATCGCGATTCTGTTATACGATTCTACGACTTTACGATCCAAGATTACCCCTCTGATTCTACGATTTTAGTGATTAGAATCTACGTTTCTACGATCCTGATAGTGAAGATTCTACGATTTGCGATCCTACCATCGAAGCTCCGATTCGATTCAAGATCACGATTTTGACAACCTTGCCTAGTTGTTTTCCTTTGGTAGCCTATCTTACAGGGAAATGCCTCCTAGTGATTCCAATGAGCCTTGGTAGCTTGCTACTGCTCGGAACACGTAGGCTGGCCGGCATGTGTCCTTCTTCGTTCCTGTGTCTATCCCTTAGGGGAAATGTCACGCGTTGTTCCTTTAAGTCCATGTAGCTTGCTACGACTTGGGTTCATACGTTGATGACCGACACATTCGTTGCTGGGTCATGGATACCTGTCTCTGTAATTTAGTGCCACTTTTGGTTTATAGCTAGCCATGTCGGCCCGGGTTCTCTCTCATATGGATGCTAGCGACACTGTCATATACGTGTGCCAAAATGCGCAAACGGTCCCGGGCCAGGTAAGGTGGCACCCTTGGGGTTACCGTGCGTGAGGCCGCAAAGTGATATAACGTGTTACAGCTAGATCGGTGTGGCTTAGGATCGGGGTCCTGACAGCGTTGGCATCAGAGCTGGACTGCCTGTAGGTTTCTCAAGCCAAACTGGTCGATGTTGAGTCTAGAAAAATTCTTAGTTATATGTAGGGAAATTGATTGTGGAAGGGAACGTAAGGCTCTTTTTACTCCTTTACCTTATGCCCTTCTGATCTGAGTCAGTCTATTCTTTCTACGGGGAATTAGGACTAGGCCTCTTATCCTTACTAGGTTCATGTGTTACTAATCCGTAGACTCTTAGGATTGTTGGTTTCAAGCCTCAGTTCAGTTTCTATCCTTTGAGTATGATGATTGTTGAACCCGGAACCTTGATATGGAATTGTTGAGTGGCTATGCTATCATTTGTATGATGTCTCAAATCTTTGTTTGAGCATTTACAGTTGTTATGCTGCCCGATTTCTTCCAGAAACACTAATGCCTTTGCATTATTTCGTGTTTCAGATGTCTGGCCGCATCCCTCACCAAGTGGTTCGTTTGACTCGGTGCATTAATGTGCCCGGTCACACGGCCATGCTAGTCCGTGTGATGACTGAGACCGGTTATCGCTGGTATCCTGAATACACCGTGGAGGAACAGTATCGGGATTTTAATCAAAGTCAGTATTTCTGCACAGTCTGGATATACCGCTCATATCCCGGAGCAAATGATCCCATCCATTGGTCTTATGGACTCGGGATTACCATCGAGATGGCAGTACAGGATGCCGCTTATTCGATGATGACCATTCTCCGTGCTAGGCATGCCCTGTTGCTGAACACTGAGTTCTGTTACATGCCAGCTTCACTCCCCGGAGAGGAAGGCTACTACACTGGTCTGTATACTGATGCTGCTCATGAAGAGCCATTGCTTCAGACTACTGTTCAGATGTTGGAGGATAGGGACCGTGAGGTCCGTGCCCTCCGAATGGAGCTGTATAACACCCGAGCCGCTCACTGGGCTACTTTGACACGGCTTGCACCTGCTGTGCACGCCGGATATCTGGACATGCAGGATTTGTATCCTGTGCGGACTCGTCTGCCTGATCGCATGGATTGGCGTGACGTTGGGGGTATTACACCTCCACGTGGGCGTCGGTTACCACCAGCATCGGGACCGAGACCACACCCATGCCCCTATGGTCCACAGCCTTCGAGTGCTCGCGAGTTCCAAGATCCGTCTATACCACTTCCAGGCTACGGTGGTAATCTTTACGAGGATTACTACGCGAATGTCTGAGCTAGTCCGTGGTAGTAGTAGTATTGTAGTAGTTGTATTTCCACAGTCCTGCGCGTCTTGTGGAATATGACTTAGTGTGTACTGAGTTCCGGAGGTGTAGTTAAATAATGTATAGGAGCTTGGAATGCCTCTGATGGGATGTATCGTCTTTCACCGCAGTTGTACTTTAGCCTTGGCTTGTACTAAACTTTGTATGGTGTGTATGACCACTTTTGTATATATAGCAGTTCCTATATTACCATGTCGTACGGATGAACATCTTTGCATTCTGTGTCATCCATTACATTCTGCACTTCTATGTCAAATTTTTGCCATCCTTGTCTAAACCGTTGTTTTGTTTTCCTAGGATGGTCAACACTCGCAACACTCCTGCTGCTCAGGAGCAGGGTGAGGCTAGTGGGGCTAGAGATGGAAATCTGCCCCAGCCACCCTCTTTGGCGGAAGTTATGCTTGAAGCAGAACGGAACAAGAGAGAGACCAACCGTCTGCTGGAACGCATAGAGCAAAACACTGGGTTCCGTCAGAGGAATGACGTGGTGTCAATCCACGATTTTATCAAGATGTGTCCACCAAAGTTCCATCACTCCACTGAACCTCTGGATGCTGATGACTGGCTACGTAGTATCACCCACAAGCTACACTCTGCCCGTGTGGCCGAAGCTGACAAGGTTATCTACGCCGCCTACCATCTTGAGGGCCCTGCCAGTCTTTGGTGGGAAAACTTTGAAGCTATGCGTCCTGCTGGCCAAGTCACTACCTGGGTTGAGTTCAGTGAGGCATTCCATGAACATCACATTCCGGAAGGTCTCATGGATCGCAAGCGGGAGGAATTCTGCAATTTCACCCAGGGCCGTTTAACTGTGGATGGCTATAGCCGCGAGTTTGGTAATCTGGCACGCTATGCACCTGAGGAAGTATCCACCGATGCCAAGAAACAGGCGAGGTTCCGCAAGGGACTCAGCCCTGAACTTCGTAGAGATCTACGTCTGCACGAGTGCACCTCCTTCCAGAAGTTGGTTAACAAGGCTATCAGTGCTGAGACAGGCCAGACCGACTTCGAGGCCACCCGCAAGCATACTCGAGACCTTGGTTCCTCATCCGGCTCTGGCTCTCACAAGCGCCGTGTGTGGGTTCCTAACACTGCTCTGCCACCCAAGTATACACCGAGGCCATCCTATGAGGCGCCTCGCCCAACTCAACAGTTTGCACCTGCTAAGACCTATGGAGGTCCACCCTCCAACTTTGCTCCACGCACCACCACTGTGACATGTTTCAAGTGTGGAGAACCGGGACACTACATGCGTGATTGTCCCCAGAATCAGCCAGGAAAACCCGTTGGCCGTGGTAAGCCAACCGGCAAGGTGAACTATGTCAAGCCAATCCCCACTGCACGTGGTCATGTCAACTATGTCTCTGTCGAAGAAGCTTATGAGGATCCTAACGTCGTCCTTGGTACGCTTCTCGTAAACTGCCATCCGGCATCTGTTCTTTTCGATACTGGAGCATCCCATTCGTTCATATCTGAGAGCTATGCTCGATTGCACAACATGACTTTTTGTGACATGCCTACTTCCATGGTTATTCAAACTCCTGGTTCAAAGTGGCAAACCTCTAGGGTAAGCCATGGAAATGAAATCCTTGTCGATAGGCTTGTTTTCCTTGCATCTTTAATCGCTCTCAAGTCCTCGGACATAAACATCATCTTGGGTATGGATTGGATGACAACTCATTATGCCAAGATTGATTGCTTTACTAGGACCGTTCAACTTACACATCCATCCGGCAAGATAGTCAATGTCTTGACTCGAATGGCTGAACGTCAGCTCTACTCTCTTAATGCCAGCCCTCTACCAGAACTCGAAGATATCCCGGTAGTCTGTGACTTCCCGGATGTTTTTCCAGAAGAACTGCCAGGAGTTCCACCTGACAGAGATGTCGAGTTCGTGATAGATCTTATTCCTGGAACTGTCCCAATCTCTAGGAGACCTTATAAGATGGCACCACTAGAATTAGCTGAGCTAAAGAAACAACTCGATGAGTCCTTGCAAAAGGGTTTCATCCGTCCTAGTTCTTCCCCTTGGGCTTGCCCCGTCCTCTTCGTCAAGAAGAAGGATGGAACGGAGCGGATGGTTGTAGATTACCGACCTGTCAATTTGGTCACCATAAAGAATAAGTATCCGCTCCCAAGGATCAACGACCTGTATGATCAGCTCGCTGGATCCTCAGTCTTCTCTAAGATGGATTTGAGGTTGGGCTACCATCAAATCAAAATCAAGAACGGGGACATTCCTAAAACGGCTTTCGTTACTCGTTATGGCCAATATGAGTACACCGTCATGTCCTTCGGATTAACCAATGCCCCAGCTACCTTTTCTCGGTTAATGAATTCTATATTCATGGAGTATTTGGATAAATTCGTCATGGTATACCTCGATGATATACTCATTTTCTCCAAGAACAAGGAAGATCATGCCGAGCATTTAAGGCTGGTATTGACGAAGCTTCGAGAGCACTGCCTTTATGCCAAATTCTCTAAATGTGAATTTTGGTTGCCAGAAGTAACCTATCTAGGTCATGTGATCTCTGGCAAGGGTATTGCTGTCAATCCCGAGCGAGTTCAAGCCTTACTTGATTGGACTCCCCCTGAATCGGTCAAGCAAGTTAGGAGTTTTCTTGGCTTAGCGAGCTATTGCCGACGTTTCGTCGAGAACTTCTCTAAGGTTGCTAAACCTCTAACCGAACTCCTCAAGAAAGATAACAAGTTTGAGTGGACCCCACAGTGCGAGTCCAGTTTTCAGGAACTGAAAAGATGCCTGACATCTGCACCTGTACTGGTACCACCAGACTTTTCCAAGGATTTTATAATCTATTGCGACGCCTCGCGACAAGGACTAGGTTGCATTCTTATGCAAGATCGTCAAGTGATTGCATACGCATCCCGACAGTTGCGTCCACATGAGGATAACTATCCTACTCATGATCTAGAGCTTGCAGCTGTAGTCCATGCACTCAAAACATGGCGACATTACCTCCTTGGTAATCGCTGTGAAATATTCACTGATCACCAAAGCTTGAAGTATATCTTCACCCAACCGGATTTGAATCTCAGGCAAAGACGTTGGGCTGAGTTGCTCACCGACTACGACTTAGGAATCACTTACACTCCTGGAAAGGCCAATGTCATGGCTGATGCACTAAGTCGTAAGTCATATTGTAACAATTTAATGTTACAACAAAGTCAACCGCTTCTCCACGAGGAATTTCGCAAGCTTAACCTTCACATTGTTCCTCGAGGATTTCTTTCCACCTTGGTGGCGAAACCTACCCTTTTGGATCAGGTCATCAAAGCACAGAAGGTTGATCCCGGAATTTCCCGTATCAAGAGGAACATCAAGAAAGGAGTTGCAGGATGTTTCTCAATTGATGATCAAGGAGTCGTATTCTTTAGTAACCGTTTAGTGGTTCCTAAAGTACGAAACCTAAGACGTTTGATCCTCAAGGAGGCTCATGAATCTCCTCTCATGATTCATCCCGGTAGTACCAAAATGTATCAAGACCTACGTCAAAGATTCTGGTGGACTAGGATGAAGAGAGAAATCGCTCAATTCATTGCTAACTGCGACGTTTGTCGTCGAGTTAAAGCAGAGCATCAACGGCCTGCTGGCACCCTTCGACCTTTAGCTATTCCTGAATGGAAATGGGACAAAGTCGGTATGGATTTCATTACCGGGTTTCCCAGGTCCAGGAAAGGGAATAATGCTATCTTCGTCGTTATCGACCGCCTCTCTAAAGTAGCTCATTTCCTGCCTGTTCGGGAGAGTATTACCGCTAGCCAGCTAGCAGACTTATATATCTCTCGAATAGTATCACTTCATGGTGTACCGTTGGAGATTAACTCAGACCGTGGAAGTCTTTTCACTTCACGATTTTGGGAAAGTTTCCAGAATGCTATGGGAACTCATCTCTCTTTCAGTACTGCCTTCCATCCGCAATCAAGTGGTCAAGTGGAACGAGTCAATCAAATTCTGGAAGACATGCTTCGAGCCTCTGTCATTTCTTTCGGTATGGAATGGGAAAAGTGTCTTCCATTTGCCGAATTCGCTTATAACAATAGTTATCAAGCCAGCCTGGGTAAAGCTCCCTTCGAATTTCTATATGGACGAAGGTGTCGAACACCTCTTAACTGGTCAGAGACCGGGGAAAGACAATTCTTTGGCCCGGATATGATTCAGGAAGCAGAAGAGCAAGTTCGCATCGTTCGTGAGAGATTGAAAACAGCCCAGTCTCGCCAAAAGAGCCAATATGATAGTCATCATAAGGCTGTGACTTTTGAAGTCGGCGATAAGGCTTACCTTCGGGTTACTCCTCTTAAGGGAACCCATCGCTTCGGTATCAAAGGCAAATTGGCCCCTCGTTACATCGGTCCTTTTCGCATTCTTGCCAAACGAGGAGAAGTTGCCTACCAATTGGAACTACCTCCGCACCTCTCCAGAGTTCATGATGTTTTCCACGTTTCTCAACTCAGGCGTTGCTTCTCGGATCCTATCCGCGGAGTGGACCACGAAACGCTTGATCTCCAAGACAATCTCACATATCGAGAATACCCCGTTTGTATTCTTGATCAAACTGAGCGCACCACTCGACGCCACAATATCAAGTTTCTCAAGGTTCAATGGTCACATCATTCCGAGAGTGAAGCTACTTGGGAAAGGGAGGATCGTCTTCGACTTGAGTACCCCACCCTCTTTCCGGAGGAACCCGAATCTCGGGACGCGATTCTTTTAAGTGGGGGTGAGTTGTCACATCCCTAGCCAGCACTTGCATTAGGACCTAACTAGAGTGTGCATCATGTTTACTTTCAAAGAAACTTGAAATGGGATTAACAGAAACCCCAGCACCCCTCCCCTAACAACTAGGGTTTGATAAAATATTTTCCAATGTACCCAAAATGCCCTTCAAAATGTTCATCATTTCTGCCTTGGTCTTAAACCTCTGCCAAAAATGGTGCACAATTTTCTAGGACAATCTAGGGCTTTGGATTAAATCATATGGTATTTGAATTTGGGCATTTAAATGCTACAAAATATTTTAAATGCTCAAATAATCATAAACTATAATGTTTCCTACTGTTCATATTATATACAGCAGGTATGACAAGTGTTATGAGTTATAAAAATGTTTAGGCATTTTTATTAAATGAACAAAGTTGCAAAAGAAATAAAACAGAAAGAAAATAGGAAAAGAAAAATAGGAAGAACACTTACCTGGCGCCCACCCGGCCCACCTGCCGGCCCAGCCCAGCTGCCGCTCCAGCGAGCTGCTTGGCTCGGCCAGGCAGGCAGGCAGGTGCTCGACGGCGACCGCACGGCGCGCCACGCAGCTGCCCGCCGCCTTGCTTCACCCCCTCGCCGTCCTGGAGGGATGGATCGAACGTCCACGTCCTCCTCGACCCCCCAGACACCTCCGCCTCCCCCCAGTTCCTCTCCTCCGCTCTCCCCGCTCCATGGCCGACGCCGCCGTGATCGCACCGTCGTAGAAGCCGCGTCCACCGTCGTCCCCGAGCTCCGCCGTGTTGTCCCTCGTCTCCGCCGTCCTCGACTGCTTCGAACAGGCCGAGCCCCGAGCGCTCGCCCGCCCTGGAGACGCCCCCGACCTCTTCTTCCCCAACTCCGGCCGCGGAGATCCCCCTCGCCGTTCTGCTCAGCTCCGACCACCCCCGAGCTCGCTTCGGTGCTTGCTGCAACCGCTGTGAGCCTAGCTACCTCCTCCCCCTCTCCGTTGGCTCCCTTTTGCCCTGTAACACACTGCACGAAGCTCGCCCGCACGCACCGCCGCCGTGCTCATCGCCGGTGATGCTCCGGTGACCATTTGGTCACCAGCACCCGTCCAACGTACTCACCATAGCACGTAGATGCGAACGGTGCTACGCACGCATCGCCTAGGCCCCTGCAGCCGCATCTCCACACACTCCCGACGCCGGTCGCCGCCGTCGAGCTCGTTGCCGTCGTCTCCGGCCACCCTAGGTCCGGCGACCACCTCCATCCGACGCGCAAGAGCAAGAGCTATCCAACGCACCCAGCCGCAGCTCGAGCCGTGCACCGTAGACGTTTTCCGAAGCACGCGGCCGCGTTTGGCCTCGCCGGCGGCTAAACGCCGGCGAGTTGGACCTGTTTTGACCACGGGTTTGACCCCCTGGGTCAATGACATGTGGGCCCTGCCCGCAAGTCAAACATAGTTTAGTTGTTAATTTAATTTAATTAGTTAATTAGTTTAGTCACTGACATGTGGGCCCTGGCCCCACTGACAGCTAATTAGTTTTAGTTTAACTCTAATTAACTCAGTTAATTAGCTGTGACACTGACATGAGGGACCCACTGGTCAGGTTTGACCTGGTCTGGTCCTGTTGACTGGCTGACGTCAGCATGATGTCATGCTGACGCAGTAAAGGTTTTTCTGGGATTTTTAGATTTAAAATAATTCAGGAAATTCTAGAAAATACCCAAAACTTCTAAAAATCATATAAAATCAACCATAGCTCAGATGGAAAAGATTTATATATGAAAAATGATCAGAAAAATCCAATCTTTCTAATGGCACTGGTTTCATGCATGTTTGAACAAGTTAACTTGCTGTATACATCAAAAACATGATAATGCACTTATTTAAATAATAGTTTGAACTTCAATTTGAATCCTTGATTCAAATAGGTTCAAACCCTTCTGGTTTTAGTTGCATTAGCCAACACACATGCATCTTGCCATGTCATAAACATGCATCATATTGTTGCATTTGTTTGTTAATGATTGTATCGTCGGTATTCCCTGTGTTAGGTCCTGCTCCCGAGGATACTGCTGCGTATCCAGTTGAAGAGCAGTACCCGACAACTACCTTGTCAGGCAAGCAATCATTGATCATTCCGATACAACCCAATCTTCTCGCTCCTACTCTCTTTTACTGCATTAAGGCAACAGCGCGTGAACTGCTACTTGCTGCGGTAGTTGAACCCTATTCCCTTGCATGACCTGTCATTGCCACAGTAAATAGTTGAAACCCACTAGCATGTGTAGGAGTTGATTGAGCCATGTGATGTGTGATCCACCATGCTATTTGTTTATGTTGCCTGCTATGCTTAGAGTTGTGTCTGGTCTGATTCCTCTGGGTGATGGATCAGAGTGAAACAATCTTTCGATAAAGAGAAGGAAGTGTGGAATACGCTTGGTAAAGGTATCGATGAAAGGCCATGTAGGAGTACGTGGTGGGTTGTTTCATTGGAACCGTACATAGGACCCGAGATCTGTATGTGTGGTTCAAGTTGCAGTTACTACCATGCATTGGGCCCGAAACCAATGGACCCTCTCGACTTATTAATTACCCTCGATCTCTGTCCAGGAGTTGCAACTAGTTTCTGGTGTTTATAGCTTACTGGAGGTCGTGCACAACGCTGACCCTCGGGGTGGGTTGTGATGCGACAGGTACGTGGCACGGTGTACCGGTTGCCCGTTTGGTGACTCGGGAACCCTGTACACATCGTTTGGGGCCGTGAGCGACACCCCGGCCGGATCTCCCCACGGATGGAACCCAAATAGGCGATAAACCTGGACGAGAGACTTGAGTGGTTGGTTAGGTCGTGGTCTACACCCACGTCGGCTTTCGCTTGAAGTCTGCCGAGCACATGTCGTGTGCAGACGCTAAGTGGTGAAAACATGTGTGAAGAAGTACACCCCTGCAGGGTTATCAAACTATTCGAATAGCCGTTATTCGCGGTACGAACTACTTGGTTACTCTTACAGTTCATAGACAAGTTGATGGATACTACTAAAAGCCTCAAGATAAGCGTGAGTGCCGTGGATGGCCCTTCCGTAGGATGACGGAAGAGGATCCTCGGTAGTGTATTGATGTGGTGATTAGAGGACTCGTGTTCGTAATAACATCTTGCAATCCGTTGAGAGTTGTAGTATAGGTTAGCCAAGGTCAAAGCTGGCATTCTGCTATAAACTCCACTACCCCCTTTGATAATGTTGCATGTATGATAGGTTCTGTGGTAAGACTTGCTGAGTACCTTTGTACTCATGTTTGCTTAATAACTGTTGCAGAGGAGAACCCTGCCCCTGCTGATGGGTTCTACATAGACGTTGACGTCGACGAGTAGCTTGACACCCAGACGGTGATCCGGAGCTTGTGAAGGGCCTTGTAGATAGTCAGGCTTCACCAAGCCTGTTTTATTTTCTAAGTTGTCTGTACTCAGACATGTAGCTTCCGCTTGTGCTTGTATGACTGTATGACTTGAGTGTTGGGTCATGTGACCCCTACCTGTATGAATATGATATGTATGGCTCTTGGAGCCTTTTAAATAAAGTACTTTGAGTCATAGAGTTCTGTTGTGATGCAATGTTGTATTTGCACATATTGAGCATATTGCGTGTATGATTGAAATGCTTGGTATGTGTGGGATCCGACACCTAGTTGTTTTCCTTTGGTAGCCTATCTTACAGGGAAATGCCTCCTAGTGATTCCAATGAGCCTTGGTAGCTTGCTACTGCTCGGAACACGTAGGCTGGCCGGCATGTGTCCTTCTTCGTTCCTGTGTCTGTCCCTTAGGGGAAATGTCACGCGTTGTTCCTTTAAGTCCATGTAGCTTTCTACGACTTGGGTTCATACGTTGATGACCGACACGTTCGTTGCTGGGTCATGGATGCCTGTCTCTGTAATTTAGTGCCACTTTTGGTTTATAACTAGCCATGTCGGCCCGGATTCTCTGTCATATGGATGGTAGCGACACTGTCATATACGTGTGCCAAAATGCGCAAACGGTCCCGGGCCAGGTAAGGTGGCACCCGTGGGGTTACCGTGCGTGAGGCCGCAAAGTGATATGACGTGTTACAGCTAGATCGGTGTGGCTTAGGATCGGGGTCCTGACATGTGGTTGACAAACGGATCGTGTATTCGGATTCGTATCAAAATTCTGAGCAACTTTCATATATAAATTATTTTCATCCGAGTTACGGATTATTTTATATGATTTTCTAAAGTTTATAACATTTTCTAGAATTAATTATTTATTTAAATCTAACATTATCCAGAACAGTGTCTGCTGATGTCATCATGACGTCAGCGGTCAACGTGGGTTTGACTGGGTCAAACTGACGTGTGGGTCCCGCATGTCATTGACTGCCTAGTTAACTAATAGTTTAATTAGCTTAATTAGCGATTAGGTTATTCTAAAACAGAATTAATTAAGTTAATTAAGTAATTAATTAATTAATTAATTAATACTTTATTATTTATTTATTTATTTATATTTATTTATTTAATCTTCTTTTTTTTAAAGGGGAGGGGGCCCCAGCTGCCAGTGGCACAAAGGCCACTAGATCGGGTTTAACGGGCGCGGGTGGGTTGCCCGCCGGGGCGGACCCGGACGACGGCCACAGCGGGGAGCCGGCCATAGGCGCGGGCAGGGGCGGCCACGGCGGGGCGCCGGCTGACGCGCTGGTCGGGGCGGCCACGACGGGGGCGCAGGTCCCAGGCGCTGGCCGGGGCGGCCACGGCGGGGGCGTCGGCCCCAAGCTGGGCGGGGCGGCCAGTGCTGCGCCAGCCCCAAGCGCTGGCCGGGGCGAGCAGGGTGCGGGCGAGGCCGGCGAAGCGAGGTTGTGCGGCCACGGAGCTCGGCAGGGCGCTGGAGGTTCGGGGCGACGGGGAGCAGTAGCAGCGGCAGTGCGGTGGCGGGCTAAAGTGGCCAGGTCAATGCCGGCGACGAGGTGGAGCGGTGGCGGCAACAGGCGTGCTTGGCCATCGGCGATGCAGGGCATGTGAGAGGAGGTACGGGTCGCATTGGAAGGCGGGGAAGGCAAGGAGCACGACGCCGTGCTTGGATGCGAGTTGTAGCGGCAGTGGCCGCGGCTGCGCCATGCCCGGCGGCGAGGAGCTTCGGCTCCGATGGCGTCGGTGGCTACGGGCACCAAATCGAACGGGGTAAAGAGGGGTTTCGAGCGGGAGCTCACCTTGGAGCGCAAGAAAGGCTCGTCGGGGTTCGGGAGCAGCAGTGACGGCCGAAATTGACGAGGTTCGCCGGCGAGGCAGAGGAAGAAGACGGTGCCGTGGGCGACGCAACAATAGCTCCCGTCTTGGTACGGTGGGCGCAAACAACATAGCCGAGCACAGCGGGGTCTTGGACGGACTAGCTGGGCTCGGGGGCGACGGGGAGCGCGACGGCGACGGCGGCCATGGCGGTGGATGTTTCGGGCGCCGTCGATATCGAGAGAGAGGGCGGGAGAGGGGGAAAGTGAGGTGGTCTAGGGTTGCAAGGGGGGCGAGGGGCGTCGAGGAAGACCTTATCCCCTCCTTAGGGTCGCGGATGATCGACGCGTGCTCATCGGCAGTTCGAACGGGCGCGCTGCCTTCACGGTGATAAGCATGAACAGGAGGTTGGGGATGACCTCCTCGTGGGCTGGGCCGGTACTGTAGCCAGTGGGCTCAAGTGCTAAGTATGCGCTGGGCCCTTTTCCTAATATCTTGCTGGTATTATGTTCTAGCTACCGTTTTATTTTTAATTGGTCCACCAAATCAATTTTTATATATATGAAACTTGCCACATAAATTATGTACAATAATGTGGTGCTGTACAAAAAGTTTAAGGCACTTGGGATAGTTTAAGTAATTTTTTTAAAAAGAAAAGGTCCATTAAATGGTTATTGTTCCACTGTTTAATTCCTAGGGGCATTTTAGCAACTCAAATAATGTTGGTTTCTACATGAAAAATAGTTAGTGAATATTTGCAACATCTCAAACATCTTTGTTTTAATATTTGAAAACTTTTATTGTTTGTCTTTATTTTAAATTTGAAATTTGAACTTGGTTTCGAACTAACACGAGTTTATCCACAGTAATCGAGGTGACGTGGCATCATTAGCGAAGTTTGACTGTAGCTTGATTACCCGGGCGTCACAGGGGCGAGGGCTTTTTTACTTCAGTAGTGTGGTGGTATTGTTGATGTAACAAGATCATGTAATCCATCTTTTGAGTGCTATGTCGATGCAATCAAAAAAAGAAGAACCATATTTTGTTGGAATCAGATCGTGATCCATCTTTTGAGTGCTATTGTTGATGTAACAAGATCATGTAATCCATCTTTTGAGTGCTATGTCGATGCAATCAAAAAAAGAGGAACCATATTTCAAACAGAACAACTAGCAGCACAATGTCAAACTAAACAACTAGTTCCACATAGGTTCACGTCCAACAAAACAACTAGCATACTGTCCATGATCATATTCCATACGGTTCAACAAAAAACAACAAGTTCATCACATTGGTTTTACTAGCATAAGTTCTTCAACTCCAGCATCGCACTTGCATGGTTGAAACTTCACAAGGCTGATCATTACTCGTCAAACTCTGGCAGATAAATTTTCATGAACTCACGCTTTGTCTTTTCATCCGGCACAGAGAATTGCTCCGGCAGTGGCAAAGATTCTTCCTCCAGCATCGAGTCAGGAGCATAAAGAAGATATGCAGCAATGTCGCCGGCCTCTTCACCCTCCGTGCCGGCCAGCAAGTCCTCGTCGTCTGGCATCTCTGGCATCTCGTTGCTGCTTTCTGGGTCAACTTTGCCATTGTCTATGAGCGCGCACACCTGGTCATTGCCGTCTCCTGCCACTGCCTTGACAGCGCCGTGCGTGCTGCCGTCGCGCCCCAGTGCATGCACGCTACTGTCCGCGAGCAAGCGTCCCCATCGCACACATCTTGGGCAGTTTGTGCTGCCGCGTCCATGGCCACCACACAAAGAGCACGGGAAGCCGGGTGTGTAACCGTAGCAGTTGGACATTAGATCTTCGTCATCAGAAAATGATTCACTCACCTCCGGCGAGTGTACTTCTGCATGCATGCCGCCGTCGCTGGCGATGTCCTCCGCGAACGCATGGCCGCCAAACACGAGCGCCGGAAGGACGCCGTCGCCCTCCTCCACGACCAACTGGACGCCGAGCGGGTGGATGACGCCGTCCGCGAGCGCGCCATCACCCTGTTGGATGCTGCCCTCCACGGACACGGCGTCATGCAGGTAGAAGACGCCGTCGGCGAGCGCGCGATCACCCTGCGGGACGCCGCCTGCCATGGGAACGACGTCGCGCGAGTGGACGACGCCGTTCTTGAGCGCTCCGTCGTCCTGCTGGACGGCGCGCGCCCTCCATGGGAACACCGTAGTGCGGGTGGATGCCGCCGTTCTTGAGCGGTCCGTCGTCCTGTTGGACGGCACCCTCTGCGGGAGCGCCGTAGTGCGGGTGGACGCCGCCGTCGTCAAGCGTGCCGTCTTCCGGGGCGCTGCAGTCAGCGAGCATGCTGTCCTCGACAAGCAGGCTATCTAGCACAAGCTCGCTGTCTTCTACAGGCTGGCTGTCTTCCCATAAGTAGCTAGGATCCATGGGGTTGAGCTTGACAGGAAGGAGAAGATGGAGTAGAAGGCGAGGAGATAGGAAGAGGAGGCGTGAGTGCTGGTGTATTTTACGAGGCGAGTAGCTGGCTTCTTCAATGCAATAGAAAGGAAGCGAAGCGGAGGTGGAGGGCATTCCTGGAAAGAATGGGTGGCCTAAGGCTGGTCCAAATGGGGTGGAACTTAGGAGTAACATCACATATTTCAATACAACGTTGCTTATGTGGCACATATTTAATGAAGAGTGAGGTGCTTGTGCTAACTAGCTAAGTTACCGGAACATCACACACTTCAAGAAACAATGAGTCTATAAGCTAATAAATGCATCATTGCATGACACTACCTACATGTTCCTACCCACTGTGGATGTAGTAACATAGTCTAGATAAGTGTGTATGTTACTACCTTATGTTCCTGCCCATTGTGACCAGCCTAACCGAACGCGCAGAGCATTTAGGATTTTTTGAGAAAAAATTAGGCGCAGACTAAATAGGAACGGAGGGAGTACTTGATTGATTTTATCACTTTCCTGATTAATTGCTTCCAAAAAATACGCTCTAATTAAATGCTCCCAAAAAGTCCGTCCTAATTAACTCCTCCAGGATCTGTTTTATGTTCCCAAATATAGATTCTAGTTTGTTTGTTATTTCTTACAACTGGACGTTTGAAACAAAACATTGGTGCGTAGGCTATTCAAATTTTGAGTGCTTGAAGCACAGTACACCAATGTTGGAAGCACAGTGCAACCGAGAGTGTTAGGATTTAAATTAATTCTGTTATTAGGGATAATCCTCCCTTGTGTAAACAGACGTCGGTTGCCACAGGCACCCGTTCGATACTCCCACGACCCCCACGATCGGAGGCACCCGTTCGATACTCCCACGACCCCCACGATCGGACGCATCCGTTCGTGGCGACGGTTCCCTATGTATATAATCCTCATGGATCATCGATGAAAGATAGTTTGATCAATTCGTTCCAAAACACGTTATCAGCCCTTCGACTCTGCCGAGAGAGCAAATCGCGCCGACGCCGGCGACAGTAGCCGGAAAAGAGAACGAGAAAGGGAAGAAAGGAGAATGTGAGAGGATGCCTCGTGGTCTCATATCCTTGTTCCTGCGCCTTGTTCGTGACGGCGGTCGGCGGCGGCAGAACCGTCGCCGTCGGCATGGTGTAGGCGGACTTCGCCGCCACAACAGCCACGCCCATGATCTTCGCCGTTTCGGAGCCCGCCGGAACGGTTTCCGTCGCTCCGGAGGGCGTCGCCGTGGCCCACGACTTGGGCATGCCGCTCGAAGACCTGATGCTCGCCACGGCGCCGGGCCATCTGGTGCTCCGCCAGTCCGCCTGAACCGGCCATGCCGGCGGCGCCGCCGCTCCCCGCCTGGATTCTTGCCGGACCGGCCGCTCCAATACTGTATGCGGACGAGGTAATGGAGGCCGCGAAGGGAGAAATGGAGGCCGACGCCGTCAGCGTTGAGCCGGAACTCGCGGCTCCCTCACCACCGCGTCCGTGCCTGGTGCACGGCTGGGGGCCGTGCGTGACTCCGCCGCCGTCTCCACCACAGGACTACGATGTCTAGGAGGAGGCCGAACATGCGCCACCCATGCCGCCCGTGGAGCCCGCACAGCCGGACTCCCCGTGTCTTCCATCTCCGACACCGGCGCACGAGGTGGCTAGTGCGGGGGCTTCTTCGGCGAGCGCTAGCCTCGGGCTACACCTCCCCGAGCGGGCTGCTGCGCTCGGGGACGTCTTCGACAACTGGGCGAGCAGCTCCACCGGCCCATCGGCGCCCCGCCGCTGGCACATAGTGCCGCGGGCCGTGCTGCAGCGCAGCCGCGCGGTGAACCTCGGATTGGCGAATGGCCACTCCAATGGAGTCGCGCCCGGGATACACCTTCCTGGTGGATCTTCTTCAGAGGAGGAAGATGCTGCGCCGGGGCAGTCGACCTCGCGCCGGTGAGGCAATCGCTGGTGGCGGAGGTTGGTGGTGGTGGTGCCTCTAGCCGCCGCTGTAGTTGGATTTGGGACGATTAGCGATGGGAACGAAGTGTTCGGTCGTCTCCCTTATCCAACCAGTCGTGCGTACAGGCTGTGGAAAAGACACCATGCTGGGCCTAGTAGTGGTGTACAGGCAGCAAAAAAAAAGGAATAAAAAAAACGAAAGGAAAAGTGGGCTTTGCCACGGTAGTAGGCTGTCCTGTGCTAGCCTATTGCCACTATATTTCGTTTTCTTTTCTGATTAGCTTCAAGCTTTTTCAGTTTTTGTACATAAGTGTTTGTTAGTATTTTCTAACATAGTACTATGTAATATCTGCTTATGAATGTCAACATGTTTTTATGGATGCAATTTTTTATTGCTACATGTTGATTATGCTTGAAAATTATATGACTACTTTCAGTTTTTGCAAATATCTTATGGATTACAATTATGGCAATATATAGCTTTGTTTACAACTATGAGGTCTACACCATCTGGTGATTACCTTCAGAGTGTTTTAATTAGCACAAGGTTGTACAAAGTCCCATAAGAATAAGGTCTACGCTACTAAGTAGTGATTACCTCAAAGCAAAGAATGAAAGCACACATATTATGGCATGAAAATGGCCATACGAGTGTTTACGCCACACGCCACTTCGTGATTACCTCTGTGTGTTCTACAAAACAAAGATCTACGCCATTTTATGGTGATTATCTTTTGTAGAAAGTCATATTATGGGTCGTTTAGGCTTTTCCTAGGCCTTTATGTGGATTAAGCATATCATAGTAACGAAATAATATTTTTTTATTTGGCGCTATGATGTCTACATGATTGGTGACCACCTTCATGATTTTCAAATACTTCTCAATTTCATAGCATTTGTCATTGGTTGTGACTACACGGTCACATGCTCCATCAAGAGAGGATTCCAAGGCATTAGTGGCGACTATGCTACATATTATGCTATGAAGATAATTATGCAAAATACTTGCATATTTTGGTGACTACCTTCCATGAGTACATAACTTATGAGATGTGATCATAGCAACGAATCAAATTTCGTGCACAACTGAGAGGTTTATGCCACTCCATGGTGATTACCTTCATGTGTTTTAAATAACATAAGGTTGTGAAGAGGCTATGATTGATTCAAATGTCCATAAGAGTGAGGCACCACTAAGTGGTTGATTACCTCTATGTGTTTTATGGGAATTAAAGGTTTATTGTTTATGAGGTGACTATACCTTTAATTTGAAGATACATCTTATTGTGATGATTACCTTATTATGAAGGCTTTCTCATGAGTCACTAAGAATCACCGTGATGATGATTATGCTTGGCCATAGCATTTTCATTATACTTAATTTACTGAAGGTAAATTAATGCATGAGAATTTCATGCCATATATGGCTGACTTTTTTCAAAAGTAAATGCGATGTGATAACACAGGGTGGATGTCATGATTGAATATGGGTCATGGACATTAATATTTTGTCGACCCGTGGCCTTGTCGCCACGGAAACTCCACCATAGATAATGTTATGGCTATTTATAAATAGCTGAAATGTGCAAATTTGCATTTACGTGACATCGCAATGTATTTGTTCTCAAACCGAGTATTTAATGGATGATGAATATCCATTTCCCCTTTTGGTACCACCTTAAGGAGAGATATGTTGTCATAAGCATCACACGAATGAATATTCATTTGTATTAAGGACTTCAAGTCAGTTGATGCTTATTATTTCGTTGTCTATAAATCAACACTAAGTTGAGATTATGTGATAAGGCATTCTCAGATCTTGATCTGATTGTATGTCCTTACTGCACTTTACATCCTCATACGATGGTAAAATAAACACCATCTTTGTTTCAGGGTGAAAATACGATGAACTTCTCATGAAGAGTCATCCGGTACAATCCCAACGGGTACTATACCATTACCTGAAATTTGTGCTAGTGCTTATAATACTAAGCAATTCTATGGCTAAAGTACCACGAGGAGTTGAACGTAAAGTGATAAAAAGATGACAAGCAGAAATGGAGTATATATCTCGCAAGAGAATGTGTCATTTAAATAAATGATCACATTGACAACTCCCAAGTTTATCAAAGGGGTGGTTGTACGGAATGATTACCAAATTATGAGGTTTTGGGTTGAATCATGTCACCGACTCATTGGAGAAGGCGAATGAGTTTAATGGGATAAGTTTGAAGTTCTACTTCAAATGGACAAACCAGAAAATGTTCTGGTACAATAAAAGGAGAATGCACTCCTCTACATTGATGATATGCTTGTGGAATAACATTCACAAGATATTTTGGAGATCTCATGTAGTCTCCGAGTTATCCTGAGATATCATTAGCCTATAAGTGTACTACTACATGTAGTATAATTTGCAACATATATCTTGTCCATGAGACATGATAGTTATGAGAAATTGAGTGTATGAATCAATTCATACTCAATATTGTTGCGTACACAATAATTTTTCCTCCTTTACCAGTCTGGTATGAGGACGATTAGAAAAATTATTTGATAATTCTGTTGGCCGCAACATAGTTGCAATATTCCTGAAAATCGTAAGATTTTATGTGCACTCCATGTGCCATAGGGGAATTAGTTTTAAGGCACTCTCACCTTAAAATTTGTTGAGCCACTCATTATTCTTGAACAGATTCAAGAATGATGCAAATTATTCAACCATAGGCTGGGTTATTTTGGTACTTCATGGTATTCATAGACACATCTAGATGGTGGTCTTAGGTGTGTATCATCCACACAATACCACATGTTTACTGAATTCAGTGCTCAAATTGACGAATTTGGAGCAAATGATCCTATGCATGGGATAATTCCATTGGAATGGATATTCATTGAATTTGATTCACGAGAATTCTATAGTCATATTCAGTACATCGTGTACCTACTCAGAATGGTGTGGCTAGATCTCTTGTCAAAGAGAGTCAAGTTGCATGGCCATTGCTACGGAATTGTAATTAACCAACATTTTTGTTGGTGGTAACATGCGGTCTCACACGCCGCATATTTGGTCTAAATGGAACCAAATGGATTTAATACCGTATCCCCTTGCGGTCTGTACGTGGAAATCAGTGAAGTATTTCCCATCTGGGTAATTCGGTTGCATACCGATATCACCAACCCGGCGTACATTAAGGGCCTTCACATATATTTGGGATCTATGTGAGGAATAACTGTGGTATTATAGTTAATCCGTCAAATACCTTAACCCTAGCGAGGGAGTTATTTGCAGCCCGTGCGCTAATTGCTTATGCAATAAGGACATTTCCTGGCATTAGGGGGAGAAATGTACCATATAGAATGCCAGAAAATGCATATGAAGTGTCGTAGACATTTTGTCCACGTACTTAAGAATATGAACTAGAGATTCAGATTATGAGAAATTTGCAACATATTGCAAGTAATCTGCCATATACATTTACTGATGACAAAGGTGTCATTGAATTCTCGTATCAGAATGAGTGGAGGTACCTAATAACCACTCATATCCCCGGATGAGAGCAAGAGGGGGATAATTATGGTCACATGGGATTAAGTTCTCATATGTTTTCGCGGAAATAGAGGAAATGGTCTCCTCAGTCAGTAAATGTGATTCAGCATCGCGTTGAATGACACCTGAAGGATGCGCGTCATCCATAACCCAACACCAGTGTGCACACATATTTTTGGTGTTGGGACATCGAAACACCTTGATTCTGTTGTTGTGGGAAATCACAAGGAGTTAAGAGGCATAATGATAATTCCACTAAAGATACGGATTCATGAGAATCGAATATTGAAGTCTACATATGTCGACATAAGTTTCTTCTTGAGAATTGCTGAAATCCTTTTGGGCCCTGAACCAAAATCCATGGAGAGTGTCGTTGGCACTTATATTGGTTCAAATGAAAGGAAGCAATTAAGAAGATTAGCACTCGCTCATCAAAAGAGAGGTATTTACCACAGTAAAACCTACTCCTCATAAGTACCTTCGTTTGTGAAGAGTAGTTCTTTTCGTTCAAAAACGAAAATAGATGAGGTAGTGAGAAAGCGAGGCTTGTAGCGCAAGGGTTTCCGCAGAGACCCGACATCATCTATGATGTAGCATACCTTATCGGTATGAGTGGAAATATGTTTCGATACTTAATTGGCAGTACAAATCCATGCGGTTGATATATGTAATGGTTGCATACTCACATATATCGTTAAGTTCGGAAATAGATATTGAAGTCATTGAAATGGCTTAATGTTCCGAATTCAATGATAAATCGCAACAAGTGTGTGAAGCTTCAGAAGTCATTCTATGACTATGAAGAGGTCGGAGAGTTGTGTGGTACAACCGACTAAGTGAGTTACTCCTCGATAAGGATTACTCTAATACTAATGATTGTTGATGTGTATTCCTGAAGATTTCCTTAATTGGATGTACAACGTGCTATTGATGTGGATGTTCTTATTATCAATGTCCATACAAGACATATTAATTAAATACACACAATCATTTTGAGTCGGATATTTGGGTAAAACCAAATGATGCTAAGTTTATAGCTTGAGCATATTCCCTCGGGAATAAATGTATGTCAGTCTTTATATATCTAGAAATATTGAAAAAGTTCAATATGGATATATCTTATCAAAGACACATATGGTCATATTATACCCGACATGGGACACAAGTCCATCCAAACCTACGGGAGATGGTGAAATGATAGTGGACATGAAGTTTCATATATGAGTACCATCGAAGCACTCATATATATTGCAAATTAAGTCAGGCCTGACACTATACTTGTTGGCAATTTATTGAGAGTGCAATCCCAAAATAAAAGGTATAATGGTTGGTGTAAGGAATATCCTCAGATATGTCCAAGACACCAAAGATCTTGATTGATTCCATTTGGAAAATCAAGATGGGACCATGGTGTGATATCCTGATAATGGCTGATAATATGATCCCAACAATGCCATATCAAAGACTGAATTTACTGGAAGAGTATTCTGAGGGAAGCCTTCAGAATAGACTCTAAATGTGTCCTTCCTATGATCATTCTGCCATAACTATGTTTGAAGCATGACAAGATATACATGTCTTTGCAGAATGACTGGTCACATATGAGATCATGTGACGATTCATCGGAATCAATTATCATTATCTACCAAGATAATGTCACTTGTATTTCTTATGGGTTATATTTATCCTTGCAAATTACAGAAATGTAGGAGGATAATATGCAAATAAATTATTGTGAGATTCACAATGTCTCTACCAACGTTTATATTCCAGAATCAGATTCGTGGAATTGGTATGAGAAAGCATTGATGTTTGCAAAGTTCAGGGGGAGTAAAATCCCAAGTTATAACTCGTTGGTGATCTCATTCATGTTGTACTCTTTTTCCCTTTATGAGTTTTCCATGATGGTTTCTCATATAACGTTTTTAACGAGACAATATAAATACAAGTGCGGATGTATGCCATATTGGTTTCTCCTTATATTTTTCCCACTGGGTTTTGGAAGGAGTTTTTCATGGCATATTGTATGTTTTCTTCTCAATTTTTCCCACAGGGTTTTGGAGGAGAATATTTCAAAGATGATCGGTCTCAAGGACAAGCGAGGATTAGGGGGAGTGTTAGGATTTAAATTAATTCTGTTATTAGGGATAATCCTCCCTTGTGTAAACAGACGTCGGTTGCCACAGGCACCCGTTCGATACTCCCATGACCCCCACGATCGGACGCATCCGTTCGTGGCGGTCGTGGGAGTATCGAACGGGTGCATGTGGCAACCGACGTCTGTTTACACAAGGGAGGATTATCCCTAATAACAGAATTAATTTAAATCCTAACATAATTGACGGATTGAAGATTTGCTTCTAAATAAAGACCGCTGGATTAGGAAAGAATCAATGACGTAGGAGCAGTCTGATTGAAGCTTTATATATCTACTCAAGAAAGAATGGTGCATCGGATGAGTATTCAATAAATGCTGAGTGATACACAAGCAAGATGCAATATAAAGCTTCAAAAAATAACATGTGGATCAACACTATATAAGTTGTGTTCTCTGTACGCATGACATACAAGTCAGGAATCACATACTTACATGTTTCACTGGAAGAAACGCAATTCCTTGTACTAATGGGCTATGTTGTCGAATCGGTCTTACTGTGCTTTTTGTTCATAGCTTTCTACCTCACCTTGGTTGAATCGATAAATATCGATGGCAATCATGAGAAGGTAAAAAAACTACTTTTTGCTTTACACATGCAACTCTTTCTCAGTCGGTTTATGTATTTGTGTCATTCTGGTATCTACTTGAGCAATTAATCTTTAGAACTACTACTTTTTGTTACTTGTGTGCCTAATTGAAATCTAGGGAACCACGTGTGGAAACAAATAAGTATCTATCGACGAGTTTGTATAACAATTATATTGCTAACTATGAATTGGAATTTCCATTTGTAGAACACCTTAAGACCTGAAATGTTTCAGTCTCCATGGAGAGCCAATATCACAGATGAAGGAACCAACATTGTTTCTCATGTACTCTCTCTCTCTCTCTATATATATATATATATATATATATATATATATATAATGTGTGTGTGTGTGTGTGTGTATCCCACCTCTGCTTTTTCACGTGTTAGATTTGAGCCATGTTTGCTTTTTAACTGGCGAGAATTGACCATAAAAAATATGCCAAAATGGCATGTGATATATTGAAAGGTAAATTGGACTTACTTTTTAAGCTGAACATCCCATACTTAAATCACAAAGAAACAATCGTGGAAATCCACGTTCGTTACTGACTCAAATCTAATTGGCCTAGCTAAATTATATAAGTGGTCAAAGTAACAAGGTGGTGCCATGTTTTAGTAGTCCCTTGCAACTCTCCATTCAAAACAAATTATCGCAAGAGGAACTAGCTCTGTATTTTATCGAAAAGAATATATTTTCCTAGTTAATTAGCAGAAATTAAGCTCGACAAATAGACAAAACACGCTACCAAAATATCGACATCGATAGATTTGGAAAGGAACCTAAGCCATGCTCTATCAAAGACTTATCTTAGCATAGCAATACAGTGTTAACAATACACTTCACATATGAGGTAGGGGAGAGAGAGAGAGGGTTAAATTTTGTTTTACCCCTTCCATAAGGCGGAGAGAAAATATCGTCAACCCAAACGCCCGAGAAACACTGTCGACAAAGCACATGAACTATTGTACGCACACTAAAAAAGGTCCAGTTGCATAGGAATGACATCGCTCCATGTGGATCAAGCTAGATCCAGTATGAGAAACTCACAAGGCCATCAAAAAAGTTATACTAGCACCAAAGGAGGATAAAAAAAATCCCATCATAAGCATTGGAACCCCGTAAAACTTGTTTGGCCAAGAAAACACATCCTCACTTATTTATTATATTGTGCTCTACTATTTTTTTGGTTATTCACTAATTTGAGCTTTAATTTTTATCACTAGTATGCAATGTGGCACACAGATCCAGGAGAATTCTATGGCCTTCGAGCTGAAATGAGTATATGGGCTTCACCAAATCAAGAAAACTCTCAAGAATCTGGAGCATCCTTACAGATTTATTGTCAAGATGGAGAAAAATACAACTTAATTCAAACTGGATTTCATGTACAAACATATCACTCATTCTGGTAAACTCAAATGCTTTTCCATGAAACTGCCATTTCAAAATGTGGTTTTGCTTGCAGGTCTCCCCCTCTTTGTACGATAACAGAGATATTCGATTCTTTACATATTGGACTGTAAGTGTAAACGATGCCATTTTATTAAGTTCTATAGTACCTCGCAATGATAAGTAGAAGTCATACTAAATATAAGTCTACTTACATCCACAATAATACATGTTTCCATTCATTATTGCCCAGAAAGACTTGAAATCAAGGGGGTGCTACAACTCGCAATGCAAGGGTTTTGTACCTGCAAGTGGAGCTGAATTGGTGCCTGGGCAAGCCATTGCCCCTCCATCAATTTATGGCGAACAAGACCACTACATTAGGCTTAGCCTCAACAAGGTGCACCCTTTCTCCCAGTTTAGAGAATAATATCTCTATACAAGCTTATAAATGTGATAATTACAATTGAAAAAAGCATGTATTTTATGAATGTGAAAATAAATTATACAATGAGTTGCCATAAATGGTTATTAAGTAATATGTTGTGGTATTTTATTATGTAGAAAGAAATATTATAGTATGAGAAATCATAAATTCTTGCTAATTAAAATTAGTTTATGCTCTTCTCATGCATGGAATCTACTATTCATGGATGTCATAATCCCTCGTTGACTACAGGATCCAAATTCGGGAGATTGGGTGGTATATCGTCATGATTTAGAAAAACCATCGTTTTTGGGGCATTTTCCGGAGGAGCTTTGCCCCGGAACCCGGCGAATGCAAGCATTGACTGGATTTGTGAATTACTTCAAGAATGCACATGGTCCTCCTATGGGCAGCGGCCACTTTCCCAATGATGATGATAAGAAATCGGCCTACTTCAGGCGCGTTAAGAACTACAACTCCAAGGGCCAAGCTTTCGACCCCTTTAACACACAAATGGTCCGTTTAGTTGATAGGCCAGATTGTTATAACGTAGATGATTTCCTTCTTGAATTTAAGGAGGGTTATTCATTCCACTATGGTGGACCAAGTGGTTGTATTGGCTGACAGCATAAGTCGTATTACTTCTCGAGGTTCAATAAATAAAAGTATGTTCCTTGATGGGAAACAATGTCCATTATTTCATTTATTTTCCAAACTCAAGTTTCATAATTATGTTGACCATCAAAAAATATCGAGTTTATTAAATTTGGTTTTGCCTGCACACTTGAGCCATGGCCAATGTGGGATGCGGGTTGACTACTCCCGCGCCCTGCTCTGGTCTGTGCTCCTATGGTACGCGACAAACATGGAAGCCTCCCACCAAAAAAGTCCCCATATATGCAAGCATGCAATATGAAATGGTTCACATTATCATAGCATACTGTTCCACCGACCTCAGTACTACACTAGTAGATAACGGGCCATCTGCCCTGGTTGGTAAGGGCCTTTTGCCCCGGTTCTTGAACCGGGACTAAAGGGTCGGTACTAATGCCCTAGCCCTTTAGTCCTGGTTCAATCTAGAACCGGGGCAGATGGGTCTCCACGTGGCCTGTGCGCGAAGCCCAGGCAGAAGGGCCTTTGGTCCCGGTTGGTGGCACCAACCGGGACCAAAAGGCATCCATGCGTCAGCATTTCTGTGGCTGTGGTTTTTGTTTTTTTTTTTGAAAGGGAAGGGGGGAGGGTTGGAGGTTTTGGGGGGTTAATTTAGGTGTTTCATATATTGTGTTAGCTAGCTAATTAATAGAGAGAAGTGTCCTCTCTTATGTCCGTGCTTGGTCGACGCTACGTACTACACATACGTATAGAGAGGACTAGACACGCTAGCTAGCTAGCTAGTAAGCAAACGAAGGAAACAGAAGATCGTAATCAACATATATATGCATACAGAGAGAAGTAATATCGACCACCTCTCCTTCTTCGAGAGATTGGTCAAACAATAAGTTCTCGTATATCTATCCGACACTACCGGGTACATATATACAATAATTATCTTTTACAAATATAATCTCCTATCATATGGACGCATGGTCCACATAGTATATTCTCCGTCTGGCGCGATCACGTGGTCAAGGAAGAATGCCGCCAATTCCTCTTGAATTGCTCGCAGACGATCTGGTGCTAGGAGTTCATCCCGCATCCGAAAGATCTAATTTGAAGAAGGGGGTCAATACATATACATATATATATA
>LR738713.1:553374910-553386229 GCA_902687465.1 Secale cereale | reverse complement strand
ATATATATATATATATATATATATATATATATATATATATATATATATATATGAATAAATGAAACCCAACACAAATGATGGTAATGAAATAAAATTGTGAATATTATTAATTGCTTACGCACTTGAAATTGTGCGTCAGAGTAGCCCCGCTCACAGGTCGTGTGGCGGATGGACTCGCAAATGTAGTATCCACAGAAATCATTCCCTTGTTCCTGCCACAACCACTTTACAAGAAATAGAGGTCAATCAAACTGATAAGCAAGAATGCCAAATGGTATTGATAAAACTAGCGCTTGAATCAATAGGAGATGCGCGGAACATGCTACTATATAGTACTTACTTTCGGGTGTCTAAATTGCAGCTTCTTCGGCAGTCCCGGAGATTTTTTGGTGAATTTTTTCCAAACCCTGCCAGACAAAGAAAACAATTACTTGATATCAGAAATGAACAAAGTTGCTGATATGCATGGTGGATAATGATCGATTTAACTTACTTCTCGAGCATTTGAGTCATGTCCGCATACTCCTTGGGATCTTTTCGTTTAGAGTCCAAGACAGTTACTACTCCCTGCTCAAGCTTAATCTCTAGGAGAATATAGTGGAAGCTGCGCACGCATGCATGAACTCATCAATTACATTACTATAACCTTGACTAATATATAAGGGAAACCGAATATGGCCAAGATAGTAACACTCACTTGAAGTTGTAAGGAAAGAGTATTATATCTTTGTTTTCATTTACCACCAACGATCGTAGCAAGTTGGCCTCGGTATCTGAGGCACGCAATTCAACCTCGGTTGCATCTATGAGATATGTGTTAATGAACCCTATATCACCGACTTGTCTTTTCTTCAATTCGATGATCTTCAATCTGCATAATATAGTGAGGATAATTATAAATACATGCAATGAAAGAGCTGAGTTATATAGAGAGACTTAAAGACAGAAATAGTACTATACTTACAGACAGTAGCAGGTGACCTTTGCTTTATCGAGGGCCAATTGATTGAAAAACTGATAGAACTCCTCAAATGGAATAGGCAACAGTTCAATTCCAACGAGGTCATGCTCCGGTTTAACTCTCACATACAAACTATCCCTCCCCCCAGACTCTCTGTAGATTTTCAAGTACCAATCATGCAATCTTCGCATCATCGTTGATAGAGATCTTTCATCTTTGACGAGAGGCTTCCCGTACTCATATCTTTGTATCTGCACCTCCAAGAAATCATAATGTACATCGTCGGGCAGGTAATCTCCAAGATTGTTATAACTGGGCACCATCCTCGGATCATTAGCGACGATGTCGCTAGACACCTTGATCGGGGGGCACGATTGGTCCGCTTGTTCGCCGAGCTGGGCAATTTGTTTCCCAGCTCGTCCTTCTGCTAACCTTTGATCACTTTTAGTACTTCCCGACCGCTTCGCTTCGTGAAATGACTTTTCAATAATGCGGTCATAGTTGTCTTTCGGTTGACTTTTCGCTGGTTTCTTAAGGGCAGCAAGAGTGCGCTTTGCTTTCACCGGATCTATCTTCTCCTCTGGAGGTGGATGTCTCTGTGCTTTCAACCCTTCAAGCCAGTCCTTCACTTCGCCTTCAGCGATCTTCGTGTTTTCCTCGTCGGACCTCTCGTATGGTAACTTCTCTAGAGGCGTGAGAGAAGGACCGAATCTGTATTGCATCCCGCCTCTGGCTGTACTGCTAGACGCTGGCAGACCAGACGAAGCGGCTGTCTTCTTTCCTTGCTTACGTGCCGGAGCAGCCAGAGCGGCGGCATGTCTCTTTTGCCCTTGCTGACTAGGCAGAGAAGGAGGAGGCTGACTGCTCGGGCGCGCCGGCGCAGGCGGAGAAGGAGGCGGAGTGCCGCCACGCGCCGGAGAAAGAGCCGGAGTGCCCTGATCGTCACTCGCCGGAGGAGGAGGCGGTGGAGGAGGCGGAGTGCCCTGACTCGCCGGAGGAGGAGGAGGAGGCGGAGGCGTCCAGTTGAGAATGTTGATGAGGTCCTTCCGCCATAGGCATGGAGTCTTCAGTGAAGAACCCAGCCGAGTCTCCCCTTCACCGGTAGGGTGGTCAAGCTGGAGGTCCTCAAATCCCTCCGTTATTTCATCCACCATCACCCTAGCATATCCTTCTGGAATCGGCCGGCAGTGAAAAGTTGCGCCGGGTCCAGTAGGATAAACAGAGCCTGCAGCCGCCTTGACCTTCATATTTATCCATTGCGTCATAAGGTGGCAATTTTGAGACTCTGTGATAGCATCCACGGGATAGCTGGCAGGAGCCGTCAAGACATGCTCCGGCTGAAGCAGCTCGGTGGAAGCCACACTGATTCTCCGCTGAGATGGCTGATACGTCTCAAACGTATCTACTTTTCCAAACACTTTTGATATTGTTTTGACCTCATTCTTGCATGATTTGGACTAAACTAACCCGGACTGACGCTGTTTTCAGCAGAGCTGCCTGTATGGTTTATTTGTGTGCAGGAAAACGGATTTTTAAGCATCTCAGAAAATCCACAAAAAATCACGAAAAATCCACGCACCCGAAGAAACAACATACCAGAAGTGGGGCCAGAGGGGGGCCAGGGGGTGCCCAGGCGCCCTGTGGGCGCGCCCCCCCTGGGCCGCACCGGGGGGGGGGGGGCGCCTGGGTGGGGCCCACACCCCCTGGTGCCCTACTTTAGCCCGTATTTTTTCCTCCGAGGCAGAAACCCCAGATCGGGAGTCCTTTCGCTGTTTCTCGTCGCGGAGCCGCCGCCACCCTCTGTTCTTCTTCGGGAGGGCTAATCTGGAGGCTGATTTGGCCTCCGGAGAGGGGAGATCGTCGCCATCGTCATCATCATCACCACTCCATCATCCCTCCATGACTTCCCCCTTCATGTGTGAGTAATTCCCTTGCTGTAGGCGAAGGGGATGGTAGGGATTGGATGAGTTAGATCATGTAATAGTTCGTCAGATTGTTGGGGGCATGTTGCCTATCATCTAGTATGGTGTTTATCATCTTTGCTACAACTTGTTATTCTTAATGCTTGACACTTAGGGCCCGAGTGCCATGATTTCAGATCTGAACCATATGTGTTTGCATGAATATATTTGAGTTCTTGATCCTATCTATGAGTTGTATGCACCTGTTACGGTTCGGAACCGGCGATCCCAAAGGTGACAGCTTGGGACACCAAAGGGGATGGTCCGTAGTTTGAGGATTACATGTATCATTGAGTTCATTGCTTTGTTCCGGTGCTCTTTGACAGGAGCACCTTAATATCCATTAGTTCCTTTTGGCCCCGTTCGTAGCGGGATGGTAGGACAAAAGATGTTGTGCAAGTTCTTATTGCAAGCACGTACAACTACCTACGGGATACATGCCTAATGTTTGATATTTGCCTAGATGATCATTACTTTTCCGTGTGCCGTGCCCCGAGTTAGAAACTATCTCATCCATGCAACGCCCAACCATCCATCTCCCTAGCCTACAGTATTTTAAACCTTGCTTGTCACCAGTTGCTACTTTTTCCATTTACTACTGCTATTTACTTTTGCTGTTACTTTTACTAGTACTATTATCACTATCATATCACTGTTACCACTTATCTTTTGTTGCAAGTTAGTATATTTCAGGTGCGGTTGAATTGACAACTCAACTGTTAAAGCTTATAAATACTCTTTGGCTCCCCGTGTGTCGAATCAATAAATTGGGTTATTCTTACCCGCGAAGACTATCTCGATCCCTTACGGTTGAGGGTTATCAAGTACCGTTTTCTGGCGCCGTTGCCGGGGAGCATAGCAATATTTACAAGTCTACTTGAGGTATCCTACCTGCTGCACTTTATTCATTATGGGTAAGAAAGGAGACCCCAAGGTTCCGATCTTACGATCCACTACAAGAAGAGGTACTGCTCTGAGCACTAGTGCTACACTTGATTCACCTTCTGTCATGAGTAAGTTTGCCTCACCACCACCACATGATGCTCCTACTGAATCTGTTACTATGTCTGATACTCTTGATGATGCTTCTACTACTTTCGATGATGATATTAGTTCACTTGGTTATGCTCTTGAGAAACAAATTACTGCTGCTGCTGAAAAATTTGGAATTGAGCTTCCTGTTACTCGCTACCCTATTGGTGAAACTTATGATTTTCCTGAATTGAGTAAACTCCAGGAGAGGCTCCTTGATGATGATTACTATATACTTGATGAAGATTTATGCAGGGAACTAACAGAGTTTGCCGGCTCTGACCCTGAAACTATTAAGAAAATATTTGAAAAACACTCTTTGAAAAACAAAACCGTTCCTAATCCTGAGTTTGCTACATCTCCTATATGCATTGATGATCCTGATTTTGATTTCTCTGTTGATCTTTCACTTATACCTATGGTTGAAGCTGACCCCTTTTATGGCAGAGAAAATGATGATGCTATTGCACACCTAACTAAACTTGGTGAACTAGGTAGCCTGTTTACCACAAATGAGAAGATGCACTACTTTTATGTGACCAAGCTTCTTCCTTTCTCGTTGAAGGAAGGTGCTAAAGCATGGTATGATTCACTCCCATGCGGTTCTATTAAGAGTCCCCAGGACTTAGCTCACTCTTTTGTTGATAAATACTTTCCTGCTCATATGCAACATGCTGCTTTACAAAGAATTTATAATTTTAAACAGTTGAAGGACGAGTCCCTCCCTAAAGCTTGGCGGAGGTACTGCAGTTTGATTCAGGCTAGACCAGGACATGGAGTTCCTAAGAATGAATTAATTGATATATTCTATGCTGGTTTAACTGATGAATCTAGGTCCTATTTGGACAGATGCTGGTTGTGTTTTCAGGAAAAGAACACCGGACGACGCGGAAGAACTAATGGGCAGGATTGCCAAAAACTATGAAGATTGGTCCGTCCCTGAACCACCTCCACCAACAAAGAAGAGGGGCATGTTTGTCCTAAGCCCCGAGGATATGCAAGAAGCAAAGAAGTCTATTAAAGAGAAAGGTATTAAAGCTGAAGACGTGAAGAATCTACCCCCTATTGAGAAGCTGTGTGAGCCTACCACTCACCCTCCTATGGTAGAGGTACACTCTCTTTTAGATTTCAACGAAAGTGATCTCCCTCATGGTAAGCCTCCTGATCAATGTTTAGATGATTTTGATAATTTTATTATGAAACAGAATCATTTTAATGAGAGGATAGAAAGTCAGTTACATGATAATTCCCTTTCTATCAAAAAGTTGCTTGGTGTTTTAGATAGAACAGTTAATGTTGTTCAGTGTCTTGTGAAGCATTTTCATATGGTTCAAACTCAGCTTGATCAAATTTCTAATGTGCAAAGAGATTTACTTGCTAACAATGCCAAACAAGATAAATTACAGGCTTTTGGGATTAAGACCCGAGGAGGAACTAGTACTCAAGATCCTCTTTATCCAGAGGGACATCCGAAGAGAATCGAGCAAGATTCTCAAATGCAGGAAGAAGAAATTGTTGTCTCTCCAAATAAGAAAAAGAAACATAAAGAGACTGACAATTCTAATGATCCTATTGCAGATGAAGAGCCAGCTATTGATCCCAACAGTGTATCTATCTCCGATGCTGAGACTGAAGACGGTGCTGAACCTGAAGGTAATAATAATGAGAAGAATGATCCACCTGAAGTTCGAGAAGAAGAAGCACCTGACAAACGTAAGAGGTACACTAAAGAAGACTTCATCGCAAGGAAACATGGGAAGGAGAAAGAACCATGGCTACAGAAACCCATGCCCTTTCCAGGTAAGTCCATCAAATCTAAAGAAGAAGAGCATTACAATAAGTTTTGTGAATGGATTAAACCTCTTTTTCTTCAAATACCTTTGACTGATGCTATTAAGTTACTTCCGTATTCAAAATATATGAAAGATATTGTCACTAACAAAAGAAAAGTTCCTAATGATGCAATATCTACTATGCTTGCTAACTATTCTTTCAGTGGAAAGATTCCTGAGAAGCTCGGTGATCCAGGTATACCCACCATCCCTTGCTCCATAAAGAATAATTATGTCAAAACTGCTTTATGTGATCTTGGAGCAGGAGTGAGTGTTATGTTGGGGAACGTCGCATGGGAAACAAAAATTTTCCTACGTTCACCAAGATCAATCTAGGAGATGCATCTACGAGAGGAGAGTTGGATCCACATACCCTTGTAGATCGCTAAGCGGAAGCGTTCAAGAACGCGGTTGATGGAGTCGTACTCGCCGCGATTCAGATCGCCGAAGATCCTAGCACCGAACGGACGGTGCCTCCGCGTTCTTCACACGTGCAGCCCGGTGACATCTCCCACGCCTTGATCCAGCAAGGAGAGAGGGAGAGGTTGGGGAAGACTCCATCCAACAGCAGCACGACGGCGTGGTGGTGGTGGAGGAGCGCGGGACTCCAGCAGGGCTTCGCCAAGCGCTGCAAGAGACGAGGAGGGAGAGGGGTAGGGCTGCGCCAAGAGGGAGACGTTCTCGTGTGTCTAGCAGCCCCAAAACCTCACATATATATAGGGGGAAGGGAGGGCTGCGCCCCCTTTAGGGTTTCCCACCCCTAGGGGTGCGGCCAGCCCTAGAAAACCCATCTAGGGTGTGGCCAAGGGGGGGGGGGAGAGAGAGGGGGCGCCCTAGGGTGGGCCTTAAGGCCCATCTGGACCTAGGGTTTGTCCCCCTCCCCTCTCCATGCGCCTAGGGACTTGGTGGGGGGGCGCACCAGCCCCCTTGGGGCTGGTCCCCTCCCACACTTAGCCCACGCAGCCTTCTGGGGCTGGTGGCCCCACCTGGTGGACCCCCGGGACCCTCCCGGTGGTCCCGGTACATTACCGATATCGCCCGAAACTTTTCCGGTGACCAAAACGGGACTTCCCATATATGAATCTTTACCTCCGGACCATTCCGGAACTCCTCGTGACGTCCGGGATCTCATCCGGGACTCCGAACAACATTCGGTAACCGCGTACTTACTTTCCCTATAACCCTAGCGTCATCGAACCTTAAGTGTGTAGACCCTACGGGCTCGGGAACCATGTAGTCATGACCGAGACAACTCTCCGGCCAATAACCAACAGCGGGATCTGGATACCCATGTTGGCTCCCACATGTTCCACGATGATCTCATCGGATGAACCACGATGTCAAGGATTCAATCAATCCCGTATACGATTCCCTTTGTCTATCGGTATAGCACTTGCCCGAGATTCGAGCGTCGGTATACCGATACCTTGCTCAATCTCGTTACCGGCAAGCCTCTTTACTCGTTCCGTAACACATCATCCCGTGATCAACTCCTTGATCACTTATTGTGCACATTATGATGATGTCCTACCGAGTGGGCCCAGAGATACCTCTCCGTCATACGGAGTGACAAATCCCAGTCTCGATTCGTGCCAACCCAACAGACACTTTCAGAGATACCTGTAGTGCACCTTTATAGCCACCCAGTTACGTTGTGACATTTGGTACACCCAAAGCATTCCTACGGTATCCGGTAGTTGCACAATCTCATGGTCTAAGGAAAAGATACTTGACATATAGAAAAGCTTTAGCATACGAACTACACGATCTATGCTAGGCTTAGGATTGGGTCTTGTCCATCACATCATTCTCCTAATGATGTGATCCCGTTATCAATGACATCCAATGTCCATGGTCAGGAAACCGTAACCATCTATTGATCAACGAGCTAGTCATCTAGAGGCTTACTAGGGACATGGTGTTTGTCTATGTATCCACACATGTATCTGAGTTTCCTATCAATACAATTCTAGCATGGATAATAAACGATTATCGTGAACAAGGAAATATAATAATAACCAATTTATTATTGCCTCTAGGGCATATTTCCAACAGTCTCCCACTTGCACTAGAGTCAATAATCTAGTTCACATCGCCATGTGATTAACACTCACAGGTCACATCGCCATGTGACCAACATCCAAAGAGTTTACTAGAGTCAGTAATCTAGTTCTCATCAGTATGTGATTAACACTCAATGAGTTCTGTGTTTGATCATGTTATGCTTGTGAGAGAGGTTGTAGTCAACGGGTCTGCAACATTCAGATCCCTATGTACTTCGCAAAACTTTATGTCATATCGTAGATGCTGCTACCACGTTCCACTTGGAGCTATTCCAAACTGTTGCTCCATTATACGTATCCGGTATCTCCACTTAGAGTTATCCGGATAGGTGTTAAGCTTGCATCGACGTAACTCTTTACGTCGAACTCTTTATCACCTCCATAACCGAGAAACATTTCCTTATTCCTCTAAGGATAATTTTGACCACTATCTAGTGATCCACTCCTGGATTACCTTTGTACCCTCTTGCCAGACATGTGGCAAGGCACACATCAGGTGCGGTACTTAGCATGGCATACCGTATAGAGCCTATGACAAAACCATAGGGGACGACCTTCGTCCTTCCTCTTTCTTCTGCCGTGGTCAAGCTTTGAGTCTTACTCAACTTCACACCTTTTAACTCAGGTAAGAATTCTTTCTTTAACTGACCTATTTTGAACTCCTTCAAAATCATGTCAAAGGTGTGTGTTCCTTTTGAAAGCATCATCAGGCGTCTTGATCCATCTCTATAGATCTTGATGCCCAATTATGTAAGCAACTTTATCCAGGTCTTCCTTTGAAAAATACCTTTCAAACAACCCTTTACGCTTTCCAGAAATTCAACATCATTTCGGATCAACCATATGTCATTCACATATACTTATCAGAAATGTTGTAGTGCTCCCACTCACTTTATTGCAAATACAAGTTTCTAACAAACTTTGTATACCCAAAAACTTTGATCACTCCATCAAAGTGTATATTCCGACTCCGAGATGCTTGCTCTAGTCCATGGAAGGATCGCTGGAGCTAGCATACCTTTTAGCATCCTTAGGATCGACAAAACCTTTCTGATTGTATCACATACAACCTTTCCTTACGAAAACTGGTAAGGAAACTTGTTTTGTCATCTATCTGCCAGATTTCATAAATGCAGCTAATGCTAACATGATTCCGACGGACTCAAGCATCGCTACGGGTGAGAAAATCTCATCGTAGTCAACTCCTTGAACTTGTGGAAAACTCTTCGCCACAAGTCGAGCTTCATAGACGGTGACATTACCGTCCACGTCCGTCTTAGTCTTAAAGATCCATTTGTCTCAATGGCTTGCCGATCATAGGGCAAGTCCACCAAAGTCCATACTTTGTTTTGATACATGGATCCTATCTCGGATTTATCGGCTTCTAACCATTTGTCGGAATATGGGCCCACCATCGCTTCTCCACAGTTCGTAGGTTCATCGTTGTCCAACAACATGACCTCTAAGACAGGATCACCGTACCACTCAGGAGTATATCCTTGTCGACCTACGAGGTTCGATAGCAACTTGATCTGGAGCTTCATGATCACTATCATTAGTATCCTCTTCAACTGTCGTAGGTTCCACAGAAACATCTTTCTGTGTTGTACTACTCTCCGGTTGAAGTGAGGGTTCGAAAACCTTATCAAGTTCTATCTTCCTCCCACTCAATTCTTTCGAGAGAAACTCCTTCTCGAGAAAGGACCCATTCTCAGCGACAAACATTTTTGTCCTTGGATCTGAGATAGAAGGTATACCCAACCGTTACCAGTGGGTATTCCATGAAGATGTATTTGTCCGCTTTGGGTTCGAGCCTTTCCTGGCTGAAGCCATAAGCATCGCAGCCCCAAACATTTAAGAAAACGACAACTTTGGTTTCTTGCCAAACCATACGACGTCGTCTCAACGGACTTAGATGGTGCCCTATGTAAAGTGAATGCAGCTGTCTCTAATGCATAACCTCAAAATAACAGCGGTAGATCGGTAAGATACATCATAGATCGCACCATATCTCATAAGGTTCGATTACGATGTCCGGACACACCATTATGCTGTGGTGTTCCAGGGGACTTCAACTGCGAAACAATTCCACAATGTCTTAAGTGATTGCCAAACTCATAATTCAGATAATATCCCCTTGATCAGATCGTAGGAACATGATCTTCTTGTTATGATGATTCTTAATCTTCACTCTGAAATTTTTGAACCTTTCAAACGTTTCAGACTTTTGCTTCATTAAGTAAATATACCATATCTATTCAAATCGTCAGTGAAGATGAGAAAATAACGATATCCACCACACGCCTTAATTCTCATTGGATCACATACATCAGCATGTATGATTTCCAACAAGTCACTTGCCCGTTTCATTGTACCTGAAAACGGGATCTCAGTCATCCTGCCCATGAGGCATGGCTCGCATGTGTCAAGTGATTCAAAATCAAGTGACTCCAAACATCCATCAGCATGGAGTTTCTTCATGCATTTTATGCCAAAATGACCTAAGCGGCAGTGCCACAAGAAAGTGGTACTATCATCATTAACTCTACATATTTTGGCATTAATATTATCATCATGTGTATTGCTATAATCGAGATTCAATAAACCATTGGGTGCATGACCATAAAGGTATTATTCATGTAAACAGAATAACCATTATTCTCTAACTTAAATGAATAACCGTATTGCAATGAACATGATCTAATCATATTCATGCTCAACGTAGACACCTGATAACATTTATCTAGGTTCAACACTAATCTCGAAAATAGAGGAAGTGTGCGATGGTGATCTCAACCTTGGAAACACTTCCAACACACATCGTCACCTCGCCCTTAGCTAGTCTCCGTTCAGTCCGTAGCTTTTGCTTCAAGTCACTAATAATAGCAACTGAACCGGTATCCAATACCCAGGTGCTACAAGGAGTACTACTAAGGTACACATCAATAACACGTATATCAAATATACTTTGTTGAAGTTGTCAGCTATCATATCTACCATGTATTTGGGGTGGTTCCGCTACCATGTGACCGTTCCCCTTACAATAGAAGCACTTAGTCTCGAGGTTTGGGTTCAACCATGGGTTCCTTCATCAGAGCGACAACAGGTTTGCCATTCATGAAGTTTCCCTTCTAGCCCTTACCCTTTTGAAACCAGTGGTCTTGTTAAACCATCAACACTTGATGCTCCTTCTTGATCTCTACTTTTGCGGTACTAAGAACCGCTGACAGCACCGGGATTATCACCATCCTTTGCATGTCATAGTTCATCACGAAGTTCTAGTAGCTTGGTGATAGTGTCTAGAGAATTCCGTCAACCACTATCTCACCTGGAAGATTAACTCCCACTTGGTTCAAGTGATTTCAGCACCCAGACATTCTGAGCACATGCTCATTAGTTGAGCCATTCTCCTCCATCTTTTTGGCAAAAGAACTTGTCAGAGGTCTCATACCTCTCAACACGGGCATGAG
>LR738713.1:553342824-553374249 GCA_902687465.1 Secale cereale | reverse complement strand
TATCTTTCAACTTAGTCTTTCTCTAGGATCGTATTAAACAGGGAGCTACAACGCAAGCTATTGATCTACAACATAATTTGCAAAGGCAACTTAGACTATTGTTCATGATAAGTGAGTTTAACTAATCAAATTACTTATAACTCCCACTCAAATTGACATCCCTCTGGTCATTCGAGCGTGACATGATCCAAATCCACCAACCCAAGTCCGATCATCACGTGAGATGAGGTGGTGTCAATGGTGAACATCTTCATGTTGATCATATCTACTATATGACTCATGCTCGACCTTTCGGTCTTCCGTGTTCCGAGGCCATGTCTGTACATGCTAGGCTCGTCAAGTCTAACCCGAGTGTTCTGCATGTGCAAAACTGGCTTGCACCCGTTGTATGCGAACGTAGAGTCTATCACACCCGATCATCACGTGGTGCTTCAAAACGACGAACCTTCGCAACGGCGCACACTCGGGGGGAACACAATTTCATCTTGAAATTTTAGTGAGGGATCATCTTATAATGCTACCGCCGTCCTAAGCAAAATAAGATGCATAAAAGGATTAACATCACATGCAAATCATAAGTGACATGATATGGCCATGAACTCGTGCTTTTGATCTCCATCTCCAAAGCACCGGCATGATCTCCATCGTCACCGGCGTAACACCATGATCCCCATCATCATGATCTCCATCATCGTGTCGCCATCGGGGTTGTCGCACGCCCACCATGCTCTTACTACTATTGCTACCGTTTAGCGATAAAGTAAAGCATTACATAGCGCTTAATGATTGACACGCAGGTCATACAAAAATTAAAGACAACCCTATGGCTCCTGCCGGTTGCCGTATACATCGACATGCAAGTCGATATTAACTATTACAACATGATAATCTCATACATCAAAATATATCTCATCATGTCATTGGCCATATCATATCACATACATACCCTGCAAAAACAAGTTAGACGTCCTCTAATTTGTTGTTGCATGTTTTACGTGGCTGCTATGGGTATCTAGCAAGAACGCTTCTTACCTACGCAAAGCCACAACGGTGATATTTAAGTTGCTATTTAACCTTCTACAAGGACCGCCTTTGTCTATTCCGATTCAACTAAGATAGGAGAGACAGACACCCGCCAGCCATCTTATGCAACAAAAGTCGCATGTCTGTCGATGGAACCGGTCTCATGTACGTGGACATGTAAAGTTGGTCCGGGCCGCTTCATCCCATAATACCGCTGAATCAAGAAAGACCAAGGAGGGAAGCAATCTAAACATCAACGCCCACAAACCCCTTTGTGTTCTACTCGTGAAAACATCTACGCAAGATCCTAGCTCTGATACCACTGTTGGGGAACGTCGCATGGGAAACAAAAATTTTCCTACGTTCACCAAGATCAATCTAGGAGATGCATCTATGTAGATCGCTAAGCGGAAGCGTTCAAGAACGCGGTTGATGGAGTCGTACTCGCCGCGATTCAGATCGCCGAAGATCCTAGCACCGAACGGACGGTGCCTCCGCGTTCTTCACACGTGCAGCCCGGTGACATCTGCCACGCCTTGATCCAGCAAGGAGAGAGGGAGAGGTTGGGGAAGACTCCATCCAACAGCAGCACGACGGCGTGGTGGTGGTGGAGGAGCGTGGGACTCCAGCAGGGCTTCGCCAAGCGCTGCAAGAGACGAGGAGGGAGAGGGGTAGGGCTGCGCCAAGAGGGAGACGTTCTCGTGTGTCTAGCAGCCCCAAAACCTCACATATATATAGGGGGAAGGGAGGGCTGCGCCCCCTTTAGGGTTTCCCACCCCTAGGGGTGCGGCCAGCCCTAGAAAACCCATCTAGGGTGCGGCCAAGGGGGGGGGGAGAGAGAGGGGGCGCCCTAGGGTGGGCCTTAAGGCCCATCTGGACCTAGGGTTTGCCCCCCTCCCCTCTCCATGCGCCTAGGGACTTGGTGGGGGGGCGCACCAGCCCCCTTGGGGCTGGTCCCCTCCCACACTTAGCCCACGCAGCCTTCTGGGGCTGGTGGCCCCACCTGGTGGACCCCCGGGACCCTCCCGGTGGTCCCGGTACATTACCGATATCGCCCGAAACTTTTCCGGTGACCAAAACGGGACTTCCCATATATGAATCTTTACCTCCGGACCATTCCGGAACTCCTCGTGACGTCCGGGATCTCATCCGGGACTCCGAACAACATTCGGTAACCGCGTACTTACTTTCCCTATAACCCTAGCGTCATCGAACCTTAAGTGTGTAGACCCTACGGGCTCGGGAACCATGTAGTCATGACCGAGACAACTCTCCGGCCAATAACCAACAGCGGGATCTGGATACCCATGTTGGCTCCCACATGTTCCACGATGATCTCATCGGATGAACCACGATGTCAAGGATTCAATCAATCCCGTATACGATTCCCTTTGTCTATCGGTATAGCACTTGCCCGAGATTCGAGCGTCGGTATACCGATACCTTGCTCAATCTCATTACCGGCAAGCCTCTTTACTCGTTCCGTAACACATCATCCCGTGATCAACTCCTTGATCACATATTGTGCACATTATGATGATGTCCTACCGAGTGGGCCCAGAGATACCTCTCCGTCATACGGAGTGACAAATCCCAGTCTCGATTCGTGCCAACCCAACAGACACTTTCGGAGATACCTGTAGTGCACCTTTATAGCCACCCAGTTACGTTGTGACATTTGGTACACCCAAAGCATTCCTACGGTATCCGGTAGTTGCACAATCTCATGGTCTAAGGAAAAGATACTTGACATATAGAAAAGCTTTAGCATACGAACTACACGATCTATGCTAGGCTTAGGATTGGGTCTTGTCCATCACATCATTCTCCTAATGATGTGATCCCGTTATCAATGACATCCAATGTCCATGGTCAGGAAACCATAACCATCTATTGATCAACGAGCTAGTCATCTAGAGGCTTACTAGGGACATGGTGTTTGTCTATGTATCCACACATGTATCTGAGTTTCCTATCAATACAATTCTAGCATGGATAATAAACGATTATCGTGAACAAGGAAATATAATAATAACCAATTTATTATTGCCTCTAGGGCATATTTCCAACATGTTATGCCTCTCTCTCTTTACGAGAGGCTTTGTTTAGAGAAGCTAATTCCTACAGATATCTCCCTTCAGATGGCTGACAAGTCAACCGCTGTTCCGATAGGTATTTGTGAGGATGTTCCGGTTGAAGTTGCTAATTGTTTAACTCTTACTGATTTTGTTGTGCTTGACATGCCCGAGGATGGGAGCATGTCCATTATTCTTGGTAGACCTTTCCTTAACACCGCAGGTGCTATTATTGATTGCAACAAAGGGAAGGTTACCTTTCATGTGAATGATAAAGAACACACGGTATATTTTCCGAAGAAGACCGACAGGAGGCATGCCCTCAACTCTATAGAGAATATCAAGACCGTGAAAATTGGAGAATGGGACTGTCCACTACATGTGCCTCACAAATACAAAACTATCATGGTAGGGACAATGTCCATCAAGGTAAAAGTTCAGTGATTGCTTTGTGGGAGGTGATACTTTTTGCTCTATATATCGCTTGTTTGTTGGTAAGACTTGATCAACCTTACTAATGAACGTGTTATATACGGATAAAAAGTTGAGCTTTATATGTTTTCATTTTGTTTCTAGTGTTGTCATACCTGCTGTACCAAGTATCTATGTTTTTGAAGCTTTACAATACTACTAACTACTTCAAGTTTTCAGAGAGTTTCGCAGCTTTTTGAACTTCGAAAAAATTTCAACAGCGAAGTTTTCAGAAAAATTCCAGAAAAATTATATTAAAAATTTCCACAATGGGAGAGACCCGGAAAGTCCTGGGGCCAGCCAGGGGGGCTACCAGTGGCCCAGGCGGCCAGCTGGCGCGGCCCAGCCCCTGGCCACGCCCACAGGGCGCCTAGGGCCCACAAGGCCCCCCTCCAGGTACCTCTTCCTCCCTCCTCTCTCTCTTTTTCCAGAAACCCGAGTTCTGGTCGTGTTCTTCTTGTTCTTGCTGTTCTTGGGGGCGATTCTTCGATCTCTCTCTACAGCCCATCATTTGAGCTGAAATTTTGAGCAAATACTCCCTGGTATGTGACTCCTCCACCCCTCCAATTAGATTTTTGATTGGTGGCCTCATTTGTGAGTATTTAGTAGTTCTTGGTGCTGTAGAGATGAGCTTGCATGCATGTGTAGAAAGTTATTTTCCAAGTTTTGATGCAAGTTTATGCCTTGGGCAAGTGAGTTCAGTAGTTTGCCTTAGCTCACTTTGTTTTAATCCTTGTTTTTGTGAATTGTAAAAAATTTCAGAAATGAGTTTATTAGGAAGGGCAAAATGATGGCTTGAGAAGAGGAGGCCCGCACACTCCGATCGAGTCACTAGAGCCGCAGCTTCACCATCGACTGCTAGGGTGAGCTATAATGAGGATCATGTGCCCATGGAATTGTTGGAAGACACAAGTCCAGCACGTGCGATGACATATCCATGTGATGAATTCATGGAAGCTGCGGGAATCAAGGATGAGTTTTATAATCTTTGTGATAATGCAGGTTTGACACGGCTCGTCACCAGCCGTGTTACCCAGTATCAAAAACTCACCTCCATTTTCATTAACAGTTTTAGATATAATCCCGAATCAGGTGCTATTGAGTTTAAAATTTATAATGATCTTATCACCATGACTCTGGGAAATTTTTGTGAAGTATTAGGTGTGCCGAACGTTGGGAGGACGGCAAGGATGGCCACTCAGCCCTCCGAGCTGAAAACCGTCATCAACTCTCTCTGCAGCATGGGTACGAGGGATATTCATCGGTCGAAGATCTCCAGTATCTTGTTTCCTCACCTCAGGTATTTTGCATATTATATTGCTAGAGGGGTGTTAGCTCGTGACAACACGAGCAACATTTCTGCTCCGGATATTGCTATCCTGGCAGCAGCCCTCTCAGGAGGTCTGATTATAATATTGGTACCTTAATTGCTCGACGCCTGGCTATGAACGGTAACAAGGGGGACTTATATGGTGGGATTTATGCCACGCTTATCTTAGAGCATCTTGGAGGCACCCCACACCCTGATGATACTCCTTTTACTTATTTAAACTTTGATCTTGCTGCTATGAAAAGGCATAAGTTTGTTACCATGGGTTCTGAACTTGATAACCTTGTTTATATCTTGCGTTTCGGAACTACCGCGGAACGCGAGATCCGTCTACCTGCACCTCTTTTGTTTGATTATTCTCGCAGGAACGGATGGTCCTTTGATGTTGTCCAGTTCGATGAGTTCATGGTCCAGCATCAGTTCCATAACCCCATGGAGGGGGTTGTGCCCGACGAGGAGAGGCACGGTGAGATACCACATTTTCAGGACGAGACCGCCACCGAGTTTGGTGAAGGGTCTTCCTCTGTTTGGCGCTCGGAACCTTCCTCGTGGGAGACTCCGAGGAGTTCGGTGTACGCGCCATCATCCTTCTACGACCCTTGGTCTCACCACCATACCCCTGGAGCAGGAGGCTCCTGGGGGCAGTAGCTGCTACCAACTTAGGCCAAAAGCCTAAGCTTGGGGGAGTACGTGCCCTTCTCACTTTTCCATTGTATTATCCGTTTGATTCGCTTTGATCTTTTCGAAGTTTTTGCCCGTTCTTCTTTATTCATCTATATTGCAAAAACAACAAAAAGATTTTCTCTTTCTTTTGCTTTTATTCAACCTTTGAAAAACCCAAAAAGATTTCCTTTCTGTCTTTAGTTTGCTTTGTTTTCAGAGATCAGCTCGAGTCCGTGATGGCATTTGATTATATTTCCTATGTTCGATCGTGCAAGTGACAAGCAGTAATGATGAAGATCGACTGAAAGGAAGCAACAAGGAAGACCGGTATGAACTCTTATTGTTTCTACTTTTGTACCTATGCCTGTACTTATGATCTAGAGACCAGCTTGTAGCGACATAGTGCTATGTTTACAATGCTCTTCCAGTGGTTCATGCTTTCCTTGTGGCTAGTCTCCAATAACTAGAGTATATGATGTGTTATTGAAATGATCTACACGCATTGCATTGTTCCTAGTCTGGCATACTATGGTGGTATTTCCCTTTAGAGAATTTTTGGATTGACTTGGCACATGCTTACACATGTTTAAGACTAAAAAGTCTACCTTGCCTTGATGATCTTTGAGTTTTAGAATAGTTATATCACTTTCATGCCCGATTCAATGTTGCTTTGTCGCTTTGCATGATTATGACCGTTATTGCTCTCTATTTAGTCGCTTCCCAGTCTTTTGCTAAACCTCCACCCGTACTAAGCGGAATGACTGCTTGTGCATCCAAAACCTTTAAACCTGTTATGCCATATGAGTCCACTATACCTTCCTATACATGGTATTTACCTGCCATTCCTAACGAAGACTTTCGTGTACCATCTCGAAATTAATCAAAAGCATTTCTCTTTTGTGCCTATGTTTTAGCTCATGAGGAAGTAGTAGTTAATTCATGATCTCTTTAAGTTGGACAAGTTTCACCCCTGGATTGCATGCATAATGTGCGAACCCCTAATATGAAAAGGAACTGGCATTGAGTGCGCCCGGCTCGAAAAGATAATATAACAAACAAACCCTCCTTCACGCTTTGTTCATGAGAAATCAGAAAACTTTGGCAGTGATAAACAAAGGAGATTAAGAGGATGTGATCATCCTCATGCGGGAGCCGTTCCTCGAGACTTGTCTAGCTTAAAAAGTGATTGAGTTATCTGCTAGCATTCGTTGACGAAATATGCACCTCTCAAAACATATTTACTTCTGTTTTTAAAACCAAGAGCTCTGGTACATGTTTAGTTTTTGTTTCCGACCACGGGTTTTCAACTTTTCCAATAAAAGCCACGGTTCGAGAGTCTCACCTTCTTTCTTCAAAGCACTGACTAGGAGAGCATAATTGTCATTCTGAGTGTAATGTGCATTGTCCCAAAGTGTTACATTGTCTTCTGCATACTTGTGATATGATTTATTCTGAAATTCTTAGTTCTAGTCTCCTTTAAAACTCTGGAGGAGTCTCTGCATTTATGTTTTGCTTCACTCATGGAGGCTAGCGAGATACCACCTTAATATGCTCAAGCTATGTGCAATGTGATCTTGTCTTGATTTTCAGTAATATATTGTTTACTCTTAATTATTTGTGACTGGTCACTTGAAAGAAGGATTGCTCCTTGCATTGTTTTCATAAGTACTGTTAATACTTGCTGAACTCTTTTCGTAGTACATGCTTATATACATCTAATGAAGCAAAAGAGTTTGTCAAAGTTTTCTTTGTCGCGTCCAGTTCGTTGAACTGAATTGCTTGAGGACAAGCAATATGCTAAGCTTGGGGGAGTTGATACGTCTCAAACGTATCTACTTTTCCAAACACTTTTGATATAGTTTTGACCTCATTCTTGCATGATTTGGACTAAACTAACCCGGACTGACGCTGTTTTCAGCAGAGCTGCCTGTATGGTTTATTTGTGTGCAGGAAAACGGATTTTTAAGCATCTCAGAAAAATCCACGAAAAATCACGAAAAATCCATGCACCCGAAGAAACAACATACCAGAAGTGGGGCCAGAGGGGGGCCAGGGGGTGCCCATGTGACGCCCGAGACCGACGTCCCAGAAGATCCCAGAAGATTCCAGAAGATTCCAGATGTTCCGGGTTGCCCGTGTGTTCTTTGTGCTTGTGTTATTTATTTTGCATTGCATCATGCCATCATGTCATATTTTATTTTGCATCTCAACCTAAATAAATCGTGTGGACCTTCGGTCCATTTAAATCAAGGGAGGAATGTCTTCTCTTTAAAACATATAAAAGCCTCTCAATATTTAGGGAGCTATATTTAAAATATTCCAATTGGTTGGGATCACCGTAACACACTTGCAATATTTCCCCATGCCTATTCCATATCAAGTTTGACTTCAAAACCTTGCTATAATTCTTTTCCGTTATTTTCGAGGCTCCTCCAATTATCTAGACTCTTTGCAAACTCCTTGAGGTAAGCTATTTTTTTTAGTTTGCACTTCCCTTTTGTTGGGAACTATTTTTGTGAGGTTGGAATTATTCCGTAAAGCCTTACAAAAATGTCCATATTTTTATTCTTATTCTTTGCCTCTTTTCTTTTTATTTTGGCTCTCTCCTTATTTGTTTTTTTTGCTAAGAAATAAAAAGAGGAGCAGCCAGCCCAGGCCTCCCTCCCACCTACGGCCGAGCCTCCTTTTTCCTCCTGAGACCCAGCTCGCCGGCCCATAGACCCATCTCCATCTAACCCTAGCTGGGCGCCCGCACTTCCCCTTGGTTCCTTCCCTCTCCCGCAAGCCGCCGCCACTTCTTTCGCCCTCTGCCCGATTTTTCCCCTCGTGCCCCGATCTCCCCGTTTCCCTCTTCCTCGCGATGCTGCCTGCACCCCTCGTCCACATCTCCCTCCTAGCCCGCGACCCCTCTCGCCTCCTTCCTCCCGCGGCCACGAGCGCCTCAGCGACCGCCCGGTCTCCCTCTTCGCGAAGCCCCTGCGGCCCTCCAGCTCGTCGGCGGGCCAGGAGCTACGAGTCCAGCACCTCCCCTCCGTCCTCAGTGCGCCCCGCGCCAAGGCCGGCCCGCGTCGGTTGCCTCGCCTCCCGTCCCTCGCTCCGAGACCCAGCAGGAGGAGTCCGAGCTCCTCTGTCCCGAGGCCAGCCAGGGCCCCGAGCGCCCCGGCCTCCTCCCTCCGTCCCCGGCGTCCGCGCGAGGCTCTGCTTCCCTCCGTTCCTCCCTTCGCCGCGTCGCCGTCCAGAAGCCGCGGCCAAGAGGCCCTCCTCCGAGCCTCACCGTCCAGCACGGCCAGGAGCGCCCTGCGCTGAGCAACCGGCCGTCTCTGCGCCTCTCGTCCAGCGCCATGGCCCCGCGCCCATCGATCTCCAGCCCGAGCTCCATCTCCAGAGCGCCGTCCTGCTGCCTCCATGCCTCTCCAGCGCCATGGCGCCCCCAAGCGCATCGCCGAGGCGTCCAGCGCCCCTCCAGCGGCTACTACCAGGGTGCCGCGTCCTCGCCTCGTCTCCAAGTCCCGTGCCGTTCCTTGCTGTCCAGCGCCAAGATGCACCCGTCCTTTCCAGCAATGGATCCAGTGCCCGCGGACTCTTCCCCGTGCTGCCCCTTTTGTTAGCTCCTGTGTTTTTTTTGTGTTGCGTTGCCTTGTATTGTTGAATTGACAGATGACCCGAACGAGTACACGGCGACCCGACCAAGTACCTCTTCGAAACAAGTACCTCTACGTATGCACCCGAACATCTACGGAAATGAGTACCTCTACGCTCGACGACCCCCGTGTACGACTACCGACGCCCGGAAAAACCAAGTACCACTACCGTCGCCCCGTGTACGACGACCGACTCGACTAGTACCACTACTTCCACTACCGTCGCCGGAAGAGCCAAGTACCGCGACTACTCGTTGGCGACCTCGTGAACGACAAGTACATCTACGAACGGGAACAACTACACGACGTCGCAAGTACCACGACACGTAACGTGAACGTCTACCGTTGCCGAAGACCCATGAACAACTACTTCCTCTTCGGAAACGAGAACGACTCCTTCCTCTACAATCTCGAACCGCCCCGAAACATTGGTTCCGAAGGTATAACCCCGAGACGTGACCCGTGTGATGCTTGTTGTGTTGTATGTAATGTCTCCCGTGTGTGCATCGTGTCCGCTTCGTCCGTTGTCATGTTCCTCGGTTGCCTCGTCACCGACTCGTGGGAACCCGGTAACGGGATCGCCCCACCTTTCATCTCGTTGACCCGCTCACGCCATCTTTCTTTTGCCCGGACTCTCAACGAGTTACCGGAACCGATATGTTGCGTTGCATCATTTTCGGATCGTTGCCGTGGCACCCTTTTCTTCCACCACGGTGACAAATGCTTCTTATCTCTTATGTTAACCTTTTAATAAAGCTTGCATAAACTTGATCATATCATCCGCATCATGTTAACAACCTTGAATGTTTAATTGTTGTTTGTTTATAATTATTAAAACATGCTCATGAGGATTTTCCGGACATGTTGTTGTTATTCTCCGGCCTCATTTAAATTGCCTAGTTAGTGTAGTTTTATTATGCTTCACCTCTTGCCATGTTAACAAACATTTAATCTTGTCTTGTAAATAACGAGAGTCAACTAAATAATTAAATGTGGTGTTTTGTCAAATATGCAACTCGTTGCATATTGAGCTCCACTTAACTTGTAGTGTTGTTTGTGCACTTTGCCATGCCTTGCATATTTAAACCGGACATGCATCATACTTGTTTGTGCATCTTATGCCATGTTTATGCTTGTGTGTTTACCGTGTTGTTTTCTTCTTTCCGGTTGCTTCTCTTGTTAGCTTCGGTTTCGTTCCGGAGTTGTGAGGATTCGCTCGACTGCTGCTCCGTCTTCTTCACGGAACCGTTCTTCTCCCTTGTGGAATTCCAGGCAAGATGACCAAACCCGAATACCATTACTATCTTTGCCTATTGCTAGTAGTTCCGCTCTATAGTTTTGCCTCGATGCCCATGTTTTCCTGTCAGCCTCCTACTTGTAACCATTGCCCTGTTTAACCAACCTACCTATGCAAACCGTTGCTTGCCTAAGTACGCTTCGCTCAGCCCTTCTTATAGCATTGTTAGTTGCAGGTGAAGATTGAAGATGCTTGCTGTTGAAGTTTGGTTGGGTTATATCACACTATATAAATGCTTAAATGAAATCATCTATATATTGGCAAGGGTGGAAGGTTAAGCCTTTTGCTTGGTGATTTGTTCCACTCATGCCGTTAGGAACCGTATAAGCCGGTGTTATGTTCCTTGATTATGCGTTCCTAACACGGTTGGGGTGTATGGGACCCCCTTGATAAACCGCTAAGTGCTAAGTCTTTTCCAGCAAATCCCAACATTGGTACTATTCGCCTAATAACTAATAAAACTTGCATGTGGACTAGCTATCCCTTTTATTTAATTCAACCCCCCGGGCCAGTGCTCCACATGAGTGTTGGTCCGAAACGAGCAGACTGCGGGGCCGCCTTGGGGCAACCTGAGGTATCTGGCATACACCAGTAGGACGTCTCATCCGGTCGTGTCCTGAGACTTAGATACGCGCGGCTACTATCAGGGTGTCGACACGCCGGGAGGATTTGCTGGATTAGCCTTACCTTAGTTCGGTTTAACTTGAGCACGGGATTCCGAGAATACTCGGGTCTTCCCACCTATGGAGTTGTGACTCCGCGGATCGTGGGCTTGTAATGGGTCAAGTTGGAACACCCCTGCAGGGTTTGAACTTTCGAAAGCCGTGCGCGCGGTTATGTGGCAGATGGGAGCTTGTTAATATCCGGTTGTAGAAAACTTGACACAATGTTTCAATACACTACCAGCGTGTGTACCGTGACTGTCAATTTCCGAATAGGGATTCGGGAGTTGAACACGGTGGGGTTATGTTTGACCGGCTTTAGTTAGGATCACTTCGTGATCATCTCTCGACCGAGGCACTTCTCTTCTCGCTCTCTATTATGTAAGTTAGTGCTAGTTGCTGCTGCAGACTCTTGTTGTTCCTTCACCTCTCGTTCTTTCTTCAGCCTTGTCCTCACCCAAGGCTTAAATAGTCTTGTTACCCGGGAACGGGATTGCTGAGTCCTCTGTGCCTCACAGTTACTTCACCACACCAGATGCAGGTTCAGCCGAGTTTGATGCAGGAGTTGGACAAGTTCTTCACCAGGAGCTCGATGAAGAGCGTGGCCGTTTGCTTGTGCCGTTTTGTTGATCAGTAGTGGTTTCTACTAGGATTCGATCTTGACCTGTGGCTTTATGTTGTTTTGGTATCTTTCTTTTGGATCTTCACCCGTAGTCGGGTTGTGATGTTTTGAATGATGTATTGCTTATGTATTGTATTGTGTGAAGTGGCGAGTGTAAGCCAACTATCTCCTTTTGCATTTAATCCCCCTTTTACATGAGTCGTGCAAAGATACCAAACTTGAGATCATTCTAGGATGGGCTTATACCTTTAAGTCGTGCCTCGACACGTAGGAGGTATAGTCCCATCCTGGGCATTACAAGTTGGTATCAGAGCCTTCTCCTACCTAGAAGCCCCCACTGATTGATCGAATCGTTGACGGTTGAGTCTAGGCACACACTTGAAAATGTTTTGAGTCCTATATATATCGGAGAGTAGGATTTCTTTTGCTCCTCTTCTCTTTTCATTCTGGTGAGGACTCCTGACGACTACTCTTGCCTCTTCTACTTTCAAAAATTGCACCAAATTTTTTTTTAGGATCCCGCGAGTATTCTGGGATTGTTTCGATGTTCTTGTGACGAGGATATTGTTCTCGATGCCTCCTGTTCCCGGGGAGTTGAGCTTCAGGGTATTGTTGTCACAAGCATATCGCGGCAGTACTAAATACTTAAGACGGCCGACATCGAAAATCTCTCCTATACGGCCAGTGGCAAGATAACCCCGACATCACCCAGTACTGGGGAGGTAGTTCGAGAGTATTGCCATAGCTTGTATAGTGGATGCGTTTCGAAGGTCCGAGGTAAACAGTTTCCGAGAACAACTAGTTATGTGTTGAAGGATGGATACACCTGGATGTAGGTTTAGAGTTGATTGCGCGGTGCTTCCCGTGTATCCCCAACAGCTGATTGCATAACTGGAAACTTTCGGAAATCTATAGGTGGGTTCATCTAGTAGTTCTAGGCATTCTTCCAACGGATGCATGATATGAAGTTCGGGGTTCTCCATTGAGTGAAGTGGTTTTATGGACTTGTTCTGATCGGGAGTTGCATCTTAAAGGGTCCTTGGCTATGCTGATCCGGGGATGACAAAACTCTTTTGTAACACGTTCCATGAGCTTTCAGCACGAAGATGTCGAACGAAGCTTCTATCTTGTATTTGTTCTTCTGCACCTTGTTCCTTTTTATTTACCTTTTTCCTTCTCCCAAGTGGCTTCTCGACAAGTTGATATACCTATGGAATTCATTCGTTCAATTCTCTGTTCGGATGATATTGTGAAGATCATGTTGCATATCTACCCTTTGTTCTTGTCTTGATTCTGGTATTCGAGTTGCTTCGATGTCAAATGTTGATTCCATACCTTTCCTAATCGGTGTTCTCATATTTCTATGGGAGTGCTAATTCGTCTTGACCATCGAGATCTTCATGCTAATTTGTCTTGACCATCGAGATCTTCATGTTAATTCTTTTCAACCGGTGTGCCTTCTCTTCAAGTTATTCCATACGGACGTCGTGGAGAAATCTGACGATTTGTCTGTTTCATTCATCCCAAGTTGTCTTTGTTTTTCCCCACCCTCCCTCCCTTTTCTTTATGGAGCTGGAATTCTTAATGAAATATCCATTTTATTCATGCGATATTTCTTCATTCTTTCCTTCAATGTTCTTATCCGGTGATTCTCAGGAAGATGCTCAAGAGTTTCAAGTTAATCATTCTTTTGTTCTCAATTCTGCCGGTGGATGTAATTCAAGATTTCGGTGTTGATCTTATCCTTTTCCTCAGTTCACAATGCTTTCTTATTCCGGTGCACCAATTAATCATTCTCCTCTTGTTATTCATATCCGGAGTGCTGAAGATTCATAATTTCATTCTTAATCCGTTCAATCTATTTTGAGATTGTCATCTTATTCAAGCCATTTAATTCAACCGGTGCAATATCTCTTAAGCAATCTTTCCAACGGTGATTTCTTTAGTGGGCCCTAACCCACAGGTCTTTCCCCAGGATCTTACCTGACTCTTCTAATTTTTCCAGAGTTATACTCAAATTCTTTTCAAAGTGTGACGTAAGAATGATCCCCATCAGTCACATGCCTTCTCCAAGATCGCTTTCAAATTCTTTTCATCGTTGTTTCAACCTTTTAATTCTTCATTCCGGAGTGCTCAACAATTCTTATGGCATTTCTCGTCTTCATTCTCAACAATTGAAGACCGGAGAAGTGTTTCTCTTAAATCCTTATCCGTTCTTCCAAGATTCGTGGTTCTAGCTTCATGCCATCCTCATTATTGTTTCGTTTGTGAGGAATTCTTTTCATACCGTCCGAAGCTTTTCATGAATTCTTTTCTTTGTGATCCTCCGAAGGCCATCATTTCAGAAGATTTCTTCGTTCTCAGTTTTCAACTTCGTCCTCCAAATATTCTTCATTGATGCCTCTTCGTTCGTCTCCATATTCTTACGGTGGTTCTTTCAACATTACCCTTCCGTTGTTATCGTTTTAATTCATTTGTACTTTTCATAATCCTATCGGTGGTTCGTTGAAGATTTACCCAAGCTTGTGCTAGATCTCTCGTTAATTTCTTTCCAACGAGAATAAGTAGTATGCCAAATCCTTTGGTTGTCATCAATTTAAATTGGTGAAGGAGACGCATGACATAATTCTTATTCTTATTCCTTCAAGGTGATTTAATCCCTTCGCTTAGAGTTTATTCATGAGGAATAAATTCTCGGTTCTAAGTTGTTCATCTTGTTTTTCCGGAGCTCCATGTTATTCTATTATATCATTTCGAAGCTCCATCTAATTCATCGCGGGCCTTGAATCTTATTCTTTTCATCTTTCACTTCTCATGCTTTCATTACCGGAGTTCTTCATGGTGGTTCATCATCATTTAATTCATCCTCGAAGTCTTCATCAAGATTCTTGTTTGAGCTCAAGCATTCTTCATCATGCTTCCAATTGCAATTCTTTCTACCTTATCTTCAGATGGTGTTATGTCATTCTTGTCAATTCCTTCATGTTTTATGATTCAAGTTGTCAAGAATGAGATATTTAAAACCATCATTTTCTTTGTTCAGGAGATCTTTTCAACCCTTCAATTTATTTGTTGGAGTAATCTTGGGTTATAATTCATCAAAAGCTTTCCCTAAGGATTGTTGCTAATTATGGTGCTTATAAATGACCCAAGTTCTTCATTTATCATTCCGGTGAGATAAGTTTTTTCATCTCCTTGTTGATCTCAATCCAATCAATTGTTTTCCATTAGTGGCTGGTTGTCACCTCTTAATTTTGAGATGTTTTCCATAAGCCCACATCAAGCTTATTCGTTTCGTTGTTGAATTCCAACAACTCTGTTCAACCCTTCTTCGTAAGGATGCTCTTTCAAATTCAATTTTGAGAGATGTTATCATTTTCTTCTCCATTCATTTATTTCATTGATTTATATTCTATTCTCCCATTCCGGAGGCTTTGTGATGTTGCTCTCTCCAAACCATCATATCGTTTTTATCGAGATCATATTTTCCATTGCTTATCACTTAACCGGAGTGTTGTATTCTTCATTCTAGTTCTCTCATCCTATCAATTTTTAACTCTCTTTTAACCGGAGTGCTGTCTGAATCTTTCTTACCCCTTGTGCCATTCTTTTAATTGTTTCGGAGACAATGTGTTGTTGATTTCATCAAGTATCATCCCATCTCCTCTAGTTCTTGTTCAATTCCTTCCATTTTCAGACGGAGTGCTGCCTAAATTCTGTCATTCTTATTCCTTGGCGATACCATTGCAGTTTCATATTCTTTTGGTTCGTAAGCTCTTGTTTAATGTCTTTCAACCTACAAGGTTCCCGTATGCTCCTTGTTCCTCTTTTCTAACGGAGTGTTTTCATCTTCGTTCATCTCCGTTGCATTCTTTCTTTCAAGTTTGTTCAACCTCTCAAGGTTCTTTGGTTTCACTCGTCTGTCAAAGAAGCAACTTTGTTTTACCTCTTCCTCTTCCGTTTTTACCCGGTGATATCTCTAGGATCTCGGGTCGAGATCCTCTGTTAGTGTGGGAGAGTTGTGACGCCCGAGACCGACGTCCCAGAAGATCCCAGAAGATTCCAGAAGATTCCAGATGTTCCGGGTTGCCTGTGTGTTCTTTGTGCTTGTGTTATTTATTTTGCATTGCATCATGCCATCATGTCATATTTTATTTTGCATCTCAACCTAAATAAATCGTGTGGACCTTCGGTCCATTTAAATCAAGGGAGGAATGTCTTCTCTTTAAAACATATAAAAGCCTCTCAATATTTAGGGAGCTATATTTAAAATATTCCAATTGGTTGGGATCACCGTAACACACTTGCAATATTTCCCCATGCCTATTCCATATCAAGTTTGACTTCAAAACCTTGCTATAATTCTTTTCCGTTATTTTCGAGGCTCCTCCAATTATCTAGACTCTTTGCAAACTCCTTGAGGTAAGCTATTTTTTTAGTTTGCACTTCCCTTTTGTTGGGAACTATTTTTGTGAGGTTGGAATTATTCCGTAAAGCCTTACAAAAATGTCCATATTTTTATTCTTATTCTTTGCCTCTTTTCTTTTTATTTTGGCTCTCTCCTTATTAGTTTTTTTGCTAAGAAATAAAAAGAGGAGCAGCCAGCCCAGGCCCCCCTCCCACCTGCGGCCCAGCCTCCTTTTTCCTCCTGAGGCCCAGCTCGCTGGCCCATTGACCCATCTCCATCTAACCCTAGCCGGGCGCCCGCACTTCCCCTCGTTCCTTCCCTCTCCCGCAAGCCGCCGCCACTTCTTTCACCCTCTGCCCGATTTTTCCCCTCGTGCCCTGATCTCCCCGTTTCCCTCTTCCTCGCGATGCTGCCTGCACCCCTCGTCCACATCTCCCTCCTAGCCCGCGACCCCTCTCGCCTCCTTCCTCCTGCGGCCACGAGCGCCTCACCGACCGCCCGGTCTCCCTCTTCGCGAAGCCCCTGCGGCCCTCCAGCTCGTCGGCGGGCCAGGAGCTGCGAGTCCAGCACCTCCCCTCCGTCCTCAGTGCGCCCTGCGCCAAGGCCGGCCCGCGTCGGTTGCCTCGCCTCCCGTCCCTCGCTCCAAGACCCAGCAGGAGGAGTCCGAGCTCCTCTGTCCCGAGGCCAGCCAGGGCCCCGATCGCCCCGGCCTCCTCCCTCCGTCCCCGGCGTCCGCGCGAGGCTCTGCCTCCCTCCGTTCCTCCCTTCGCCGCGTCGCCGTCCAGAAGCCGCGGCCAAGAGGCCCTCCTCCGAGCCTCACCGTCCAGCAAGGCCAGGAGCGCCCTGCGCTGAGCAACCGGCCGTCTCTACGCCTCTCGTCCAGCGCCATGGCCCCGCGCCCATCGATCTCCAGCCCGAGCTCCATCTCCAGAGCGCCGTCCTGCTGCCTCCACGCCTCTCTAGCGCCATGGCGCCCCCAAGCGCATCGCCGAGGCGTCCAGCGCCCCTCCAGCGGCTACTACCAGGGTGCCGCGTCCTCGCCTCGTCTCCAAGTCCCGTGCCGTTCCTTGCTGTCCAGCGCCAAGATGCACCCGTCCTTTCCAGCAACGGATCCAGTGCCCGCGGACTCTTCCCCGTGCTGCCCCTTTTGTTAGCTCCTGTGTTTTTTTTGTGTTGCGTTGCCTTGTATTGTTGAATTGACAGATGACCCGAACGAGTACACGGCGACCCGACCAAGTACCTCTTCGAAACAAGTACCTCTACGTATGCACCCGAACATCTACGGAAATGAGTACCTCTACGCTCGACGACCCCCGTGTACGACTACCGACGCCCGGAAACACCAAGTACCACTACCGTCGCCCCGTGTACGACGACCGACTCGACTAGTACCACTACTTCCACTACCGTCGCCGGAAGCGCCAAGTACCACGACTACTCGTTGGCGACCTCGTGAATGACAAGTACATCTACGAACGGGAACAACTACACGATGTCGCAAGTACCACGACACGTAACGTGAACGTCTACCGTCGCCGAAGACCCGTGAAAAACTACTTCCTCTTCGGAAACGAGAACGACTCCTTCCTCTACGATCTCGAACCGCCCCGAAACGTTGGTTCCGAAGGTATAACCCCGAGACGTGACCCGTGTGATGCTTGTTGTGTTGTATGTAATGTCTCCCGTGTGTGCATCGTGTCCGCTTCGTCCGTTGTCATGTTCCTCGGTTGCCTCGTCACCGACTCGTGGGAACCCGGTAACGGGATCGCCCCACCTTTCATCTCGTTGACCCGCTCACGCCATCTTTCTTTTGCCCGGACTCTCAACGAGTTACCGGAACCGATATGTTGCGTTGCATCATTTTCGGATCGTTGTCGTGGCACCCTTTTCTTCCACCACGGTGACAAATGCTTCTTATCTCTTATGTTAACCTTTTAATAAAGCTTGCATAAACTTGATCATATCATCCGCATCATGTTAACAACCTTGAATGTTTAATTGTTGTTTGTTTATAATTATTAAAACATGCTCATGAGGATTTTCCGGACATGTTGTTGTTATTCTCCGGCCTCATTTAAATTGCCTAGTTAGTGTAGTTTTATTATGCTTCACCTCTTGCCATGTTAACAAACATTTAATCTTGTCTTGTAAATAACGAGAGTCAACTAAATAATTAAATGTGGTGTTTTGTCAAATATGCAACTCGTTGCATATTGACCTCCACTTAACTTGTAGTGTTGTTTGTGCACTTTGCCATGCCTTGCATATTTAAACCGGACATGCATCATACTTGTTTGTGCATCTTATGCCATGTTTATGCTTGTGTGTTTACCGTGTTGTTTTCTTCTTTCCGGTTGCTTCTCTTGTTAGCTTCGGTTTCGTTCCGGAGTTGTGAGGATTCGCTCGACTGCTGCTCCGTCTTCTTCACGGAACCGTTCTTCTCCCTTATGGAATTCCAGGCAAGATGACCGAACCCGGATACCATTACTATCTTTGCCTATTGCTAGTAGTTCCGCTCTATAGTTTTGCCTCGATGCCCATGTTTTCCTGTTAGCCTCCTACTTGTAACCATTGCCCTGTTTAACCAACCTACCTATGCAAACCGTTACTTGGCTAAGTACGCTTCGCTCAGCCCTTCTTATAGCATTGTTAGTTGCAGGTGAGGATTGAAGATGCTTGTTGTTGAAGTTTGGTTGGGTTATATCACACTATATAAATGCTTAAATGAAATCATCTATATATTCGAAAGGGTGGAAGGCTAAGCCTTTTGCTTGGTGATTTCTTCCACTCATGCCGTTAGGAACCGTATAAACCAGTGTTATGTTCCTTGATTATGCGTTCCTAACACGGTTGGGGTGTATGGGACCCCCTTGATAAACCGCTAAGTGCTAAGTCTTTTCCAGCAAATCCCAACATTGGTACTATTCGCCTAATAACTAATAAAACTTGCATGTGGACTAGCTATCCCTTTTATTTAATTCAACCCCCCGGGCCAGTGCTCCACATGAGTGTTGGTCCGAAACGAGCGGACTGCGGGGCCGCCTTGGGGCAACCTGAGGTATCTGGCATACACCTGTAGGACGTCTCATCCGGTCGTGTCCTGAGACTTAGATACGCGCGGCTACTATCAGGGTGTCGACACGCCGGGAGGATTTGCTGGATTAGCCTTACCTTAGTTCGGTTTAACTTGAGCACGGGATTCCGAGAATACTCGGGTCTTCCCACCTATGGAGTTGCGATTCCGCGGATCGTGGGCTTGTAATGGGTCAAGTTGGAACACCCCTGCAGGGTTTGAACTTTCGAAAGCCGTGCGCGCGGTTATGTGGCAGATGGGAGCTTGTTAATATCCGGTTGTAGAAAACTTGACACAATGTTTCAATACACTACCAGCGTGTGTACCGTGACTGTCAATTTCCGAATAGGGATTCGGGAATTGAACACGGTGGGGTTATGTTTGACCGGCTTTAGTTAGGATCACTTCGTGATCATCTCTCGACCGAGGCACTTCTCTTCTCGCTCTCTATTACGTAAGTTAGTGCTAGTTGCTGCTGCAGACTCTTGTTGTTCCTTCACCTCTCGTTCTTTCTTCAGCCTTGTCCTCACCCAAGGCTTAAATAGTCTTGTTACCCGGGAACGGGATTGCTGAGTCCTCTGTGGCTCACAGTTACTTCACCACACCAGATGCAGGTTCAGCCGAGTTTGATGCAGGAATTGGACAAGTTCTTCACCAGGAGCTCGATGAAGAGCGTGGCCGTTTGCTTGTGCCGTTTTGTTGATCAGTAGTGGTTTCTACTAGGATTCGATCTTGACCTGTGGCTTTATGTTGTTTTGGTATCTTTCTTTTGGATCTTCACCCGTAGTCGGGTTGTGATGTTTTGAATGATGTATTGCTTATGTATTGTATTGTGTGAAGTGGCGAGTGTAAGCCAACTATCTCCTTTTACATTTAATCCCTCTTTTACATGAGTCGTGCAAAGATACCAAACTTGAGATCATTCTAGGATGGGCTTATACCTTTAAGTCGTGCCTCGACACGTAGGAGGTATAGTCCCATCCTGGGCATTACAGCCCAGGCGCTCTGTGGGCGCGCCCCCCCTGGGCCGCGCCGGGGGGGCGCCTGGGTGGGGCCCACACCCCCTGGTGCCCTACTTTAGCCCGTATTTTTTCCTCCGAGGCAGAAACCCCAGATCGGGAGTCCTTTCGCTGTTTCTCGTCGCGGAGCCGCCGCCACCCTCTGTTCTTCTTCGGGAGGGCTAATCTGGAGGCTGATTTGGCCTCCGGAGAGGGGAGATCGTCGCCATCGTCATCATCATCACCACTCCATCATCCCTCCATGACTTCCCCCTTCATTGTGAGTAATTCCCTTGCTGTAGGCGAAGGGGATGGTAGGGATTGGATGAGTTAGATCATGTAATAGTTCGTCAGATTGTTGGGGGCATGTTGCCTATCATCTAGTATGGTGTTTATCATCTTTGCTACAACTTGTTATTCTTAATGCTTGACACTTAGGGCCCGAGTGCCATGATTTCAGATCTGAACCATATGTGTTTGCATGAATATATTTGAGTTCTTGATCCTATCTATGAGTTGTATGCACCTGTTACGGTTCGGAACCGGAGATCCCAAAGGTGACAGCTTGGGACACCAAAGGGGATGGTCCGTAGTTTGAGGATTACATGTATCATTGAGTTCATTGCTTTGTTCCGGTGCTCTTTGACAGGAGCACCTTAATATCCATTAGTTCCTTTTTGCCCCGTTCGTAGCGGGATGGTAGGACAAAAGATGTTGTGCAAGTTCTTATTGCAAGCACGTACAACTACCTACGGGATACATGCCTAATGTTTGATATTTTCCTAGATGATCATTACTTTTCCGTGTGCCGTGCCCCGAGTTAGAAACTATCTCATCCATGCAACGCCCAACCATCCATCTCCCTAGCCTACAGTATTTTAAACCTTGCTTGTCACCAGTTGCTACTTTTGCCATTTACTACTGCTATTTACTTTTGCTGTTACTTTTACTAGTACTATTATCACTATCATATCACTGTTACCACTTATCTTTTGTTGCAAGTTAGTATATTTCAGGTGCGGTTGAATTGACAACTCAACTGTTAAAGCTTATAAATACTCTTTGGCTCCCCGTGTGTCGAATCAATAAATTGGGTTATTCTTACCCGCGAAGACTATCTCGATCCCTTACGGTTGAGGGTTATCAATGGCGGGGTAGCTTCGGCAATTCTTTTGTCCCGATTTGCTTCTCGTCCCTCTATCGCTTGTATTCTGGCGTGCAGCGCCTGCAGTTCGGTCAGCTGCACTTTCTTCCTCCTCTCGTAGCATTTGTAACCGCCTGCGTCCGGAAACCCAGCACTCCACGGAACGGAGCCTGGCGTGCCTCATGTCCGTCCAGGGTGCTCAGGATTCCCGAGGGCCATTGTGAGCTCGTCGTTCTCTCTGTCGGGAAAGAACGTCCCTTGCTGCGCTGCTTTTATATAGTGCCGAAGCTTCTTGAGTGGTATTTCCAATTGCTTGTCCGTCCAAATGCACCTCCCTGATACAGGGTCCAAGGTTCTGCCAGCCCTGAAGAACCAAGTCCGGCAACGGTCTGGCCAGTTCATTGTCTCTGGTTCGATCCCTTTCTGAAGCAGATCATTCTCAGCCTTGGCCCACTTAGACCGGGCTCTGAGGTAGCCACCTGACCCCGTGCGGTGGTGATGCATCTTCTTCGCAGCATTTTTCTGGTTTGTCGCCGACATCTTCTTACTCTTTTCCGATGTCTTATAGGCCACAAATGCGGGCCAGTCATCTCTGATCTTCTCATATATGCCCTGAAGTTCCGGAGTCTCTTTTTTGCGGACAAACTTATTCAGGTGTTTCTTCCACCCCCTGAATAGTTCTGCCATCTTCGTAAGAGCAAAAGACTTGATTAAATCCTCTGTAACTGGCTTCGCCGGATCAGCCTCTGGCGGTAGGGTGAAATTTGACTTCAGCTCAGTCCAAAGATCTTCTTTCTGCATATCAGTGACATAAGACACCTGAGCGTCTTCTGCAGCCGGCTTTAACCATTGATGGATGCTGATCGGGATCTTGTCCCTAACCAGAACCCCGCACTGATTAACAAATGCGTTCTTTGTCCGGATGGGTTCAATCGGTTCGCCGGTGCGCATGGTTTCTGTGATCTCAAACTTTTCATCCGACCTCAACTTTTTCTTCACGCCTCGTCTCCTTACCGAAGATTTGCTCGATCCGGAGGGCTATAAAAAAGAACAAAGACGAGAGTTAATTAATTAATATGTGTACATACCAAAACAATGAATGCATCAATTAACTAGTCAGCACATGCTTAACTAATATATATACCTGCTAGCCGGACTCGGTTCGGTCACCGGAGCCATCATCACGGTCTCCTTCTTGCACCGGCATTGGGTCACCGGAGCCGTCCTCACGGTCTACTTCTTGCATGTGCATTGGCTCACCGGAGCCATCATAATCATAGCCTGCTTCTTCCTCCTCTCTTTCCAGCAGCTCATCGGTGTCGTTGAGAAACGACAAGACGGCATCTTGTCCGTCTGCGATTATGTCCAGCAACATCGCTTCTTGTGCTTCATCTCGGGGGTTGTCGTCCATAGTTTCTACAAATATTTACAACATGCCAATTATTATTCAAACATGACAGATGGATATATTAATGGCAAACGTAGAACTAGCTAACTAATCACAGTAAGGAATCATATATATTAATTTGTGGCCTCGACACTGCTTCTCTAGGGTTTCGGGTGGCCTCGACAACGCTTCAAGGGTTAGGGGTGTCCTCGAGAACGCTTCAAGGAGGGGGTAATATCGAAGATTTCAAGAAAATCATGAATTCATCATTAGCCGGAAATGACAGGCACATAATGGTACGAGAAGCTCTTCAAAGTTGTTTTGGATGGAGTTCCCGATAGAATAATTTTCTTTTTAGTACCCTCGACCGCTGGACGACCCTCGACCCTCGACTGCTCGGCGATCCACAACCCTTGACGCCCTCATGTCACATTTTGTCTAGTGTCAAAGGATTCAACAAAACCATGTCTTCATCATTAGGCGAAAGTAACATGCGCATGATGGTACGAAGCTCTCCAAATTTATTTTGGAACGGAGTCCCAGATAGGATAATTCGCTTTTTGGTACAAAGTTCAGCAAGAGCTTTCCAAATATCGCTATTTGGAAGGCTTTGCAGAAATTTGTAACAAAAGATGGATTATCCTATCAGGAACTCCGTTCCAAAATAAATTTCCAGAACTTTGTACCAACATGCCCCGGTTACTTCTGGCAAATGATGAAGGCATGGATTTCTTCAACACTTTGACACTAGGCAACCTCTTGACCCCTCGACCCTCGACTGCTCGGCGATCCACAACCCTAGACCCCCTCATGTCACATTTTGTCTAGTGTCAAAGGATTCAACAAAACCATGTCTTCATCATTAGGCGAAAGTAACAGGCGCATGATGGTATGAAGCTCTCCAAAGTTATTTTGGAATGGAGTCCCAGACAGGATAATTTGCTTTTTGGTACAAAGTTTAGCAAGAGCCTTCCAAATATCGCTATTTGGAAGGCTTTGTTGAAATTCGTAACAAAAGACGGATTATCCTATCAGGAACTCCGTTCCAAAATAACTTTCCAGAACTTCGTACCAACATGCCCCGGTTACTTCTGGCAAATGATGAAGGCATGGATTTCTTCAATACTTTGACACTAGGCAACCTCTCGACCCCTCGACCCTCGACTGCTCAGCGATCCACAACCCTAGACCCCCTCATGTCACATTTTGTCTAGTGTCAAAGGATTCAACAAAACCATGTCTTCATCATTAGGCGAAAGTAACAGGCGCATGATGGTACGAAGCTCTCCAAAGTTATTTTGGAACGGAGTCTCAGATAGGATAATTCGCTTTTTGGTTCAAAGTTCAGCAAGAGCCTTCCAAATATCGCTATTTGGAAGGCTTTGCTGAAATTCGTAACAAAAGACGGAAGCTTCATCTACCGCGGAAGATACATGCATGCCCTAAGAAACGCATATCAGTCAAAAGACGGAAGCTTCGTCTACCGTTTGACTGATTTTGAGCGCTTTGCTGAAATGATTAGACCTATCTTTTTGCGTATGCGTTTGACTGATATGCTTAAAACAAATACTTATGCTAAGTATATGAAAGATATTATTACGAATAAAAGAAAGATACCTGAAGTTGAAATTTCCACCATGCTTCCTAATTACACTTTTAAGGGTGGAATACCTAAGAAACTAGGAGAGCCAGGAGTACCTACTATACCTTGCTCCATCAAAGGGAACTATGTTAAAACTGCTTTATGTGATCTCGGAGCCGGTGTTAGTGTTATGCCTCTCTCTTTATATTGTAGACATGACTTGAGTAAGTTGACACCTACTAAAATATCGTTGCAAATGGCCGATAAATCAACTGCTATACCTGTCGGTATTTGTGAGGATGTGCCTATTGTAGTTGCAAATGTTACTATTCTAATGGACTTTGTTATACTTGATATTCCCGAGGACGATAGTATGTCTATTATCCTTGGTAGACCCTTTTTGAATACTGCAGGGGCTGTTATTGATTGCAACAAAGGCAATGTCACTTTTCATGTCAATGGTAATGAGCATACGGTACACTTTCCGAGGAAACAACCTCGGGTCCACAGTATCAATTCTATTAGAAAAATTTCAACTATTACTATTGGAGGTTTTGAATTTTCTCTTCCTACTGTCAAGAAGACATATGATATTCTTATTGTTGGGGACATACATATCCGCATTGAGGTAACCAAGTGTTATTCCAAAATTCTCCGGTTTCATGTTATTCAGAAAGAGTTTATTAACAAGACTTGATCAACCTTGTTAATGGATTCCTTTTGACGAGCATGAGATGGGTGAATCTAGATAGCACAACCTTCTGTATCCTCCTTTTACTTTCTATTAATTAGATTAAATAAAGAAAAAATAGTAATCTCTGTCTGTTTCCAGACTTATCCGTGCAATAAAAAATACCCCGAAAAAAGTTCTCTAAATGCCCTAAAAATGAAATATGATTTTTTCTAGAATATTTCACAGGGCGCGCCCCCTGGCTCATGGGCCCCACGTGGCCCCCTCCACTTATTCCTGCACCCATACCCTTCTTCTTCCTCCCAAAAAAATTACTATCCAACTCAAGCATGAGTTCTAGATCATCTTGCTGCCATTTTCGATCTCCTTGCTCAAAACTCCATTCACAAAACTGTTTGGGGAGATTGTTCCTTGGTATGTGACTCCTCCATTGGTCCAATTAGTTTTTGTTCTAGTGCTTTATTTATTGCAAATTTTTGCTATTGTGGTGACCTTGTTCTTGAGCTTGCATGTCAAATTTCTTTGGTCCCAAATAGTTCTAATGCATGATATAGTCTCCAGACACTTGTAGGAGTTGTTGCTATCAATCTTGTTGAGTTTGGTTCACTTTTATTTTGAGTTACTAAAAATTTCAGAAATTTTCAGAGGAGGAAAATGATAAAGAGATTGCTGAGAGGCTCCTCTAGTAAAACTTCGGACGATAAGAATAAGGAAGAAAATAAGAAGCCCAAATATAATCTTCCCCGCACTGCGGAAGTTCGGCCGTGTGATTGGCCTTGTAATGAGTTCTTGGAAGCCGCCGAGATTTACGAAGACTTCTATTATTTGGTGAACAATGCAGGCTTCACCGACTTCCTCCACGACCAGCGTGAACATTATCTCTTACTCACTAATATTTTCACACAAAACTTTCATTTTCATGCTAAGAAATCACCACCTTCAGTGGAGTTTCGTTTATATGACGAGGTTAAGGAGATGTCACTCTTTGAATTTTGTGAAGTATGCAAGATACCCTTTGCAGGTAGTCTTGAAGAACCACGTCGTGAAGATGTTGAAGGGTTTATTTACTGGATAGATGTAGGGGAAACTAGGCAAGTTTCAGGGGCAAGAATTACTAGTATACATTTTCCTGTTCTGCGCTACTTTGCTATATTTGCTAGTAGATGTTTAATTGGTCGCGGGAACAGTGGGAATCTTAGTGGCCCTGATATTGTCATTTTGCGCCATGATTTGTTTCAAGACACAACCTTTAGCTTGGGTACCGTCGTTGCTAAACGATTAAGTTTGAACCGCACAAAAGGTCCCGTCTTTGGAGGCATCTTTGCTTCTCGCCTTGCTGAACATTTTAGAATACCTGTTAGGCATCATGAGAAGGAAGAAAAATTGCTGGCCCCTGTTTATCTAGATTATAAGAGTATGATAGCACATGATTTTATTGTTAAAGACAAAGAGAAGTTGCTTAAGTTGGTTTGATGAAAAATATTGTGAGATTATTACCTTGCCTGCACCATCTCTGTTTGATCTGTTTTCAGGCATATACCTCGTTTCGTCAGATGCCTTCTACAAGTACCAGAGCCAGGCACGAGCTTCAGAGCCTGAGTCGGAGCCACCACTCGACCTTTATCGTCAATCTGTTTATGGGTGGGATCCGGATGAGATGGCCAATTAATGGCACCTAGAGGACACTTCTCAGTACACCGGAGAGAGTAGCTTCGATCCGTGGCCATAGACCAACTTAGGCCAAAAGCCTAAGTTTGGGGGAGTACATGTTTCTCACCAACATTACATTCATGTTCACACACTTATTCTAGTCGTCGGTGCTCACACTCTTTCATTGTACCATCCATGCTAGTTTCAATTCTTTTCTTAGTCTTTTTCTCGTGTGCTAGAAAAACCTTAAGAAAAACAAACAAAAAAATAGTTGCAGCTTTTAGCTAGTTTGCTTTCCATGCCTGTAGTAGTGGTAATTAAAAGAAAACCCAAAAAGATTTATCTTTCTTCTTTTGCTTGTTGGGAGCTTTCCCGTGTAAATAGTTTCTTTTCTTTTCTTTGGGGGTCAAGAGAAGAAGACCACGATTGAAAAAGCTTAGTCTCTCATATGCTTTATTGTTAATTTAACCATGAGCCATATTACTTTGTCTTCTCTCTTGTATTGAATGCTCGCAGATTCCAGCTTAGTCCAATGCACGTGCACTATTATTATTATCCACACCGTTCGGTCGTGCGAGTGAAAGGCAATAATGATGAAATATGATGAACTAATTGAGATGAGAAAAGCTGGTATGAACTCGACCTATCTTGTTTTTTGTAAATATGATAGTTCATCGTTCCTAATTCAACTTGTTATGAATGAAACATGCTTGTAATGACAATTAGAGATCATAGCTGCTCATGCCATGCTTAATTAGCTAGGAGTTTATAATGGTCTATCTTGCGTGCCAACATGATTTTAAAATGGTTCTGATGTGGTATGATAGGGTGGTATCCTCCTTTGAACGATTCAAGTGGTCTGACTTGGCACATGTTCACGCATGTAGTTGAAACAAAATCAACATAGCCTCCACGATATTTATGTTCATGGTGATTTATATCCTACTCATGCTTGCACTCATTGTTGATTAATTTTAATGCATGTTCATGACTGTTGTCGCTCTCTAGCTGGTCGCTTCCCAGTCTCTTTCTAGCCTTCACCAGTACTAAGCGAGAATACTGCTTGTGCATCCACTTCCACAAACTCGAAAGTTATTCCACATGAGTCCACCATACCTTCCTATATGCAGTATCTACCTGGCGTTCCAAGTAAATTTGTATGTGCCAAACTCAACTCATGTATCAACTAGAGCTGTCTATATCTTCCATGCTAGGTGGGTTATTCTCACGATGAGTGGACTCCGCTCAGCATTCATGAGAAAATAGCTGGTAATCGGGATGCCCAGTCCCATGCTCAAATCATAATAATTAAACAAAACTCCCCCAAGGATGTTGCTTGTTTGGACGGTACCCCGTGGATTTGGATGGCCGTGGAGTGTACTTGTTGGTGGTAGGGGGAGTATAAACTTTACCATTCTATTTGGGAACCGCCTATAATGTGTGTAGCATGGAAGATATCGAGATTCTTGATTTCTATGTTGACAATGAGAGTATACCGCTCAAAATGTTATTCATCTCTATTTAAAAATCGAGCTCTGGCACCTCTACAAATCCCTGCGTCCCTTTGTGAAGGGCCTATCTATTTACTTTGGCTCCCCTTGTGTCGAATCAATAAATTTGGGTTGAATACTTTACCCTCGAAAACTGTTGCGATCCCCTACACTTGTGGGTTATCAGCATCTTAAGCATCATTCATAGCAGAAGTGGCATCATCAATAACATGAGACATATCAGAATCAATAGTAGATGTAGGTGTCGCAAGCTTACTCAAAATAGAAGGAAAATCAAGTGCAGAGCTAGATGGCAATTCCTTACCTCCCCTCGTTCTAGAGGGAATGATCTTGGTTCTATCATCCTTTAGTGGCCTCATAGTGATCAACAGATATAAATCCCAAATGACTCAGATAATAGAGCTATGCTCCCAGACAACGATGCCAGAAAAAAGTCTTGATAACCCACAAGTATATGGGATTGCAACAGTTTTTCAGGGTAGAGTATTCAACCCAAATTTATTGATTCGACGCAAGGGGAGCCAAAGAATATTCTCAAGTATTAGCAGCTGAGTTGTCAATTCAACCGCACCTGGAAAAATTAATATCTGCAGCAAATTATTTAGTAGCCAAGTAGTATGGAAGTAACGGTAACGGTGGCAAAAGTAATAGTAGCAGTTTTGTAGTGATGGTGACAGCAGCAGTAACGAAGCAAGTATCAATATAGAACAAACTCGTAGGCAATGGATCGGCAATGATATGTGTCACATAATATTCATCATGTAGCAATTATAACCTAGGGTGACACATAACTAGCTCCAATTCATCAATATAATGTAGGCATGTATTCCGTATATAGTCATATGTGCTTATGGAAAAGAACTTGCATGACATCTTTTGTTCTACCCTCCCATGGTAGCGGGGTCCTAATGGAAACTAAGGGATATTAAGGCCTCCTTTTAATAGAGTACTGGACCAAAGAATTAGCACTTAGTGAATACACGAACTCCTCAAACTACGGCAATCACCAAAAAGTATTCAATTATTGTCACCTTAGGGTATGCGGATCATAACACATAGTAGGTGTCTACAACTTGCAAGATAGGATCAAGAATAGATATATATATATATATATTCATGAAAACATAATAGGTTCAGATCTGAAATCATTGCACTCGGGCCCTAGTGACAAGCATTAAGCATAGCAAAGTCATTGCAACATCAATCTCAGAAGATAATGGATACTAGGATCAAACCCTAACAAAACTAAGTCAATTGCATGATAAATCCCATCCAACCCATCACCGTCCAGCAAGCCTATGATGGAATTACTCACGCACGGCGGTGAGCATCATGGAATTGGTGATGGAGGAAGGTTGATGATGACGATAACGACGATCTCCACTCTCTGGAGCCCCAAACGGACTCCAGATCTGGCCTCCCGAGGAAGAACATGAGGTGGTGGTGGCCCCGTATCGTAAAACGCTATGAATCCTTCTCTCTTATTTTTTTCTCCCGGGATACGATTATATGGAGTCGGAGTTGAGGTCAATGGAGGTCCAGGGGGCCGACAAGGATGGGTGGCGCGCCCTAGGGAGGCGCCCCCACCCTTGTGGCCAGGGTGTGGCCCCCTCTGGTGGATCTTTTCGCTAGTATTTTATATATATTTTGAAAATAATCTCTGTGAAATTTCAGGTCATTCCGAGAACTTTTATTTCTGCACAAAAATAACACCATGGCAATTCTGCTGAAAACAACGTCAGTCCGGGTTAGTTCCATTCAAATCATGCAAATTAGAGTCCAAAACAAGGGCAAAAGAGTATGGAAAAGTAGATATGACGGAGACGTATCAGGCACCGAGGTTAGATCCACTATACTCCTCCCATCACATCTCCTTCCTCTGCACTCTCCCACGTCGGCCGTTCGCATTTTAGTGAATCCCGGTGTCACATTAAGTGTTGGCCAAACTTGTGCACCGAGCGCTAGGCTCGTTTTCTTTCCTCATCAAGCGCTACAGGTGGTTTAATTAACCTAGGAAATTAGCGGCTGCCGTTGTAGACCGGGGGTGCTTAGATGCCTTTTTAATATTTTGATATTGTAGATGCCCTTAGGGGATTGCTTTGTGTCATGGAAATTGTAGGTAGTGATAATTACTAGTGTTGAAATTGTAGCTTTGTGTAGAAATTTTGTTTATTTGTGTATGCAATTACTAGTGTACAAAGTGTTTATATTCTTAGGCCCCAACCCGTCACCATCCGCTTGTACCTACTTGTTAAATTACCTTGGTTTTCCAATACTTTAATTTGTCAATACTACGCTATCAAACACAACCTTAGTTTAAATTATATTATATGTAGAATGGAGCAGCCGCCACGACCATATCCAGTGTGCAAGTAAAGGTGCGCAACCGACCTTTAAAGTGGCACGTTGTTTGGCATCTACTTCCAGGCGTACTTTGTTCCTACAGCGGTAACGCATTACATGAACCTTTATAATAGTTTTTTCTTTTGTTTTTCTTGTTATTTCCCATAATGCAATGTGTTTGTTTTTTTTGTTTTTTTACACAGATTGTCCCTTGCAATGTGAGACTGGAGTTCAATGAGCTCATTACTGAAGATAGTGTGATCTTCGACGCTCCAGGGGGGGCCCTACACTATGGAGGTCCACAAGGGACGAAAAACATCCCAGATTGGAGGAGATGATTGGAATCATTTCATCAACCACATGCATCTCACTAGGGTTGAACTTACCAGCTTCTCCTTCAGAAGGCAAACTCCAAGGCTGGCTGTTATCTACATCAACAATGATGAAGATGAAGACCCACTTGATGAAGCCCTCTATGCCAAAGGAATCAGGATAAGCGAGGACGAATCGGCCAACCTTTGGTACATACTTCCTCCACGTGATGACTACATCGGGATGCCATTCGAGACCCGCCTGACAAGGACAAATGTGTGTCACCATGTCATGGTATGTTACTTGTTAGTGTAGAAATTTGATGATATATATGATTACTTGTGACATGCTTGTAGTAATGTGATATGCTTAGTGTTGAAATTTGATGATATATATGCTTACTTGTGACATGCTTGTAGTAATGTGATGTGCTTAGTGTTGAAACTTGATGATATATATGCTTACTTGCGACATGCTTGTAGTAATGTGATATGCTTAGTGTTGAAATTTGATGATTTATATGCTTACTTGTGACATGCTTG
>LR738713.1:553234039-553342719 GCA_902687465.1 Secale cereale | reverse complement strand
TTAGTGTACAATATGAGGACATGCTTTAGTGTGTAGTATAATGTGATATGGTTAGTGTAGAACGTGATGAATGCTCGGCTAGTGTGTAGTAATGTGATATGCTCACTAATGTGTTGTGGTATATATACATACATACATACATACATACACACACACACACACACACACACACACACACACACACACACACACATATATATATATATATATATGCTTATTATTGTAGATTTTGAGGATATGCTTAGTGTGTAGTAATGCGTGATATGCTTAATTAATTAGCTAGTGTGTAGTAATGTGACATGCTCATTTACCATATTTGTTTTTTTCTCCAGAAATTACCTAAGAGGCTAAGTGAGAGTTGTGGCATCGAGCTGGATGAAGCAGGCATTGCTGAACTACTCCTTACGCCAAGGGGCTCCATCACGAACTGTGCTTACACACTGGACACGGATGGTCGCATTGTGTTCAGCGCCGCAGGATGGAACAATTTCCGTGCTGAAAATAATCTCCAGACTGGACATGCCATCTTAGTTACCATCAGGAACACCCGGTGCCATGGCTTGAGGATGATGGTGGTCATTGACCTCATTTCGAACTATCTGTGTGGCGGGGTGATACGTCTCCAACGTATCTATAATTTTTGATTGTTCCATGCTATTATTTATGAAGTCTTGGATGTTTAATTGGCTTTATCATTCACTTTTACATCATTTTTGGGACTAACCTACTAACCCAAAGGCCCAGTCCAGATTGCTGTTGTTTGCCCGTTTCAGGGTTTTGCAGAAAAAGAATATCAAACGGAGTCCAAAAGGAATGAAACCTTCGTGAGAGATATTTTTGGAGGAAATCACGCACGATGAACTTGAGAACCACGTTAGAAGAGCCACGAGGGGACCACGAGGGTGGGGGGGGGGGGCGCACCCCCCTTCCCAGGGCGCGCCCCCTGCCCCGTGGAGCCCCCATGACTCCCCCGGTGCTCTCCTTCTTCCTATATAAGTCTACGTACCCCAGAAACTCCATGGACAGAGAGAAAACCCTAATTCCACCGCCGTGCCTTCTGTTTCCGTGGAGATCCCATCTTGGAGCCTGTTCCGGAGCTCCACCGGAGGGGGATCCATCACGGAGGCCTTCATAATCATCATCATCATCGCCCTCACCATGAGTTGTGAGTAGTTTACCATAGACCTTCGGGTCCATAGCTAGTATCTAGATGGCTTCTTCTCTCTCTCTAGATCTCAATACAAAGTTCTCCTCAGTCTTTGAGGAGATCTATTCGATGTAATCTCTTATTGCGGTGTGTTTGTCGAGATCCGATGAATTGTGAGTTTATTATCAAGGTTATCTATGAAAGATATTTGGTTCTTCTCTGAACTTTTTATGTGTGCTCATAATATCCTTGCAAGTCTCTTTGAATTATTGGTTTGGTTTGGCCTACTAGATCTATAGTTCTTGCAATGGGAGAAGTGCTTGGCATTGGGTTCAATCTTGCGGTGTCCTTTCCCAGTGACAGTAGGGGCAGCAAGGCACGTATTGTATTGTTGCCATCAAGGATAAAGAGATGGGGTTTATATCATATTGCTTGAGTTTATCCCTCTACATCATGTCATCTTGCTTAAGGCGTTACTCTGTTCTTATGAACTCAATACACTAGATGCATGCTGGATAGCGGTCGATGTGTGGAGTAATAGTAGTAGATGCAGGCAGGAGTCGGTCTACTTGTCTCGGACGTGATGCCAATATACAATGATCATGCCTAGATAGTCTCATAATTATTTGCTTTTCTATCAATTGCTCGACAGTAATTTTTTTACCCGCCATAGAATATCGCTATCATGAGAGAAGCCAATAGAGAAAACTATGGCCCCCGGGTCTATTCTCAACATATCAATCTACATCTACTTTACTTTTATCGCTTTTATTTGTTGTTCTTATAAAGTAAAAATACCAAAAATATAAACTATCATCTCTATCAGATCTCACTTTCGTAACTGACCGTAAAGGGATTGACAACCCCTTATCGCGTTGGCTGCGAAGTTCTTATTTGTTTGTGCAGGTGCGAGGGACTCACGCGTGGTCTCCTACTGGATTGATACCTTGGTTCTCAAAAACTGAGGGAAATACTTACGCTACTGTGTTGCATCTCCCTTTCCTCTTCGAGGGAATACAACGCAAGCTCAAGAGGTAGCACGGGGCAGTACAGATTTAGCTCGTAATGTTTCTATTAACGGGTTATGTTTGTGAGATCTAGCTACCTAGCAGCCACTTAAATACCAACTCCTAATTCTCTATTATCTAGTACTGTTCTACTGTTATATAGTATGTACTTAATGTTAATGTGAAATGCTAAATGTTACATGGTGTTGAAAATCGTTTTTTGTGTGCACGAAATGTTCGTGGCGTGCAAATTACATTGTGCGCTGCTAGGTGTGTGAATATAGTGGTGGCGTTTCAAACATCGTACGCTAGAAACACGTATAATACTGCTGGTGTAGGCTCCAGCGCCACCACTATTTTTTAACACTGGCGCCATATTGGTGGCGTGGGGATACTATGCCAGCAAGGCTGTTTTTGGCACGCCATGGCTAGACTTTTTTTCCACTAGTGCCTTAACACCAATATTCTTACTAAAGCATAATTACTCATCAACATGACATACATATCACTATATCCATATCGTAAAACTATTGCAAGGAATCAAGTTCATAATTTCGAATGATCTTCATGAAAGTTTTTATTATATCCTCCTTGGATATCTATCACTTTGGAACTAAATTCATATCTCGTGCAAATTACCATTACTATTCTTTAACTCTCAAAAAGATATAAGTGAAGCAGGAGAGCATAAGTATATCTTCAAAAATTTCATCTCTCGAAATATCATAAGTGAAGCACGAGAGGATATTTCTTCAAAATATAACCACCGCCATGCTCAAAAAGATATAAATGAGGTACTAGAGCAATTGCCTAGCTCAAACGATTTAAGTGAAGCACATAGAGTATTCTAGCATATCATGATATGCGTGTGGCTCTCTCAAACAAGTGTGTTCAATAAGTATTATTGTGACAAACTAAAAAGCAAAACAAGCAAAGACTCATATAATATAAGACGCTCCAAGCAAAACTCATGATATGTGACAAATAAAAATATAGCTCCAAGTAAAATTACTGATGGTCGTTAGAAGAAAGAGGGGATGCCCATTGCTTGGTACTCCTTGAATATTACCTTGGGGTGCCTCGGGAATCCCCAAGCTTAGGCTCTTAACACTCCTTATTCCTTCATCCATCGTGATCTCACCCAAAACTTGAACACTTCAATCACACAAAACTCAACAAAACCTCGTGAGATCCATTAGCATACCAAAACCAATCCTTACTTTACTATTGCAAACCCATATATATTTTATTATTAAAGTATATCTATTGTATTCTAACTTTACCATGGCTTATACCACCCCCATACAATCCATAGATTCATCAAAATAAGCACATAATGCAACAAAAACAGAATAGTCTATAAAGACGTACTTTTTAGTCATATTTTTGTACTTCTAAAAATTCTGAAAAATTAGGAATGCTTGGGAAATTTGTATATAAATCATGTGTAGAAAATTCAGAAATTGTTCACGCTCCAGCAAGTGCAAAAAATTAGGCTACTAAATGCAAAAGTTCCTATTAATGCACCGAATCAAATCAAATATCATCCAAATCATCCCAAAGGCTTTGCTTGGCACAAACACTAATTAAAACACCAAAACACAATCACAACGGTATCATAACTGTGTATTTATTGAAAAACATAATTATTGGGTTGCCTCCCAACTAGCGATATTGTTTTACGCCCCTAGCTAGGCATAATGCATAGTTTCAAGTGTTGTCATCTTTGACTTTGGCTCCATAGGTCGCCCTCATGATTGACTCATATGGTGGCTTGATTCTATTTCTATGGAAGTGTTCCATGCCTTTCTTTAATGGAAGCTGCAATTTAATATTCCCTTCTTTCATGTCAATAACGGCACCTATATTTCATAAAAACGATCTACCAAGTATGATGGGGCAAGACGGATTGCAATCAATGTAAAGTACAATAAAATAAATGGGCACATAGTTCCTATTTGCAAGAATAAGAACATCATTAATTCTACCCAAATGTTTTTTAATAGTATAATTCGTTAAGTGCAAATTGGGAGAACATTCAACCACATTGGTGCACAAAGAGGTTTCCAATCCTCTATCATGAGCCGTTTAGTAGCCAACGGTAGGCCTAAGTAAGTAAAAGGGAACTTCCCTACTTTGCAATTGAGCAAGTCCGCGATGCGACTACCCTCCCACGGATCCACCAACATGGATATAACTTCACATTTATGGAAGCTAATCTTCAGCCCGGACATGAGATCAAAGCTGGGGAGGAGCGCTTTAACCGTAGCAATGCTATGTTGGTCAGGCTGAAAGAGCAGTAGTGTCTCGTCTACATACTGTAGGTGGGAAACTCCCACACCCCCTCCAGGGATGAGATGCCCCACCACCCCTTTTATGTGGCCAGCCATGGTTGCTTTACGCAACATAGCCGATACTACGTCTACCAAAAAGTTGAACATAAGCAGGGACATGGGGTCGCCCTGACGGATTCCGCGTCTATTACAGAAGAAGTTCCCTACTTCTCCGTTAACTAAGATCGCAGTCTAGCCTCTCGAGACCACCTGCATCACCCAGTGAACCCACACCGCTGAAAAGTCGCGAATTATAAGGACTTGACATAGGAAATCGCAATGTATCCTGTCGTAAGCCTTTTCAAAGTTTAATTTTAGAAGAATGGCCGGCTCTTTCATTCGTTTGAGCTCATGAATGATTTCCAGTACGGCCAAAGGGCCCTCCCTATTTTCTCTATAGGAAAATGTTCACTATTTCCATATTCTTAAGTTGTTTCCTTTCTCATTAAAGGGCTATGATAAAGAATGGTTTAATATTGTTGCTCCTGGCTGTGTGCGTAGTCCCCATGATATGATATACTAGCAGCCCCCAAGACTCTTCCAGGGACTCACAGAGACCTGCAGAGGATCAAAACCTATTAGTTGTCTAATCATGTCGATATTTTGAATGCTTACGTAGGCAATTTCTGTGGCCGCGGCGTTAGAGGAGATGGATCAGAAACTCAAGCTTTCCGATCAAGAGCTGGATCTTGTCAACAGGCGGCTTGACGAGGCACAAAGTAAGCGCTTGTAAAAATATGCGTACTTAACAGATAGTGACCGGTGGGACCATTTACTGATCATTTTAACTTGATGATATTACAGCTGCTGCCGCCGAGGTTGAGGGCTTAAAGGAGGCCCTGAAGAAAGCTGAGGCCGAGGCGGCAAAGAAGGGGGTAGCTGTAGAGAAGGCGGTATCCGAGCTTGAGCAAGCCAGGCGTGCTGCAAAGCAACATGAATCTCGGGTAACCGATGTCCAAGTGGGGCTCAAGGATGCCGCGGAGAAACTTGAGGCCCTTGAGAAGGGGCAGGCGGAGCAATCCTCCCATCTGTCCAAGGCAGAGAAAGACCTCCAAGAAGCTTTGGCAGGCATCGCAGATCGCAAATGGTCAGGAATATTTACTGCAGTGTGTATTCGAAGGTAACAGGTACGCCCGATTGATGAGGGTCTGGCGCTCCACAGGTGTGTTCGCCGATCTTCCAAGGAATGCAGCGGCCGCGTCGAGGCACTATGCCACCCGCGGGGAGGACTCCACGCAGCGACTTTGTTGGGCATAGTTTTCGGACTCCGAGCGCTCTCCCCTCTTCGGTGATCAAATGAAGTAGCTGATGGAGATGCATCGGATGTCCGAACTGGCCCTGAAGGACCTCTGTGTCAGCCTATGGCCAGCCGAGACTATTCCGGACACCTACTTCGACCTTGTGCAGAAGTTGCGTGACCTGCCACTCAGGATTGACGTCGTGAAGCGATCGGCATGTCTTGAGGGGGCGAGCCTTGCATTTTCGAAGACCGTGGTGCATTGGCCAAAGATCAATCCAATGGAGATGGACACTAGTCCCCTGCCCAAGGGAAAAGAGCATCGCCGCCTCGAACAGTATTTGACACAGGTGATGGCCAGAGTGCGGGCTATAGAAGGTCAGTGTAATAAAAATGTAATTCTTGAATAGCTTTAGCGAGTTTGTGCCAGGTGCGGCTCTATGTATGTGCCCGATAGACTTATTTAATATTGTAGTTATTAAATTTTGACTCATGTGTGGCCGTGTGTTTAATTCTGAAAGCTACCAGTCGTCGGCTTCAGCCCCCAAGTGAATATCACGAAGGGTTTTTCTTTCCGCACTGTTACCCTTAGCCAACGTCTTGGTGCCCGGAAGCATTTGTGCAGGAACGAAACCAGGCAATCAGACTATTTAGTTAACTTGCTTTCACTAAGCCATAGGAGCTTGGCGGTGGGGACTAGAGACTAGCCTCCATTTGATGTACTTGGGGGTCGAAACCCGCCCTTTCCAATCAAATGGTTTGTGTTAAGACGAACCCTTCATTTACATAGTGAAATCACCAATGATTCTTAGAGTCAAACCTTGTTATCGGATCGCGGATCCGTTCACGCTTACTATGACAGTCAGTTTTTGGCTTTTTCCTCCTGAGGTACTTGATCGGGCAAACCAGAAGTACAATCACAGGGGTTCTCCCTTTGCCCTCTTAGCCGAACATGCGGAACATAAGGGGCAAGCCCAGGAGCCGGGCAACCCAACCATTGACGCAATACATAGTTCAGAACGAATGCATATAGCGCAATATCCGAGACGCCAAACACCTGGCAGAAAGCGAGGCCGGTCTTGAAGCTTTTGAGCTGATATATAAATCAAAAAGTCTTGATTGTTCGTACTTTAGTGATGGGCTGTTCGAAGAGTTAGTGAGGAATCCGGCAAGAAACAAAAAGGGTTTATGAGATGTGGATGTCCGAACACCATACAGGGTATTATTATTAATTCTCATAAAATCAGGATGTCCAACAGTACAATTCAAACTGCAAAGGCGGTACGTATAAGGAAAAAAGGAAAAGAAAGGGAAAAGGTTACATAGTAAAGGTTAACGCGGGGCCTTGATGCGTGAGTTGAAGCCTTCACTGTGCCCTGCTGCACGTCTGCGCCTTTGCTTCTGATGGGTTAGGGTAAAGACCTTCTGTGAGACCTTTGTGGGCGAGAGCCCTGTCGATGAAGCTTTATGCTTTTGGAGTATCAGGCATATGTCTATGGGTCATCCAAAGATGAGGTAATGCTGGAGTTCAGTTTGACTGAACCTGAACTTCGAAACAGTGTATGCCTCACGGCTGCCCATGGCACTTTGAGTGAAAAATTATGCTGACGAGGCACGTGGAGGGCGAAGAGTGTGGGCGTGCCATGGGGCGGGCGTCCCTATATGCGGCAAACGCATGCGGGCTGCCATGACGGGGAACGTGCGGGTCCGTTTACTATTGTCACCAGCCCTTACGATGGATCAGCCTCTGATACGTCTCTGTCGTGTCTATTTTTTCTAACGCTTTTTCTCTTGTTTTAGACTCTAATTTGCATGATTTGAATGAAACTAACTGAGACTAATGATGTTTTCAGCAAAACTACCATGGTGTTGTTTTTGTTCAGAAATAAAAGTTCTCGGATTGGAACGAAACTTTGCGAGGATTTTTTATATGAATAAAGAAAAATACTGGAGCCACAATCCACCGAAGGGGGGCACCTGGGTCGGCACAACCCACCAGGGCACCCCCCTCCTGGCCCGCCCAGGTGGGTTATCCCCACCTGGTGGCCCTGCAGACCCTAACTCCAACTCCATAAATACCTATTTTCGGAGAAAAATCAAGGAGGAAGAATTACCTCGTTTCGCGATATTGAGCCGATGTCACCTCCTGTTCTTCGTCGGGAGGCCAGATGTGGAGCCCGTTTGGGGCGCCGGAGAGGGTAATATTTGGTCTTCATTATCACCAACCTTCCTCCATCGCCAATTCCATGATGCTCTCCACCGCGAGTGAGTAATTCCTTCGTAGGCTCGCTGGTCGATGAGGAGTTGGATGAGATTCATCATGTAATCGAGTTAGTTTTGTAGGTCATGATCCCTAGTATCCACTATGTTCTGAGATTGTTGTTGTTATGACTTTGATATGCTTAATGCTTGAAACTTTGGGCCCGGGTGCCATGATTCCAGATATGACCCGTTTATGTTATCACCATTGTATCTATGTTCTAGATCCGATCTGGCAAGTCATAGTCACCTATTATGTGTTATGATTCGTAAACCCTCTAGTGACAATATGCAGGATACTTTCCGATGATGACCGTAATTTGAGGAGTTCATGTATTCACTATGTGCTAATGCTTTGTTTCGATACTCTATTAAAAGGTGGCCTTAATATCCCTTAGTTTCCTTATGGACCCTGTTGCCACGGGAGGGTAGGACAAAAGATGTCATAAAAGTTCTTTCCATAAGCACATATGACTATTTATAGAATGCATGCCTACATTATATTTACGAACTGGAGCTAGTGTCGTATCGCCCTAAGTTGTAACTGTCACATGATGAATATCATCCAACAAATTGCCGATCCAATGCCTACGATTTTCCTACATATTGATCTTGCTAAGTTACTACTGCTGCTGTTACTATAGCTACTGCTACAAAACTATTACTATCACTGTTGCTGCTACCACTACTACCAAAGCTATCATATTATTGTGCTACTGATCACTTTGCCATAGATAATTAATCTCCAGGTGTGATTTAATTGACAACTCAGTTGCTAATACTTGCAAATATTCTTTAGCTCCCCTTGTGTCGAATCTATAAATTTGGGTTGAATACTCTACCCTTGAAAACTGTTGCGATCCCCTATACTTGTGGGTTATCAGGACCTTTTTCTGGCACCATTGCCGGGTAGCATAGCATTATTTGTTGAGTCACTTGGGATTATTATCTATCTATCACTATGAAGAATCTGAAGGACGATCAAACTAAGATCTTTCCCTCAACTATGAGGGGAGGTAAGGAATTGCCATCACACTCTGCACTTTATTCTCCTTTGGTTATAAGTAAGCTTGCTACACCACACTATACTATTAATCCTGATATGTCACAAGTAATCGATGATGCCACTTCTGCTATGAACGATGCTTATGATGATGCTAGTACCTTGTTTGATAAGACTGTGCCATTGGGTGAACTGCTTGATGAACAACTTGCTAGACTTAATGATATTGAGAATGCTACTATTGATGAGACTGTTGAAACTGATGAAGTGCTTGAAACTAAAAACTTTGAAACACCTATTAGATCTAGCCATCCTAGATATGAATTGCCAAAAGTACCCGAAGGTTATGTTATGGATGAGGAGACAATGAGAGACTTTCTTGCTTGCAATGATAGAGATGACCTTAAGAAATTATTATGCAAACTGAAAGAGAAGTCTTTGAATGCTAGAATGAAATGTGATCCTAAGTTTGATACATCACATATCTTTATTAATTATAAGTATTATGAGTTCTCTGTCGACCCAGAGTTAATTACTTTGGTAGAGTCTAATCCTTTCCATGGCTACGAAACTGAAACCGTAGTGGCACATCTTACTAAATTGAATGATGTAGCCACCCTATTTGCTCATGATGAGAAAATTCGCTATTATTATATCCTCAAGTTATTTTCGTTCTCATTGAAGGGTGATGCTAAAGCTTGGTACAACACTCATACTCCTCGTTGTGTGCGTAGTCCCCAGGATATGATTTATTATTTCTCTGAGAAATACTTTCCTGCTCTTAAGAAACAAACTACCTTGCAGGAAATATTTAACTTTGTGTAAATTGAAGAAGAGAGTCTCCCACAAGCTTGGGGAGGCTTCTCCAATTGCTAAATGCTTTGCCTGATCATCCACTTAAGAAAAATGAAATACTTTATTAAACGCATTAACGTACGCGCAAAGGGCAAATGCTCGCTGTGTCCACGTCACCCAATCTTTACTGTAGATAAAACATGTTGGAGATCAATTCCTTTCCTTCCCTGCTAAGGCAGTGATCAATTTCCCGTAAAAAAAGGCAGCAACCAATTCCTTCCCCACGAAGGCGAAGGCAGCTCACCTCTTCTGTCTTCGCATCTCTTTCCCATTGAGTCAAACACGCCGCCTTCTCTCCCTTCCCTCACAGACCCCCTCTCTTCCCAAGCCTCATGGTCCTCCGAGCTCTCTCTCTTCGTTGCCGTCGGGCTGTGCCCTACAGCCGACGCACGGATCCATCCGGGAGGAGGCACATGCCTCGAGGAGGGCTAGTCGCCATCATGCGCTCGCTTCTTCGTCATGGTTGTCGCCGTGCTTCCCGAGAAAAGGATTGACGAGCGGCCCAGCCCCCAGATCCCATCTCTGATTCCTCTCCCTTTCCCTCATCTACCGCACACACAGGCAGCCGCTCGACGAGAGCAGCAGCGAGTCAGCGACTGTGTCACATCCCCAGCTTCTGGTAATGCACTAGGCTAGCCTCATGTGTGCATCATGTTTAATCTTGAAAGAAACTTGAAATGGGGATTGCCTAAACCCTAGCAGTAAAGTAATTCAACTAGGGTAAACTAAAATCTTTTTCAATGAACCCAAAATGCCCCTTGGAAAAGTTCATCATTTTTGGATTGATTAAAAACCTCTACCAAAAATGTTGCACCTATTTCTAAGACCATTCTGGATTTTGAATTAAATCATATCTTACTTGCATTTGGGCATTTAAATTTTATATACTATTTTAAATGCTCAAATAATCCTAAACTGAAATGTTCCATGTTGGTTATATGCTAAACAGTGGGCATGAGCAGTTTGGTGATTTATGAAAGTGCCTAGGCATTTTTAGAAAAGCCACAAAGTTGCAAAGAAATAAATAACAGAAACAGAAAGAAAATACAGAGAGAGAGGAAGCCCACCTGAGCCACTTACCTGGTCTCCCTGTAGCCTGGTGGCCCAGCAGTTTCGGCCCAGCCCACCTGGCCCTCCCCCTGTCGTCTTCCTCGTGACAGAAGGACGAGCACGCGTGCCGGCGCGTGGTCGCCGCACTCCGGCCACCTCCTGCCTGCTTGCTTCCTCCCCGACCCCCCTGGAGATGCCACGCACCCCCCTCGACTTCTCCCACTCTCTTCGGCGCCTACCCCCCTCCTCTGCTCTCTCTTCCTCTCGCGTCCGAGCGGAGCTCATCGCCGCCGTTCGCCGCACGCATAGCCACCGCTGCCGCCTCGCCCTTCTAGCATGCCCCCGAGCTTCGCCTCGTCCCTTTCTTCCTCCTCGCTGAGCCGCCCGACGCCGGAAGCCCCAAAACGCCGCCGTCTTCGTCTTCTTCAACCTTCGGCCGCCGACGACCTCTCCATCGAATTCGCCGTCGTTAGCGCCTCCCCGAGCCCGCTTGTCTGCTCTGCGTGTCCACTGTGAGCTTCCGCTCAGAACCCCTCTCTTCCCCGCCTCTTTTGCACCGCGCAGCCCCGATCCCAACCGTGGCCGTGAGCTTCTCGCCGCCGGCGATGTTGCAGTCGTGGCCACAGTCACCCAGGGCGGCAACCGAGCACACAGATGTGCTCAGAGCAACACCAGAGGCCCAAAAACCCCTCCCGTTGCTCCTCCCATGCCCCGTATCACCGAAACCACCGAGGCCCGATTCCGACCGCCGCCCCTGAGCTCGCCGCCGACGATTCCGGCCACCCTAGCCTCCGCCATCGCCACCGTTGGATGCGCCACTCCGCCCTCTTCCTGTAGCTGCTCCCTGCGCGCTAAAAGAACCCCCGTAGGTGAAACCCGACGCGCTCCGCCGCGTCCAGCCTCGCCGGCGGCTAAACGCCGGCGGGATGACCACTTTGACCGGCGGGGTTTGACCCCGTTTGTCCAGGGGTTTGACCCCTCTCTCTCAACGACAGGTGGACCCAGGCCCCTAACTAATTAAGGTTTAGATTTAATTTAGTGTTATTTATCTCTGTTAGTTAGATTGGACACTAACATGTGGGCCCTGGGCCCACTGACAGTTTAGTTAGTATTAACTTAAGGCTAACTAACCCTGTTAGTTAGATATGTCACTGACACGTGGGGCCAGCCTCTGTTAACCTTTAGTTTAGTTTTAAAAACGTTTAGTTAGCCCTGAGAGACTGACCAGTGGGACCCACTGGTCAGGTTTCACCTGAACCAGCCCGTTGACCTGCTGACGTCATGATGACGCAGTGCTGACGTAGTAAGTATTTTCTGGAGTTTTAAATAAATCAGAAATGATTTATTTAATTCAGAATATAGCCAAAACTTCTAAAAATCACAGAAAATAAACTATAGCTCAGATGAAAATAATTTATATATGAAAAATGATCAGAAAAATTCAAGGAATCTGTTTATGGCATTTTCATGCATGTTTAAATAACTTACAGCCACTGTTTAGGGCAATTTGCATAAATGTCATTTAAATAATCATATATGGAGTTTGAGTTTGAACCCTTGGTTCAAACCTACTTCATTTAACTTGTTGCTAGTTGCATTAGCTCAACCAACAGCATATTGCCATGTCACATTCATGCATCATATTGTGCATTGCATTGATTGTGATCTTTCTCTGTTTGTCGGTTTTGTTCCCTCTCAGTAGACGATGTTCCGACGATGTGATCGATGACACCGATGAAGACTCAATGTTATCTTCAGGAGTGCCAGGCAAGCAAACCCCATTGAGCATTCCGATACAATCCCACTCTCTCACTCTTGCTCTCTTTTACTGCATTAGGACAACAACGCTTCAATTGTTACCTGCTGCGGTAGTTGAACCCCTTTCCACTGCATGACCCGTCATTGCCACAGTAAATAGTTGAAACCCACTAGTATGAGTAGGAGTTGTTTGAGCCATGTTGTGCCTACTCATTGATGCTTTCTGGTTATGCCTGCTATTGCTTAGAGTTGTGTCAGGTCTGATTCATCGGGGATGAATTGGAATGTGATGAACATGTCCTACGGTGTGTGAGCTAAGTGTGTGAACACGATTTGGTAAAGGTAGCGATGAGAGGCCATGTAGGAGTACATGGTGGGTTGTCTCATTGCAGCCGTCCTCAGGAACTGAGTTCTGTGTTGGTTGATCCATGACCAGTTACTACCATGCATTGGGCCCGAAACCAATGGACCCTCTCGACTTATTAATCAACATGATCTCTGTCCAGGAGTTGCAACTAGTTTCTGGTGTTTGTAGTTTACTGGAGGTCGTGCGCAGCGCTGACCCTCGGGGTGGGCTGTGACGCGGTAGGTACGTGGCACGGTGTACCGATTGCCCGTTTGGTGATGCGGGAACCCTGTACACATCGTTTGGGGCCGTGAGCGACACCCCGGTCGGATCTCCCCACGGATGGAACCCAAATAGGCGATAAACCTGGACGAGAGACTTGTGTGGTTAGTCAGGTCGTGGCCGACACCCTCGCTGGGCCTCCGCTTGAAGGTTGCCGAGTACATGTCGTGTAAACGGCGGTAAGTGGTGAGAGCGTGTGTGAAAAAGTACACCCCTGCAGGGTTATATATGATCTATTCGAATAGCCGTGTCCGCGGTAATGGACTTCTGGGTTACCTCTACAGTTCATAGACAAGTGAAAGTGGATACTCTAAAACACGCAAGATAAGCGTGAGTGCTATGGATGGCCTTCTCGTAGGGAGACGGGAGCGGATCCATAGTGGTGTATTGATTGGTGAATATGTGGACTCGTGTGCGCCACCTCAAAAGAGTTACTTGCAGTCGTAGTTTAGGATAGCCACCGAGTCAAAGCTGGCTTGCTGCAGTCAAACTCCACCACCCCTTTGTTGATACTGATGCTTATGTAGATAGATCTGATGTAAGTCTTCCTAAGTACCTTTGTACTCACGTTTGCTTAATTTATGTTTTTGCAGAGAGACTTCAGTCTCGCTAGTGGTTCCGCGTGGACTTCGACGTTTAGCTTGTTACCTCAGCTACGATCTTGAAACCTTGTAGGGTCTTGTAGATAGTCAGGCTTCTCAGCCTTTTTCATTCGTAGATGTCTGTACTCAGACATGTATTGCTTCCGTTGCCTGTATGCTCTGTATGTTGGGTCATGTGACCTCTGATTGTAATAAATGCTATAATGGCTCTTCTGGGCTTTTATCTATATGAGTTGTTGAGTTATGTTGTGATGCCTTGTTGTACAACACATACTTGCATGTTATGCGTACGTGTAATGTGTATTGCTATGTGTGGGATCCGACACCTAGTTGTTTACCTTTGGTAGCCTACCTTACAGGGAAATGTCTCCTAGTGCTTCCACTGAGCCTTGGTAGCTTGCTACTGCTCCGGAACACTTAGGCTGGCCGGCATGTGTCCTTCTTCGTTCCTGTGTCTGTCCCTTAGGGGAAATGTCACGCGTTGTTCCTTTAAGTCCTTGTAGCTTGCTACGACTTGGGTTCATACGTTGATGACCGACACGTTCGTTGCTGGGTCATGTATGCCTGTCCCTGTAATTTAGTGCCACTTTTGGTTTATAACTAGTCATGTCGGCCTGGGTTCTCTGTCATATGGATGCTAGCGACACTATCATATACGTGTGCCAAAATGCGCAAACGGTCCCGGGCCAGGTAAGGTGGCACCCGTGGGGATACCGTGCGTGAGGCCGCAAAGTGATATGATGTGTTACAGGCTAGACCTGTGTGACTTAGGATCGGGGTCCTGACAGCTTTGGTATCAGAGCCTGACTGCTTGTAGGATTAGCAAGCCAAACTGGTCGAAGTCGTGTCTAGAAACTCTTTAGTTATGTAAGGGAATTGTTTGTGGAAGGGAACGTAAGGCTCTTTTTACTTCTTTGCCCTATGACCTTCTGATCTGAGTCACCTTCTTCTTTCTACGGGGATTAAGAACTAAGATTCTCATTCTATTTATCAGGATCACGTTATTGTGGATTCAACCCTCAGCTCAGTTTCTACTACTTCTGTTTGTTCAACTGTTGGTCTCAGAACCCTGACATTATGATGTTAAGTGGATATGCTACCCTTTTTGCTTGGATCTCAAAAGTATTTTCGAGCATTTGCAGCCGTTATGCTGTCCGAGTCATCCCAGGTCTCTAAACAATCTGATGCATTTGCAAATCATTCCTACCTGTTCTTAATGTCCTTTTAGGCCAGATTAACCACACTAGACGGTGAGTTGTGGTACTTTGTTACCTCGACACATATGTTGGAGTTATTATTATGAACCTAAGTATCTTAGAAGATCACCCAGTAATCCAGCAATGTTTTATATTCCAGTGTGATGAGTTTGGCCATCATTCTCGAAAGCATCCCGTGATGCTATTTAGTTGGTAGGTAATCTATTCCTGGGTTCTTGAACCCGAGCTTCACCCTACTTACTTCATGCTGATAGTATTTGCTCGTTCCTTTAGGATATTAGTAACCTTGTGATAGTCCTCGAGGTCCGTGGTTATCGTTCTTCCAATACCATGAACCATCTTGGCAGAAGTTCTCCCGAACCAAAAGATCACAACCAGAGTGCTCCTGAGTGGTACTCCATTCATATTGTGACTCTGTCAGTCCTACTTTCTGCATGGGTTATCCGGAAGAAATATGTGGAACTTGTTCGACATACTAACCTATGCATCCACAACTCAGAAAGATATATGTTCCTTTGAGTTGTCCCTTTTCAGTTGTTTTATGACCTTCGTCTATCAGTTGATAGTCAGGAGTAGTCGTGCACTTGTGTTCATCGATGCCTTTTACTCTTGTGGTCCGTCAAGCCATTCTATTCTGGAATGACTAGGAGAAACAAACTCCAGTACCTTATCCATATCCAGGATTGGGTCAAAGAAGTTGTACTTCGCAGATGAAGAATGCTAATCCAGCTTCTAAACTGTTCTATCCTGGAGTATTACCATCTTTATGTCAAGAATGTCATGGGAATTGCTCCACCTCCTATGAACCTTTGATAAGGTGATACTTCTCGCCATCATCGTTTATTTCTCGGCCTCCGTGTTATTATAACCGGAATGCTGACAAGTGGATTGTGATGTGTGAAATCAATACTCCTAGCAACTTCGTTGCTTGGTAGTTAAAGGACAACAATTTCATTCTTAGCGTGATGATTACTGAATCACCATCCTAAGATTGATTGTGCTACCTAGTCCACTTCCTGGTGCACTCCTTGATTGATGAGTTAGGATTTTGTTAAGTCCTTGCTCATTTGATCATATCGTCTTGCCCTGAAAAGCAAGATTGTTCTCGAGCTTAGTAACATATCGATGGTTCGTGATTTTCCGAATATCTTCTCGGAAGTATTTCCAGGTTGTCCCCTGACCGCTATGTTAAGCTCGTGATCAAGTTGGTTTCTTGTAACCAATCCTTCTCCAGGAATCTGTATTGCATACCCTTGAGCTAGTTGGTTAAGCTAAACGAAAACTTGGAGAGTTGGAAGATAAAAGCTTGCGAGCTTAGTTCATCCAAAGGGATATCTTGTATGTGTATTGAAGATAGATGATATCTTCTTCAATTGATCCCGTGATCATTTGTGGATCTATTGTCTTGTCCAAACTTTGATTTGAGTATGGGTTATCGTCAAGTCAAATCAGAACCAACGATATTCGTAATGTTGTCTTACTCATAGTTGTTCCCTTGAGCATACACCATTATATCTTTTGGGTCTGATCAATGCTATCACTTGGTTCACATTGTCATGGAACTCCAATTATATGGAAACCTGGATGAATTGTTGTTGAGCCCATCAGCAACATTGTTATCTTCACCATGATCTATGTTGAACATCCAGCTAGTATTGGAAACTTTCATAAGCATTATCTTCATGACCCGTTCGTGAAGCATATGTACGGAAGAAAGAAGTGACTTCCTCTAATTCATGTGCATTTGATGCAAGTTGCCGCCGTGAATTCGAGAAAGCATGTTTTTACCTCCTCTGGAGTCATCCCAAGTCAGTCATGCATACGTGCGAAGTATTCTATGGTCTGATAGACTGATCATCTTCATTCTGTATGTATCCCTAGCACACCAAGCCACTGATTGATTTGTTCAAAGAAAAGAAGTTCAAATGCTACTCCCGAAGGGCCCGGACGGACATGCACAAGACTTCGTTATCTCCAATGATGATTCTTAACCTGAAACTCGGTAGTATTTTATCATAATACTATGTTGTCATGCTTGTCTGGGACAACGTGTTCACAGGTTTTGTAGCAGAACCCGCTCATGTTTTGGAGCTTGCTATCGTAGTTCACTCCCTGAGAATCTCGCAACGCCGTCTCTTCGATTTGTGTTGCAACATTTATTCTTTCTAGACTCGATGAGTCTGGAATATCCTGACACCAACCAAAACTGAATTTCAGGCAGATATGATGGTTGGAGCCTTTCCCAAGAACTATAATATTGGTCTCTCGATAACCGGTAAAGTGGATGTCTTGGTCAACACACCCAGCTGGAAGACCTATTGTTGTAGAGTCTTGATTGAAGAAGTTGGCCACCTCCCCATAAGGATTTCGTAGGATTTACTCCTTGTGCTTCCGAAGTCCGACCTTTACTTGATGTTCAAGATACCAAACATATCTATGAATGGTTTACGCTAACACATCAAGGAGAACATTAGAAGCGGAGTGCTAAATGTCTCTCGGTTGATCATCCAGATTTCGTCCCCTTGGCCTCGCCAAGGTGAAATCTGAGAAGTGTTATCTTCCTTTGCATCTGCATCATCCATCATTATTCATCATGGTAGTATGTGGTGTTGCCAGGATCCTTGACACGGATATTGGTAAAACCTTGATGGATATGGGAATACTCAAGTTCTTGAGAGCACGCACAAGCACTAGGTGTTATCCTCGACACTAACCGGGATTGCTCCCAGTGTTCTTGGTTATGTTGTAACCTCTCAAAGAGCAATTTACTTTCTACTGTTGGGATTCTTCCCAGTTAACAGAATTATTCCCAGCATTTGCATTTTGTTCCCAGCTTGCACCGTCAATGTGCCAATTTTCCATGGGTTGCCCTTCTCAGCATCTGCTGCTCAGGATTATCTTCAAAAGTGGTCCTACCATGGGTCCCATCCATTTCCGATGATAAGCAAAATTAACCTTGGTATTGCCTTTTACAAGGTAGTCCACATCATCCATTCTAGATGTAGAATGTCATTCCTTCGGACTCCGTCAAACGATCGACTGTGATTTGCCTCCGGTTGGTATAGGGAATTTCAATGATCTCTATATCAAAAGTAATTCTTTTTGCCACTTAAGGGAATAACTCTACGAGTCACCTTCTCTAAGGTGCCCTGTCTTGTGGTATCGTTACCATCACCTTAGGATTGGAATTATTGCCGTCAAGTGAATCCTCATCGTTTGTTCCACTCCGTCCCTTTGGATGTGTGTCCCATGTCTCAGCTCAAGAGATGTCTCAACGTCTCACTCCATGAGTTGATCTTGAGTTGCTCGATCTTTCAGAAGATCAATTTTGTAGAGTTTCTATCATCGTCACCGTTTGGACAAAGCTCTCGAAAGCAAGGATGCCGGGATCAACATGATGCTAGCAATCAACATTCCTATGAAGGGCACTTGGATCATGAAGATTGTGTTAGTTAGTGTCCCCTCTGATATATTACCCTACGCCTGAATCTCGGGACGAGATTCTTGTTTAGTAGGGGTGAGTTGTCACATCCCCAGCTTCTGGTAATGCACTAGGCTAGCCTCATGTGTGCATCATGTTTAATCTTGAAAGAAACTTGAAATGGGGATTGCCTAAACCCTAGCAGTAAAGTAATTCAACTAGGGTAAACTAAAATCTTTTTCAATGAACCCAAAATGCCCCTTGGAAAAGTTCATCATTTTTGGATTGATTAAAAACCTCTGCCAAAAATGTTGCACATATTTCTAGGACCATTCTGGATTTTTGAATTAAATCATATCTTACTTGCATTTGGGCATTTAAATTTTATATACTATTTTAAATGCTCAAATAATCCTAAATTGAAATGTTCCATGTTGGTTATATGCTAAACAATGGGCATGAGCAGTTTGGTGATTTATGAAAGTGCCTAGGCATTTCTAGAAAAGCCACAAAGTTGCAAAGAAATAAATAACAGAAACAGAAAGAAAAGACAGAGAGAGAGGAAGCCCACCTGAGCCACTTACCTGGTCTCCCTGTAGCCTGGTGGCCCAGCAGTTTCGGCCCAGCCCACCTGGCCCTCCCCCTGTCGTCTTCCTCGTGACAGAAGGACGAGCGCGCGTGCCGGCGCGTGGTCGCCGCACTCCGGCCACCTCCTGCCTGCTTGCTTCCTCCCCGACCCCCCTGGAGATGCCACGCACCCCCTGGACTTCTCCCACTCTCTTCGGTGCCTCCCCCCTCCTCTGCTCTCTCTTCATCTCGCGTCCGAGCGGAGCTCGCCGCCGCCGTTCGCCGCACGCATAGCCACCGCTGCCGCCTCGCCCTTCTAGCATGCCCCCGAGCTTCGCCTCGTCCCTTTCTTCCTCCTCGCCGAGCCGCCCGACGCCGGAAGCCCCAAAACGCCGCCGTCTTCGCCTTCTTCAACCTTCGGCCGCCGCCGACCTCTCCATCGAATTCGCCGTCGTTAGCGCCTCCCCGAGCCCGCTTGTCTACTCTGCGTGTCCATTGTGAGCTTCCGCTCCGAACCCCTCTCATCCCCGCCTCTTTTGCACCGCGCAGCCCCGATCCCAACCGTGGCCGTGAGCTTCTCGCCGCCGGCGATGTTGCAGCCGTGGCCACCGTCACCCAGGGCGGCAACCGAGCACACAGACGTGCTCAGAGCAACACCAGAGGCCCAAAACCCCTCCCGTTGCTCCTCCCGTGCCCCGTATCACCGAAACCACCGAGGCCCGATTCCGACCGCCGCCCCTGAGCTCGCCGCCGACGATTCCGGCCACCCTAGCCTCCGCCATCGCCACCGTTGGATGCGCCACTCCGCCCTCTTCCCGTAGCTGCTCCCTGCGCGCTAAAAGAACCCCCGTAGGTGAAACCCGACGCGCTCCGCCGCGTCCAGCCTCGCCGGCGGCTAAACGCCGGCGGGATGACCGCTTTGAGCGGCGGGGTTTGACCCCGTTTCCAGGGGTTTGACCCCTCTCTCTCAACGACAGGTGGACCCAGGCCCCTAACTAATTAAGGTTTAGATTTAGTTTAGTGTTATTTATCTCTGTTAGTTAGATTGGACACTGACATGTGGGCCCTGGGCCCACTGACAGTTTAGTTAGTATTAACTTAAGGCTAACTAACCCTGTTAGTTAGATATGTCACTGACACGTGGGGCCAGACTCTGTTAACCTTTAGTTTAGTTTTAAAAACGTTTAGTTAGCCCTGAGAGACTGACCAGTGGGACCCACTGGTCAGGTTTGACCTAAACCAGCCCGTTGACCTGCTGACGTCATGATGACGCAGTGCTGACGCAGTAAGTATTTTCTGGAGTTTTAAATAAATCAGAAATGATTTATTTAATTCAGAATATAGCCAAAACTTCTAAAAATCACAGAAAATAAACTATAGCTCAGATGAAAATAATTTATATATGAAAAATGATCAGAAAAATTCAAGGAATCTGTTTATGGCATTTTCATGCATGTTTAAATAACTTACAGCCACTGTTTAGGGCAATTTGCATAAATGGCATTTAAATAATCATATATGGAGTTTGAGTTTGAACCCTTGGTTCAAACCTACTTCATTTAACTTGTTGCTAGTTGCATTAGCTCAACCAACAGCATATTGCCATGTCACATTCATGCATCATATTGTGCATTGCATTGATTGTGATCTTTCTCTGTTTGTCGGTTTTGTTCCCTCTCAGTAGACGACGTTCCGACGATGTGATCGATGACACCGATGAAGACTCAATGTTATCTTCAGGAGTGCCAGGCAAGCAAACCCCATTGAGCATTCCGATACAATCCCGCTCTCTCGCTCTTGCTCTCTTTTACTGCATTAGGACAACAACGCTTCAATTGTTACCTGCTGCGGTAGTTGAACCCCTTTCCACTGCATGACCCGTCATTGCCACAGTAAATAGTTGAAACCCACTAGTATGAGTAGGAGTTGTTTGAGCCATGTTGTGCCTACTCATTGATGCTTTCTGGTTATGCCTGCTATTGCTTAGAGTTGTGTCAGGTCTGATTCATCGGGGATGAATTGGAATGTGATGAACATGTCCTACGGTGTGTGAGCTAAGTGTGTGAACACGATTTGGTAAAGGTAGCGATGAGAGGCCATGTAGGAGTACATGGTGGGTTGTCTCATTGCAGCCGTCCTCAGGAACTGAGTTCTGTGTTGGTTGATCCATGACCAGTTACTACCATGCATTGGGCCCGAAACCAATGGACCCTCTCGACTTATTAATCAACATGATCTCTGTCCAGGAGTTGCAACTAGTTTCTGGTGTTTGTAGTTTACTGGAGGTCGTGCGCAGCGCTGACCCTCGGGGTGGGCTGTGACGCGGCAGGTACGTGGCACGGTGTACCGATTGCCCGTTTGGTGATGCGGGAACCCTGTACACATTGTTTGGGGCCGTGAGCGACACCCCGGCCGGATCTCCCCACGGATGGAACCCAAATAGGCGATAAACCTGGACGAGAGACTTGTGTGGTTAGTCAGGTCGTGGCCGACACCCTCGCTGGGCCTCCGCTTGAAGGTTGCCGAGTACATGTCGTGTAAACGGCGGTAAGTGGTGAGAGCGTGTGTGAAGAAGTACACCCCTGCAGGGTTATATATGATCTATTCGAATAGCCGTGTCCGCGGTAATGGACTTCTGGGTTACCTCTACAGTTCATAGACAAGTGAAAGTGGATACTCTAAAACACGCAAGATAAGCGTGAGTGCTATGGATGGCCTTCTCGTAGGGAGACGGGAGCGGATCCATAGTGGTGTATTGATTGGTGAATATGTGGACTCGTGTGCGCCACCTCAAAAGAGTTACTTGCAGTCGTAGTTTAGGATAGCCACCGAGTCAAAGCTGGCTTGCTGCAGTCAAACTCCACCACCCCTTTGTTGATACTGATGCTTATGTAGATAGATCTGATGTAAGTCTTCCTGAGTACCTTTGTACTCGCGTTTGCTTAATTTATGTTTTTGCAGAGAGACTTCAGTCTCGCTAGTGGTTCCGCGTGGACTTCGACGTTTAGCTTGTTACCTCAGCTACGATCTTGAACCCTTGTAGGGTCTTGTAGATAGTCAGGATTCTCAGCCTTTTTCATTCGTAGATGTCTATACTCAGACATGTATTGCTTCCGTTGCCTGTATGCTCTGTATGTTGGGTCATGTGACCTCTGATTGTAATAAATGCTATGATGGCTCTTCTGGGCCTTTATCTATATGAGTTGTTGAGTTATGTTGTGATGCCTTGTTGTACAACACATACTTGCATGTTATGCGTACGTGTAATGTGTATTGCTATGTGTGGGATCCGACACCTAGTTGTTTACCTTTGGTAGCCTACCTTACAGGGAAATGTCTCCTAGTGCTTCCACTGAGCCTTGGTAGCTTGCTACTGCTCCGGAACACTTAGGCTGGCCGGCATGTGTCCTTCTTCGTTCCTGTGTCTGTCCCTTAGGGGAAATGTCATGCGTTGTTCCTTTAAGTCCTTGTAGCTTGCTACGACTTGGGTTCATACGTTGATGACTGAAACGTTCGTTGCTGGGTCATGTATGCCTGTCCCTGTAATTTAGTGCCACTTTTGGTTTATAACTAGTCATGTCGGCCCGGGTTCTCTGTCATATGGATGCTAGCGACACTATCATATACGTGTGCCAAAATGCGCAAACGGTCCCGGGCCAGGTAAGGTGGCACCCGTGGGGATACCGTGCGTGAGGTCGCAAAGTGATATGATGTGTTACAGGCTAGACCTGTGTGACTTAGGATCGGGGTCCTGACAGACTGGATGCGGCCGCCGGAGGAGCAGCTGTGATCAACGGGCTCAGCAGCGACCGGAAGGAGAAGTAGCAGCCGGCGGCGGCAGACATATCGGTTGTTGCTATGCCCCACGCGGCGGCTCCCACCTCCTCCTGGTTGATCCTCGTCGTCGTCGCCCGCCCGTTCTAGTGCGCCCACGGTGGCGGTCGTTGCAGGAGAAGGCGAAGAGACCATGCTCTCTCTTCATTCACTTCACGACCGTGGATGTGGAGGATGAGGGCGTGGTGGATTACGTGGAGAAAGGAGGTGGCAGTGGAGCACCAAGGACAAGGAGGGGACAAGGGGCGTGGGGTTGGAGGTATGGTTCGCTATGGCGGTGGCGGCCGCGGGACCTTTTACCCCGCCCGCCGGATCTCGACTGTTGGTTTCTCTTGATTTGTTCGATATTGAGTTGTTTCTTAACTCTCCCGCCAGATCCTCCACGGGCTCATCGGGCTGGTCAGGTCGCCGCTGCAGATCGTGTCTCGCATCTTCATCATCTAGCTGGGGCATTCTCTGTAGCTTCTCTGAGGTGCCCGGTGCTTCCCATAGTCTCTCTCTCTTTCTGTTCTTATTGCTGGTGAAACAAGATGTTTGGTTGCTATGTTTTATATTTTGTTGCTATTAAACTAGCTGGAGATGTGCTCCTCAACTAATTTAATGCGAGTACGCAACATTGATTTTTACATATGGATGTTGCTGTTCCAAGTTGAATTTGAAGATACTTGTGAGAGTAATTTCACACAAAATTGTTGGAGCTTCACTATACTTCAATATTACATCAGGGAGGCATGTATCATCAGGGTGGTGCTAAGTTAACTAAAATTCATAGGCACTAATATGTGTGCATTTCTTACCACAGTGGGCTCAGTTGAATTTGAGGAGTCTGATGCCAACATACCAAGGTGAGTTTCGCCTACTTCCCCACTCCGTATATATGTAAGCCTACGTGATGTACTCTGCTTCCTCCTCCCTTTTTAATGAATGAATCTCTTACTGACCAGATAATGTTCTTTAGGTTGGTAGCACAAATGATATAGTTGAATTAGTGCCTTTTTACTGGTGGTTTTTGGCAATGACTTACTGTGCTTTAAATATTTGGAAAAACATATGTACTTACATTTCTGCTGTCAAATTGATGCTATGTAAATTACAGAAGAACAATGTACCTTTGCCTTTAAATATGAAATTACTTGCGTGCAACTGAATGCTATCTAAAATTCATAGCTAGAAAAGAAAGGCCTATTGATATGCAAATAACTATCTTTTTAAATCATATAGAGTGCAGGTACCAACTATCCTGCTTCAGTGAACTATGGCTATGAAGGAAATTTCCTACTAGAAACATGTGCAATGTTTGGTTATTTGTGTCCATCTAACTATCAAAAGCATCTATGGAATACAGAGTGGACCGCGTAATACTTGTTGAGGAGGCAATGCTTGTTATCTGTATGCAAGTTTCTAACTGCATTAGCAGGAGAAAAATTCAGTTTCTGTTAGTGTAATCTTCAATATATCATTTTTGCTGCTTGGAACTTTGGACCTTCGAACTTCTATTTCGCTTGCTATTTATTTTCTGGTGAAGTAGTAAAATGTAAATGCATATTCTACCCTCGCTAAGAGTCCAGCTGATTTAAAATGTGCCATTGTGTTCCTTCTATATCTACATGTGGTGCACATTTATGTCTGACCATTCCATTGGATTGAATTTGTACTGCAAGGTTTACTGAAAATATCCATTACCATCACAAGTTACATGATGTTGCTTGGGATCATATCTGTCAGTTATGGAAAGAGCACATGGAATTCTTGCATATCATGGCCATACGGGAAATTAAGCCTCTTCACACGGCTATGATGGCATGCTTGGTGTGGGAGAACATGGGCGTCTCTATGTTCTTGTCGTTGTGAATTTCCTTTAATGTGATTTTAGTGTTAATCAAGCCCTCCTCACTTGCATGTCCCTGGGCTACTAGCAACGCATACAAGCAATTGAACTGGACCGATACATACCTGGCACCGCACCTGGATGCCTCAGGTGGCACGCCATGGGCGCGCCCCATCCACTAGTATCTTCTATAATGGACTAACAGATGCTTTTAGGGATTTCCTAGATAGTTGTGCTGGTTGTGTTTCCGGGGAAAGAATTGTTGAACAAGCTGCGGAATTATTGAATAACATATTGAAAAATTATGATGATTAGATCCTTCCCGAACCAGCACCTCAACCAACTCCAAAGAAGAGGCGGATCTTATATCTTAGTCCCAAAGATATGCAGGAGGCAAAGAAAAGTATGAAGGAAAAGGGTATAAAGCCGAGGATGTTAAGAATTTGCCACCTATTCAAGAGATACATGGACTTAACATATCACCACCCAAGGTGGTTGAGGTACATTCTTTGTTAAATTTTGATGAAGGTGATATCCCTTACAATAAGCATCCTAGTCAATGCCTTGATGAGTTTGATAATTATATTATGAAACAAAATCATTTCAATGCCAATGTCATGAAACAGTTGAAATACAACTCGGATATGATCGCTCGTTTGAGTGACTTGTTATTTTGAACCTCTAATTATGTTAAGGGTGTGAGAAAACATGCTTCTATGGTTCAAACCCAGTTAGAACAAGTTGCTAAATCTCAGAAAGAACTACTCAATGAAATGAATAATAATATAAATAACTTTCATGTTAGTGTAGCAACTAGAGGAGGTAAAATAACTCAGGAACCACTTTATCCTGAAGGACATCCTAAGAGAATTGAACAAGATTCACAAAAACTTAACATTGACGCACCTAGTCCTTCTAGAAAGAAAAATTATAGGAGTTTGCACACCTCTAGTGAACCAGAAAAACCTCCTGAAATTAGCAATGATGTTTCTATCTCTAATGCTGAAACTCAATCTGGTAATGAACATTTATCTAGTGATGTTGAAAAGGATAATGATGATGTTCATAAAGACACTCATCCAGACAATGATAAACAACAAGATAATGATGTTGAGATAGAACCTGCTATTGATCTTGATAACCCACAACCTAAGAATAATAGATATGATAAAAGAGACTTTGTTCCTAGGAAACATGGAAAGGAAACAGAACCATGGGTACAAAAACCCATGCCTTTTCCACTAAACCAACTAAGAAGAAAGATGATGATGAATTTGAACGCTTTGCTGAAATGCTTAGACCAGTCTTTTGCATACCCGCTTGACGGATATGTTAAAGATGGCCCATTATGCAAAGAATATGAAATACATCATCACTAATAAAATATAAATTCCGGAAGCTGAAATCTCCACCATGCTTGCTCATTACTCTTTTAAAGATGGAGTACCTAAAAACTTGGAGATCCGGTAATACCAACTATACCTTGCTCCATAAAAAGAAACTATGTGAAAACTGCATTGTGTGACTTGGGAGCTGGTGTTAGTGTCATGTCTTTCTCTTTATATAAAAGACTTGATTTGAATAAGCTTACACCTACTGAGATATCTTTGAAAATGGCTGACAAATCAATTGCTATACCTATCGGTATTTGTGAGGATGTGCCCATTGTTGTTTCAAATGTTAAGATTTTAACGGACTTTGTTATACTTGAGATGTTCGAGGACGACAATATGTATATTATTCTTCATAGACCCTTTTTAAACACTACAGGGGCTGTTATTGATTGCAATAAAAGCAAGGTCACGTTTCATATCAATGGTAATGAGCACATGGTGCAGTTTCCAAAGAAACAATTCCAAGTAAATGGTGTCAATATTATTGAAAGTTCTCCAACACTTGCTATTGGGGGTTTCCACATCCCTCTACCTACTGCCAGAAAGAAATATGAAATACTTATTGTTGGGGATGTGCATATCCCCTGATGTGTACTACACAACCTTCTTCTTGTAGACTCGTGTTGGGCCTCCAAGCGCAGTGTTTTGTAGGACACTAGCAATTTCCCCTCAAGTGGATGACCTAAGGTTTATCAATCTGTGGGAGGCGTAGGATAAAGATGGTCTCTCTCAAACAACCCTGTAACCAAATAACAAAGAGTCTCTTGTGTCCCCAACACACCCAATACAATTGTAACTTGTATAGGTGCACTAATTTGGCGAAGAGATGGTGTACAAGTGTAATATGGATGGTAGATATAGGTTTTTGTAATCTAAAAAAATATGAAAACGGCAAGGTAACTAATGATAAAAGTGAGCACAAACGGTATTGTAATGCATGAAAACAAGGCCTAGGGTTCATACTTTCACTAGTGCAAGTTCTCTCAACAATGATAACATAATTGGATCATATAACAATCGTTGAACATGCAACAAAGAGTCACTCCAAAGTCACTAATAGCGGAGAACAAACGAAGAGATTATTGTAGGGTACGAAACCACCTCAAAGTAATTCTTTCTGGTCGATCTATTGGGCTATTCCTATAAGTGTCACAAACAACCCTAGAGTTCGTACTAAAATAACACCTTAAGACACACAACAACCAAAACCCTAATGTCACATAGATACTCCAATGTCACCACAAGTATCCGCGGGTTTGATTATACGATATGCATCACACAATCTCAGATTCATCTATTCAAACCAACACAAAGAACTACAAAGAGTGCCCCAAAGTTTCTACCGGAGAGTTAAGATGAAAACGTGTGCCAACCCCTATGCATAAGTTCACAAGGTCACTGAACTCGCAAGTTGATCACCAAAACATACATCAAGTGGATCACCTGAATATCCCATTGTCATCACAGATAAGCACATGTAAGACATATAAAGACTCAATCCGATAGGATAACTTCAAAGGGAAAACTCAATCCATTACAAGAAGGTAGAGGGGAGAAACATCATAATATCCAACTATAATAGCAAAGCTCGCGGTACATCATGTTGGAAATATGCCCTAGAGGCAATAATAAAAGTATTATTATATTTCCTTGTTCATGATAATTGTCTGTAATTCATGCTTGAATTGTATTGTACGGAAACAGCGATACGCGTGTGAATATATAGACCACAATGAGTCCCTGGTAAGCCTCTAGTTACCAGCTCGTTGATCGACAGATGGTCACGATTTCCTGACCATGGACATAGGATGTCAAGTGATAACGGGATCACATCATTAGGAGAATGATGTGATGGACAAGACCCAATCCCGAGCCTAGCACGAGATCGTATAGTTCGTATTGCATAAGCTTTTCGATGTCAAGTATTTATTCCTTAGACCATGAGGTTGTGCAACTCCTGGATGCCGTAGGAATAATTTGGGTGTGCCAAACGTCACAACATAACTGGGTGGCCATAAAGGTACGCAATGGGTATCTCCGAAAGTGTCTGTTGAGTTGGCACGAACCGAGACTGGGATATTGTCACTCCGCATGACGGAGAGGTACCTCTGGGCCCTCTCGGTAAGACATCATCATAATGAGCTCAAGGTGACTAAGGAGTTAGTCACGGGATGATGGATTACGGAACGAGTAAAGAGACTTGCCGTGACGAGATTGAACAAGGTATCGGGCATACCGACGATCGAATCTCGGGCAAGTACCGTACGGATGGACAAAGGGAATAACATACGGGATTGAGTGAATCCTTGACACAGTGGTTCATCCGATGAAGTTCATCGAGGAACACGTGGGAACCAACATGGGTATCCAGATCCCGCTGTTGGTTATTGACCGGAGAGTCGTCTCGGTCATGTTTGCGTGTCTCGCGAACCCGTAGGGTCTACACACTTAAGGTTCGGTGACGCTAGGGTTGTAGAGATACATGCACATGGAAACCCGAATGTTGTTCGGAGTCCCGGATGAGATCCCGGACGTGACGAGGAGTTCCGGAATGGTCCGGAGGTAAAGAATGATATATAGGAAGTCCAGTTTCGGCCATCGGGTGAACTCCGGGGGTCACCGGGAGTGTCCCGGGACCACCGGAGGGGTCCCGGGGGTCCACCGGGTGGGGCCACCCATCTCGGTGGGGCCCCTAGGCCGCAAGGGGAAGGGGGCCAGCTCCTGGTGGGCTGGCGCACCCATATGGGCCCCCCTCCATGCGCCTAGGGTTGAAACCCTAGGGGGAGGGGGCGCCCCCTACGCCTTGGGGGGCAAGTTTCCCCCTTGGCCGCCACCCCCCTGGAGATCTGATCTCCCAGGGCCGGCGCCTGATGGGCCTCGAACCCCTCGTTGTTTACACCAAGTGGAAGGTGTAAGATGCAGTAAGTAGAAGTGTTTTCCCCTAGCAAAGATGCCAAGGATCGAATCCCCAGAGACTCCTAGGTTCAATAGGTAGGTGTCAACTGCTAACGGCGCAATTAGCAATCAACGTGGACCTGCACACAGATACAAATAACTTTGCTCCCAACGAGTACAGAGAGGTTGTCAATCTCTCCGGCCTTGTAGTTCACAAAGGGTTAAAAGCAATATGATAGTAGTGATAGATAGTGTTTTGCAATAGTAAATAAAATAGCGAAAAGTAAATAGTGTATGTGATCAATGATGGTAATATGGACCGGAGTCTCATGATGTTCACTAGTGATGTCTCTCTCCCAAAAGACGATAAAACAGCTATGTGAGGTAAACAAATTACAGCTGGGCAATTGACAGGACCACGAATGCAAACCAATGCTGACTACATTGCAAGAAAGGTTGAGGTTCAAAGCATGGGCGGTACGCCAAAGTAAGTAGACCGAAATCCATCTGCATCTACTACTAATCATCCACCTTGAGATATCTATCCAGAACATCTCGCTGGTATTAAGTTGCGAGTCCCACCCATAGTGTAAACTCAATGCAATAGACAACTGCATTAAAAGAACTTTGCGTAAAGTAAACAATCCTTGCACCCACGGGCACAAGCACCGTTGTTTTCCCCCTTGTGGCAACATCACATCCCCTAGACTCATGTTTCTATCAATCAAGCTAGTCATCGAGGGGCATGAACCCACAATTGAGCATAACGTTCCCTCTTGGAGTCACTACCTACTACTTGGCCAAAGCAATAAATAACAACGGAGAACATGCAAGAATTACTTATGAACTAAAATATAAAAGAGGTGAATCAAATATATTACTCAAGATCAATCTGAACATAATCTCATAATCCATCGGATCCCAGCAAACTCAACATAGCAACAACATAAGGATTACATAGGTGCCTCGATCATGTAGGGCAGCTCACGAGGACTAATTAGTGAAGCACAAGAACGGGAGGAGAACATCACATAGCTACTGGTCATGGACTCATGGTCCAAGGGAGACTACTCACGAGTCATCCGGGAGGCGTCCATGGTGGTGGAGAAGCTCCCGGTGGTGATCCTCCCCTCCGGCACGGTGCCGGGAAGAGTTCTCCTGGTGCTCCCGATCTTGGAAGCGGCGGCGGCGGCGGAACAGAGATGGGATCGCGAAAAGAAGTCCTGTTCTGAGGGTTTCGGGGAACCCTTTAAATATATGCCAAAGTAGGGCACCAGGGGACTCTCGGGGGGCCGAGGCGCCCCCCCGGCGCGGCCCGGGGGGGGGGGCGCCCACATGGCGCCTAGAGCCCATGTGCCCCCCCAGGCTGCCCTTCGGACGCAGTGTTGTTTCCGGTTCGCTGATTTTTTATATAATTTTTCTGGATTTTTCTGGGCAGTTCTCGAAACGTGAAAACCTGAAATACAAAAACAGCCGAAAACAGAAACTGGCACTTGGGTGCACTGGATTAGTAGGTTAGTCCAAATATGATCAAAAGTGTATGGAAGTGTATGAATATCATAGCAATATCACCCAAAAGTGGCATGGAGCAAGCATAAATTATAGATACGTTTTGGACGTATCAACATCCCCAAGCTTAATTCCTGCTCGTCCTCGAGTAGGTAAATGATAACAAGAATAATTTCTGTGGTGACATGCTATTAGCCATATAGGACTTTCTCATAGTCATATGACAAAAGCTTACTGAGACGATGATTCTAAAGTAATTAAGTTGCCTCAAGAGAAAATCACAAATGACTGAAAGTTTTACAACATGAAACTGAAACATCAAAAAGATTTGCAATGAACATGATGTGCAAATATGATCAAGTGATATCTAGCTTGCCCCCTTTAGTGATGCAAAACATAAATGCAAGGGCACCTTCAAGGTTTAAGTGATGACTAGATACAATCATTTCAGAATAAACGATATCACAATCATGCAAAAGACAATGCTACTTTGGAACAATGCACATTACACTCAGAATGACAATCATGCTCTCAGTAGTTGGTGCTTGAAGTGCTAGAGCTTTTTATTTTGAAATATGGAAGCAATTGTGTCAACGGTAGTAGTACTTCATATGTGTCATGTATAAAACATCCTATAAGTTGCAGGCCTCATGCATCGAATACTAATAGTGCTCGCTCCTTGTCCTAATTAGCTCGGATCCCCATGGGTTATCATTGCATTGCATATGTTTTAACCAAGTGTCACAAAGGGGTACCTCTATGCCACCTGTACAAAGGTCCAAGGAGATAGATCGCATTTGATTTCTCGTTTTTGATAGATCTCAACTTGAGGACATCCATACCGGGACAACATAGAAAATAGATGATGGACTCCTCTTTAATGCATAAGCATATTCTCATGAGAGATTGAGGATTAAGGTCCAAGCTAAAACTTCCACCATGATGCATGGCTTTGGTTGGCGGCCCAATGTTCTTCTCTAACAATATGCATATTTATTCAACCCACGGTAAATCACCCACTTCAGACAAGACGAACATGCATAGCAACTCACATGATATTCAACAAAAGTGTGAAAGTTGATGGCGTCCCCAGATACATGGTTACCGCTCAGCAAGCAACTCATAAGAAATAAGATACATAGGCAACATATTCTTTACCACAATAGTTTTTAGGCTACTTTCCCATGAGCTATGTATTGCATGGTTAATTTGCTTAGTGCAGGTGGAGGTTAGCAAAAGACTGGGAGCGACCAACTAAGAGAGCAATGACGGTCATAATCATGCAGAGCGACAAAGCAATATTGAATCAGGCATGGTAGTTATATCGCTACTCAGAAACAAAAGATCATCAAGGCTTGACAGACTTTCTTTACAGTCTTGAATATGCGTGAGCATACGCCAAGTCAATCAAAATAAATTCTCGAAGGAAGATATTACTAGATCATACCACATCATAGGCAAACAAACCAAGTTGGTACTCCAATAACACATTGGGAACCCCCCAGCTATTTGAGATTAACCATAAGAAAACCTGAACTACTAAGCACCATCATGAAAGTAGCATCTTTATCATAGATACATTAACCCATGCAACGGAAGCAAACTCTCTTAATAAGGTGAGCATGGTAATTAAAGAGAGTTCAAGCAACCAACTAAATAAAAGCTCTTGAAAAGATAAGCATGAATACTAAGAGTAGAGCACGATAGTAGCTATTAAAAGACAAAGAACACACACAGCATAGATAGACATGAAAATTCTATGTAATGTTCTAGGTAGAGGTGGAGCGTGTTTCTCTCCCACATAAAGGAATGCTGGGTTCCGACTTGTTATGAAAAACTAAAAAGAAAACTAAAAGCAAGACGCTCCAAGCATAGCACATAACACATGAAGTGATAAAAATATAGCGGAACGAAAGACGAACTGATAATGTTGATGGAGAAGGGGATGCACGGGGGCATCCCCAAGCTTAGACGCTTGAGTCTCCTTGAATATTTCTTGGGGGTGCACGGGGGGCATCCCCAAGCTTGAGCGCTTGACACTCCTGCATCTTTTTATCATCTTCCCTCGCACACTTGAAAACTCCCTTCATACATAACTCATTCATAATCTGATTAGCGAGGTTAGTACCCTTAATAAAATAATTATACCTTGCTGGAAATAAAGATATTCTTGAAGTTCTACTGTTTCTCAAGATTGCCAAAAGGTTTTTGCAAAGAAAAAGCAAGTTCTTAATTTGCAAAGTGAAGGTAAGGCAAAACAGGACAGAATCTGTGAAAAACAGAACAACAGGAAGTAATTGATCTTTTCGGGATACTTCTGCAACTCAAATCAAAAAACTCAGAACTGACGCACGAAAGAAAATTATATAGAGAACGCTGTAGAAACAATTCAGACCAAAAAGATGAACTGGTGATTTTATACGAATTTTTCTATCCAAGGACAAAATCTGTTTCCTGGACAGCACCTCACAACTTTTGAACTTTCTAGCAATCAGAGGCTATACTTGGCACAAATATGAAAAGCAAAGATACAATGATGATGCTACAGCAGTAAACAACATCAAGACACAACAAAAGCAAAAATTTAATTCATGTGGGCTGCCTCCCAAAAGCGCTTTCTTTTATGCCTTTAAGCTAGGCATAATGCATAGATCAAGTTGTATCAATTGAACCATCATCAAGATCATCAAAAAGCTCTTCAATAATACAACTAGTCTTAAGAGGACTCTCAAATAAAGGCCTCATAGAGATACTTCTAGGTAGAAGACCAAAAGGATAAAAGTCAAGGGAAGATTCATTTATAAATTCATCAACGATAGGTGTTTCTTCGAAAGTCTTTACAGTTTCAACCCCTTTGGCAATAAGTGGATTGCTTTTAGAACGGGGAGCCTTTGGAACGTGAACAAACTTAGGCTCCCTCTTTGCCGGAGTTTCTACCTTTTCGGTTTTGACCGAGGAGAAAGTAGTTCCTAAGGTATCAAATATTTCCTCAATCTTGTCCATCCTAGAAGAGTCAGAATCATGGGATTTGACGGTCTCCAAAATTTTGAAAATTTTATGCATGGAGCTATCAAGTCTATTCAAATTCCCTTGGATCTTCCGATCCAATTCATTCATCTTATTAGTGCTTGGCATCTCTAGCTCTATTTTTTCAAGTTTTTTCATAATGTGAGCTAGGGTGATGTCCTCTCGAATGCTAACAACAGGGGGACTCCCAACAATATTTTCAATAATACTAAGAGACTCCCAAACTGGGGCCTCTAGGAAATTTCCATTGATAGCAGTATCTAGAATAAACCTATTCCAAGAAGTAATTCCAACATAAAAATTTCTAAGTAAGATAGTAGTAGGTTGCTTCTTGGTGGCTCTTTTTTGTGAATCATTAATTCTATACCAAGCATCTTTCAAACTTTCCCCACCTCTTTGTTTAAAGGTGAGAACTTCTGCCTCGTCAAAGACAAAAGGACCCGACATAATGATAACTAAAGAACACGATAACTATTTTTGTGATTTTCGATAAAAAGGAACTAAAGCAAATATGAAAGGTAAACTAACAAGACTAAAAAGCAAAGGTAAAAGATAGCATGCAACTCCCCTATCCTGAAGAGTAGAGTCCCCGGCAACGGCGCCAGAAAATACTCCTTGATGGGCCTCGAACCCCTCGTTGGTTACCCCAAGTGGAAGGTGTAAGATGCAGTAAGTAGAAGTGTTTTCCCCTAGCAAAGATGCCAAGGATCGAATCCCTAGAGACTCCTAGGTTCAACAGGTAGGTGTCAACTGCTAACGGCGCAATTAGCAATCAACGTGGACCTGCACACAGATACAAATAACTTTGCTCCCAATGAGTACAGAGAGGTTGTCAATCTCTCCGGCCTTGTAGTTCACAAAGGGTTAAAAGCAATATGATAGTAGTGATAGATAGTGTTTTGCAATAGTAAATAAAATAGCGAAAAGTAAATAGTGTATGTGATCAATGATGGTAATATGGACCGGAGTCTCATGATGTTCACTAGTGATGTCTCTCTCCCAAAAGACGATAAAACAACTATGTGAGGTAAACAAATTACAGCTGGGCAATTGACAGGACCATGAACGCAAACCAATGCTGACTACATTGCAAGAAAGGTTGAGGTTCAAAGCATGGGCGGTACGCCAAAGTAAGTAGACCGAAATCCATCTGCATCTACTACTAATCATCCACCTTGAGATATCTATCCAGAACATCTCGCTGGTATTAAGTTGCGAGTCCCACCCATAGTGTAAACTCAATGCAACAGACAACTGCATTAAAAGAACTTTGCGTAAAGTAAACAATCCTTGCACCCGCGGGCATAAGCACCGTTGTTTTCCCCCTTGTGGCAACAGCACATCCCCTAGACTCATGTTTCTGTCACTCAAGCTAGTCATCGAGGGGCATGAACCCACAATCGAGCATAACGTTCCCTCTTGGAGTCACTACCTACTACTTGGCCAAAGCAATAAATAACAACGGAGAACATGCAAGAATTACTTATGAACTAAAATATAAAAGAGGTGAATCAAATATATTACTCAAGATTAATCTGAACATAATCTCATAATCCATCGGATCCCAGCAAACTCAACATAGCAACATCATAAGGATTACATAGGTGCCTCGATCATGTACGGCAGCTCACGAGGACTAATTAGTGAAGCACAATAACGGGAGGAGAACATCACATAGCTACTGGTCATGGACTCATGGTCCAAGGGAGACTACTCACAAGTCATCCGGGAGGCGTCCATGGTGGTGGAGAAGCTCCCGGTGGTGATCCTCCCCTCCGGCAGGGTGCTGGGAAGAGTTCTCCTGGTGCTCTCGATCTTGGAAGCGGCGGCGGCGGCGGCGGAACAGAGATGGGATCACGAAAAGAAGTCATGTTCTGAGGGTTTCGGGGAACCCTTTAAATATATGCCAAAGTAGGGCACCGGGGGACTCTCGGGGGGCCGAGGCGCCCCCCCGGCGCGGCCCAGGGGGGGCGCGCCCACAGGGCGCCTGGAGCCCCTGTGCCCCCCAAGGCTGCCCTTCGGACGCAGTGTTGTTTCCGGTTCGCTGATTTTTTATATAATTTTTCTGGATTTTTCTGGGCAGTTCTTGAAACGTGAAAACCTGAAATACAAAAACAGCCGAAAACAGAAACTGGCACTGGGGTGCACTGGATTAGTAGGTTAGTCCAAATATGATCAAAAGTGTATGGAAGTGTATGAATATCATAGCAATATCACCCAAAAGTGGCATGGAGCAAGCAGAAATTATAGATACGTTTTGGACGTATCAGCGCCCCCTGGCCCCTATATATAGTGGGGGGGAGAGGGCAGCCGCACCCCAAGCCTCTGGCGCCTCTTCCCCCTCCCGTCACACTTCCGACTCCTCCGTAGGGCGCCGGCGAAGCCCTGCAGGTTTTCCTGTTGCATCCACCACCACGCCGTCGTGCTGCTGGATCTCCGACGACCTCTCCTCCCCCCTTGCTGGATCAAGAAGGAGGAGACGTTGTTGTACCGTATGTGTGCTGAACGCGGAGGTGCCTTCCGTTCGGCGCTAGGATCATCGGTGACGAAGAACGCGAAGAGTACGACTACTTCATCGACGTTCCTTCGAACGCTTCCGCACGTGATCTACAAAAGGGTATGTAGATGCACTCTAGTATGCTCGTTGCTAGATGACTCCTTAGATTGATCTTGGTGAAGCGTAGGAAATTTTTTGAATTCTGCTACGTTCCCCAACAGTGGCATCTGAGCTAGGTCTTTGCGTAGCATCTTGCACGAGTAGAACACAAACAAGTTGTGGGCGTTGAGTTTGCTCAATTTTCTTGGCGTTACTAGTCCAATCTTGATTCGGCGGCATTGTGGGATGAAGCGGGCCGGACCGACCGTACACGTACGCTTACGTGAGACTGGTTCCACCGACAGACATGCACTAGATGCATAAGGTGGCTGGCGGGTGTCTGTCTCTCCCACTTTAGTCGGATCGGATTCGATGAACAGGGTCCTTATGAAGGGTAAATAGAAATTGACAAATCACGTTGTGGTTTTGGCGTAGGTAAGAAACGTTCTTGCTAGAAAACCTATAGAAGCCACGTAAAAACTTGCAACAACAATTAGAGGTCGTCTAACTTGTTCTTGCAGCATGTGCTATGTGATGTGGTATGGCCAAGAAGATGTGATGAATGATATATGTGATGTATGAGATTGATCATGTTCTTGTAATAGGGAATCACGACTTGCATGTCGATGAATTTGACAACCGACAGGAGCCATAGGAGTTGTCTTAATTATTGTATGACCTGCGTGTCACTGAATAACGCCATGTAATTACTTTACTTTATTGCTAAACGTTAGCCATAGTAGTAGAAGTGATAGTTGGCGTGACGACTTCATGAAGACACGATGATGGAGATCATGATGATGGAGATCATGGTGTCGAGCCGGTGACAAAGATGATCATGGTGCCCCGAAGATGAAGATCAAAGGAGCAAGATGATATTGGCCATATCATGTCTCTTTGATTGATTGCATGTGATGTTTATCATGTTTATGCATCTTGTTTACTTAGAACGACGGTAGTAAATAAGATGATCTCTCACTAAAAAATTTCAAGAATTGTGTTCCCCCTAACTGTGCACCGTTGCTAAGGATCGTTGTTCCGAAGCACCACGTGATGATCGGGTGTGATAGGTTCTAACGTTCGCATACAACGGGTGTAAGCCAGATTTACACAAGCAATACACTTAGGGTTCACTTGACGAGCCTAGCATGTACAGACATGGCCTCGGAACACGGAAGACCGAAAGGTCGAACATGAGTCGTATAGAAGATACGATCAACATGAAGATGTTCACCGTTGATAACTAGTCCGTCTCACGTGATGATCGGACACGGGCTAGTCGATTCGGATCATGTATCACTTAGATGACTAGAGAGATGTCAGTCTGAGTGGGAGTTCATTAAAATTTGATTAAGATGAACTTAATTATCATGAACTTAGTCTAAATTCTTTACAATATGTCTTGTAGATCAAATGGCCCACGCTCATGTCACCCTCAACTTCAACGCGTTCCTAGAGAAATCCAAGCTGAAAGACGATGGTAGCAACTATACGGACTGGGTCCGTAACCTGAGGATCATCCTCATAGCTGCCAAGAAAACTTATGTCCTAGAAGCACCGCTAGGTGACGCTCCCGCCCCGGCAAACCAAGATGTTATCAACGCTTGGCAGTCGCGTTGTGATGATTACTCCCTGGTTCAGTGCGGCATGCTCTACAGCTTAGAATTAGGGCTCCAAAAGCGTTTTGAGCACCACGGGGCATATGAGATGTTCCAAGAGCAGAAAATGGTTTTCCAGGCTCATGCCCGAGTTGAGAGATATGATGTCTCCAACGCATTCTACAGCTGTAAGATGGAGGAAAACAGTTCTGTCAGTGAGCACATCCTCAAGATTTCTGGGTTGCACAACCGCTTGTCTCAGTTGGGAATAAATCTCCCAGACGAAGGAGTCGTTGACAGAACCCTCCAGTCGCTCCCACCAAGCTACAAGAGCTTCGTGTTGAACTTCAATATGCAGGGGATGGAGAAGTCCATTCCCGAGGTGTATTCAATGCTGAAATCAGCGGAGGTGGAGATCAAGAAAGAGCATCAAGTGTTGATGGTCAATAAAACCACTAAGTTCAAGAAGGGCAAGGGTAAGAAGAACTTCAAGAAGGACGGCAAGGGAGTTGCCGCGCCCGGTAAGCCTGTTGCCGGGAAGAAGCCAAAGTATGGACCCAAGCCTGAGACAGAGTGCTTTTATTGCAAGGGAACGGGTCACTGGAAGCGGAACTGCCCCAAATACTTAGCGGACAAGAAGGCCGGCAACGTCAAAGGTATATGTGATATACATGTTATTAATGTGTACCGTACCAGCGCTCGTAGTAGCTCCTGGGTATTTGATACCGGTGCAGTTGCTCATATTTGTAACTCTCAGCAGGAGTTGCGGAATAAGCGGAGACTGGCGAAGGACGAGGTGACGATGCGCGTCGGGAATGGTTCCAAGGTCGATGTGATCGTCGTCGGCACGCTGCCTCTACATCTACCCTCGGGATTAGTTTTAAACCTTAATAATTGTTATTTAGTACCAGCTTTGAGCATGAACATTGTATCTGGATCTCGTCTTATGCGAGATGGCTACTCATTTAAATCTGAGAACAATGGTTGTTCTATTTATTTGAGAGATATGTTTTATGGTCATGCCCCGCTGGTCAATGGTTTATTTTTGATGAATCTCGATCGTGATGATACACATATTCATAGTGTGAATGCCAAGAGATGTAAAGTTGATAATGATAGTCCCACATACTTGTGGCATTGCCGCCTTGGTCATATTGGTGTCAAACGTATGAAGAAGCTTCATGCTGATGGACTTCTGGAGTCTCTTGATTATGAATCATTTGACATGTGCGAACCATGCCTTTTGGGCAAGATGACCAAGACTCCGTTCTCCGGTACAATGGAGCGAGCAACCAACTTATTGGAAATCATACATACCGATGTGTGTGGTCCAATGAGTGTTGAGGCTCGCGGAGGCTATCGTTATGTTCTCACCCTCACAAACGACTTGAGTAGATATGGGTATATCTACTTGATGAAACACAAGTCTGAGACCTTTGAAAAGTTCAAGAAATTTCAGAATGAGGTTGAGAATCAACGTGACAGAAAAATAAAGTTCTTGCGATCGGATCGTGGGGGTGAATATTTAAGTCATGAATTTGGCACGCACCTTAGGAACTATGGAATTGTTTCACAATTGACACCGCCCGGAACACCTCAGCGTAACGGTGTGTCCGAACGTCGAAATCGTACTCTGTTGGACATGGTGCGATCTATGATGTCTCTCACCGACTTACCGCTATCTTTTTGGGGTTATGCTTTAGAGACTGCCGCATTCACTTTAAATAGGGCTCCATCGAAATCCGTCGAGACGACACCGTATGAACTTTGGTTTGGCAAGAAACCTAAGTTGTCATTTCTAAAAGTTTTGGGTTGCGATGCTTATGTCAAGAAACTTCAACCTGAAAAGCTCGAACCCAAATCGGAAAAATGCGTCTTCATAGGATACCCAAAGGAAACGATTGGGTACACCTTCTACCACAGATCCTAAGGCAAAGTCTTTGTTGCCAAGAATGGATCCTTTCTGGAGAAAGAGTTTCTCTCGAAAGAAGTGAGTGGGAGGAAAGTAGAACTTGATGAGGTGACAGTCACCCCTCCCGAACCGGAAAGTAGCGCAGCGTAGGAAATTGTTCCTGAGGTGCCTGCACCGACAAGGCAGGAAGTTAATGATGATGATCATGAAGATACATATCAAGTTACTACTGAACTTCGAAGGTCCACAAGGATACGTTTCGCACCAGAGTGGTACGGCAACCCTGTCTTGGAAATCATGTTGTTAGACAACGGTGAACCTTTGAACTATGAAGAAGCGTTGGCGGGCCCGGATTCCAATAAATGGCTTGGAGCCATGAAATCCGAGATAGAATCCATGTATGAAAACAAAGTATGGACTTTGGTGGACTTGCCCGATGATAGGCATGCCATAGAAAATAAATGGATATTTAAGAAGAAGACAGACGCGGATGGTAATGTGACCATCTATAAGGCTTGGCTTGTCGCTAAGGGTTATCGACAAGTTCAAGGGATTGACTACGACGAGACTTTCTCTCCCGTAGCGATGCTGAAGTTAGTCAGAATCATGTTAGCAATTGCCGCATTCTATGATTATGAAATATGGCGAATGGACGTCAAAATGGCATTCCTTAATGGCTTCCTCGAGGAAGAGTTGTATATGATGCAGCCGGAAGGTTTTGTCGATCCAGAGAATGCTAACAAGGTGTGCAAGCTCCAGCACTCGATTTACGGGCTGGTGCAAGCATCTCGGAGTTGGAATATTCGCTTTAATGAAGTGATCAAAGCGTTTGGCTTTATACAGACTTATGGAGAAGTCTGTATCTACAAGAAAGTGAGTGGGAGCTCTGTAGCATTTCTCATATTATATGTGGATGACATATTGCTGATGGGAAATGATATAGAATTCTTGGAAAGTGTAAAGGCCTACTTGAATAAGAGTTTTTCAATGAAGGACCTTGGAGAAGCTGCTTACATATTAGGCATCAAAATCTATAGAGATAGATCAAGACGCCTCATTGGTCTTTCACAAAGTACATACCTTGACAAGATATTGAAGAAGTTCAATATGGATCAGTCCAAGAAGGGGCTCTTGCCTGTTTTGCAAGGTATGAGATTGAGCAAGGCTCAGTCGCCGACCACGGTGGAAGATAGAGAAAAGATGAGTGTCATTCCCTATGCCTCGGCCATAGGTTCTATCATGTATGCCATGCTGTGTACCAGACCTGATGTGAACCTTGCCATAAGTTTGGTAGGGAGGTACCAAAGTGATCCCGGTATGGAACACTGGACATCGGTCAAGAACATCCTAAAGTACCTGAAGAGGACTAAGGATATGTTTCTCGTTTATGGAGGTGACGAAGAGCTCGTCGTAAAGGGTTACGTCGATGCTAGCTTCGACACAGATCTGGATGACTCGAAGCCACAAACCGGATACGTGTATATTTTGAATGGTGGAGCAGTCAGCTGGTGCAGTTGCAAGCAGAGCATCGTGGCGCATTCTACATGTGAAGCAGAGTACATAGCTGCTTGCGAAGCAGCTCAAGAAGGAGTCTGGATGAAGGAGTTCATCACCGACCTAGGAGTCATTCCAAGTGCGTCAAGCCCGATAACTCTCTTCTGTGACAACACTGGAGGTATTGCCATTACCAAGGAGCCCAGGTTTCACAAGAAGACCAAGCACATCAAGCGCCGTTTCAACTCCATCCGGAATTATGTTCAAGATGGAGACATAGATATTTGTAAAGTGCATACGGATCTGAATGTTGCAGAACCATTGACTTAACCTCTTCCACGGGAAAAACATGATCAACACCAGAACTCTATGGGTGTTCGATTCATCACGATGTAACTAGATTATTGACTCTAGTTCAAGTGGGAGACTGTTGGAAATATGCCCTAGAGGCAATAATAAAAATATTATTATATTTCCTTGTTCATGATAATTGTCTGTAATTCATGCTTGAATTGTATTGTACGGAAACAGCGATACATGTGTGAATATATAGACCACAATGAGTCCCTGGTAAGCCTCTAGTTACCAGCTCGTTGATCGACAGATGGTCACGGTTTCCTGACCATGGACATAGGATGTCAAGTGATAACGGGATCACATCATTAGGAGAATGATGTGATGGACAAGACCCAATCCTGAGCCTAGCACGAGATCATATAGTTCGTATTGCATAAGCTTTTCGGTGTCAAGTATTTATTCCTTAGACCATGAGGTTGTGCAACTCCCGGATGCCGTAGGATACTTTGGGTGTGCCAAACATCACAACGTAATTGGGTGGCTATAAAGGTACGCAACGGGTATCTCCGAAAGTGTCTGTTGAGTTGGCACGAACCGAGATTGGGATATTGTCACTCCGTATGACGGAGAGGTACCTCTGGGCCCTCTCGGTAAGACATCATCATAATGAGCTAAGGTGACTAAGGAGTTAGTCACGGGATGATGGATTACGGAACGAGTAAAGAGACTTGCCGTGACGAGATTGAACAAGGTATCGGGCATACCGACGATCGAATCTCGGGCAAGTACCGTACGGATGGACAAAGGGAATAACATACGGGATTGAGTGAATCCTTGACACAGTAGTTCATCCGATGAAGATCATCGAGGAACACGTGGGAACCAACATGGGTATCCAGATCCCACTGTTGGTTATTGACCGGAGAGTCGTCTCGGTCATGTCTGCGTGTCTCCCGAACCCGTAGGGTCTACACACTTAAGGTTCGGTGACGCTAGGGTTGTAGAGATACATGCACATGGAAACCCGAATGTTGTTCGGAGTCCCGGATGAGATCCCGGACGTGACGAGGAGTTCCAGAATGGTCCGGAGGTAAAGAATGATATATAGGAAGTCCAGTTTCGGCCATCGGGTGAACTCCGGGGGTCACCGGGAGTGTCCCGGGGGTCCACCGGAGGGGTCCCGGGGGTCCACCGGGTGGGGCCACCCATCCCGGTGGGGCCCCTAGGCTGCAAGGGGAAGGGGGCCAGCCCCTGGTGGGCTGGCGCACCCATATGGGCCCCCCTCCATGCGCCTAGGGTTGAAACCCTAGGGGGAGGGGGCGCCCCCTATGACTTGGGGGGCAAGTTTCCCCCTTGGCCGCCGCCCCCCTAGAGATCTGATCTCCCAGGGCCGGCGCCCCCCTGGCCCCTATATATAGTGGGGGTGGGAGAGGGCAGCCGCACCCCAAGCCTCTGGCGCCTCTTCCCCCTCCCGTCACACTTCCTACTCCTCCGCAGGGCGCCGGCGAAGCCCTGCAGGTTTTCCTGTTGCATCCACCACCACACCGTCGTGCTGCTGTATCTCTGACGACCTCTCCTCCCCCCTTGCTGGATCAAGAAGGAGGAGACGTTGCTGTACCGTACATGTGTTGAACGCGGAGGTGCTGTCCGTTCGGCGCTAGGATCATCGGTGACGAAGAACGCGAAGAGTACGACTACTTCATCCACGTTCCTTCGAACGCTTCCGCACGCGATCTACAAAAGGGTATGTAGATGCACTCCAATATGCTCGTTGCTAGATGACTCCTTAGATTGATCTTGGTGAAGCGTAGGAATTTTTTTGAATTCTGCTACGTTCCCCAACACATCAAGATCATGCCAAATCAAGAACATGAGAGACAGATCAAACACATAGCTACACGTACATACCCTCAGCCCCTAGGGTGAAGTACTCCCTCCTCGTCATGGAGACCGCCGGGATGATGAAGATGGCCACCGGGTGATGGTCTCCCCCTCTAGCAGGGTGCCGGAACGGGCTCCCGATTGGTTTTTCATGGCTACAAAGGCTTGCGGCGGCGGAACTCCCGATCTAGGTTTATTTTCGGAGGTTTCAGTATTTATAAGAATTTTTTGCGTCGGGGACAACTCAGGGCGACCCATGAGGTGACGACAAGGTAGGGGAGCGCGCCCCCACCCTTGTGGTGGCCTCGTGGCTCTTCTGGTCCATGTCCGGCACTCCGTGGGCTTCTTTTGGTCCATAAAAAATCACTGTAAATTTTTAGGTCAATTGGACTGCGTTTGATATTCCTTTTCTGCGAAACTCAAAAACAAGGAAAAAATAAAAATTGGCACTGGGCTCTAGGTTAATAAGTTAGTCCCAAAAATCATATAAAATAGCACATAAATGCATATGAAACATCCAAGATAGATAATATGATAGCATGAAACAATAAAAAGATATAGATACGTTGGAGACGTATCAAGCATCCCCAAGCTTAATTCATGCTCGTCCTCGAGTAGGTAAATGATAAAAACTGAATTTTTGATGTGGAATGCTACCCAACATATTTATCAATGCAATATTCTTTATTGTGGCATGAATGTTCCGATCCATAGGACTCAAAATAAAAATTTATCAATATCAAAACAATAATACTTCAAGCATACTAAAAGTGATCTACGAAGCTTTAAAAATAACATGGCTAAAGAAAGTTATCCCTACAAAATCATATAGTCATTTATTCTCCCTCTTCTTAACACAAAGTATAAATCATGCCTATCCCGATGTCAATCAAGCAATTTTTTTCATACTTTACTTTTTAAAACCTTTTCAACTCTTCACGCAATATATGAGTGTGAGCCATGGACATAGCACTATGGGTGGAATAGAAGGCGGAAATAGAAAAGGAGGGAGAAAGTCTCACATCGACTAGGCAAATCAATGGACTATGGAGATGTCCATCTATCGATATCAATGTGAGTGAGTAGGGATTGCCATGTAACGGATGCACTATATCTATAAGTGTATGAAAGCTCAAAAAGACAACTAGTGGGTGTGCATCAACTTGCTTGCTCATGAAGACCTAGGGCATTTGAGGAAGCCCATCGTTGGAATATACAAGCCAAGTTCTATAACGAGAAATCCCCGCTAGTAATGAAAGTGACAACATAGGAGACTCTCTATCATGAAGAACATGGTGCTACTCTGAAGCACAAGTGTGGAAAAGGATAGTAACATTGTACCTTCTCTCTTTTTCTCTCATTTCTTTTATTTTGGGCTCTTTGGCCTCTTTTTTTGGTGGGCTTCTTTGGTCTCTTTTATTTTGACAACCTCACATGGCACAATGTTCTAATAATGATGATCATCACACTTTTATTTACTTACAACTCGATATTACAACTCGATACTAGAACAAAGATATGACTCTATATGAATGCCTCCGGCGGTGTACCGGGATGTGCAATGACCAACAGTGACATGTATAAAAAATATGAACGGTGGCTTTGCCACAAATACTATGTCAACTACATGATCATGCAAAGCAATATGATAATGATGATGCGTGTCATAAATAACGGAATGGTGGAGTTACATGGCAATATATCTCGGAATGGTTATGGAAATTCCATAATAGGTAGGTATGGTGGCTGTTTTGAGGAAGGTATAAGGAGGATTTTATGCACCGGCAAAAGTTGCGCGGCACTAGAGTGGCTAGCAAGGTGGAAGGGTGAGAGTGTGTATAATCCATGGACTCAACATTAGTCATAAAGAACTCACATACTTATTGCAAAAAAAATTATTAGCTCTTGAAGCAAAGTACTACGACGCATGCTCCTAGGGGGAAGGTTGGTATGAGTTAACCATCGCGTGCCCCGACCTTCATGCAAAGACAAACACTCAAAATACAAAGTGCTCCAGTTCGGTTACATAATTAGGAGACCATACGTGCATGCTACGGGAATTACAAACCTTAACACGATTATTTCTTTAACCTCACAAACTACCCTGGCATGACTCTAATATTACCATCTTAACAACTCAAAACAATTACAAGGAGTCAAACTTCACATAGTATTTAATGCTCTATATATCAAAGTTTTTATTATATCTCCTTTGGATGCCTATCATATTAGGACTAAATTCATAACCCAAGCAAATTACCATGCTGTTCTTAAAGACTCTCAAAATAATATAAGTGAAGCAAGAGAGTTCAACAATTTCTATAAAATAAAACCATCACCGTGCTCTAAAAGAGATATAAGTGAAGCACTTGAGCAAAATTGCCTAGCTCAAAAGATATAAGTGAAGCACATAGAGTATTCTAATAAATCACGATTGAAGCGTGTGCCTCTCAAAAGGTGTGTACAGCAAGGATGAATGTGGCAAACTAAAAAGCAAAGACTCGTATCATACACGACGCTCCAAGCAAAACACATATCATGTGGTGAATAAAAATATAGCCTCGAGTAAAGTTATCGATAGATGAAGACAAAAGAGGGGATGCCTTCCCGGGGCATCCCCAAGCTTAGGCTCTTGGTCGTCCTTGAATATTGCCTTGGGGTGCCTTGGGCATCCCCAAGCTTAGGCTCTTGCCACTCTTTATTCCATAGTCCATCAAATCCTTACCCAAAACTTGAAAACTTCACAACACAAAACTCAACAGAAATCTCATGAGCTCCGTTAGTAAAACAAAGCAAATAACCACTCAAGGTACTGTTATGATCTTATTATTATTTTATATTGGTGTAATATCTACTGTATTCCAGCTTTTCCATGGTTCATACCTCCCGATACTAGCCATAGATTCATCAAAATAAGCAAACAACACATAGAAAACAGAATATGTCAAAAACAGAACAGTCTGCAACAATCTAAAAACTTCGCAAACTTATGGAACCCTATTTTAAAAAAAATTAGGATAACGTAGGAAATTTGTATATCAATCATGTGTAAAAATTTCAGCTAATTATCACGTTCCAGTGATTTATTGGATTTTCTGCACCGGACGCAAAACTTTCTGTTTTTGCACAGAATCAAGCCAACTATCAACCACACTATCCCAAAGGCTTTACTTGGCACTTTATTGAAACAAAAGCTATAAAAAATGATTACTACAGCATATTAATCATGTGAACACACAAAAACAGTAGGTAAAAGTATTGGGATGTCTCCCAACAAGCGCTTTTCTTTAACACCTTTTTAGCTAGGCATGAAGATTTCAATAATGCTCACATAAAGATAAGAATTGAAACATAAAAGGGAGCATCATGAATCATATTCCAAGCACATTTAAGTCTAACCCACTTCCTATGCGTAGGGATTTTGTGAGCAAACAATTTATGGGAACAAGAATCAACTAGCATAGGAAGGCAAAACAAGCAATACTTCAAAACTTTCAACGCATAGGGAGGAAACTTGATATTATTGCAATACTTAAAAGCATATGTCACTCTCTCATAATAATTTTCAGTAGCATCAAGAATGAATTCAACAATATAACTATCACATAAAGCACTCTTTTCATGATCCACAAGCATAGAAATTTTACTACTCCCAACATAAGCAAATTTATTCTCATGAATAGTAGTGGGAGCATCATATGAAACTTGAATACTATAAATTGTTTCCACATTAAAAGAGTAATGTTCAGTAAAATGGTACTCAAAACAATGAAAATAATTATCACTACTTCTTATAACATAAGTATCATCACAATAATCATCATAAGTAGCAACTTTGTTCTCATCATAGTCAATTCAAACCTCTTCCGAAATAGTGGAATCATTACTAAATAAAGTCATGACCTTTCCAAATCCACTTTTATAAATATTGCAATCATCATAAATAGGAGACATGCTATCATAATAATAAATTTGCACATCAAAATTGGGGGACTGAAAATATTATCTTCATTAAACATAGCATCCCCAAGCTTGTGGCCTTCCATATCACAAGCATAATCACTCTCATCATTAATAATATGAATAGAACTAATAGTATAGCAATTATATTATCATCACTACTTTCAAAGTTGGTGCCAAAAAGATTTTCAAGATTATAACAAGTATCAGTACTTTCCCAATCATAATCATCACAATGAGTAATAGGCATAACAATAGTAGGAGCAACATCATTTGGGAGTGATACCTTTTTACCTTTGCTTCTCCATATTTTCTTTTTCTTCTTCACATCATGTGTGGGTTTAATCACCTTTTTGGAGCTCCTTATTGATGAGATTGGTTGAATAAAAAGCTCCTCCTCGTTACCTGATTCATCATAAGAAAGAATAGGAAGATATTGGGAAACCACTTCCCCTTCATTAGTATTCTCTTCATCTTCTATTTGTTTTCTTGTTTTTAAGTAATTGGCAATGCAAGTATTCTCGATGCAATTTACCACACAATACATATAAACTTCCTCTAGATCAAAATCAAGAAATCTCTCAAGGTTATATGCCGGAATATCCTTAGTTATACATTTCATTTCTTCATATCCCACAAGCAAACTAAGTTCATTATGGTGCGCAAGGGAAATCAAGTCATCACAATGTTGCGACATGATTTCATCATGAAACAATTTGCATTGGAGATTTAAATGACCATGTTCATTGCAAAGTTCACAAGGATGGCGAGAAAAATTAAATCTGTCAGCACAAACATCTAGCCTCTCTTGCAACCATTTAGTTTCTAAATACTTATGCCTCTTGCAAAATCTATCTTCCCTTTTTGGTATGTATTTGCAAACTCTATGCACTCCACAAAAATTGACATGCTTACAAGAAACATTTTTATCATGACTAGTGCAATCATCATTAGTACTATGGATATTCAAAGAATTCATACTAACAACATTGCAATAATGCTCAACATTCAAATATATAGTGCTAAACATTTTATTGCATTCTTCTTCTAGCACTTTGGCACAGTTTTCCTTTCCATCATTTTCATGAAAGACATTAAAAAGATGAAGCATATGAGGCAACCTCAATTCCATTTTTTTGCACTTTTCTTTTTCTAAAACAAACTAGTGATAAAACAAGAAACTAACAGATTCAATTTCAAGATCTAAAGATATACCTTCAAGCACTCACCTCCCCGGCAACGGCGCCAGAAAAGAGCTTCGTTGACGGGATGTGAGTGCTGCTTACCTAGCCTCCCCGGCAACAGTGCCAGAAAAGAGCTTGATGTCTACTACACAACCTTCTACTTGTAGACTCATGTTGGGCCTCCAAGCACAGAGTTTTGTAGGACGGTAGAAATTTCCCCCCAAGTGTATGACCTAAGGTTTATCAAGTCGTGGGAGGCATAGGAAGAAGCTAGTCTCTCTCAAACAACCCTGCAACCAAATGACAAAGAGTCTCTTGTGTCCCCAACACACCCAATATAATGGTAAATTGTATAGGTGCACTAGTTCGGCGAAGAGATGGTGATACAAGTGTAATATGTATGGTACATATAGGTTGTTGTAATATGAAAATATAAAAACAGCAAGGTAACTAATGATAAAAGTGAGCACAATGGTATTGCAATGCATGAAAACAAGGCCTAGGGTTCATACTTTCACTAGTGCAAGTTCTCTCAACAATGATAACATAATTGTATCTTATAACAATCCCTCAACCTGTAACAAAGAGTCACTACAAAGTCACTAATAGCGGAGAATAAACGAAGAGATTGTTGTAGGGTACGAAATCACCTCAAAGTTATTCTTTTTGGTCGATCTATTAGGCTATTCCTATAAGTGTCACAAACAACCCTAGAGTTCATACTAAAATAACAACTTAAGACACACATCAACCAAAACCCTAATGTCACCTAGATAATCCAATGTCACCACAACTATCCGCGGGTTTGATTATATGATATGCATCACACAATCTCATATTCATCTATTCAAACCAACACAAAGAACTTCAATGAGTGCCCCAAAGTTTCTACCGGTGAGTTAAGACGAAAACGTGTGCCAACCCCTATGCATAAGTTCACAAGGTCACTGAACCCGCAAGTTGATCACCAAAACATACATCAAGTGGATCAGGTGAATATCCCATTGTCACCACTGATAAGCACATGCAAGACATACATCAAGTGTTCTCAAATCCTTACAGACTCAATCCAACAGGATAACTTCAAAGGGAAAACTCAATCCATTACAAGAAGGTATAGGGGGAGAAACATCATAAGATCCAACTATAATAGCAAAGCTCACGGCACATCAAGATCGTGCCAAATCAAGAACACGAGAGAGAGAGATCAAACACATAGCTACTGGTACTTACCCTCAGCCCCTAGGGTGAACTACTCCCTCCTCGTCATGGAGACCGCCGGGATGATGAAGATGGCCACCGGTGATGGTTTCCCCCTCCGGCAGGGTGCCGGAACGGTGTCCCTATTGTTTTTTCATGGCTACAGAGGCTTGTGGCGGCGAAACTCCCGGTCTAGGTTTATTTTCGGAGGTTTCAGTATATATAAGATTTTTTAGCGTCGGGGACAAGTCAGGGGGACCCATGAGGCGACGACAAGGTAGGGGGCGCGCCCCCCACCCTTGTGGTGGCCTCGCGGCTCTTCTGGTCCATATCTGGCACTCCATGGGCTTCTTTTGGCCCATAAAAAATCACCATTAATTTTCAGGTCAATTGGACTCCGTTTGATATTCCTTTTCTGCGAAACTCAAAAACAAGGAAAAAACATAAAGTGGCGTTGGGCTCTAGGTTAATAAGTTAGTTCCAAAAATCATATAAAATAGCATAGAAATGCATAGAAATGCATAGAAAACATCCAAGATAGATAATATGATAGCATGGAACAATCAAAAATTATAGATACATTGAAGACGTATCATCCCCGTGGAGGTAACTTAGTGTTTTGCGAAAAAAAATCGGCCTCATGCTAATTGGAAGTGGTTGTTAATAAGACTTGATCATCCTTATTAATTAACCATTTTCGAGAGGTATGAAGTTGAGGAATCTAGTGGGCAGTTATTTATGTCACTACCATTTATTTTATGTTTTTCTTTGTCTAATAAAAATAAAATGCCATGTTTTGCATGTTTACTGTTTTTCCGTGCAATAAAAACTGACCCAAAAATAAAAGTGTTCAGAATGTCCTGAAAATTTAACACGATTTTTTCTGATTGTTTTTAGAATTAATAGTGCAAATAACATCAGAGGGGGTGCACCAGGTGGACACAACCCACCTGGGCGTGCCAGCACCCGCAGGCATGCCCTGGTGGGTTGTGGTCCCCACGTGCCCCCCTCACTTATCTCTTTATCCCACATCATCACCTACCTTCAGAAAAAACACCATTGCTTCCTCTTTCGTGTTCTTGCTCTCAAACACGCGGATTTCGAGCTCTTTGCTCGAAGCTCCATTTCCGAAACTGTTTTGGAGGATTGTTGCTTGGTATGTGACTCCTCCATTGCTCCAATTAGTTTTTGCTTTAGTTGTTTATATTTTGAGTAATTAGCTACTCTTGGTGCTGTTGTAGATGAGCTTGCATGTTGAAATCTTAGAGTTCTAAGTAGTTTGAATGCCCAATATGGTCTCTAATTGCATCCCTATGAGTAGTTGCTATCAATCTTATGAAGTTTTGTTGATAGATTTTTGTGGACTATAAATTTCAGAATTTTACTCATAGGAAAAAGATGAGTTTCTTTAGGAAGTTTGCTTCTAAGAAGAACTCCAAGGGAGTTACTAGGGAGTCATCTGATAGTGATCTCCGCCTCCGGAGAAGGGCGGAGGTACAACCGTGCGAATGGCCGCGCATCCCGTTCATGGATGGAGCTGGAATCCGTCAAGAGTTCGCGCATTTTGCTGCTAATGCCGGACTCATCGATTTCATCACAGCTGAGTGTGAATAGTGTCATCTCCTCACAAATTCCTTTGTGCAAAGTTTTCAATTTTTAAGTAGGAATAACCCCCTTGAGGTGCAGTTTAATTTATATGTTGAACCCCATCAGATGCTGCTCACCAAATTTTGTGACATATGCTTGCTCCCTTTTGATGGGGAGTTAAGGAAACCTAGGCCCGCGGAGTTTGAAAGTTTTAACCGTACTCTGACAGTAGGGGATGAGAGAGGGGTGTCGAGCGTTACCGTTGTTAGCCTGTTGTTCCCTTTTGTACATTATTTTGCTCTATTTACTACAAAGTGCTTACTTGCTAGAGAGAAGGTTGGCGCACTTAGTGCCCTAGACTTCACTGTCTTACGTCACACACTTGAGGGCGACAACACTTATAGCTTGGGAGCTATTGTGGCGCGTCGCCTACACCTCAACGGGTCCAAGGTTAAAATTCATGGAGGTATTTATGCCACTCGTATAGCGAGTCACTTTAATGTTGAAATTACGCCAGCATGATTATCATTTCCCCAAGGTTTATTTAGATCGACAGGCTATGGATCATCACCACTTTATCGATGGAAAGAACACTACTATGGATGTTCCTTATAACTTAGTCTTTAGTGAAGATACGGATGATATTATTCCATTGTCTGCGCCTGCTTTGTTTGATCATATTGCTAGGGGCGGATACAAGATTATGCCAGCAGACACTGTTACCTATCGGGATGCCCAGGCGGCGGCTGAGGTGGAACCTCAGGAGTGGGATGCTCAGGTTCCACCGCGACAGCACTTTGACATGGACCCGGATGGCTACTACGCTTGGTGATTACCGAGCTCGGCCAAAAGCCTAAGCTTGGGGGAGTACGTATTTCCACTGACATTGCATTCATGTTCACATATTTCATTCTCATTGTCGGTGTTCACACTTTTTCATTGTATTATCCATGGTAGATTCATTTTCTCTTTTCTTCTTGTGTGTTTTGAGAAAATCCAAAAATATTTTATGTTCTTTTTGGTTTTTCTTTTTAGTTCAGTTAGTTGTTGTATTTAAAAGAAAACCCAAAAAGATTTCTCATTTTTTTCTTTTGTCTGTTGGGAGCTCTCCCGTGTAAATAGTTTTCTCGTTTTTATTTTATTTCCTTGTTTTTGCTTTCTTTGAGAAAAATCAAAAACTCCAAGAATACTTCCTTGTGTTTATCTGAATTTATTTTCTAGTTTTTAAGTTGTACCAAGGAGAAGACCACGATGAAAATATTGAGTGGCTCTCATTTGCATTATTATCGATCTAACAAGAGGCCCGAATTATTTTGTCTTCTCCTTTTTGAGTTGTTTGCATATTCCAGCTTAGTCCATGGCACTCTTGCACTATTATTATTATCATTCGATCATGCAAGTGAAAGGCAATAATGACGATATTCGATGAACGGGCCATGGCAGAGAGAAACATGTATGAACTCAACTTGTTTTTGTTTTTGTGAGTATGTTTAACCTAGTATCCATGCTTTAGTCTTTTATGATCAAACATGTTTGCAATGACAATTAGAGACTATAGTTTCTTATGCCACGCTTAAATAGCTAGGAGTGAATAATGATTTATCTGGAAGATCAACATAGCATTAAAATGATTGTGATGTAGTATATGATATGGTATCCTCCTCTGGATGTTTCAAGTGGCTTGACTTGGCACATGTTCATGCATGTAGTTGAATCAAAACCAACATAGCCTCTATGATATTTATGTTCATGGTGTCCATATCCTACTCATGCTGATATCCAATGTTTGTTATGCATAATGTATGTTTGTCAGCGAGCTCTATGCTCTAGCTGATAAGTGCGCGCACGCCGAAGAGGGGAGGAGACTCCCCGGAGAGGATGCTGGCGCAGGGGGAAGTGACAGCGACGACGCCGCCCCGGCAAAGAAGAGCCGGCGGTGGAACAACAGAAGAAAGAACAAAAAGGAAGTGCTCGCCGTAGAGAAGTCCGGCAAGGAGGCTCCCGCCAAGCAAGCGCAGGCTGGCGGCTCCGGCAAGGAGCCTGCCCCTGTAGCGGCAGCCGACAAGCAGGACGGCTCCGACAAGCAATACTGCAAGATCCACCGCACCAAGGGCCACGACCTCTCCAACTGCAAACGCGTCGAGTACCTCGTCGAGCAGCAGAAAGCTGAGTACGAGCGGCGCGACAAGGAGAAGGCCCAAGGTGGCGGAGGAGAACCAAGCAAGAAGCGGCCATTCAATGGCCGGGGAGGACGCCGCGGCAAGGCCAAGCAGCGGCAAGGTGACCGACCTCCCCGGGGCCGCGACAAGGATGAAGAAGACGACGACGATGACATGGAGGATGAAGATAACAGCGAGCAGGAGTTCCAGAAGGCCACGGAGGTCCTGTGCGTCGACGGTGGCGCCTCTCTGCATACTTCCCACCGCCAACTCAAGCAGTGGGTGCGGGAAGTGAATGCAGCGGAGCCGCCCATGGAGTCGCGCAGGCTCCTCAAATGGTCCAGCACGCCCATCATTTTTGATCTTGAGGATCACCCTGACCGCACCACTGTGGTTGGGTGCTTGCCGATGCTGGTCTCACCCACCATCCGCAACCTCAAGGTCACCAAAATGTTGGTTGACGGCGGGGCCGGGCTGAACTTGATCTCCTCTGCTGTGATCAAGAAGCTCCAGATCCCAGATGGCGAGCTCGAAGAAACCGGTTCGTTCCAAGGAATAAACCCGGGAAGGAGCAAGCCCAAGGGGAAGATAACTTTGCCGGTGACCTTTGGCGGGGAGCTCAACTTCAGAACTGAGCGCATCACATTTGACGTCGCCGATATCCCATTGCCATATAATGGGATACTCGGCCGTCCCGCCCTCGCCAAGTTCATGGCAGCTTCCCACTACGCCTACAACGTACTCAAGATGCCGGGGCCGATAAGCGTCATCACTGTCCATGGCGACAAGAAAGATGCGCTTGTCTGCGCCGACAAGATCTACCGGGACGCAGCAGCCGCAGCAGAGAAGGACACACTTGCCGCTGAAGCTCCCGGGGGGAAGAAGACCAAGACCAAGTCCGGCAAGTGCTCTGGGGCCCACTCCGGCAACCGCACCTCTTCGGAGTGCTGCGCTGCCGTCGAGGACGTTCCATCGAGCTCCACCGGCAAGTGTAAGAAGGGGATGGCCGCTCCTCCGGCAACCAAGAAGGTGTCCGCCAAGGAGGACGGCACTGGTGGTACCTTCACCATCAGTGCCACACTTGACAGCAAATAGGAAAGCGCACTCGTTGCCTTCCTGCGGGCGAATGTCGATGTGTTTGCCTGGCAACCATCTGACATCCCCGATGTTCCCAGGAAGGTGATTGAGCACAAGCTTGCTGTTTGTCCTCATGCGCGGCCCGTCAAGCAAAAGGTCAGAAAGCAAGCCGTGGAGCGCCAAGAATTCATTGCCGAAGAGATCAAGAAACTAGAAGCAGCGGGCCTAGTTAGACGCGTGATCCATCCGACGTGGTTGGCAAACCCAGTCGTCGTGCGCAAGGCCAATGGGAAGTGGAGACTGTGTATAGACTTCACTAATGTGAATAAAGCATGTCCCAAGGATCCATTTCCCTTGCCGCGCATTGACCAGATTTTCATGGCCAAGGAAGATGAAGAGAAGACTGCATTTATCACTCCGTGTGGCACGTATTGCTTCATACGCATGCCATTTGGACTGAAGAATGCAGGCTCAACCTTTGCAAGGGTAGTATACACTGCTTTTGAGCCACAGATCCACAGAAATGTAGAGGCTTACATGGATGATATCGTGGTGAAGAGCAAGAGCAGGGATACATTGATTCAAGATTTGGAAGAGACATTTGAGAACCTGCGCAAGATCCAGCTTAAGTTGAACCCCGAGAAGTGCGTCTTTGGAGTCCCCTCCGGCAAGCTTCTCGGGTTCTTTGTGTCACAGAGGGGGATTGAAGCCAACCCCGACAAGATTAAAGCCATCAAGCAGATAGAGGCCCCGAAGCGCGTCAAGGATGTCAGGAGGCTTGCAGGTTGTGTGGCTGCCCTCAGTAGGTTCATTTCGAAGTCAGCAGAACGCGCCTTGCCTTTCTTCAAAATTTTGAAGAAGGCAGGTCCTATGAAATGGACTCCGGAAGCGGAGGCGGCGATGCAGGATTTGAAACGGTACCTATCCTCTACTCCGATACTTGTCGCACCTAGGCCACAGGAGAAGTTGCTGCTATACCTAGCGGCAACCAACCAGGTGGTTAGTGCTGCGTTAGTAGTGGAGAGGGAGGCCGACGAGGAGTCAGCACCACCGACAAGCGAATCCGGCGACAAGCATGGGGCTCCTCCGACAAGCTCTGGCCCCGACAAGGACAACTCTGCGCAGGATCAAGGAGAAGTGCGGAAGAAGATGGTGCAGCGCCCGGTGTATTTTGTAAGCTCCCTCTTGCAGGGGGCTAGATCAAGATACTCTGGGGTGCAAAAGTTGCTTTTCGGCCTCCTCATGGCCTCGAGAAAGCTGCGCCATTACTTCCAGGCACATGAGATAACAGTGGTCACTCGCTTTCCGCTGAAGAGGATATTGCACAATCCGGAAGCAACAGGCAGGATCGTTGAGTGGGCACTGGAGCTGTCGAGCTTTGGACTCAAGTTTGAAAGTACTTCAACCATACAGAGCCGAGCTTTGGCAGAATTCATAGCTGAATGGACCCTGACGCCCGATGAAGAAATTCCAGAGACAAGTGTACCCGTACAAGAAGCGACAAGTGAATGGGTGATGTACTTTGATGGTGCCTTCTCGCTGCAAGGCGCCGATGCCGGCGTGGTACTCATCGCGCCCACCGGAGAGCACCTCAAGTATGTTATCCAGATGCACTTTCCCAGGGAGCAAGCAACAAACAACACTGCTGAGTATGAAGGCTTGCTTGCCGGCCTCAGGATTGCGGCCGAACTTGGGATCAGGAAGCTGATTGTCCGGGGAGATTCTCAGTTGGTGGTCCGACAAGTTAACAAGAGTTACCAGAGCCCTTTGATGGAAGCTTATGTAGATGAAGTGAGGAAGCTTGAAGAGCACTTTGAGGGTCTGCAGATGGAGCACGTCCCGAGAGCTCAGAATGACATAGCAGACGGCCTCTCAAAGTGTGCTGCGATGAAGTTACCTGTGGAACCAGGGACCTTCTTGCTCAAGCTAACTCAACCATCCGTTACACCATCAATTGGGCAGTCCAAGAAGAGAAAGTTGGTCTCCTGCGATTACTTACCGGCGGATCTTCCCGAAGCCGCCGCCAAGGTCCCCAAGATCAACGATCAGAACGCTGAGGAACAGTTTGCTCCTGCAGATCCTCGGATCTGTACAGTTGAAGCAAACGTTCCCGACAAGCCTCGTCCCGGCGAGCTTGCCGGGGGGCCATCTGCTCCGGCAGAACCAGAGGTTCTTGCCGTAGAAGCACAGGTTCCCGCAGCGGCCCTCATGCCTTTAGTCCTTGCCGTCGAGCCTCAGGCTCCGGCATGGGCACAGCAGATCATCCGTTTTCTGCAAACTGGAGAACTTCCCGACGACCCTCAAGAAATAGAGAAGATAACCAGGCAGTCAAGTATGTACCAGTTCGTGGATAACAAGCTGTACAGAAGAAGACTCAATGGTGTCTGGTTGAAATGCATCTCCAGGGAAGATGGACAGAAGCTGTTGGTAGAAATACATGGAGGCATATGCGGCCACCACATTGGCGCAAGGGCGCTTGCCGGAAAAGCTTTCCGGCAAGGGTTCTTTTGGCAGGAAGCCCTCCAAGATGCAACTGCACTAGTAACCAAGTGTGAAGCGTGCCAGTTCCATGCCAAGCAAATTCATCAACCAGCTCAAGCTCTCCAGACGATCCCTTTGTCCTGGCCCTTCTCGGTCTGGGGGATCGACATCCTCGGCCCTTTCCCTCGCGCTGTCGGGGGCTTTGAGTACTTGTACGTCGCAATCGACAAGTTCACAAAGTGGCCGGAAGTGGAACCAGTGAGAAAGGTGACAGCACAGTCAGCAGTCAGGTTCTTCAGGTCGATTGTTTGCCGTTTCGGGATCCCTAACAGGATCATCACCGACAACGGTACACAATTCACTAGTCGCACCTTCATGCAGTACGTCCAAGACCTTGGCGCCAAGGTCTGTTTCGCTTCTGTTGCTCACCCGAGGAGCAATGGTCAAGCGGAGAGGGCCAATGCTGAAGTGTTGCGTGGACTCAAGACAAGGACCTTTGACAGGCTGCGCAAGTGCGGAAAAAACTGGATAGAGGAGCTACCGGCAGCTCTTTGGTCAATCAGAACGACACCAAGTCGAGCCACCGGACAGACACCCTTTGCTCTAGTCTATGGAGCAGAGGCAGTTCTCCCCACGGAACTCGTATACGGATCTCCTCGAGTGCTCGCTTATGATGAGCTCGAGCAAGAGCAACTGCGACAAGATGATGCATTGCTCCTCGAGGAGGAACGTCTCCAGGCTGCTCTACGAGCTGCTCGATACCAGCAAGCCTTGCGTCGCTATCATAGCCGCAAGGTTAAGGCCAGGAGTCTCGAGGAAGGCGACCTTGTTCTTCGGCGTGTTCAGTCCGCCAAGAATTCTAACAAGTTGACGCCAAAGTGGGAAGGCCCTTATCGGGTGAGACAAGTCACAAGGCCCGGCGCTGTCCGCCTTGAGACCGAAGAAGGCTTACCGGTGAGCAACTCCTGGAACATAGAGCATCTTCGCAAGTTTCACCCATAGGGCGCGGTTGCCGTGATCCGCTCCAGCAACCACCTTTTGTACAAGCTTTGCCGCTGTTGCATGTAACCCTTTGTACAAAGCCGGGCGCAGATCCCGTGCATCAGTAAAACTTTGGTGTTTTGCGCTATTTGCCTTCTCCATGCTCTTCTTTGATTATTTGCATGCATTATTTGGCATCTTGTGCGACACACATATCCGGTAAGCATCAGCACGCCGAAAGGCCGTATACTTGCTTCCCTCTTCTTTTTCCTGGCTTCTTAAGCAGAAGGAATGCTCCTCGCGCACAAGTTTGCCGGGGGGGAAGGAGGAGATGAACCAAGTAGGAGATGAACCAAGTGCTGTTCAAGAAAGAGAAGCTTGCCGGAGCGGAGAACACATAGACCATGAAAGCTAAGTTACCAGAATTTGAGCAGTTCGAATTTTTAAATTTTTAGTTATCTTCCTTGAACAACCACCCTTTGTATGGAAAACCTGTGCGCGGAGGAACCTACCCGTAGCTAGCCACACCCTTATCTTGTTTTCGAGTACGCTCAACGACTTAAGTGAGCTGCGACAAGTGTCGCGCCCTTACTTCGTTTTCGAGTACGCTCAGCAAGCTAAGTGTGTTGCGACTAGCCGCGGCAAGGTTGCTTGCCGGTAAGGCCTTGGCCAGCAGGCTGCTCGGAGTCCAGCACTCAGCGCTCGCGGCAAAGGCCCCTTGCCGGCAAGCTCCCTGGAAGCGTAGGGTGAAAAGCATACAAAGTAAAAGACCAAGACAAGGGAGATAACATTGCACTAATTGATCAAAAATAAGATAAATATCTTACAAGGGATAACTTGTCGCAATGACTAATAAGTTCATCGCACACTATGCAGCAACAAAAGAGATGAAGAAGAGGAGGCCTAATCTACGCGGTCGCCCTCAATCCTAGAGATCTTGTTCACTTTGGCGATAATGTGGGCGACCTGCGCCTTCAGCGCCTCCATGTCCGCGTCGGCCGGCAAGCTTCGGAGAACGTTGACGAGATTTATACCAGGATTGCGGTACACTATCTTCGTCAGAACGCGCTCCAAGGTTCCCGCGCAGAGCTGGCGTGACTCCTCGGCCAGTTGCGTGGGAAACTTTTTCTGAAGATTTGCAAGAGCCGGCGCGATCCCTCTGAAGAAGAGGCTGAGCTTGGCGCTGTGGGGGAGGTTTGGATCCGGAGAGTATATAAGATGCTCAACCTTCAGCGCCAATAGCTCCTTGTCGATGTTGGATGCAGAGGCCACCAAGTCATCGGTCCATACCTCGACGGTCCGGCGGAAGTTTTCAGCCGCAGTGGTGGCGCTCTCCACCAAGCCTCGCTCCCTGCGGAGCTCGTCCTTCAGCTTAGTTTCCCGGTCCCGGACGGCGTCGAGCGAGTCCTTCAACGTGGAAACCTTCAGCTCCAGATCCTCAATCGAATCCTTGGCGGCCTTCAGCTCGTCGCCCTGCTTGGAGAGGCGCACCTGGAGTTCAGAATTGGTGTGGGCGTCCTTCTCGCGCTCTGAGTTGAGCGCGGTGACCCTCTCCGTGCTCGCCTTAAGGGACTCCTCCAGCTGCGCCACTTTGGCCTCGAGGTCTTTCTTGGCGGTCTCTGCTGTGGCGGCGGCAACCCTCGCCTCCTTCAGTTCTCCGCCAAGGGCCTGCTCCCGGGCGGTAAGGTCTTCCTCGTGGGCGTCGAGGTTGACCTTCCGTTGGGTGAGCTCTCCTTCTCGCCGGGACAGCTCTTCTCCGGCGAGTCGCTGCTGCTCCTCAGCTTCGGCCTTCTCCAAGAGCCACTCCTGGTACTCCCCGGCGAGCCTCTCGCGCTCCTCCGCCACGTCGCGGAGGGCAGCCTGGTTGGCGGCGCGGAGCTCCGCCGCGCGCTTCTCCATGTCAGCGGCGGCCTTGGCGGTGAGGGCCTCCCGAGACGCGAGCTTCGCCTGCCTGGCCCGGTAAAGGGCCAGGAGCCGGTGGAGCAGCTTCTCCTCCTCGGGCTCGTCACTCCCGCCGGGCGCCTCGACAACCTTCAGACCCGCGGAGGCGAGGACCTCCCCATCAAAGGCCTCTCCCTCCGCGGGGGCTCGCGACGAAGATCCCCACGACACCTGAATGTAGACGCCGTTGGGGGCCTCAAGATAGTAAGCGGACGGCTCCTTCTCGGTGGAGGGGTCGGCGGCCGGCGCAGCGCTCGACGCTCCTGCCGCCTCCGGGCCGGCAGTATGGCCGCCGTCCCCCTCCCCGGCCGCTGCGTCTGCGGTCGGAGCAGTCTCCTCCGCAGCCGGCTCGGCGACTCCCGCCGTGTCCTCAACGAAAGGGGCGTTGCCGTCGTCGCCCTGCGCGCCCTACTCCACGACGATGGTTTCCGTCTCCATCTGTTCTGGGGGAGGAGGATCTAGAAGAAGAAGAAAAAGAAGAAGACGTTCAAGCAAATATCCAAAAAAGACGGATCCGAGGAAGACAAGATTACAAAACTTACCTTGGCGAACTTCTTCAACGGCAGGCTCCCTCGCCGGGGAGCTCTGCCTTGGCGGGGTGGCCGCCCTCGCCGGGCTGCTCGCCCTTGGCGGGGTACTCGCCCTTGGCGGAGTACCCGCCCTTGGCGGAGCACTCTCCCTTGCCGGAGAGTCCGTCCTTGGCGGGGACGGCGGGGCCTGCGGCTCCTCGGGAGTGATCTCTGGATGCTCTTGTGGCTGCGGCTCCCCCTCTGCACAAAACAATCAAAGCAAAACAAGAACAACAAGATGTTAGTGTAAACAAGTTCCTCAAGCGCGCCCGACAAGTGGGAATATTGAACCCAGACTTACGCTGGGGGCTGCGCTGGGGGCTGCTCCTCGGAGTAGCGCTCGGGTCCGGCAAGCTCGTTGCTTGGGCGTCCCCTGTCGCCGCGACGGGCGAGTCGTCCGCGACCTCGACCATGGGAACCTTGGCCTTCTTCGCCACTCGCTGGGCCAGGGTCCTGAAATCAAAGCAAGAAGCAAGATCAGGATCAACAAGAATCAAGAAAAAGTTAAAGAAGATACAAAACCTCAAGTTCTTACTCCTGTTCCTCGTCGTCGTCGTCGTCGCTCAGGGCGGAGAAGTCGAACGCCACCTGAGGCGCGTCCGCGCGAGGAGCAGGAGGCGAAGACTCCCTCGGGCGCTTGGCGGTCCCCGGGGCTGGGGGCTGCGAAGACCCGGCCCCTGTGGACGCCGAAGCCCGGGGAGCGGGCGGAGCAGCCGCTCCGCTCTGAGAAGACCCTCCTCCGCTTGGCGCTGACGTGCGGGGCGCCTCCGCCGTGGCCTGTGTGCGGGTCGCCCCCGCCGTGGCCTGTGTGCGGGTCGCCCCCGCCGTGGTTGGTGCGCCGGGCACCCCCGTCGCGGCTTGGCTCCCCCGGGTAGCTCGCGCCGCCCGGCGAGTTGGTTGTTGTCGGGGCGCCTGCGCCCTCGTCCCCGTCGTCGCCTTGCGGAGACGCTTCAGCGGAGATCGCCTGGGACTTGCCCGAGGCGGGGAGGTCTCCGATGACGAGGAGACGTCGTCGGCATAGAGCCCCAGAGACCCGTCGGAGTCCTCATCGGCCCCGACGTCCTCCTCCTCCTCCTCCTCCTCGGCTGGCTTGCTGGGCCTAGCGCCCTGCCCTACGGCCGTTCTCCCTCCGGCGCCTCCGCCCCCTCCGGCGCCTCCGCTCCCTGCGACGCCTCTGTTTCCTCCGGCAACGCCACCTCTCGCCGCAGCCTCGGTCACGATTCCGGGGATCCCGGAGTGCTTCAAAGAAGGGACCCCGGCGAGCTCGTCGGGAGGAAGCTGCAGCAGCCTGTGGATCTCTGCCTCCTCTGCTTGGCAGGACGCATCCGCAGCCTCTGCCTCCTCAACTGTGAAGCCAAAGTCTCCTGCCGCTGCGGCTTCAGCGGCCTCTTCTACCCGAGAAGCTATATAAGCAATCTCCTGGTCGGTGGTGTCCCGGGTGAGCCCCTTGATCTCATCCTTGTTCTTCGGCACCTCCACCAGGTTGTCAAAGAAGCTCATGATGTCTGCTGCCTTGGGCGGTATCCATGTGCGGTCCACGCCATGCGAGTCGCATGCGGGCATCATGGCGCGAAGAGGATCCCGGGCCGTGCTGTTGCAGAGGGGCACCACTCCCCGGGGAGCTCTGAACCACTCTGGGTGGGCCGGGTCGTGCATAAAAAGTTCCCGGACCATCCCCTTCAGCTCCAGCGCCGTGAAGTTGTAATTTAGCCCTGGGCGCAGCCTCATTATGTCCGCCGCGTTGCCGTACTCCCATGCTGGCCTCTTTCTCTCCTGTAGAGGGGCAATGCGGCGGCGGAGGAAGTCTGTTCCTACCTCTCCGACGGACAACTTTGCTACCCGAAGACGAAGAATTCTGATGAGGGCGACGTTGAGCTTGATGTCGTCCGAGTCCACCTCACTCCAGTCCCTGCCGCGCACGATGGCTGTTGTGCGCGGCGCGGTAAAAGGTTGCGGCTCGTCCTCAACTACCCAGCACCAGTCCGCGCGCCACTCCTCCCACTTGCCGCGGAGTTCCCCCGGCAAGTAGGACTCTTTCTTGTTCAAGCGGAAGACCCAAGAGATTCCTCCGGAGAGGGGAGCACCGGCCTCTACTCTAGGCGTAAAGAAATGCCTAAACAGCGCTACATTCGGATGGATCCCAATATAGTTTTTGCACAGATGTGCGAAAACCACCATCGTGAGGATGGCGTTGGGGGTGAAGTATAGAAGGTGGAGGTTGTAGGTATTCATGATATCACAGAAGAATTCAGAAAAAGGGGGACAGAGGCCACAGTGGAAGAAAGCAGCAAAGAAGAAATACCCGCCGGGGTACGAGTCCTTGGCGGCGGCCGGATAGACTCGGGTGCGGGGATGCGCCTTGGTCTTCTTGGCCCAGAACAAGTAGTACTTGTTCCAGAGTTCCCGCGCGTTGAGCCGCGGCGCGAAGACGACGTTCCGCTTCCGCAGCAGAGCAAGCCTCGCCGCCTGCTCGGATTTCTCCTTCTTGGCCTTCTCCGCCTTCGCCTTCTCAGTCTTCGGGGCCATGGCGGAGGCGGCGAGGGAAGGGGGACGAAGAGTCCGGCGGCACCGCGGATGCGGAAGACGGCGGAGGAGGTGTGGAGGCGGAGCGCAAAGGGGAATCTCTGGAGATGGAAGAAGAAGCAATGAAGGCGTAGGAGGGGAACCGCTCGTGCTTCCTCTGCTTTTATGGGGAAGTGGGGGACGTTTCGCTCTTTCCATTAAAAGAACGTGGCCACGTCCCATCCCACGACGCCGCAATCGACGCCTGCCGTTACGGAGGGACGCGGCGGATGCGGAAGTGGATTCGGCGCGCCGTGGGCCGCGCGTGCCCGTGCACTATTTTGGGCCTGGCCCAACAGCGCTCGGCACCGTGTGTGGCCCAGGCCCGGGGGCTCCTGTCGGTGTACTAAGGTAGGGGTACCTCAGTACCCCAACTTGTGCACGGGCAGTAGCAGCTTCCCGCGGCAGGGCCTACCACGTGCTTGCCGGAGACCTTCCTGCTCCATATAAAACCATTCAAAAACAAAGTATGCAAGACAGAAGATCAAGACTCCGGCAAGTGGAGCTTGCCGGGAAGGCCGTCCCTGGCTCAAGATTACCTCACTAGCACAAGACCCTGGCAAGAGGAGCTTGCCAGGAAGGCCAGAAGATTACACTTCAGAAGGCATGCCTCGGCGCGACGTGCGCCCCGGCAGGGCCCGTAGAGCGACAAGCTCTGGCGACAAGCTCCCGGGCCCGGCAAGGTCAAGACCCCGGCAAGGTGCTTGCCGGGGAGAGTTACGCTGTGTGCCCGCGCTCCAGCTCATCGAACCACGCGTCGCCCTGGGGCCACTCCAGGGACGCGTGGCGGATGGCTGTGCAGCCTGGGGGACACGGTGGCACTCCACGGTGATAAAGCCATCGCCGTGGCAAACGGAGACGCAAGGGCGGGCGCTTTTGGGGTCGACGGCGACGGGCATTAAATGCTCTTGTCCCCCACTGTCAAAGTGGGTAGCGACCACTATTCATCCACTGTTGCTCCACTATTCCCGCACTGTTACAACTACCACCACTATTACATTTTTACCCTTTCTCCTACGTTGACACCTGTCGGTGACCCCTTGAGCTATAAAAGGAGGCCCATGCACAACGTAGAAGGGGTTCGGAACCTAGATCGCTCATACGCTCGGCGTAGCTAGTTCTTCAAGCTCCCGAGCTGCCACACAACCTGCAAGCCTCCTGACATCCTTGACGCGCTTCGGGGCCTCTATCTGCTCGATGGCTTTAATCTTGTCGGGGTTGGCTTCAATCCCCCTCTGTGACACAAAGAACCCGAGAAGTTTGCCGGAGGGGACTCCAAAGACGCACTTCTCGGGGTTCAACTTAAGCTGGATCTTGCGCAGGTTCTCAAATGTCTCTTCCAAATCTTGAATCAATGTATCCCTGCTCTTGCTCTTCACCACGATATCATCCATGTAAGCCTCTACATTTCTGTGGATCTGTGGCTCAAAAGCAGTGTATACTTCCCTTGCAAAGGTTGAGCCTGCATTCTTCAGTCCAAATGGCATGCGTATGAAGCAATACGTGCCACACGGAGTGATAAATGCAGTCTTCTCTTCATCTTCCTTGGCCATGAAAATCTGGTCAATGCGCGGCAAGGGAAATGGATCCTTGGGACATGCTTTATTCACATCAGTGAAGTCTATACACAGTCTCCACTTCCCATTGGCCTTGCGCACGACGACTGGGTTTGCCAACCACGTCGGATGGATCACGCCTCTAACTAGGCCCGCTGCTTCTAGTTTCTTGATCTTTTCGGCAATGAATTCTTGGCGCTCCACGGCTTGCTTTCTGACCTTTTGCTTGACGGGCAGCGCATGAGGACAAACAGCAAGCTTGTGCTCAATCACCTTCCTGGGAACACCGGGGATGTCAGATGGTTGCCAGGCAAACACATCGACATTCGCCCGCAGGAAGGCAACGAGTGCGCTTTCCTATTTGCTGTCAAGTGTGGCACTGATGGTGAAGGTACCACCAGTGCCGTCCTCCTTGGCGGACACCTTCTTGGTTGCCGGAGGAGCGGCCATCCCCTTCTTACACTTGCCGGTGGAGCTCGATGGAACGTCCTCGACGGCAGCGCAGCACTCCGAAGAGGTGCGGTTGCCGGAGTGGGCCCCAGAGCACTTGCCGGACTTGGTCTTGGTCTTCTTCCCCCCGGGAGCTTCAGCGGCAAGTGTGTCCTTCTCTGCTGCGGCTGCTGCGTCCCGGTAGATCTTGTCGGCGCAGACAAGCGCATCTTTCTTGTCGCCATGGACAGTGATGACGCTTATCGGCCCCGGCATCTTGAGTACGTTGTAGGCGTAGTGGGAAGCTGCCATGAACTTGGCGAGGGCGGGACGGCCGAGTATCCCATTATATGGCAATGGGATATCGGCGACGTCAAATGTGATGCGCTCAGTTCTGAAGTTGAGCTCCCCGCCAAAGGTCACCGGCAAAGTTATCTTCCCCTTGGGCTTGCTCCTTCCCGGGTTTATTCCTTGGAACGAACCGGTTTCTTCGAGCTCGCCATCTGGGATCTGGAGCTTCTTGATCACAGCAGAGGAGATCAAGTTCAGCCCGGCCCCGCCGTCAACCAACATTTTGGTGACCTTGAGGTTGCGGATGGTGGGTGAGACCAGCATCGGCAAGCACCCGACCGCAGTGGTGCGGTCAGGGTGATCCTCAAGATAAAAAATGATGGGCGTGCTGGACCATTTGAGGAGCCTGCGCGACTCCACGGGCGGCTCCGCTGCATTCACTTCCCGCACCCACTGCTTGAGTTGGCGGTGGGAAGTATGCAGAGAGGCGCCACCGTCGACGCACAGGACCTCCGTGGCCTTCTGGAACTCCTGCTCGCTGTTATCTTCATCCTCCATGTCATCGTCGTCGTCTTCTTCATCCTTGTCGCGGCCCCGGGGAGGTCGGTCACCTTGTCGCTGCTTGGCCTTGCCGCGGCGTCCTCCCCGGCCATTGAATGGCCGCTTCTTGCTTGGTTCTCCTCCGCCACCTTGGGCCTTCTCCTTGTCGCGCCGCTCGTACTCAGCTTTCTGCTGCTCGACGAGGTACTCGACGCGTTTGCAGTTGGAGAGGTCGTGGCCCTTGGTGCGGTGGATCTTGCAGTATTGCTTGTCGGAGCCGTTCTGCTTGTCGGCTGCCGCTACAGGAGCAGGCTCCTTGCCGGAGCCGCCAGCCTGCGCTTGCTTGGCGGGAGCCTCCTTGCCGGACTTCTCTACGGCGAGCACTTCCTTTTTGTTCTTTCTTCTGTTGTTCCGCCGCCGGCTCTTCTTTGCCGGGGCGACGTCGTCGCTGTCGCTTCCCCCTGCGCCAGCATCCTCTCCGGGGAGTCTCCTCCCCTCTTCGGCGCGCGCGCACTTATCAGCTAGAGCATAGAGCTCGCTGACATCCCGTATCTTGGTCATGGCCATTTCTTCACGCATGCGGCGGTTACGCATGTTCTGGTGGAACGCGCTGATAACCGCGGCAGGGTGGACGTCGGGGATGTTGTGCTGCACGCGGCTGAAGCGCTGGATGTACTTGCGCAGAGGTTCTCCTTCCTTCTGGGCCAGAATGTGGAGATCACTCTCCTGGCCGTGGGGTTTGTGGCCGCCCGTGAAGGCGCCAACAAACTGGTGGCAAATATCTGCCCAAGAAGAAATGGAGCCTTCCGGTAAGTGCATAAGCCAAGAACGAACGTTCGGCTTAAGCACGAGCGGGAAGTAGTTCGCTAATATCTTCTCGTCGCGCCCCCCGGCAGCCTGCACTGCGATTGTGTAAATGCTGAGGAATTCCGAGGGGTGCGTCTTGCCGTCGTACTTCTCCGGTACGTCGGGCTTGAAGTTCTTCATGCTGGGCCACTGGACACGCTGCAGCTCACGGGTAAACGCAGGGCAACCCGCCGCGTACAGCAAGTCGCCTGGCTCACCGGGCGCGTGCGTGTCAACAGCGGCTCCAGCTCGCTGATCTGATTGTCGCCGAGCTTCTCGGCGGCGCTCGATCGTTGTTCGAGCGTCTTCTTGTCGCCGGTCGTCAAGGACCTGACGCTGGTCCCGACGAGCCCGCGGATCCGACGACGCAGTGGAGTCGTCGTCGACGTTGATCCGGCGGGGAGGCGTCTTCTGCTTCCGCGGCGGGGAGTGCACGGTGGTTGCACCCCCGGCGGTCTTGTCGCCGTCGGCCTTTGTCTTCTCGACTTGCCGCGGCCGCGAGGTCGCCGGCTGCTGTGGAGAGTCATTGTTGGCGAAGGCGATCAGGCTCTGGATTGTTGCCCTCCAGTCTTCGGCCTTGTCTGCCGCTGGAGGGAAGTCGAGGAGCAGTTGCGCCCTTGCGAGCGCTTCTGCTGGAGAGGAGGGGAGCGGGGGCGAGCGGTGCGAGGACCGGGATATGCTCGGACTCCTAACTGGGTTAGAAGGAGCAGGGTCCCGCTCCGGCGACCGCGCCTTGCTCGTGCCAGGACGATGGCCCAGAGCGTCCCGCGAGCCTCCGGTTTGCCCTTGGCCCAGCAAGCGGATGCCAGCTCCTGTGGCATGGCGCTGCTGGGTCGTCGTTTGCTGAGATGGACGTGGCGCATCCATGGAGACCGAGGCTCGGTCGTCCGTCTTGTCCTTGGATTTGGTGGCGCCGCGAGTTTCCTCGCCGGCGACCACCCTTCCGACGGCGTCTCCCCCGCCCACCGTTGGCTCCGGTGGCGGCGGATGGGACGCAGACGGGCCTGCGACCTCCGAAACCTTCTTCTTCGGGGCCATGGCGCAGTTGTTGATGAAGTTGACGAATTTGGAGAGGTTGATGAAGAATGCGCCCGCGTGAACGCCGGATCAGGTTCGCACAACCTCGACTCCCCCTACCTGGCGCGCCAAAGATGTCGGGGGAAACTGTCCACCACGAGCACCTATGGGACCGGAGCCCCTTGTTCGTGTGGTAAGGGAGCGGAGGGAGCACAAAGAGCAGATCGTGTTGAGCACGCGGGCAGTTTACCCAGGTTCGGGCCGCGATGGACGCGTAAAACCCTACTCCTGCTTAGTTTGTATTGAGTTGGGGAGCTCGGGAGCTTGAAGAACTAGCTACGCCGAGCGTATGAGCGATCTAGGTTCCGAACCCCTTCTACATTGTGCATGGGCCTCCTTTTATAGCTCAAGGGGTCACCGACAGGTGTCAACGTAGGAGAAAGGGTAAAAATGTAATAGTGGTGGTAGTTGTAACAGTGCGGGAATAGTGGAGCAACAGTGGATGAACAGTGGTCGCTACCCACTTTGACAGTGGGGGACAAGAGCATTTAATGCCCGTCGCCGTCGACCCCAAAAGCGCCCGCCCTTGCGTCTCCGTTTGCCACGGCGATGGCTTTATCACCGTGGAGTGCCACCGTGTCCCCCAGGCTGCACAACCATCCGCCACGCGTCCCTGGAGTGGCCCCAGGGCGACGCGTGGTTCGATGAGCTGGAGCGCGGGCACACAGCGTAACTCTCCCCGGCAAGCACCTTGCCGGGGTCTTGACCTTGCCGGGCCCGGGAGCTTGTCGCCAGAGCTTGTCGCTCTCCGGGCCCTGCTGGGGCGCACGTCGCGCCGAGGCATGCCTTCTGAAGTGTAATCTTCTGGCCTTCCTGGCAAGCTCCTCTTGCCAGGGTCTTGTGCTAGTGAGGTAATCTTGAGCCAGGGACGGCCTTCCCGGCAAGCTCCACTTGCCGGAGTCTTGATCTTCTGTCTTGCATACTTTGTTTTTGAATGGTTTTATATGGAGCAGGAAGGTCTCCGGCAAGCACGTGGTAGGCCCTGCCGCGGGAAGCTGCTACTGCCCGTGCACAAGTTGGGGTACTGAGGTATCCCTACCTTAGTACACCGACAGGAGCCCCCGGGCCTGGGCCACACACGGTGCCGAGCGCTGTTGGGCCAGGCCCAAAATAGTGCACGGGCACGCGCGGCCCACGGCGCGCCGAATCCACTTCCCCATCCGCCGCGTCCCTCCGTAACGGCAGGCGTCGATTGCGGCGTCGTGGGATGGGACGTGGCCACGTTCTTTTAATGGAAAGAGCGAAACGTCCCCCACTTCCCCATAAAAGCAGAGGAAGCAGGAGCGGTTCCCCTCCTACGCCTTCATTGCTTCTTCTTCCATCTCCAGAGATTCCCCTTTGCGCTCCGCCTCCACACCTCCTCCGCCGTCTTCCGCATCCGCGGCGCCGCCGGACTCTTCGTCCCCCTTCCCTCGCCGCCTCCTCCATGGCCCCGAAGACTGAGAAGACGAAGGCGGAGAAGGCCAAGAAGGAGAAATCCGAGCAGGCGGCGAGGCTTGCTCTGCTGCGGAAGAGGAACGTCGTCTTCGCGCCGCGGCTCAGCGCGCGGGAACTCTGGAACAAGTACTACTTGTTCTGGGCCAAGAAGACCAAGGCGCATCCCCGCACCCGAGTCTATCTGGCCGCCGCCAAGGACTCGTACCCCGGCGGGTATTTCTTCTTTGCTGCTTTCTTCCACTGCGGCCTCTGTCCCCCTTTTTCTGAATTCTTCTGTGATATCATGAATACCTACAACCTCCACCTTCTAGACTTCACCCCCAACGCCATCCTCACGATGGCGGTTTTCGCACATCTGTGCGAAAACTATATTGGGATCCATCCGAATGTAGCGCTGTTTAGGCATTTCTTTACGCCTAGAGTAGAGGCCGGCGCTCCCCTCTCCGGAGGAATCTCTTGGGTCTTCCGCTTGAACAAGAAAGAGTCCTACTTGCCGGGGGAACTCCGCGGCAAGTGGGAGGACTGGCGCGCGGACTGGTGCTGGGTAGTTGAGGACGAGCCGCAACCTTTTACCGCGCCGCGCACAACAGCCATCGTGCGCGGCAGGGACTGGAGTGAGGTGGACTCGGACGACATCAAGCTCAACGTCGCCCTCATCAGAATTCTTCGTCTTCGGGTAGCAAAGTTGTCCGTCGGAGAGGTAGGAACAGACTTCCTCCGCCGCCGCATTGCCCCTCTACAGGAGAGAAAGAGGCCAGCATGGGAGTACGGCAACGCGGCGGACATAATGAGGCTGCGCCCAGGGCTAAATTACAACTTCACGGCGCTGGAGCTGAAGGGGATGGTCCGGGAACTTTTTAAGCACGACTCGGCCCACCCAGAGTGGTTCAGAGCTCCCCGCGGGTGGTGCCCCTCTGCAACAGCACGGCCCGGGATCCTCTTCGCGCCATGATGCCCGCATGCGACTCGCATGGCGTGGACCGCACATGGATACCGCCCAAGGCAGCAGACATCATGAGCTTCTTTGACAACCTGGTGGAGGTGCCGAAGAACAAGGATGAGATCAAGGGGCTCACCCGGGACACCACCGACCAGGAGATTGCTTATATAGCTTCTCGGGTAGAAGAGGCCGCTGCAGCCGCAGCGGCAGGAGAGTTTGGCTTCACAGTTGAGGAGGCAGAGGCTGCGGATGCGTCCTGCCAAGCAGAGGAGGCGGAGATCCGCAGGCTGCTGCAGCTTCCTCCCGACGAGCTCGCCGGGGTCCCTTCTTTGAGGCACTCCGGGATCCCCGGAATCGTGACCGAGGCCGCGGCGAGAGGTGGCGTTGCCGGAGGAAACAGAGGCGTCGCAGGGAGCGGAGGCGCCGGAGGGGGCGGAGGCGCCGGAGGGAGAACGGCCGTAGGGCAGGGCGCTGGGCCCAGCAAGCCAGCCGAGAAGGAGGAGGAGGAGGAGGACGTCGGGGCCGACGAGGACTCCGACGGGTCTCTGGGGCTCTATGCCGACGACGTCTCCTCGTCATCGGAGACCTCCCCGCCTCGGGCAAGTCCCATGCGATCTCCGCTGAAGCATCTCCGCAAGGCGACGACGGGGACGAGGGCGCAGGCGCCCCGACAACAACCAACTCGCCGGGCGGCGCGAGCTACCCGGGGGAGCCAAGCTGCGACGGGGGCGCCCGGCGCACCAACCACGGCGGGGGCGACCCGCACACAGGCCACGGCGGGGGCGACCCGCACACAGGCCACGGCGGAGGCGCCCCGCACGTCAGCGCCAAGCGGAGGAGGGTCTTCTCAGAGCGGAGCGGCTGCTCCGCCCGCTCCCCGGGCTTCGGCGTCCACAGGGGCCGGGTCTTCGCAGCCCCCAGCCCCGGGGACCGCCAAGCGCCCGAGGGAGTCTTCACCTCCTGCTCCTCGCGCGGACGCGCCTCAGGTGGCATTCGACTTCTCCGCCCTGAGTGACGACGACGACGACGAGGAACAGGAGTAAGAACTTGAGGTTTTGTATCTTCTTTAACTTTGTCTTGATTCTTGTTGATCCTGATCTTGCTTCTTGCTTTGATTTCAGGACCCTGGCCCAGCGAGTGGCGAAGAAGGCCAAGGTTCCCGTGGTCGAGGTCGCGGACGACTCGCCCGTCGCGGCGACAGGGGACGCCCCAGCGACGAGCTTGCCGGACCCGAGCGCTGCTCCGAGGAGCAGCCCCCAGCGTAAGTCTGGGTTCAATATTCCCACTTGTCGGGCGCGCTTGAGGAACTTGTTTACACTAACATCTTGTTGTTCTTGTTTTGCTTTGATTGTTTTGTGCAGAGGGGGAGCCGCAGCCACAAGAGCATCCGGAGATCACTCCCGAGGAGCCGCAGGCCCCGCCGTCCCCGCCAAGGACGAACTCTCCGGCAAGGGAGAGTGCTCCGCCAAGGGCGGGTACTCCGCCAAGGGCGAGTACCCCGCCAAGGGCGAGCAGCCCGGCGAGGGCGGCCACCCCGCCAAGGCAGAGCTCCCCGGCGAGGGAGCCCGCCGTTGACGAAGTTCGCCAAGGTAAGTTTTGTAATCTTGTCTTCCTCGGATCCGTCTTTTTTGGATATTTGCTTGAACTTCTTCTTCTTTTTCTTCTTCTTCTAGATCCTCCTCCCCCAGAACAGATGGAGACGGAAACCATCGTCGTGGAGGAGGGCGCGCAGGGCGACGGCGGCAACGCCCCTATCGTTGAGGACACGGCGGGAGCCGCCGAGCCGGCTGCGAAGGAGACTGCTCCGACCGCAGACGCAGCGGCCGGGGAGGGGGACGGCGGCCATACTGCCGGCCCGGAGGCGGCAGGAGCGTCGAGCGCTGCGCCGGCCACCGACCCCTCCACCGAGAAGGAGCCGTCCGCTTACTATCTTGAGGCCCCCAACGGCGTCTACATTCAGGTGCCGTGGGGATCTTCGTCGCGAGCCCCCGCGGAGGGAGAGGCCTTTGATGGGGAGGTCCTCGCCTCCGTGGGTCTGAAGGTTGTCGAGGCGCCCGGCGGGAGTGACGAGCCCGAGGAGGAGAAGCTGCTCCACCGGCTCCTGGCCCTTTACCGGGCCAGGCAGGCGAAGCTCGCGTCTCGGGAGGCCCTCACCGCCAAGGCCGCCGCTGACATGGAGAAGCGCGCGGCGGAGCTCCGCACCGCCAACCAGGCTGCCCTCCGCGACGTGGCGGAGGAGCACGAGAGGCTCGCCGGGGAGTACCAGGAGTGGCTCTTGGAGAAGGCCGAAGCCGAGGAGCAGCAGCGACTCGCCGGAGAAGAGCTGTCCCGGCGAGAAGGAGAGCTCACCCAACGGAAGGTCAACCTCGACGCCCACGAGGAAGACCTTACCGCCCGGGAGCAGGCCCTTGGCGGAGAACTGAAGGAGGCGAGGGCTGCCGCCGCCACAGCAGAGACCGCCAAGAAAGACCTCGAGGCCAAAGTGGCGCAGCTGGAGGAGTCCCTTAAGGCGAGCACGGAGAGGGTCACCGCGCTCAACTCAGAGCGCGAGAAGGACGCCCACACCAATTCTGAACTCCAGGTGCGCCTCTCCAAGCAGGGCGACGAGCTGAAGGCCGGCAAGGATTCGATTGAGGATCTGGAGCTGAAGGTTTCCACGTTGAAGGACTCGCTCGACGCCGTCCGGGACCGGGAAACTAAGCTGAAGGACGAGCTCCGCAGGGAGCGAGGCTTGGTGGAGAGCGCCACCACTGCGGCTGAGAACTTCCGCCGGACTGTCGAGGTATGGACCGATGACTTGGTGGCCTCTGCATCCAACATCGATAAGGAGCTGTTGGCGCTGAAGGTTGAGCATCTTATATACTCTCCGGATCCAAACCTCCCCCACAGCGCCAAGCTCAGCCTCTTCTTCAGAGGGATCGCGCCGGCTCTTGCAAATCTTCAGAAGAAGCTTCCCGCGCAACTGGCCGAGGAGTCACGCCAGCTCTGCGCGGGAACCTTGGAGCGCGTTCTGACGAAGATAGTGTACCGCAATCCTGGTATAAATCTCGTCAACGTTCTCCGAAGCTTGCCGGCCGACGCGGACATGGAGGCGCTGAAGGCGCAGGTCGCCCACATTATCGCCAAAGTGAACAAGATCTCTAGGATTGAGGGCGACCGCGTAGATTAGGCCTCCTCTTCTTCATCTCTTTTGTTGCTGCATAGTGTGCGATGAACTTATTAGTCATTGCGACAAGTTATCCCTTGTAAGATATTTATCTTATTTTTGATCAATTAGTGCAATGTTATCTCCCTTGTCTTGGTCTTTTACTTTGTATGCTTTTCACCCTACGCTTCCAGGGAGCTTGCCGGCAAGGGGCCTTTGCCGCGAGCGCTGAGTGCTGGACTCCGAGCAGCCTGCTGGCCAAGGCCTTATCGGCAAGCAACCTTGCCGCGGCTAGTCGCAACGCACTTAGCTTGCTGAGCGAACTCGAAAACGAAGTAAGGGCGCGACACTTGTCGCAGCTCACTTAAGTCGTTGAGCGTACTCGAAAACAAGATAAGGGTGCGGCTAGCTACGGGTAGGTTCCTCCGCGCACAGGTTTTCCATACAAAGGGTGGTTGTTCAAGGAAGATAACTAAAAATTTAAAAATTCGAACTGCTCAAATTCTGGTAACTTAGCTTTCATGGTCTGTGTGTTCTCCGCTCCGGCAAGCTTCTCTTTCTTGAACAGCACTTGGTTCATCTCCTACTTGGTTCATCTCCTCCTTCCCCCCCGGCAAACTTGTGCGCGAGGAGCATTCCTTCTGCTTAAGAAGCCAGGAAAAAGAAGAGGGAAGCAAGTATACGGCCTTTCGGCGTGCTGATGCTTACCGGATATGTGTGTCGCACAAGATGCCAAATAATGCATGCAAATAATCAAAGAAGAGCATGGAGAAGGCAAATAGCGCAAAACACCAAAGTTTTACTGATGCACGGGATCTGCGCCCGGCTTTGTACAAAGGATTACATGCAACAGCGGCAAAGCTTGTACAAAAGGTGGTTGCCGGAGCGGATCACGGCAACCGCGCCCTATGGGTGAAACTTGCGAAGATGCTCTATGTTCCAGGAGTTGCTCACCGGTAAGCCTTCTTCGGTCTCAAGGCGGACAGCGCCGGGCCTTGTGACTTGTCTCACCCGATAAGGGCCTTCCCACTTCGGCGTCAACTTGTTGGAATTCTTGGCGGACTGAACACGCCGAAGAACAAGGTCGCCTTCCTCGAGACTCCTGGCCTTAACCTTGCGGCTATGATAGCGACGCAAGGCTTGCTGGTATCGAGCCGCTCGTACAGCAGCCTGGAGACGTTCCTCCTCGAGGAGCAATGCATCATCTTGTCGCAGTTGCTCTTGCTCGAGCTCATCATAAGCGAGCACTCGAGGAGATCCGTATACGAGTTCCGTGGGGAGAACTGCCTCTGCTCCATAGACTAGAGCAAAGGGTGTCTGTCCGGTGGCTCGACTTGGTGTCGTTCTGATTGACCAAAGAGCCGCCGGTAGCTCCTCTATCCTGTTTTTTCCGCACTTGCGCAGCCTGTCAAAGGTCCTTGTCTTGAGTCCACGCAACACTTCAGCATTGGCCCTCTCCGCTTGACCATTGCTCCTCGGGTGAGCAACAGAAGCGAAACAGACCTTGGCGCCAAGGTCTTGGACGTACTGCATGAAGGTGCGACTAGTGAATTGTGTACCGTTGTCGGTGATGATCCTGTTAGGGATCCCGAAACGGCAAACAATCAACCTGAAGAACCTGACTGCTGACTGTGCTGTCACCTTTCTCATTGGTTCCACTTCCGGCCACTTTGTGAACTTGTCGATTGCGACGTACAAGTACTCAAAGCCCCCGACAGCGCGAGGGAAAGGGCCGAGGATGTCGAGCCCCGAGACCGAGAAGGGCCAGGACAAAGGGATCGTCTAGAGAGCTTGAGCTGGTTGATGAATTTGCTTGGCATGGAACTGGCACGCTTCACACTTGGTTACTAGTGCAGTTGCATCTTGGAGGGCTTCCTGCCAAAAGAACCCTTGCCGGAAAGCTTTTCCGGCAAGCGCCCTTGCGCCAATGTGGTGGCCGCATATGCCTCCATGTATTTCTGCCAACAGCTTCTGTCCATCTTCCCTGGAGATGCATTTCAACCTGACACCATTGAGTCTTCTTCTGTACAGCTCGTTATCCACGAACTGGTACATACTTGACTGCCTGGTTATCTTCTCTATTTCTTGAGGGTCGTCGGGAAGTTCTCTAGTTTGCAGAAAACGGATGATCTGCTGTGCCCATGCCGGAGCCTGAGGCTCGACGGCAAGGACTAAAGGCATGAGGGCCGCTGCGGGAACCTCTGCTTCTACGGCAAGAACCTCTGGTTCTGCCGGAGCAGATGGCCCCCCGGCAAGCTCGCCGGGACGAGGCTTGTCGGGAACGTTTGCTTCAACTGTACAGATCCGAGGATCTGCAGGAGCAAACTGTTCCTCAGCGTTCTGATCGTTGATCTTGGGGACCTTGGCGGCGGCTTCGGGAAGATCCGCCGGTAAGTAATCGCAGGAGACCAACTTTCTCTTCTTGGACTGCCCAATTGATGGTGTAACGGATGGTTGAGTTAGCTTGAGCAAGAAGGTCCCTGGTTCCACAGGTAACTTCATCGCAGCACACTTTGAGAGGCCGTCTGCTATGTCATTCTGAGCTCTCGGGACGTGCTCCATCTGCAGACCCTCAAAGTGCTCTTCAAGCTTCCTCACTTCATCTACATAAGCTTCCATCAAAGGGCTCTGGTAACTCTTGTTAACTTGTCGGACCACCAACTGAGAATCTCCCCGGACAATCAGCTTCCTGATCCCAAGTTCGGCCGCAATCCTGAGGCCGGCAAGCAAGCCTTCATACTCAGTAGTGTTGTTTGTTGCTTGCTCCCTGGGAAAGTGCATCTGGATAACATACTTGAGGTGCTCTCCAGTGGGCGCGATGAGTACCACGCCGGCACCGGCGCCTTGCAGCGAGATGGCACCATCAAAGTACATCACCCATTCACTTGTCGCTTCTTGTACGGGTACACTTGTCTCTGGAATTTCTTCATCGGGCGTCGGGGTCCATTCAGCTATGAATTCTGCCAAAGCTCGGCTCTGTATGGTTGAAGTACTTTCAAACTTGAGTCCAAAGCTCGACAGCTCCAGTGCCCACTCAACGATCCTGCCTGTTGCTTCCGGATTGTGCAATATCCTCTTCAGCGGAAAGCGAGTGACCACTGTTATCTCATGTGCCTGGAAGTAATGGCGCAGCTTTCTCGAGGCCATGAGGAGGCCGAAAAGCAACTTTTGCACCCCAGAGTATCTTGATCTAGCCCCCTGCAAGAGGGAGCTTACAAAATACACCGGGCACTGCACCATCTTCTTCCGCACTTCTCCTTGATCCTGCGCAGAGTTGTCCTTGTCGGGGCCAGAGCTTGTCGGAGGAGCCCCATGCTTGTCGCCGGATTCGCTTGTCGGTGGTGCTGACTCCTCGTCGGCCTCCCTCTCCGCTACTAACGCAGCACTAACCACCTGGTTGGTTGCCGCTAGGTATAGCAGCAACTTCTCCTGTGGCCTAGGTGCGACAATTATCGGAGTAGAGGATAGGTACCATTTCAAATCCTGCAGCGCCGCCTCCGCTTCCGGAGTCCATTTCATAGGACCTGCCTTCTTCAAAATTTTGAAGAAAGGCAAGGCGCGTTCTGCTGACTTCGAAATGAACCTACTGAGGGCAGCCACACAACCTGCAAGCCTCCTGACATCCTTGACGTGCTTCGGGGCCTCTATCTGCTCGATGGCTTTAATCTTGTCGGGGTTGGCTTCAATCCCCCTCTGTGACACAAAGAACCCGAGAAGCTTGCCGGAGGGGACTCCAAAGACGCACTTCTCGGGGTTCAACTTAAGCTGGATCTTGTGCAGGTTCTCAAATGTCTCTTCCAAATCTTGAATCAATGTATCCCTGCTCTTGCTCTTCACCACGATATCATCCATGTAAGCCTCTACATTTCTGTGGATCTGTGGCTCAAAAGCAGTGTATACTACCCTTGCAAAGGTTGAGCCTGCATTCTTCAGTCCAAATGGCATGCGTATGAAGCAATACGTGCCACACGGAGTGATAAATGCAGTCTTCTCTTCATCTTCCTTGGCCATGAAAATCTAGTCAATGTGCGGCAAGGGAAATGGATCCTTGGGACATGCTTTATTCACATCAGTGAAGTCTATACACAGTCTCCACTTCCCATTGGCCTTGCGCACGACGACTGGGTTTGCCAACCACGTCGGATGGATCACGCCTCTAACTAGGCCCGCTGCTTCTAGTTTCTTGATCTCTTCGGTAATGAATTCTTGGCGCTCCACGGCTTGCTTTCTGACCTTTTGCTTGACGGGCCGCGCATGAGGACAAACAGCAAGCTTGTGCTCAATCACCTTCCTGGGAACACCGGGGATGTCAGATGGTTGCCAGGCAAACACATCGACATTCGCCCGCGGGAAGGCAACGAGTGCGCTTTCCTATTTGCTGTCAAGTGTGGCACTGATGGTGAAGGTACCACCAGTGCCGTCCTCCTTGGCGGACACCTTCTTGGTTGCCGGAGGAGCGGCCATCCCCTTCTTACACTTGCCGGTGGAGCTCGATGGAACGTGCTCGACGGCAGCGCAGCACTCCGAAGAGGTGCGGTTGCCGGAGTGGGCCCCAGAGCACTTGCCGGACTTGGTCTTGGTCTTCTTCCCCCCGGGAGCTTCAGCGGCAAGTGTGTCCTTCTCTGCTGCGGCTGCTGCGTCCCGGTAGATCTTGTCGGCGCAGACAAGCACATCTTTCTTGTCGCCATGGACAGTGATGACGCTTATCGGCCCCGGCATCTTGAGTACGTTGTAGGCGTAGTGGGAAGCTGCCATGAACTTGGCGAGGGCGGGACGGCCGAGTATCCCATTATATGGCAATGGGATATCAGCGACGTCAAATGTGATGCGCTCAGTTCTGAAGTTGAGCTCCCCGCCAAAGGTCACCGGCAAAGTTATCTTCCCCTTGGGCTTGCTCCTTCCCGGGTTTATTCCTTGGAACGAACCGGTTTCTTCGAGCTCGCCATCTGGGATCTGGAGCTTCTTGATCACAGCAGAGGAGATCAAGTTCAGCCCGGCCCCGCCGTCAACCAACATTTTGGTGACCTTGAGGTTGCGGATGGTGGGTGAGACCAGCATCGGCAAGCACCCGACCGCAGTGGTGCGGTCAGGGTGATCCTCAAGATCAAAAATGATGGGCGTGCTGGACCATTTGAGGAGCCTGCGCGACTCCACGGGCGGCTCCGCTGCATTCACTTCCCGCACCCACTGCTTGAGTTGGCGGTGGGAAGTATGCAGAGAGGCGCCACCGTCGACGCACAGGACCTCCGTGGCCTTCTGGAACTCCTGCTCGCTGTTATCTTCATCCTCCATGTCATCGTCGTCGTCTTCTTCATCCTTGTCGCGGCCCCGGGGAGGTCGGTCACCTTGTCGCTGCTTGGCCTTGCCGCGGCGTCCTCCCCGGCCATTGAATGGCCGCTTCTTGCTTGGTTCTCCTCCACCACCTTGGGCCTTCTCCTTGTCGCGCCGCTCGTACTCAGCTTTCTGCTGCTCGACGAGGTACTCGACGCGTTTGCAGTTGGAGAGGTCGTGGCCCTTGGTGCGGTGGATCTTGCAGTATTGCTTGTCGGAGCCGTTCTGCTTGTCGGCTGCCGCTACAGGAGCAGGCTCCTTGCCGGAGCCGCCAGCCTGCGCTTGCTTGGCGGGAGCCTCCTTGCCGGACTACTCTACGGCGAGCACTTCCTTTTTGTTCTTTCTTCTGTTGTTCCGCCGCCGGCTCTTCTTTGCCGGGGCGGCGTCGTCGCTGTCGCTTCCCCCTGCGCCAGCATCCTCTCTGGGGAGTCTCCTCCCCTCTTCGGCGCGCGCGCACTTATCAGCTAGAGCATAGAGCTCGCTGACATCCCGTATCTTGGTCATGGCCATTTCTTCACGCATGCGGCGGTTACGCACGTTCTGGTGGAACGCGCTGAAAACCGCGGCAGGGTGGACGTCGGGGATGTTGTGCTGCACGCGGTTGAAGCGCTGGATGTACTTGCGCAGAGGTTCTCCTTCCTTCTGGGCCAGAATGTGGAGATCACTCTCCTGGCCGTGGGGTTTGTGGCCGCCCGTGAAGGCGCCAACAAACTGGTGGCAAAGATCTGCCCAAGAAGAAATGGAGCCTTCTGGTAAGTGCATAAACCAAGAACGAACGTTCGGCTTAAGCACGAGCGGGAAGTAGTTCGCTAATATCTTCTCGTCGCGCCCCCCGGCAGCCTGCACTGCGATTGTGTAAATGCTGAGGAATTCCGAGGGGTGCGTCTTGCCGTCGTACTTCTTCGGTACGTCGGGCTTGAAGTTCTTCATGCTGGGCCACTGGACACGCCGCAGCTCACGGGTAAACACAGGGCAACCCGCCGCGTATGGCAAGTCGTCTGGCTCACCGGGCGCGTGCGTGTCAACAGCGGCTCCAGCTCGCTGATCTGATTGTCGCCGAGCTTCTCGGCGGCGCTCGATCGTTGTTCGAGCGTCTTCTTGTCGCCGGTCGTCAAGGACCTGACGCTGGTCCCGACGAGCCCGCGGATCCGACGACGCACTGGAGTCGTCGTCGACGTTGATCCGGCGGGGAGGCGTCTTCTGCTTCCGCGGCGGGGAGTGCACGGTGGTTGCACCCCCGGCGGTCTTGTCGCCGTCGGCCTTCGTCTTCTCGACTTGCCGCGGCCGCGAGGTCGCCGGCTGCTGTGGAGAGTCGTTGTTGGCGAAGGCGATCAGGCTCTGGATGGTTGCCCTCCAGTCTTCGGCCTTGTCTGCCGCTGGAGGGAAGTCGAGGAGCAGCTGCGCCCTTGCGAGCGCTTCTGCTGGAGAGGAGGGGAGCGGGGGCGAGCGATGCGAGGAGCGTGATATGCTCGGACTCCTAACTGGGTTAGAAGGAGCAGGGTCCCGCTCCGGCGACCGCGCCTTGCTCGTGCCAGGACGATGGCCCGGAGCGTCCCGCGAGCCTCCGGTTTGCCCTTGGCCCAACAAGCGGATGCCACCTCCTATGGCATGGCGCTGCTGGGTCGTCGTTTGCTGAGATGGACGTGGCGCATCCACGGAGACCGAGGCTCGGTCGTCCATCTTGTCCTTGGATTTGGTGGCGCCGCGAGTTTCCTCGCTGGCGACCACCCTTCCGACGGCGTCTCCCCCGCCCACCGTTGGCTCCGGTGGCGGTGGATGGGACGCAGACGGGCCTGCGACCTCCGAAACCTTCTTCTTCGGGGCCATGGCACAGTTGTTGATGAAGCTGACGAATTTGGAGAGGTTGATGAAGAATGCGCCCGCGTGAACGCCGGATCAGGTTCGCACAACCTCGACGCCCCCTACCTGGCTCGCCAAAGATGTCGGGGGAAACTGTCCACCACGAGCACCTATGGGACCGGAGCCCCTTGTTCGTGCGGTAAGGGAGCGGAGGGAGCACAAAGAGCAGATCGTGGTGAGCACGCGGGCAGTTTACCCCTGGGCGGCGAGGTTCCAGGAGCCGGTGGAGCAGCTTCTCCTCCTCGGGCTCGTCACTCCCGCCGGGCGCCTCGACAACCTTCAGACCCGCGGAGGCGAGGACCTCCCCATCAAAGGCCTCTCCCTCCGCGGGGGCTCGCGACGAAGATCCCCACGGCACCTGAATGTAGACGCCGTTGGGGGCCTCAAGATAGTAAGCAGACGGCTCCTTCTCGGTGGAGGGGTCGGCGGCCGGCGCAGCGCTCGACGCTCCTGCCGCCTCCGGGCCGGCAGTATGGCCGCCGTCCCCCTCCCCGGCCGCTGCGTCTGCGGTCGGAGCAGTCTCCTCCGCAGCCGGCTCGGCGGCTCCCGCCGTGTCCTCAACGACAGGGGCGTTGCCGCCGTCGCCCTGCGCGCCCTCCTCCACGACGATGGTTTCCGTCTCCATCTGTTCTGGGGGAGGAGGATCTAGAAGAAGAAGAAAAAGAAGAAGAAGTTCAAGCAAATATCCAAAAAAGACGGATCCGAGGAAGACAAGATTACAAAACTTACCTTGGCGAACTTCGTCAACGGCGGGCTCCCTCGCCGGGGAGCTCTTCCTTGGCGGGGTGGCCGCCCTCGCCGGGCTGCTCGCCCTTGGCGGGGTACTCGCCCTTGGCGGAGTACCCGCCCTTGGCGGAGCACTCTCCCTTGCCGGAGAGTTCGTCCTTGGCGGGGACGGCGGGACCTGCGGCTCCTCGGGAGTGATCTCCGGATGCTCTTGTGGCTGCGGCTCCCCCTCTGCACAAAACAATCAAAGCAAAACAAGAACAACAAGATGTTAGTGTAAACAAGTTCCTCAAGCGCGCCCGACAAGTGGGAATATTGAACCCAGACTCACGCTGGGGGCTGCGCTGGGGGCTGCTCCTCGGAGCAGCGCTCGGGTCCGGCAAGCTCGTCGCTGGGGCGTCCCCTGTCGCCGCGACGGGCGAGTCGTCCGCGACCTCGACCACGGGAACCTTGGCCTTCTTCGCCACTCGCTGGGCCAGGGTCCTGAAATCAAAGCAAGAAGCAAGATCAGGATCAACAAGAATAAAGACAAATTTAAAGAAGGTACAAAACCTCAAGTTCTTACTCCTGTTCCTCGTAGTCGTCGTCGTCGCTCAGGGCGGAGAAGTCGAACGCCACCTGAGGCGCGTCCGCGCGAGGAGCAGGAGGCGAAGACTCCCTCGGGCGCTTGGCGGTCCCCGGGGCTGGGGGCTGGAAGACCCGGCCCCTGTGGACGCCGAAGCCCGGGGAGCGGGCGGAGCAGCCGCTCCGCTCTGAGAAGACCCTCCTCCGCTTGGCGCTGACGTGCGGGGCGCCTCCGCCGTGGCCTGTGTGCGGGTCGCCCCCGCCGTGGCCTGTGTGCGGGTCGCCCCCGCCGTGGTTGGTGCGCCGGGCGCCCCCGTCGCAGCTTGGCTCCCTCGGGTAGCTCGCGCCGCCCGGCGAGTTGGTTGTTGTCGGGGCGCCTGCGCCCTCGTCCCCGTCGTCGCCTTGCGGAGACGCTTCAGCGGAGATCGCCTGGGACTTTCCCGAGGCGGGGAGGTCTCCGATGACGAGGAGACGTCGTCCGCATAGAGCCCCAGAGACCCGTCGGAGTCCTCGTCGGCCCCGACGTCCTCCTCCTCCTCCTCCTCCTCGGCTGGCTTGCTGGGCCCAGCGCCCTGCCCTACGGCCGTTCTCCCTCCGGCGCCTCCGCCCCCTCCGGCGCCTCCGCTCCCTGCGACGCCTCTGTTTCCTCCGGCAACGCCACCTCTCGCCGCGGCCTCGGTCACGATTCCGGGGATCCCGGAGTGCCTCAAAGAAGGGACCCCGGCGAGCTCGTCGGGAGGAAGCTGCAGCAGCCTGCGGATCTCCGCCTCCTCTGCTTGGCAGGATGCATCCGCAGCCTCTGCCTCCTCAACTGTGAAGCCAAACTCTCCTGCCGCTGCGGCTGCAGCGGCCTCTTCTACCCGAGAAGCTATATAAGCAATCTCCTGGTCGGTGGTGTCCCGGGTGAGCCCCTTGATCTCATCCTTGTTCTTCGGCACCTCCACCAGGTTGTCAAAGAAGCTCATGATGTCTGCTGCCTTGGGCGGTATCCATGTGCGGTGCACGCCATGCGAGTCGCATGCAGGCATCATGGCGCGAAGAGGATCCCGGGCCGTGCTGTTGCAGAGGGGCACCACTCCCCGGGGAGCTCTGAACCACTCTGGGTGGGCTGGGTCGTGCTTGAAAAGTTCCCGGACCATCCCCTTCAGCTCCAGCGCCATGAAGTTGTAATTTAGCCCTGGGCGCAGCCTCATTATGTCCGCCGCGTTGCCGTACTCCCATGCTGGCCTCTTTCTCTCCTGTAGAGGGGCAATGCGGCGGCGGAGGAAGTCTGTTCCTACCTCTCCGACGGACAACTTTGCTACCCGAAGACGAAGAATTCTGATGAGGGCGACGTTGAGCTTGATGTCGTCCGAGTCCACCTCACTCCAGTCCCTGCCGCGCACGATGGCTGTTGTGCGCGGCGCGGTAAAAGGTTGCGGCTCGTCCTCAACTACCCAGCACCAGTCCGCGCGCCACTCCTCCCACTTGCTGCAGAGTTCCCCCGGCAAGTAGGACTCTTTCTTGTTCAAGCGGAAGACCCAAGAGATTCCTCCGGAGAGGGGAGCGCCGGCCTCTACTCTAGGCGTAAAGAAATGCCTAAATAGCGCTACATTCGGATGGATCCCAATATAGTTTTCGCACAGATGTGCGAAAACCGCCATCGTGAGGATGGCGTTGGGGGTGAAGTCTAGAAGGTGGAGGTTGTAGGTATTCATGATATCACAGAAGAATTCAGAAAAAGGGGGACAGAGGCCGCAGTGGAAGAAAGCAGCAAAGAAGAAATACCCGTCGGGGTACGAGTCCTTGGCGGCGGCCGGATAGACTCGGGTGCGGGGATGCGCCTTGGTCTTCTTGGCCCAGAACAAGTAGTACTTGTTCCAGAGTTCCCGCGCGCTGAGCCGCGGCGCGAAGACGACGTTCCGCTTCCGCAGCAGAGCAAGCCTCGCCGCCTGCTCGGATTTCTCCTTCTTGGCCTTCTCCGCCTTCGCCTTCTCAGTCTTCGGGGCCATGGCGGAGGCGGCGAGGGAAGGGGGACGAAGAGTCCGGCGGCGCCGCGGATGCGGAAGACGGCGGAGGAGGTGTGGAGGCGGAGCGCAAAGGGGAATCTCTGGAGATGGAAGAAGAAGGAATGAAGGCGTAGGAGGGGAACCGCTCCTGCTTCCTCTGCTTTTATGGGGAAGTGGGGGACGTTTCGCTCTTTCCATTAAAAGAACGTGGCCACGTCCCATCCCACGACGCCGCAATCGACGCGTGCCGTTACGGAGGGACGCGGCGGATGCGGAAGTGGATTCGGCGCGCCGTGGGCCGCGCGTGCCCGTGCACTGTTTTGGGCCTGGCCCGACAGCGCTCGGCACCGTGTGTGGCCCAGGCCCGGGGGCTCCTGTCGGTGTACTAAGGTAGGGGTACCTCAGTACCCCAACTTGTGCACGGGCAGTAGCAGCTTCCCGCGGCAGGGCCTACCACGTGCTTGCCGGAGACCTTCCTGCTCCATATAAAACCATTCAAAAACAAAGTATGCAAGACAGAAGATCAAGACTCCGGCAAGTGGAGCTTGCCGGGAAGGCCGTCCCAGGCTCAATATTACCTCACTAGCACAAGACCCTGGCAAGAGGAGCTTGCCAGGAAGGCCAGAAGATTACACTTCAGAAGGCATGCCTCGGCGCGACGTGCGCCCCGGCAGGGCCCGGAGAGCTACAAGCTCTGGCGACAAGCTCCCGGGCCCGGCAAGGTCAAGACCCCGGCAAGCTGCTTGCCGGGGAGAGTTACGCTGTGTGCCCGCGCTCCAGCTCATCGAACCACGCGTCGCCCTGGGGCCACTCCAGGGACGCGTGGCGGATGGCTGTGCAGCCTGGGGGACACGGTGGCACTCCACGGTGATAAAGCCATCGCCGTGGCAAACGGAGACGCAAGGGCGGGCGCTTTTGGGGTCGACGGCGACGGGCATTAAATGCTCTTGTCCCCCACTGTCAAAGTGGGTAGCGACCACTGTTCATCCACTGTTGCTCCACTATTCCCGCACTGTTACAACTACCACCACTATTACATTTTTACCCTTTCTCCTACGTTGACACCTGTCGGTGACCCCTTGAGCTATAAAAGGAGGCCCATGCACAACGTAGAAGGGGTTCGGAACCTAGATCGCTCATACGCTCGGCGTAGCTATTTCTTCAAGCTCCCGAGCTCCCCAACTCAATACAAACTAAGCAGGAGTAGGGTTTTACGCGTCCATCGCGGCCCGAACCTGGGTAAACTGCCCGCGTGCTCACCACGATCTGCTCTTTGTGCTCCCTCCGCTCCCTTACCGCACGAACAAGGGGCTCCGGTCCCATAGGTGCTCGTGGTGGACAGTTTCCCCCGACATCTTTGGGCCATCCCGTATCTTGGTCATGGCCATTTATTCACGCATGCGGCGGTTACGCACGTTCCGGTGGAACGCGCTGATAACCGCGGTAGGGTGGACGTTGGGGATGTTGTGCTGCACGCGGCTGAAGCGCTGGATGTACTTGCGCAGAGGTTCTCCTTCCTTCTGGGCCAGAATGTGGAGATCACTCTCCTGGCCGTGGGGTTTGTGGCCGCCCGTGAAGGCGCCAACAAACTGGTGGCAAAGATCTGCCCAAGAAGAAATGGAGCCTTCCGGTAAGTGCATAAGCCAAGAACGAACGTTCGGCTTAAGCACGAGCGGGAAGTAGTTCGCTAATATCTTCTTGTCGCGCCCCCCGGCAGCCTGCACTGCGATTGTGTAAATGCTGAGGAATTCCGAGGGGTGCGTCTTGCCGTCGTACTTCTCCGGTACGTCGGGCTTGAAGTTCTTCATGCTGGGCCACCGGACACGCCGCAGCTCACGGGTAAACGCAGGGCAACCCGCCGCGTACGGCAAGTCGCCTGGCTCACCGGGCGCGTGCGTGTCAACAGCGGCTCCAGCTCGCTGATCTGATTGTCGCCGAGCTTCTCGGCGGCGCTCGATCATTGTTCGAGCGTCTTCTTGTCGCCGGTCGTCAAGGACCTGACGCTGGTCCCGACGAGCCCGCGGATCCGACGACGCAGTGGAGTCGTCGTCGACGTTGATCCGGCGGGGAGGCGTCTTCTGCTTCCGCGGCGGGGAGTGCACGGTGGTTGCACCCCCGGCGGTCTTGTCGCCGTCGGCCTTCGTCTTCTCGACTTGCCGCGGCCGCGAGGTCGCCGGCTGCTGTGGAGAGTCGTTGTTGGCGAAGGCGATCAGGCTCTGGATGGTTTCCCTCCAGTCTTCGGCCTTGTCTGCCGCTGGAGGGAAGTCGAGGAGCAGTTGCGCCCTTGCGAGCGCTTCTGCTGGAGAGGAGGGGAGCGGGGGCGAGCGGTGCGAGGAGCGGGATATGCTCGGACTCCTAACTGGGTTAGAAGGAGCAGGGTCCCGCTCCGGCGACCACGCCTTGCTCGTGCCAGGACGATGGCCCGGAGCGTCCCGCGAGCCTTCGGTTTGCCCTTGGCCGAGCAAGTGGATGCCACCTCCTGTGGCATGGCGCTGCTGGGTCGTCGTTTGCTGAGATGGACGTGGCGCATCCACGGAGACCGAGGCTCGGTCGTCCGTCTTGTCCTTGGATTTGGTGGCGCCGCGAGTTTCCTCGCCGGCGACCACCCTTCCGACGGCGTCTCCCCCGCCCACCGTTGGCTCCGGTGGCGGCGGATGGGACGCAGACGGGCCTGCGACCTCCGAAACCTTATTCTTCGGGGCCATGGCGCAGTTGTTGATGAAGCTGACGAATTTGGAGAGGTTGATGAAGAATGCGCCTGCGTGAACGCCGGATCAGGTTCGCACAACCTCGACGCCCCCTACCTGGCGCGCCAAAGATGTCGGGGGAAACTGTCCACCACGAGCACCTATGGGACCGGAGCCCCTTCTTCGTGCGGTAAGGGAGCGGAGGGAGCACAAAGAGCAGATCGTGGTGAGCACACGGGCAGTTTACCCAGGTTCGGGCCGCGATGGACGCGTAAAACCCTACTCCTGCTTAGTTTGCATTGAGTTGGGGAGCTCGGGAGCTTGAAGAACTAGCTACGCCGAGCGTATGAGCGATCTAGGTTCCGAACCCCTTCTACGTTGTGCATGGGCCTCCTTTTATAGCTCAAGGGGTCACCGACAGGTGTCAACGTAGGAGAAAGGGTAAAAATGTAATAGTGGTGGTAGTTGTAACAGTGCGGGAATAGTGGAGCAACAGTGGATGAACAGTGGTCGCTACCCACTTTGACAGTGGGGGACAAGAGCATTTAATGCCCGTCGCCGTCGACCCCAAAAGCGCCCGCCCTTGCGTCTCCGTTTGCCACGGCGATGGCTTTATCACCGTGGAGTGCCACCGTGTCCCCCAGGCTGCACAGCCATCCGCCACGCGTCCCTGGAGTGGCCCCAGGGCGACGTGTGGTTCGATGAGCTGGAGCGCGGGCACACATCGTAACTCTCCCCGGCAAGCACCTTGCCGGGGTCTTGACCTTGCCGGGCCCGGGAGCTTGTCACCAGAGCTTGTCGCTCTCCGGGCCCTGCCGGGGCGCACGTCGCGCCGAGGCATGCCTTCTGAAGTGTAATCTTCTGGCCTTCCTGGCAAGCTCCTCTTGCCAGGGTCTTGTGCTAGTGAGGTAATCTTGAGCCTGGGACGGCCTTCCCGGCAAGCTCCACTTGCCGGAGTCTTGATCTTCTGTCTTGCATACTTTGTTTTTGAATGGTTTTATATGGAGCAGGAAGGTCTCCGGCAAGCACGTGGTAGGCCCTGCCGCAGGAAGCTGCTACTGCCCGTGCACAAGTTGGGGTACTGAGGTACCCCTACCTTAGTACACCGACAATGTTCATGACCATTGTTGCCCTCTAGCTGGCCGCTTCCCAACCTACTTTCTAGCCTTCACCCGTACTAAGCGGAAATACTACTTGTGCACCAAATTCGAAAATCAAAGTTATTCCAAATGAGTCCACCATACCTACCTATATGCGGTATTACCCTGCCGTCCTAAGTAAATTTGCATGTGCCACCACTAAAACTTCAAATAAACACCCCTTTTGTGTGCCTGGAATGTTCATAGAGTGACAGGAGGTAGTCAATATCTTCCATGCTAAGCGGGTTATTCTCATGATGAGTGTTTATTCACTTGTCCTTGCACAAGAGGGGCGGTAAAAAGGTATTCCCGGTTCCAACTTCAAAAGGAGAAGAGCTTACAAATAATCAAACAAAAACTCATACGGAGTAATAACTTTTACTTTTCCGCTTGGGAACCGCTACAAATGTGTTTAGCATGGAAGATATTGATAATTGATTGTCGCGAAGTAAATATGAAGGGTGCACCTCTCAAAAATATATTTATCTTTGTTTTAAAACCTTGAGCTCTAAAACCTCTGCAAATCCCTGCTTCCCTCTACGAAGGGACTATCTATTTACTTTTATGTTGCGTCATCACCTTCTCTAATAAGCACCAGATCTGAGAGCACTGTTGTCATGCTCATGCATTGTGTGTAGTGAATGTTGGGTGTTAGCATGACTGGATCTTTTCTACCATGAATTACAATGTTTAGTCATTGCTTGAACTTTGGAGGTGCTCTGCATTTATGTTTTGCGGTCTCAGAAAGGGATATCGAGATACCAATATTGTCATGTTATATCATGGTTGTTTTGACAAAGTGTTGACCTTGAGATGTCTTATTATTGTTGTCTAGCTGTTCATGTCATTGATATGAGTTAATATAATTTCTAAGAGTTATTATTGACATGGTTAGTCATGATCATTGCTAAAAACCTGGGTGCTACTTAAGCTTATTTATGTAAACAAGAGCAAAAGTTTTTGTAAAACTTTTTCTTTTTCACTTTCAGTTTATCAACTGAATTGCTTGAGGACAAGCAAAGGTTTAAGCTTGGGGGAGTTGATACGTCTCCGTCGTATCTATTTTTCCTAATGCTTTTCCTCTTGTTTTGGAATCTAATTTGCATGATTTGAATGAAACTAACCCGGACTGACGCTGTTTTCAGCAGAACCACCATGGTGTTGTTTTTGTGCAGAAATAAAATTTATCGGATTGGAACGAAACTTTGCAAGGATTTTTTATATGAATAAAGAAAAATATCGGAGCCAAGAACCACCGGATGGGGGCACCCGCACAACCCACCAGGGCGCCCCCCTCCTGGCGCGCCCAATTGGTTTGTCCCCACCTGGTGGCCTCGCAGACCCTAACTCTGACACCATAAATACCTATTTTCGAAGAAAATAATCGAGTAGGAAGAATTATCTCGTTTCGCGATACGGAGCCTCCGTCACCTCCTGTTCTTCATCGGGAGGCCAGATCTGGAGCCCGTTTGGGGATCCGGAGAAGGGAATCTTTGGTCTTCGTCATCACCAACCCTCCTCCATTGCCAATTCCATGATGCTCTCCTCCGGGAGTGAGTAAATCCTTCCGTAGGTGTAACACCCCGCACACACCCGTCGGTGGTTGTTACTCCTGGCGGTATCTAGACTGGCCTCATAGATCAATACTAGTCTTTTATGCATACTTTGTCCTCACTCGTGCACACCCGGGAGCAACTTCCCGGTCGGTCCCCATCCTGAAATTACTCCAAGCTGAGCACGTTTAACTTTGGAGTTCTTTCCGAATGGGCTCCCGGAAAAGAAGGAATTCCTTATTGGTATGAGTAGTCTATCATCCCTAATAAGCCAGGCTATCATAGTAGGCTCGCTGGTCGATGAGGAGTTGGATGAGATTCATCATGTAATTGAGTTAGTTTTGTTAGGGCTTGATCCCTAGTATCCACGATGTTATGAGATTGATATTGTTATGACTTTGTTATGCTTAATGCTTGACACTTTGGGCCCGGGTGCCATGATCCCAGATCTAAACCATTTATGTTATCACCATTATATCTATGTTCTAGATCCGATCTTCTAAGTCATAGTCACCTGTTACGTGTTATGATCCGTAAACCCTATAGTGACAATATGCGGGATACTTTCCGGTGATGACCGTAATTTGAGGAGTTCATGTATGCACTATGTGCTAATGCTTTGTTCCGATACTCTATTAAAAGGAGGCCTTAATATACCTCAGTTTCCTTATGGACCCCACGGGAGGGTAGGACAAAAGATGTCATAAAAGTTCTTTCCATAACCACATATGACTATTTACGGAATGCATGTCTACATTATATTTATGAACTCGAGCTAGTGCCGTATCGCCCTAGGTTGTAACTGTCACAAGATGAATATCATCCAACATATTGCCGATCCAATGTCTACGATTTTCCTACTTATTGATCTTGCTAAGTTGCTACTGTTGTTGTTGCTATTGCTACTGCTGCAAAACTATTACTATCACTGTTATCGTCACTGTTGCTGCTACCACTACTACCCAAGCTATCATATTACTGTGCTACTGATCACTTTGATGCAGATAATTAATCTCCAGGTGTGATTGAATTGAAAACTCAGTTGCTAATACTTGCAAATATTCTTTGGCTCCCCTTGTGTTGAATCTATAAATTTGGGTTGAATACTCTACCCTGGAAAACTGTTGTGATCCCCTATACTTGTGGGTTATTAGCCTCCAGGCCTATACGGGGCAGGTGTGGTCTTCGGCCGCTAAGGCCGCAGTGTGTTCGTCGGTTCGAAGTGATCGCTCTGTGTTGCCGTTGATAGTTATGACGCCTGAAGGGCCAGGCACCTTCAACTTGAGGTACGCGCAATGCGGGACGGCATTAAATTTAGAAAACGTTGTGCGACCGAGTAGGGCATGATAGTCGTTGCGGAAGGGTGCGATATCGAAGATCAAGTCCTCGCTTCGGAAATTGTCCGGAGACCTGAATACTACTTCGAGTGTTACGGTGCCCGTACAACGGGCCTCGACTTCCAGAATGACCCCTTTAAAGGTGGTATTACTGGGTTTGATCCTTGACGGATCGATCCCCATTTTTCTCACTATATCCTCATATATAAGGTTGACGCTGCTCCCTCCGTCCATTTGGACTCTAGTGAGGTGAAATCCATCAATGATGGGGTCTAGCACTAAGGCTGCGGACCCTCCATGGCGTATGCTAGTGGGATGATCCCTGTGTTCGAATGTGATCGGGTGAGCCGACCATGAGTTGTATTTTGGCGCTACTGGCTCGACAGAGTATACGGCGTGTAGCGCTCACTTCCTTTCCTTCTTCGGTATATGAGTGATACGTCCAAAATGCATCACTATTTTATATCGTAATTCATCCTTATTCATTGATATATTTCACATTACGATGATGTTCTTATGTTGTTTTGGCCTATTTTACGCAGTTTGCAACTTTTCGGTGCCGAAGCAGCAGACGCAGGATTCAGCTGTAAAAAGTGGACGCTGAGTTGCTGAAGAAGAATACCTCCAAATTACCTGAAAATCGACGGAGTGTATTTTCCAGAAGGATCACGAAGATACGCAAAAGAGCAACCAAAGGGGGGCCACAGGGTGCCCAGGCGGCCACCTGGCGCGGCCCCCACCCTGGCCGCGCCGGGAGGGCGCCTGGAGCCCCTGGCCCACTCCAGGCTCCCCCCTCTGGCCTATATACTCCTCGTCATCCAGAAACCCTAAAAGGGGAAGAGTTTACGGAGTTCCGCCGCCGCTCCGTGGAGGAAACCTACAGAGAAGAAAAGCCATCTCCGGCGGGCAGATTCCGCCGGGGAGATCACCTCCCAGAAGGGGAGATCATCGCCATCGTCATCACCATCGTCACAGGCATCATCGAGATCATTATCAACATCATCCCCAACATCAGCACCATCTCCATCTTCATCCAATCTCATCTCACAATTGCAACTTGTGTTGTAATCCGTACTATCTATCCTCTCTACTCTATCGGTGTTGATTACTACTTTGTGGTGAATGCTATTGAGTTTTGTTGGAGAAATATCATTGTGTCCAGATTGTTTATCATCCATCTATCTCCACTGATCATGATCTCTTTTATGTCTTGTGAGTAGTTACTTTAGTTCTTGAGGACATGGGAGAAGTCTTGTTGTTAGTAGTCATATGATGTTGAAGTAATATGTGTTGTTTGATACTTAAGTTGTGTTGTTATTTTCCTAGTGGTGTTGTGTGAGTCGAACACTCAACACTTCGCCTTATTAAGGACCTAGGGGAATACATTGTGTACAAAGAATGCTTACGGTGGGTTGCCGGAGTGACAGAAACCTAAACCCCAGTTCACACGCTTTTGCACAAGGGAACAATGGATCATCGATCGTATTGCTATGGTTAGGCTTTTGCCTTAAATACTATCTTGAAATTGCGGATGCTTGCAAGGTGTTTAATCATAAGAGTGCACTCATCTTAGTCTAGAGGGTGTACTAGCATAGATCCACCCACTCAACACTTATCAACACATCACATAGTACCGATACGGAATATGGCGAAAGGACATGACTACCTCTCCTGTGTGTCCTCAAGAACACTTTAGCCTTTATAAGTTCAGTTGCTAGGCCTCTCCTTTGCTCAAAAAGGATTGGGCCACTTGTTACTCTCTAGTGCCTTTTACTTTGCTCGCTTTTACTTTCCTGTTGCTTATATCAAGAAAACCCCTAAAAAGTTATCTTTCAGTGCTTGCAGTTATACCTTGCTCAGAATCACTTATCAATACCTTCTGCTCCTCGTTGGGTTCGACACTCTTACTTATCGAAAACGCTGCAATAGATCCCTTACGGTTGTGGTCATCAATGAGTTGCGTAAATCATGTTTACTGTCTTGACCTCGGAAGGGAAGGATTTTTGGCCTCCACTATTCGGCATGCGGGGCTCATCATCTTCATCGCTTCGTGGGCTTTTGCCCGAGTCTTCGGATGTGAGTTTGTCGGCCTGTTTGATCACCCAGCAATTTCTATTGGAGTGGTTGGCGTGCTTCTCTGATGTGCCATGGATCTGGCACGACCTGTCCAGAATCATGTCTGGTCTAGATGGGTCGTCGCAGTTGCCTTTAGGGGCTTTCTTTCGCGGTCCGGACTTCTGGTTTCAGAATCTGGCATTCACTGTCGTATCTTCACCGTCGTCATTGTGGCAACGTTTATTCTTGCTTCGTCGGGATTTTCTGTTTCCGTCCCATACTTCAGAGGTACCTAGTGAATCAGGGTTTGTGCATTTGCAGGCAAGCCAACTATCTTCGCCCGCGCAAAAGCGGGTCATGAGGGAAGTAAGGGCTGCCATGGTTCTTGGTTTGTCCTGGCCGAACTGTCACACCAGCCATTCATCCTTGACACTGTGCTTAAAGGCAGCCAACGCTTCGGCATCCGGACAGTCAATAATTTGATTTTTTTTTCTTGGTCCGGAATCTATTCTAAAACTGTCGAGCAGACTCTTCGGGTTGTTGCGTGATGCGATTTAGGTCATCAGCATCCAGAGGTCAGACATAGGTGCCACGAAAGTTTGCTCAAAAAGCATCCTCAAGCTCTTCCCAGCAACCTATAGAGTCTTCGGGAATGCTGTTTAACCAGTGTCTAGCTGGGCCTTTGAGTTTGAGTGGTAGATATTTGATGGCGTGGAGGTCGTCTCCTCGCGCCATGTGGATGTGGAGGAGGAAGTCCACTATCCATACGGCCGGAGCCGTGGTTCCGTCGTACGGCTCAATGTTCACATGCTTGAAGCCTTCTGGAAAGTCGTGCTGCATCACCTTTTTTGTGCAACATAGGGGGTGTGCGGCTCCCTGAACTTGGGCTATATCGCGTCGGAGGTCTTCGGTCATCCTAGTTTGATGCTGCTTCCGAACTCTATCGTTGCGGTTCCGCCAGTCATAATAACCGTCCCGATGAGTGGGCGGGTCTTCTCTTTGGTCCGTAGATGGACCTGGTTTGTCCTCCCCGGACGTCCAGGTCGCGGCGGAGGTCGTATTCGTAAGCTGTTCGTGTTTTATACCTGTCGGAATGGCGAGGTGGCGCGTGGGGCGTTCGGCTTCATCGGCTTCTCTATCCCGCCCTCGAGGGGGGCGGTCCGGCTGTTTGGCGTGGGTGTACTTTGGACGTGTTGACTCTAGGGCCTCATCGTCGAACTATGGCAGTAGTCGTCGCTTTGGGTAACTTTTGGTTGGTCATTCGTGGCCATATCCTTCTTCGGCAGCAAGGACTTTAGCCCATCGGTCATTGAGGGTTTCCTATTCGGCCTTGATCCTGTGTTTTTGTTTCTTCTGGCTACGAGCAGTGGCTAAGAGCCTTCGCCTGAACCGTTCTTGATCCTGCGGGTCTTCGGGGATGATGAAATCTTCCTCCCTGAGACTGGCCTCTTCCTCTCAGAATGGGAGGTAATTGTTGTCTTCGGCGTCCTCGGGGTCCTCCAGATTGGATGGGTCCTCCTCTGCTGCGGGGTCACCCTGATGGTGTTCATTAGCCTCAGCTTTGGCGAGGTCTTCTAGATTGTCAGTGGTGTCGTTCTCCACGGAATCCACATTACTTGTGTGGCTTCAATGAGGTTTTGATCGGCGGTGCTGCCTTCGACGTTTGGGTGCTTCATCTCCCGTCTTGTCTTGGTTCTGATTGGGAGTGCCTTCGCCGTCTTTGGGAGTGTCCACCATGTATATATCATACTAGTAAGATGCCCGTGCGATGCAACGGGGCGACAATGGAATATACAAAGATATTTCTCTAGATAATCATTGTCATAAATTGTTGAAAGCTACATATGCAATATGGTTATACCATGTTCGTACTCCCTCCGTTTCTTTTTAGTCTGCATATAAGATTTGGTCAAAATCAAACTTTGTTAACTTTGACTAAGCTTATAGAAAAAAATATTAAGATTCGCAATATGAAATCAATATTGTTAGATGCATCATGAAATTATTTTTCATACCATATAGCTTTAGTATTTTAGATGTTGATATTTTTCTCTACAAAGTTGATCAAACTTTATAAAGTTTGAGTTTGACCAAATCTTATATGCAAACTAAAAAGAAATGGAGGGAGTATAAGATAACACGATTCTGAATTTATTTGAAAGACAAAATTAATTGCATGTGTAGATTATTAGGAATTACACTTGAACCATAACCATAAATACTTGAACGTGCCACAAAAGCCCGAGAATAGATAAACAACCATGAGGTTGCAATGTGCAATATCAACAGTACATCCATACTGTAGTTCAGCAATGATGCTACACATTACTAATTCTTTCCAAATCTAGATTAAGAAAAAATCGAGCTATCTAAGAAGCTGATGTACAGGTCCATAGATCTATATTCATTATTTTCCATATGAGCAAATCAGGCATTAAGATAGAAGCACACCGTGGGAGGCAAATTATGAAGTAAACACGACATGGGTTTAAAATCAGTTTTTAATGGGAATAAAAGCATGCAGACCTTACACATTATCTTACATGCAAAGATTAAAATTTATATGTGAACTCGAATCTTGGAGAAGCACAAATATATCAACATGACTAATAACAAAATAAAGGTACTATTCTGTTATGTAAACTGAAACATTAGAGAGAAACTAACTTGCTCATGTGCGATAGAGAGAAGTGTTAAGTACAAAGGAGCTCAGGAATAACACAAAAACCAACCTAGCTGCCAGCGGTAGCTATAAATCCCAACCGTTCGAGACATCTAGAGTACATCTTGAGCCAGCTTGCTACACTTTTATTCAGCACCAGAACAAGGACATTGCTCGACGAGGCGATTGCCGAGGCAGGCAGGGCGAATGAGCATCACAGTGGAGTGGTCGCCCGCGGCCAGCTGTCCCTACTCACCCACTTTGGTCTGTGACTGGCAGTTCAGCGCACGCCCTGCGGTGCTATGACTACACTGTTCTGGTCAAGCCGGAAGAAGCAAGGCCGGAGAAAAGGGGATTAGAGATCGCTATGTATGCACCAGCCTGAATGCTAAGGTCATCGACAGCCTGCCCGACGCACTTGAGGTTGTCAAAGGCGACAGATCACAGATGCACCAGCCTCGATGCGAAAGGGCCTGATGCCCTGATTCCCTACATCAATCCGATGCCCAACAAAAGTATCCGCCGTGGCCGCCCGTTCGCTGCCCCCGCCATCATCTCTCTCCACCCAGGGGGAGGGGGTGGGGGTGGAGAAGGTTGCAGAAGAAAGGGATATCCGTGCGGAGGGAGCGGCGGTAAGCAAGGACTCTGCCTGCTCGTTACCATCGCCCAACAACCTCACACGGTGTGAGTCACACCTGCAGCCTGCCTCACCACAGTCCGCTTCCGCGGACAGTCCCGAACAGATGGCGTCGTTGTTGTAGGAGACAGGGCAGGGGGAGGAGGAGACGACGAGGAGGGTGTGGCGGTGGGCGGTGAGGCTGCTGCGGCAGAGAGGAGTTGGGTGCGGACGGCGCCGATGGCGTGCAGAGCGGCAGCGGCCGCTGCCACTTTGATTCCATTCAGTTTCCAGAATGGTCGATTGCTTGGCTGAGTGGATAAGGTAGGAGTGGATTGAGATGGACGAAAAAATGAGGGGGTTCTTTGCAAATTTGAAGTGGGGTTGCTCCTATGCGTCGGATGCAGATCGGACGGTCAAAAATGATAGATGGCAGGCACACCATCACTACCAACTGTGATTTTTATAGGAGTAAAGATGTGGACGTGGCCGACTAGCGGCCAGTGGCGGGGGGGGGCAATGTTGGTATTTTTCACGCCCCCATCCTCGTCCATGTATTTGGTGTTTTCTGAATTGTAGTATAGCATGTCGGTTAAGTCTTCGACGGTGGCTACGAAGTGGGTGGTGGGTGGGACGTAAAATTCCCAGCCGGACACCTTGAAGGGTCGTGATTGAAAGCGGAGGGTAAGTTCTCCCGGATAGTCAGTTTCTAAATTTGGTCTAGCGCCTCGTTCAACATGTCAAGGGTTACCAGACTCGAGGGCTCTAAGCTGGACGCCGACTCAGGGTGCATGCTTGAGGCCGGTAGGGAGTCGTGGGGAGAGAATCCAGACGAGATCGAATCCTTGCCTCTGACTTCTGGGTTTGTCTCAATGGCTGAAAGTGAGTTCTTTGCTGATGTGAATTCGGTTGACGGTGGCGTAATATCCTCTCTCTCTCTCTCTCTCTCTCTCTCTCTCTCTCTCTCTCTCAGGGGTTCCTTCCTGACACGAAACTGTTCGATAGATTGGGGCCGACTCACAGATCGGATCGGGAGGGTGCGTCAGAGCGGGCGCGATAGGGCCTGCGGGGGTGGTGAATCTGTCGAGGACCAAATCCCCCCATGTGTCAGCGACGTACTCCAGATTGCCGAATTGAATCCGGTGTTCGGGAGCGAAGTTGTCGACCTGGTCAAGATGTATGGCCTGTAAGTGCATCTAGTGCCCCTTAGTGATTTTGGTGTATTGAAGACTTATAGGTTAAGGGACTAATGTGTTTATGAGTGTACACAGGTCTATAAGTCTATGAGGAGTTTGATATTTACAGAGAAAGTCGACCCCTAAAAATGAAGTTCTTCGACTGAAGACATTGGATTTCTGAAGACTTTCTGAAGACTTTGAAAGCGAAGAAATTGGTGTGACCTTGAAGACTTGGTGATCATTTGAGGAACATGAAGCGTGAAGAATTTTTTTTTTGTAGTTTCATTTTCTCTTTCTTGAGTCATAGGAAACACCGTACTGTTAAAGGGGGTCAAGGAAATACTAAGGAAAAATTTTGATGTGATGCTCAACTCAAAATCCTACACCTACCAATCCCTTCGAGTGAAGCCATTGGAAATCTCATATAGTTCAGTCATATTCTTCAGTGACAGAGACGAAGTTCTTCTGGTCTCTTAGGAATTTGTTCTGACTGGGAAGTTAGGAATTCGCTAGTGTAGATTTCCTACAAGTGAGGAACATGATAGCCCTGAGGAATTTGATACTCAACATTCCAACCGTTGCTATGCTACGCGCCAGCTGTCCCAAAATATCTACCTACCTAACGGTCATATCATTGAAGGGCATTTATGTCTTATCATGTCGGGCTGCTCCCTAGGCTATAAATAGCCGCCCCCTACAACCACTAGCTGGTTGGCTGCTCCGAGAGAAACTGACACTTGTCATTAGAGCAACCCATCCTCCGAGGACTTTGAGTGAAAATCATCAAGTGAGGAAAAAACCCAAAAACAAACCCAAACACCTACAAACAAAAAAAGTGATTGAGCATCACTGAAGAGATTGATCATGTGTGGATCTGACGCTTGTTACCTTTGAAGACTGTGCTTCTTCCAGACGGTTAGGTGTCATGGTCTAGAGCATCCAAGAGGAATTGTTGATTGCCGAGTGACCGAGTTTGTGAAGGTTTGGAAGTCACCTATGAAGACTTACCACGAGTGATTGGGCGAGGTCTGTGTGACCTTAGCTCAAGGAGAATACGGTGAGGACTTGGTGTCCTCGACTGTGTGTCCTCAGGTTTAAATACCTAGCCGCTCCAACCAGACGTACAACTGAGACGGCAGTTGGAACTGGTCTACCAAATCATTGTCTTCACCAAGCTTACTGGTTCTATTCCCTCAACTCTTTCATTTCCTCATAACTTTGTTGTGTGCTTGTTCATATCTGTTTGAAGACTTTGACTGAAGACTTTCTCAATTTCCTCGGTTCAATTTCTTCAGTCTGTTTGTCTTCATTTTGTGTTATCCTGTTTTTACGCTTTCTGTACTCTATGTGTGTCTTCATTTCATCATGATGACCATGCTTGTGTTCTGTTATGTTTACTTCTGAGTACTTATTCCGCTGCAAGTAGTTCTTCGCTAAGGAATTTCCTCACTCGCAAATTCCTCAGTGAAGAATTCATAAAAATTGCCTATTCACCCCCCTCTAGTCGATATAACACACTTTCAATTGGTATCAGAGCAACGTACTCCCTTGTTCTGTGTGATTTTGGTTTAACCGCCTGGAGTTTTAGTTATGTCGACCACAGGAATGAAGACCGTGTCATGCCCCATCTTTGACGGTCACGAGTATCCCAAGTGGAAGGCCATGATGAAGAAGCGTCTCATGGTGATGAACAGTGAGCTGTGGACCGTCACTGAGATTGGTCTTACCGATCTGTGCAAGATGGCAGAAGCTAATGACATTCGCAAGCTCACCCTTCTCAACCTCACAGCGAAGGACGTCATCAGCTCCTGTCTGTCTCAAAATCAGTTCAGGAACTTCATGCATCTCGATCATGCGAAGCTTATCTAGGACCGTCTCTCTGAGGTCTATGAAGGTCATCGAACCCGTCATGATCCTTGGTTTGAGGACTTTAAGGAATCTCTCAAAGCGATGACATTCGAACCAGAATCAACATCTTCTACCCCATGCCTTATGGCAAATGATGCTAATGTAACTGAATGCTATCTATCTGAATCCAGTGATGATGAATCTGGTGATGAATTTGGACCGAGCTATGTCGAACTTGCTTCCCTTGCCACTAAACAACAAAGAGTTTTGGAAAAAGTTCAATACATGCTAAATAAGAGCGATGATATGTTGGGTGAAGAAATGGATCAGTCAAAAGCTTTGGCTGAGAGTCTTCAGAGACTTCAGACTAGGTTTGACACCCTTCAAAGTCATCATAACACTCTCTTATCTGATCATGAGAAACTTTCTTATGAATTTCTTCAAAGAAAGCAGGATCTTGAAAAGCTAAGAGTGAGTTATGAAGATCTTCAGAAGGAGCGCGATTCAATACTTGCTCAACAAATCAGCGCTTCTGAGGAAGAATTTGTTCCTCCATGCTTGAAATGAAATGAACGTGAATCTACTAATTCTTCACCTAAATGTTCAAATGATTCTAATGCTAAAAATTCTTCAACTGTCTCTGCTATCACTAATTCCTCATCTGAGGACATTGCTAGTATCACTGATGATGCAGGGCTGAAGGAATTGTACATGACAGGCATGTACAAAAGCCTCAAAGGGCATTAGACTCTTTGTGATGTGCTTAAAAATCATATCCTCAACAGGAACCCTAGGAAAGAGGGTATTGCCTTTGAGAGGAAACTTAATGCTGATGGTACATATTGGAAGCCTGAGCAGTACTTCAAAACCTCATGGGTTGCTGCAAAGGGACCTCCAGTTGATCCATCCAATTTATCTGGCTTTACATGTGAATCTCCTCATTCTTCTGATGAGTCATTTGACTCGAAATATAAACTGTTCAAAAATCAAAATGGTGAAGTATTTGCTAGATATGTTGGCACTAACTGCAGGAACGGTTCCCTTATGAAGAAAATCTGGGTTCCCAAAAGGTGCCTTATAAGTCTTCTAGTAAATGTCCTCATGACACCACCTGTGAAGAATAGGAACCCCATATCAAATTCTTCATATGGATCAAATTCTTCACATGGATCCAAGTCCTCATACGGACCAAATTCCTCACGTGAATCAAATTCCTCTAAAGGATCAAAGTCCTCATATGAATATCATCATGCTAACAACTCTGTTTCGCAGGGAAGAGCTAAGGGCTATGAATATGAGCATTATTCTTCTAACCATTATGTTCATAAGTCCTCGAAGAATTTCTCTGCTTATTCATATGCTTATTCTAACTCCTCTTATGTGGAACGAAATGGGCTGGCTTCTATGCCACCTTTCTCGTATGGAGCTCGCAGAGTGATGAAATCTTTGCCACCTCTTCAGATGTGGGTGGTGAAGAAAAAGAACTAATCTCTTCTGCAGGGTCAGGTCTCCAAACGTGCTCAAATGTCTGAAGAATTTGCTGGAGACCTGAAAAGTGCCTGAAAGGACACAGGCTAATCATGAAGAAATGAACTCTCATTTCTTACGTCCTCATACTGCTTTATCTGTTGCATTGCTTGATGAAACTGATCTGATGAATTGATGTCATATTCTTCACTGATGAAGTATATGAGTTTGTAAGCTGCACTAATTCATCTGCAGGATGATCAACCCAAAGTCACTGAGTGGGTCCTCGATAGTGGATGTACAAATCACATGACTGGTGACAAGAATCTATTGATGGATGCTCCCTTATCTCCATCTCATCTGAAGCATATCATCTTCACTGACAAATACAAAAGTCAGGTATTGGGTCTAGGTAAGGTTGCGATCTCAAAGGATTGACACATGGACAAAGTCATGCTTGTCGAGTCCTTAGGATACAACCTCATGTCTGTCTCAATGCTTTGCGATCTTGATATGGTTGTGGTCTTTGGCAAGTATCGTTGTGTTGTGATCATGGAATCTGACAATTCCAAAGTCTTCGAAGGCTTTAGGAGAGGAAACTTGTATATTGTTGATTTCTCTACAGGACCTCAACCAGCTGTATGTCTACTTGCAAAAGCTTCAGAACGCTGGCTATGGCATCGACGACTTGGTCATGCAGGCATGAGGAATTTGCACATGCTTGTGAAGAAGAAGCACGTCATTAGCATTGAGAATGTCAAATTCCTCAAGGATCACTTATGCGGAGCCTGTGAAGCTGGAAAGATGACCAAGGCCAAGCATCCAGCGAAGACTATCATGACTACTACTCGACCATTTGAATTGCTTCACATGGATCTCTTCGGTCCTAACCATTATTCTGCAGTTTCAAATGGTGCATCTCAATATGGCTTTGTTATTGTTGATGATTACTCTCGATACACATGGGTACACAGTGTTACTTACAAACATGAAGTGCAGGAAGTCTTCAAACGATTTTCCTCGAGGGCTTCAACCAACTTTGTTGTGAAGATCAAGCACATGAGAAGTGACAATGGAACTGAGTTCAAGAATTCTGGTCTTGATGACTATCTTGATCAACTTGGTATTACTCATGAGTTATCTGCTCCTTATACTCCTTAGCAGAATGGCGTCGTGGAGCGCAAGAACATGACTCTTGCTGAGATGGCTCGCACTATGCTTGACGAATACAAAACGCCTCATCGTTTCTGGATTGATGTAATTGATACTGCGTGCCACATCATCAACAGAGTATATCTTCACAAATTCTTCAAGAAGACTGCCTATGAACTCCTCACTAACAAGAAACCCAATGTGAGTTATTTCAAAGTCTTCGGTTCTAAATGTTGGATCAAAGATCCTCATCACAACTCAAAATTTGCACCGAAAGCACATGAAGGGTTTATGCTTGGTTACGGAAAGGACTCGCACACCTATAGAGTCTTCAACAACGTTCTTCACAAGGTTGTTGAAACTGTAGATGTGCGTTTTGATGAAACTAATGGCTCGCAAAGAGAGCACCTACCTTCTGTGATAGATGAACCAGCACCTGAGGAAACTATCAAGTTCAAGGCTACTGAGGATGTCATTCTGACCAAAGAATCTGATGAAGAATTCATTCCAAAACGTGAAGAACGTCGAGCTAATGCACCTGAAGAAAATGCTGAAGAAAATGGTGCTGAAGAAAATGCTGATCAAATTCCTCGACAACAACCAGCTCATCCTCGCGTTGCAAACGAAGTGCAGATTGAGAAAATCATCGATGACATTGAAGCACCAGGTCCTCTCACACGCTAAAGAGCTTCACGTTTATCTAAATTTGTGGGCACTTTGCTTTTGTCTCTATCACAGTGCCCACTAAGGTAGATGAAGAATTTATGGAGCCTGAGTGGATTCAAACTATGCAAGAAGAATCACATCAATTCGAGCTCAACAACGTCTGGGAACTGGTCAAACGTCCAGATCCTCGCAAACCCAATATCATTGGCACAAAGTGGATCTACCGCAACAAGCAAGATGAAAATGGCCTTGTGGTAAATAAGGCACGACTTGTAGCTCAAGGCTACACACAGGTTGAAGTAATTGATTTCGATGAAACTTTTGCACCTGTTGCTAGACTTGAGGCTATTCGCATATTACTTGCTTATGCTAACCATCATGATATCACTCTATATCAAATGGACGTGAAAAGTGCATTCCTCAATGGTAAGCTTGAGGAAGAAGTATATGTTGCTCAACCCCCAGGTTTTGAAGATCCAAAGAATCCTGACAAAGTCTTCAGACTCAATAAGGCCCTCTGTGGCCTCAAGCAGGCCCCTCGGGCGTGGTATGATACTTTGAAGGAATTCCTCATGAAGAAAGGCTTCAAACCCAGTTCACTTGATCCTACTCTTTTCACAAAATCTTATGATGGTGAATTATTTGTGTGCCAAATATATGTTGATGATATTATCTTTGGCTATACTGACCAACGTTATAGTGATGAATTTGCCTATATGATGAGTGAAGAATATCACATGTCTATGATGGGAGAATTGAAATTCTTCTTAGGTCTTCAAATTCGTCAACAACGCAATGGCATATTCATATCTCAAGAGAAATACCTCAAGGATGTACTGAGGAAATTCGGCATGCAAGATTGCAAAGGCGTCAAAATTCCTATGCCCACAAATGGCCATCTGTGTGATGAAAATGGTATTGACTTTGATCATAAGGTATACCGCTCCATGATTGGTTCTTTATTGTACTTATGTGCATCTAGGCCAGATATAATGCTTAGTGTTTGCATGTGTGCCCGATTTCAAGCTATACCGAAGGAATCACACCATAAGGCTGTGAAACATATTCTTTGATATCTAGCTCACACACCAACACTTGGGTTATGATACCCCAAGGGCTCGGCTTTTGATCTCATTGTATATTCAGACTATGACTATGCTGGTAATCGTGTGGACCACAAGTCAACATCAGCTGGTACATGTTACTTAGGGTGGGTCTATTCTCATAACACCCCTTAAGACATTATTCTCCTAACAAAAAGCTTATTCTCCTAACAACCCTCCTCGTCCACTCCCCGCCTCCTAGCGCCCGACGCCTGCATCCTCCCCAACCCCTCCCCGCCTCCTAGCGCGGGAGCGCCCAGGCGGCCGGCGGCCAGCGTCCTCCCCAACCCCTCCCCCGCCTTCTAGCGCGGGAGCGCACGGCGGCCGGCGGCCAGCGTCCTCCCCCACCCCTCCCCCGCCTCCTAGCGCGGGGGCGCACGGCGGCCGGCGGCCGGCGTCCTCCCCCACCCCTCCCCCCGCCTCCTTTCGCGGGGTTGCACGGCGGCCGGCGGCCGGCGTCCTGCACCACCCCTCCCCCGCCTCGTAGCGGGAGCGGAGCGCGCGCTAAAGCGGCCGGCGATGTAGTCCGTCGGGGACGAAATTTCCGCGGCGGCGTTTAGGAAGCGACGGCGCACCTCACCTTCGCCCCAACAACACCTAGAGGATCCGCCCCTGAAGCATCCAGCCTCAGCCATGCATGACAAGGGGAAGCGAACTGCAAGGTTGACTACTACATCGCATTCGTCGTGGATGCGAACTGCAATGGTGCACGTCCAGCCTTCTCCCGCAACAATGGAGAAGGTGGAAAAAGCGCATGAGTTCCTGCAGCGGAGGTGGACTGCACGACAACAGCAGCAAGAGCTGCATCTACAGAAAGAGGAACTGCATATAAGGTAAGAAAATCAACATACCAAGCCCCCACAACCAGTTTGCAGTGCCGTTTTTATACCCATGCAGTCCCCCATCTTGCGTCGACTGCAGTCACATGTGTCTCCAAAGTAGAAAAACAGAAAAGGATAGTTCGAAAAATAAAAAACGCTGTATGGATCAAAATTGCAGTCCACATTGACTTAAATATGTAGAGCGCTGTTCCTAGAGCTGAAGTGCATTGTTTCTTCACGTTAACTAACAGTGGCCCTGCTGTAGAATGACAAATTGAGGTGCAATTTCTTACCGTTGCAAGATTATAATGATATATAGTACGAAAGATGCAGTTCATTTCATTGTTGACGTGCATAAAAAAAGCTTTGGCTTAATAACCTGCAGGAATTTACTATACCTCAAAAACAAAAGATGCCTCGAATCATTTACAACCCTGAGCCCCTGAACTGCATTGGAAGAGAAGAGTGGAAGATGCCTGGATGGATAACACTTGAATTACCTAGGGGTTTCCTTAACACAACAAACAGAACTGCCTACTCCGTGGAGGAAGATGTAGAGGATAAAGATGAAAACAGTGAACCAAACATCATTCGAGATGGAGAAGGCAGTGAAACAAAAAAACCGCAGGATGACGAGGAGGACGACGACGATCTGGTCTTCATGGGGGAACACGTGTAGAAAAATGATGATGAGGAGGATGATGACGAAGAGCAAATCATAACAGTTATGCAGCCAAGGTACACGCGTGTCTTTGAAACATTTGGTCAGCAGATCAGAACGGATGATATAGCACCTCCAGAAGCCGATGTTGAAACCCAGCAAGTTCGGCAGGTCCATGTGCAAACGATTCGTCGACAAAGGGACAGTGGAATTCCACCAAGGCCGTTGACTGCCCAACAAAAGAATCGGAAACAGAATCAAGGAGGGCCGCAAGCAACCAAAAAAGTAAAGTTCTCCACACTCATGCCTCCTCGCGATCCTCAATTACACAGGTCTGTTGTCACCCCTCCATGCCCAATAAACATCGGTGAGCTGCAAACACCGTTAGAAGAAAAACAGTACACGCATGTAAGCATCCTTGCCTGACTACTGCAGTTCAGTTATTACGCATAGTTTCAGCTTGTGCATTCTCATTAACAAAAAAAGAAACATTCCATGTTGTATGTGTGCAGGATGAGAACATGCTCCAAGAACTTGTGCCTGTGAAAGGTATGCAGTTCACATCAGAAGATGCGGCGCGAGAATTCTACAACACGTATGCGAGGCATGCAGGCTTCGGCACACGCAAAAACGGCGGATACAGAACAAACAGATACATCGTGTGCTCAAAGGAAGGCAGAAGCAAACAAACTGTCACTGATTATGACAGAAAGCGAGAAAAAACATCAAAGAGGACTGGCTGCAAGGCGGGGATGAGATTGAAAAAAATAAAGGATGTGTTTGTGATAGCAGAGATTGAGCTCAATCACAACCACAGGATGATTGACAGCCCGGCTATGCTTCTGCACATGCACTCGCATAAGACGGATGACCCGTTGCTCGATAAACTAGTGAAGGACATGCAGAGCGACAACCTGACGCACACGCAGATGATGTCAACCCTGTCTAGGATGTCATCAGGACTGCACTTTATGGGGCGCACCAGCCGTGACTGGGTGAACAGGTACATTCACTAAAACAAAAAAAGGATATATCGTCTATTTCATGCAGTCCGCTTTGTGCATTTTCTGTATGTCCATAATGCTGAAAGTATATTGTTAATTCGAACTGCAGGAAGCATCAATTCGCGAGGGAGGAAACAGAGGACGATGTGAAGAAACTCCTGGCTTTCTTTGAGAAGATGCAGCAAATAAACCCGGAGTTCTTCTATGATTACGACAAAGATGTCGATAACCGTGTGCGGAACATATTCTGGGCGAACGCCAGCTGCAGGGGATCGTACGAAGATTTTGGAGATTGTGTCACATTTGACACGACCTACAAGACCATCAAGTTCCACATGCCTTTGGGCGTCTTCGTTGGAGTCAACCACCACCTCCAAAGTACAATATTCGCTGTGGCTCTCATCAGAGACGAAACAATACCGACTTTCGAGTGGGTGTTCCGGACGTTCTTGCGTTGCATGAACAACAAGCGGCCAATCTGCATACTCATAGGTATGCTGAAAAAAAAGAGTGAACTTAAATAACAATGCAGTTCACTGCCAAGTTTTGTAGTCCATTTCTTACATCCAATGAAAAAAAAAGAAAAAAAGCAGAAAAAGCATATGTAGTTCTCTCAATAACTCGATGCTTGTTTTTTTTCAAAAACATGCAGATCAATGCCCCTCCATGGATGCCGCGATAAAAAGTACGCTCGTAGGCACGCTGCACAAGTTATGCCGTCGGCATATACTAAAAAAATACAAGGATCACCTGTCCTTGCTGTACAAAGCCTATGAGAAATTCAAGGATGAGCTGACCTCCGTTCTCAACCACCCACTGATGCCATCAGAGTTTGAACGCGCTTGGCATGAGCTCATGGAAAAGTATAACCTGCAAAATGATGAGATTATGAAGGCGCTGTGGACAGACAGAAAAGAATGGATATCGGCTTAATACAAAGAGGTGTTCTGTGCACGGATGACGTCGACACAGAGAAGTGAAAGCATGAACCGGATCTTGAAGAGGAACTTTGTCAAGGAAAGACACGACCTGCACATCTTTGCGTCCCAGGTGGACAGGTGCATCCAGACAAGGCAGGGCGTCGAGCACGCGGAGAGCATAGCTAACGAGGTATATAAACAGAGCAAATTTTTTTGAGATGGATGAGCAATTAATAAAAAACACTACTCACTTTCTTGATTTTTGCTGTGAAAGGACAACTACTTAACTGGTTTTCTTTGTTTCATAGACGGAAATAAAGACTACTACTCAGTTTGGTTTCGAGGTTCAGCTCTCCAAGATTTACACCAGGGCGGTCTTTGCTGACTTCAAGCAAGCGCACTACCGCAGCACTGCATTCAGATCAGAGCAGTCCACTGACAACCCGACAAAATATTTGGTGCGCCACTACAACCGGTCTGATGATTTTGATTGGGCAAGACACGAGTTCCAGGTGGTTGCTGATGTGACGAACGGTATCTACGAATGCGAATGCAAGCTGTGGACACACACAGGTAAGTGAGACGGGAAACCATAAAAATAAGCACACAGATAAACATAATGAAGTTCACTTACTGCTGGTAGCAAAAAAGAGATGAAAACAAAAAAAAAACTTAGTGAAGTCCACTAGAACAGCACACCCAGGACCTATTTATAATGCAGTTCACAAAACCAAAAAAAATAAAAAAATGTTGCCTATTTATGTGAAGTTTGCTGGCACGAGTAACCCAAAAAATTTCTTTTGCTGCAGGCCTGTTCTGCGTGCACATCATTTGCATGTTGGATCAGCTTCGGGTGGACAAGATACCTGAACAGTACATATTGAAGAGATACACACGGAACGCACGCCAAAATCCAACTTTTGACCACAGAGACTATGAGCAAACTGCTCCGGATGGGAGTTCGATGTTCTGCCGTAGGAGACTACTTGCAGAAACTGTAATGGACCTGGCGAACAGAGGTGTCAAATCGGATAGAGGGTACAACAGAGCTTTAGCTGGGATGAGAAAACTCATACAAGAAGTGAACGTAATAAATGAAGAAGAAGAGGCAGAGAAGATAATGGATGCGCGGGGTGAAGAACAAGGAAAGGAGCACAAACATGCTGCTGATGGTGCAGTTCATAATATGGATGACACAATTCTTCCCCCGCCTGTTTCAAACACAAAAGGGAGAAAGAAAGAGAGCAAGTCAGCCAATAAAAAAGCTGCAGCAAATGAAAAAAGCCCTAGAAAAAATAGCAGGCCTGAGCCAGAACTGGACAGCGAAGGAAGACCACTGGGGGTAAAGATGTGTAAATCATGCAATAAGATTGCGGGACACAACTCAAGAACATGTGAGGAGAGGCTGAAACAAATCCAGGCTGAAAATGCCACCACAAATCACCAAGCTGACCAACAAGATGATACGCCAAAGAGAAGACTATAAGCATAACACGAGAACTTGTCCAAATAGAACAGAGGAAAAAGATGAAGAAGATGACGAAGAAGATGCTGACAGAGAAGAGAGTGAGGAAGCGAGCGAAGCTGATGAAACCGAGGAGGAAGATGAGGAAGAAGAAGAAGAAGACGAGGAAGAAGATGAAGCAGAAGAAGAAATCGAAGAACCATCATCAAAAACGACGGGGAGAGACATAACACAGAATCCAGCGCGTAGGCAAGCATCACGGTCGCACGGTCCCGTTACGAGGGGTAATGCGAACAACAAGAGCAAGACAGAAACAGCAACAACCGTTGAAACAAATGCAGTGCACAATCTGCGAAGAAGCACCAGGAAAAGGACGTAGATCAAACACATATGCAGTTTTGCATTTTAAAAAACATATTAACTTCATCATTTATATATGTCGTATCGTATATAATATATATAGCTTGTGTTCAGTGGACTGCAAAAAAAAATTCAACATGTAATACTCAAGTTCAAAAATGAATAGATACAACATATGCCATACATGCTTTGTGACCAAATGTGCT
>LR738713.1:553182317-553233976 GCA_902687465.1 Secale cereale | reverse complement strand
GGATGCTTCATAAAATGCAGTTCTCTTCTATATGAAAAAAGAAAATAAGATGAGAATGCCACTCTCAGAATGCGGTTCTCTTCTGTATGAAAAACCTGACATCGGAATGTCATTTTAAGAATGCAGTTCTCTTGGTCGTATAGAATCTGACATGAACGTGAATCAATACTGAAAAGTAGTTAGAAAAGAAAAAAATGTAGAGTCAGACTAGGATTCACATACACTGCAGTGCGTGCGTGATGCGTTTAAAGCTTGCAGTGCAGTAACCTTCGAGTACACAGTGTAGTGCGCTTAGTGCAAAAAAATGTAAACAAAAACGATTCCGCTTCTGAAGCGATGCAGTTCGCTTACGGGAAACGATTCCGCTTCTGAAGCGATGCAGTTCGCTTACGGCGGACGATTCGGTTCGCCTGCCCTAAAATAAATGCGCCCACTATCGCCTGAAGCGCCCGCGCCCCCACCCCTCCTCTATCCCGGCGGTTGCACGCCGCACGAACTGCAACGATCATCACGAACCCACGATCGCCAACACGGTTGGGAGACGAGATCGTGGCCTCGGCAGAAGTTGCTGCCGCTCCCATTTAAATCTCGCGCTCCATCGAACAGACCGTCCGCACAAAACACACGACGCTGCGCCTTCCTCCTCCTCTACCTCCTCTTTGTAGCAATGGGGTTCAGCAAGACCTACGACGCCGTGCATGCGCACGGGAACACGAAGCTGAAGGTGATCTACACCACCGACGTCGCCGCCATGGCGACGTACGTCGAAGAGTTCAAGACACTTCTCCAGCGCCGCCACCAGAAGATCGTCGGCATCGACGTGGAGTACACACCCGACCACAGCAGAGCGGCCCTGGTTCAACTATCCATCGGCAAGTACCACCCAGTGCTTCTTTTCCAGGTATGTGGTACATTGGGCAAGAGATGCATCCCCTTCGACAAGTTCCTCGGCGACCCAAGGTAAGCAATTCTCTCTGCCGAGTACGCGTTGCAGTTCTATATGCCCATGTATGCAGTTCCGAAAGGTATAACTTGCGGTTCACTTTCCTTAGGTTCGAGTTCGCTGGCTTCGCCATCGAGCAGGACAAGCAGAAGCTCGCAGCCTGCGACCTCCACATCCCCAACTTCGTCGACATCCAGACGAACTGGAGGGTGCCTGATGGAACGAAGCCACTGGACTCGCTGGGCGATGTAGCTGCTGCCATCATCGACGACGAGTACGCAGACATGAAGATGAAGATGACAGACCACGACCACAGCCTGTGGACTTCCATTCTCAGCACCAAGCATGTCGAGTATGCTTCCAAGGACGCCTACGCTGCGTTCGAGATATGGAACCGAATCAACACCATGAAGAAAGGCCTCGCGCGCGCTGAAACAGAGAAGACAAGGAAGCGCCCGAGGTCATCCAGGAGGGGGTGGGGCAAGGGGGCATCAACTTCCACCTCCAACTCCAACGGGTGTAACTAGTGAAGCAGGACAGATGCTGAAACCCAAGGATTCCTGTCGCAAGTGCTCGATTTAGTTTCCCTCTACGTATGTAGATTAGTTTGCTTTCGTTCTAGTTTGCTTTGGGACAATGTTTGCTTATGTTGCGTTAGTTTGCTTGATGATGTACTATGTTAATTATGACCGCAGAACCGTGGTTTCTATCTATCAAATATATGCAGTTCTCCGTAGTCTGTTTTCAGTATGTATATTGCTTCAAAACTGCTGCTGTAGCTAGGATACACATAAAAAACAAAACTATCAGAGCAGTTCACATAGAGAATTCTTTCACAAAACTGCTCCTGTTAAGAAGGTTGATGCAGTGCTCTTTTATTAAAAAAACTCTAGTTCCGTGTGTGGGTTAAAAAAAGGAAAAGCTCGGTGGGGGTTTCCAGAATGCATGTTCTTCAACTGCTGCTGCTGATAGGATGCACATGAAAGACTATATGTAAAAAAGCAGTTCACTTATACTCAGAATTCCCATAACAAAATACACTAGAAGCCACGCAAAAAATATCAAATTATTACAACAATAATGTCTCATGCTGCTGCTGCTCAAGCGAGACTGATCTAAAGCAAATTTAACTTGATTTCCAAACACTTTGCATGCCTATAAAACATAGCCATAACAACATCCCCTGCCTGAAGACCAGCTTCGTCCACAAATTCCTTCCAACCATCTTTGAGAACCAAACAATCATCAGAGCCAACAGAATACATAACATCAACATCATGATATCCATTCTTGCTGACCAACACCAAATTAACACAGCTTTCTGTTACCCTGACTAGACCAGAAGGGAATTTCTGCAAAGAAAAACAACAAGAACAGAAAAAAAAAAGAACAACTAAGAAAAAGATTACAATCTTTCATAAAAAAATATTGATGTCAACACGTAATAATATTGACTAGACAAAATTGCTGCTGCTCCTACAATGTTCATAAAAAAACTACTATGGGAAAAGCAGTTCGCTTATACTTGGTAGCAAAAAAATTTCTTCAGAGAACTAATACTCCTACAAAAATTCAGGTAGCTTTAACTACAAACAACACATGAAAAAGAATATCCGAGAAATACATACCCATGAAACACTGACATCATCGTCAGTCAACTGATGGACGAATGGAGCCCGAAATCCAATACCTGAAGAATATAGAATAGAACAGAGAGCGTTGTGCCGCTGCCTCTGGTTCAGAACCAAACCTTCAGAAAAAACGCATGTCTCCAGCATCGGCTCCAACCTTGCCAGGCAGCCGCACGCGCAATCCATTGCCAGACGAAAAACAGATCTGGTTGGGAGAAAAAACAGATCGAGCAGGAGTGGCGCCGCCACGGATAAGGTGAGATGGGAGCCGCCAGGGATAAGGTGGGAGGGGAGCCAATTGACCCACTAGTATATATATATGTAAAACAAACAACATAAAAAACGACAAATAAAGCAGTGCGGTTACATAACAAAGTGCATTCCGCATTGCATATTGCTGCAGTCCACCGCGCTTGACCAAAGCAAAAAAACTTATCAAACTAGTCCCCCGACACCCCCGTGGCTGTAATGCAGTTCATACAGGCTCGCATTGCATATTAATGCAGTTCGCCGCACTACAAAAATTCAACGCGCATTGCATATTACTGCAGTCCACCCCTCTTGACCACGATTCACAGACGAAAAACACAACCTGCAATGCAGTTCTAACAACTATATAATGCAAAAAAAACTCAAAAAACATCTTTGAGAAACGACCAGAGCCAGTCGTGCCGCAAAAAAACATGGACAAAAAACTTAAAATTCTTCCAAATTAACAACTTAATCCGCTCCAATTCATACTGATAGATCAAAAGAACCCCGTAATTGGCGAAAACAACAGAATATTACATACAAAAACGCAACAATTTCGATCCGCACGGGGAAGAACAGAGAACAGAGAACAGAGAAAAGCGGAAGAACGGACGCAGATCCGCCAAATCCAAGGATTTCTGTCGTTTTCTCGCAGAATTCAGTGCTTAACCACATATTAATCAGCACACGCACGAATAAACCAGTAGAAATCAGTCAAACTAGCCAGAAACGCTGCTAAATGAATGTTTCCTGCTGCAGCTCTATGTGGTTCGCAGCAGAAGAAGGAAGCAGTGCGCATAGCTTTCCAATGCAATTTTGCAATGCAGTTTGGAAGTGTTATGAGAATATTATTCTCATAATGTTATGAGAATAGACCGGCTGTATATATATATATATATATATATATATATATATATATATATATATATATATATATATATATATATATATATATATATATATATATATATATATATATATATATATATATATATATATGAGTTTATGTCCTCTACAACATTCACTTATTGCTAATTCTTCAAGCTGTTTTTCTGCTAAGTGAATGTCATCGGACCCTTCCCCCTCTATGCTAAACTCAACCCATTCTATTCACAAATTCTTCATGTGCGTTCTATTTGAAACTCGTTCAAAATCTTCACTGTGTCCTTGTCAGCTGAAGAATTTGCGAACGCAATGTTAAAACTTATCTTATCCAAAAATTTCGGTTTTGCCGCTCAGATCGTTCCGCATCCCACGATAATACTTATCTATTCACCCATGATCTCACACAATCTCCACTTCTCAGTACGTGGGTGACACATGTCAAGCGAATGAGAAGGGTCAGGGGCACGTTCTTCCAATTTCTTCGGGCAAACAATTTTTCACCATGGCTATAAATACCCCTCCCCTTCCTCATTTCTCTTTTACTCCGCTTGTTCTCACTCCCGCTCGAGCTTCTCAAACCCTAGCACCGCCGCTACTTTCATCGTCGCCGATGAGGAAGAGCTTCACTGCCTAGACCTCGTCGCCATCGTACTCGCGTCGGCCGCAGATTTCTTCACTCCGCCGCCGCCATAGCTGTCTTCCTCAGCCAAGTTAGGGCGTGGAAGATCTGCACTGATGAACTTCACATCTCCACCTCCCAGTTCGTCGTGTTCTTCGTCCAGGGTAATTAAAAGTTACTTTTACTGCCCTCTTTGATTCAAATGATTTCTACAAAATCCTCGAAGGTGTTTTTCTTCAAATCTTCACACACTAAACACCTCACACGCAATCTGTTCTTGATTCATTTCTCTAAGCTATGTTTTTCTTCAAGATTCCTCAATTGTGTGGATTCTCAATCTATACAACTCTGGAACCTAAGACAAAGAACGCTTAGTGAAATTCTTCAAGACTCATCTGGTCAATTTCCTCAAACTTGTTCTTTTTACAAAACCTTTTGAGAAAGCATATGACCTCTCCAAATTCGTCGCAACTATACTCTGTTCACAGGTACTCATGTCCACTGTGAATCACTAGGTTCTCATCAACTTAACTCATTTGCAGCGTTCCTCGAAGAACACTTGCATACTTCTTCAGAGTATTCCATTGTTCAAATTCCTCATCTGAAGAAAATGGCTAATGGAAAGAAGCCACAAAAGGGAGGAAAGAGGCCTGAGGTTAACACTGCTTTTGAAATCCCTCATGACATATATGCGGATTACTACACTCCCGATGAGGCCAAGTTTGGAAAAGAGGACAAAAATCAGTGCAAGGTGCGCATACAGAGGATAGAGAGGAGATGGGCAAGAGAGTGGAGGGAGTACAGGTATGTAACTCCCAAGTACATGAAGAAATTCGCACTCAATCCTCCATGCCCAAGACCTCCATTGGCACCTGGCCAAGAAGCAGATCCCACTAGCCTCAAGCGCGGTGAGGATTATCCTGATGAATGGGCCAAGCGCCACGCCAAGTTGACCAGACAAGCAAGAGAAGCAGTGAGGAAATTCAACGAAGACTCAACTACTGCTGCTGAATCATCGAAGACACAGACTGCCACTGAAGAGGAACCAAAAATTTCTCAGCCTGAAGAACCTGAGATTGCGATTCCTGAGGTAGTGATGCAACTGACTGACACTCCTCAACCCAAGCCAATGGATCCATTCTCACGGAAGCAAAAGTTCAAGAAGGCTGATTTCTTCAACGAGCATGTATTCTTCACTGATTACAACCTCTATGACTCTGCTCGCATTAGGAAGAGGCGTTTCTGGACTGCCAGCTAGGCAAATTTTTATTCCTCAGTGATGTTCAACAAAGACAAAGTCTTCGCTCATGAGCACATTCCTCACGTGGATATGGAATCTCTGCCGTGCTTCATGCCAGTCCTCAGTGTTCTTCATGACGCTGGACTATTAACTTTCTGCACTGACATCTGTGATTGGAATGAAGAACTCATTCTTCAATTCTTTGCAACGCTGCACATCACCGGAGACTCTGAAGATGTGAATTCATGGGTGCTGGACTGGATGACTGAAAATACTCACTACAAGGCACCAGCTACTGAATTGCTTCAAGCTTTGCCTCTCAGTCCTCCCCTTGAAGCTGCTCGTTGCATGTACCAAGAGACTGAGCTTACAGATCACTATATGCAAGTGCTGATGAAGCCATTGAAGCCAGGTCAGGCCCCAAGAACCAAATTCCTCGTGAATGAATTGCTATTTGTGCCTCGGACTGTCTATCGCATTCTGACTAAGACATTGAGTCCTATCAAGGGCCATGACTCGAATGATGAAGAAGGCGTTGGCATCATGAAGAATCTGCTATTCAATATCATTCATGGCGTCCCCGTCAACTTCCGTGATTTCTTTATGAGGACTCTGGCAAATGTTGCACTGTCTCCTTTCAACCTGAAGCCTTATGCTCCATGGATTATGAGATTCATCATAACAAGGTCTTCAGTCAACTACAAAGCTGATACACTGAACCATTGCAGCTACTTGCCCCCAATTGAAGTCCTCAGACGGACATATTCCTCGGCTGATGACAAGGGCATGGCTTCTGCTGTTATTGATGAAGGCATTCATCCATTGGATGGTCAATTTTGCAAAGCTGCATCCTACTCCACCAATGATGACTCTACCACCCATGACTTTGCCGCCAACGCACCCAAGCAAAATCCTCAAGGCACAGCTCCCAGGGTGATGACTGATCGTGAGCTTTTCCTCGGTCTTCACCAGAAGGTTGATCGCAATCACAAATGGGTCAAGCGTCAGTTTGGTTCAATTCTTCACAACATGACCTCTACCCACAATGCAGTGAAGAAAAACCATTACTACCTCCATGAAACCTTCAACCGTACCTGGGCTGTTCTGTCTCACATTTATAGCGAAGAAGATCTGAAGAAAATGGGTCTCAAGGAAGATTTTGACTGGTCTGCTCCTCCACCGAAGAAATACAAGAAGGTCAAGGTTCCTCCCTTGGTGGCCAGCTCCTATTCTTCATCGCGCGACACGGACGAGCATGAAGACTTGGAAGACACCGCTGCAGGCCCTGCATCAACCAACGACCCCAACAACGCTGGCGCTCCTTCACCAACTTGAGATTCTTCAGGGGCGTTAGTCCTCAATTTCGATCCTTTGGTCATTCGATGACAAAGGGGGAGAAATTTGAGTTAATCTTCAAGCGGGTCTATTTATGTGGGCGTTTTTTTCTAAGCTACAACTCTCGTTCTTCTGATGACTTTGCTGGATCGAGTTGTAAACATAAACTCTATGGTGGCCTGATACTTATGCTGTGGTTTTTCTGCATGCTTATTCCTCATTAATGTTTATGCACACATGTTGAATTACATCAGTCACCATATTTCATCATGCATTTCAAGTTCCTCATATTATATGTCAAATGTGTGTATGAATTACAAGATATAGGGGGAGATCTCCATGATTCTACTCTTCAAGTGTGCATTGCTTCAAAAGCAAATTCCTTACTATGCACATCTTCAGGGGGAGTTCTTCTATATCTTGCAATCAAACTTCTCAATATCAGTATTTACACTTCATATTTTTAACCCCGTTGAAAACTTAACCTATATTGTCATCAATCACCAAAAAGGGGGAGATTGTAAGTGCATCTACTGCCCCTTAGTGATTTTGGTGTATTGAAGATTTATAGGTTAAGGGACTAATGTGTTTATGAGTGTACATAGGTCTATAAGTCTATGAGGAGTTTGATATTTACAGAGAAAGTCAACCCCTAAAAATGAAGTTCTTCGACTGAAGACTGTGGATTTCTGAAAACTTTTAAAGTGAAGAAATTGGTGTGACCTTGAAGACTTGGTGATCATTTGAGGAACATGAAGCGTGAAGACTTTTGTTTTCGTAGTTTTATTTTCTATTTCTTGAGTCATAAGAAACACTGTACTGTTAAAGGGGGTTGAGGAAATACTAAGGAAAAATTTCCATGTGATGCTCAACTAAAAATCCTATACCTACCAATCCCTTTGAGTGAAGCCATTGGAAATCTCATACAGTTCAGTCATATTCTTCAGTGACAGAGACGATGTTCTTCTGGTCTCTGAGGAATTTGTTCTGACTGAGGAGTTAGGAATTCGCCAGTGCGGATTTCCTACAAGTAATGAACATGATAGCCCTGAGGAATTTGATACTCAACATTCCGACCGTTGCTGTGCTACGCGCCAGCTGTCCAAAAATATCTACCTACCTAACGGTCATATCATTGAAGGGCATTTATGTCTTATCATGTCGGGCTGCTCCCTAGGCTATAAATAGCTGCCCCCTACAACCAATAGTTTGTTGGCTGCTCCGAGAGAAACTGACACTTGTCATTAGAGCAACCCATCCTTCGAGGAATTTGAGTGAAAATCATCAAGTGAGGAAAAACCCAAAACCCAACCAAAACACCTACAAACCCAAAAGTGATTGAGCATCACTGAAGAGATTGATCCTGTGAGGATCCGACGCTTGTTACCTTTGAAGACTGTCCTTCTTCCAGACGGTTAGGCGTCATGGTCTAGAGCATCCAAGAGTAATTGTGGATTGCCGAGTGACCGAGTTTGTGAAGGTTTGGAAGTCACCTGTGAAGACTTACCACGAGTGATTGGGCGAGGTCTGCGTGACCTTAGCTCAAGGAGAATACGGTAAGGACTTGGTGTCCTGGACTGTGTGTCTGGGACAGGGTGTCGGGGACTGGGTGTCTGGGACTGGGTGTCCTCAGGTTTAAATACCTAGCCGCTCCAACCAGACGTACAACTGAGACAGCAGTTGGAACTGGTCTACCAAATCATTGTCCTGACCAAGCTTACCGGTTCTATTCCCTCAACTCTTTCATTTCCTCATACCTGTGTTGTGTGCTTGTTCATATTTATTTGAAGACTTTGACTGAAGACTTTCTCAATTTCCTCAATTCAATTTCTTCAGTCTGTTTGTCTTCATTCTGTGTTATCATGTGTTTACGCTTTCTGTACTCTGTGCCTGTCTTCATTTCATCATGATGACCATGCTTGTGTTCTGTTATGTTTACTTCTGAGTACTTATTCCACTGCAAGTAGTTCTTCGCTAAGGAATTTCCTCACCCACAAATTTCTTAGTGAAGAATTCATAAAAATCGCCTATTCACCCCCCTCTAGTCAATATAACGCACTTTCATGGCCGAGTCCACGTGCAGCACGATGCTGCCCAAAGCGAAGAGTTGTCCCGAAACGAAGAGGTCCACGGTACTAAAATCCTCTCCAAGGACTAAGCGGGCCATCGATCTTTCCGGTGATCCAACAGTGGAACTCTTAATGAAAGCACCAATGTCAGTGTCAAAACCGACAGACATCGGGGTAGGGGGTCCCGAACAGTGGATATATGGTCGATGGTAACAATCAAACATGAGATAGGGGACACGGTATTTACCCAGGTTCGGGCCCTCTCTAAGAGGTAAAACCCTACTCCTACTTGATTATATTCGATGTATGTGTTTACAGGGTTGATCTACCTCGAGATCAATTTATATGAGCAAACCCTAGGCTACGGGGGATGAAGATTGCTCTCCCTCTAATGACTGCACCCTTCGGTTTATATAGACAACGATACGGTTAGGGTTACCGAAGATAGATTACAATAAGGAAAGGATATCCTGCGCCTTCTTGACTTGGAGGATACTCCATGGCTTCATAGAATTCCTGCCATAGTATGGCTCCACCAGTCCGGACCGTATACAATGGGTCGTCGCCTCGTGGACCCCTTAGTCCATGAATCCATCACCTGGAGAGCCTTCTTCAACGCTCTTGGCTGTGATGATACCGGTCTCGATGGAATGGCGGCATTTGTCATCACGATCGTGCCCAGTCTATCCCTAAGGAGAAGTTAGCTCCTCTGTACATTCGTGGGCTAGGCATTATTGGTGAGTCCAAGGATCTTGAGAAGGTATATGATATCATGCATCGTGTGTTTTGTAATTTGCTTTTGCCCAAGGTTGGCAATCAGGAGGAGATTTATGGGTACCTAGTTCACTTGCTGGTTGCGATGAAGACTCAACTGGGATTAGGTGCGACGTTTGATGTGTCTAAGTGGCTTTGGGAGGAGATGTTTAGCATGGTCATCTACAGAAAGGTTCCCATTTATGCACATTTTGTCATGTGCTTTATGCACTCTATTTGGGCTATTCGACATCCTCGTGATCCTCTCACTTCATCAGATAACCTCACCGTGCATGAGGTCAAGCAACTTAAGAAGAAGAAGCATGTCGAACCCCGCTTTCCGACTGAGGATCCCGAGGATGTTTATGCCACTTCAGATGATGAGGCTTTCAAGATGGAGGCGGGTGCCAAGCCCTCCTGGGTGACCAAGCTCACCGCTAAGGTGAAGAAGATTTTTTTCCTTCAGTACCACATTTAGAAGAAGTTGTATGAGGCTCATGTTAATGAGAAGCATGCTCGATGCCGTCAGATTGACAAGATGAAGCACCTCAACATGCCTGTTCAGAGTGGATCCGAGAAGAGTATCACTCCAGAGGACAAGTGGATTTATGTGCATAGCACTTGGTCTGATGATGAGGCATCTGGCCATCCTGCTACCTCCACTTCAGATGTTGTTGATGCTATCATGGAGGACGATGAGGAGTCCGAAGATCATGATTCAGATGAGACCGAGGGGTCGGAGGAGATCTACTGAGCTCTGAGGCGTTAGCATCGCTCTTTTCCTTTTTGGTGTCATGATGCCAAGGGGGGGGGGAGAGGTCTACTAGGTCTTGGGATTTGCATCGGTTGGTTATTTGCTTCGTATTGAGAGTTGAACTTGGCTCTCCATTTGCTTTCTGTTAATGTGTGTACCTTGTGGTGTGATACTTTGCATGGTGTGAGACATGTGTTTCCCTTCTATGCTATCGTAGTTTCATTTATGTTGTTTGTTCTTATGTATTCCTTCTATCTATCATATGATTATTCGTAGTGGTTAGTCTATAAAATCTAGGGAGCATTGATCCTAATGTGTGACTTTGCATTCCAAAAGCAAATTTGAATAGTGCACACATCTAGGGGGAGCCTGTCTACATTTTCTAGACCTCCTTTGTAAATCTTGTAGTTGTCATCTACACCAAAATGGAGGATATTTGATAGGGAAATTCCCATATTTATGTTTTGGGTGATGATGACAACTCTCTTTATGGTCTAATCGTGTGCCAAGTTCTTCAGGTAACCTACGTTTGGTTACAAGATGTTTCGGCATTCCCTTTGGACGAAAAAGATCGAAGACGGCGTTTTCTGCGTGTTTATTTCTTTGGTCGTGGGAAACCCGTACTATTAAGAGGGAATCCACATCGGAAGGTATTGGGTGAATAAATGCATGTGCACATTTCTCTTCTCCCACCATTCCCTTCCGTTTGAGTAGAGAGAGGTCTCCTTTTCCTTCTAATCCAGCAAATTTACCTCCAAGCGGTTGCACCGCCTGCCCTGTTAAACCGGCACAACCACCACCCCAGGGGTGATACCCTGGGATTGCCCCTCCCAGACACGTGCCCAACGGTTGTACCGCTGCCCCCGGGCGGTGGTACTGCCTCTACTATGGGTAAACCCAGGAGGTGCTTCATGAGAGGTTGTACCGGCCAACTACCGCCCAACCACCAAATTAGTTTTGGTGATGGTGCGGTACTTGGGTGGTGGTGGCTCGGTTGTCCCAGTTATGCTCTGCAAACCGGTACTACCGGCGTCTAGAACGTTCCTACTGCTTTGTACTTAGTCACCTCCGGTTCTAGGGTTAGGCGGTAGTTTCGGTGCAACTACCGCTCAACCACCGCCAATAGGGGTGATTCCCTTCTGTTTTCAAGACGGTTGTTGAGCGGTAGACGAGCAGTTGGTCCTGTTACTCCTTGTTAACCGGTACTACCGCTCGTGCGCCCGGTTGTATCGCTTGCTAGGGTTTCTACAGCATACCCGTGAATCCCGGTTGTACCAGGGCCATGAGCGGTTGTACCGCTGCAGTGTAAAAACTGATGTAACGGTTGGAAAATGGGGGTCCCTATATACAGGGGGTTTCTTCCACCTACCTCCTTACCTCTTACCTCTCTCTCTCTCTCCTCCATTAATTCCCTTCAAGCTTTCTTGCACGTTCTCTCTCCCTAGCCACTCAAACTTGTTGATTTGCTCAGGATTGAAGGTGGAGACCTAGATCTACACTTCCACCAAAGGAAATTTGATCCCACCATACTTTCTTGTGTGGATTTTGTTACTCTTGAGTGTTTGAGCACTCTAGATTATTGAGGTCACCTCGGAGCCACATTCCATTGCAGTGAAGCTCTGTGGTATCATTGGAAGCCTCCAATTCGGTTGTGGAGAGAGCCCCAACCTTGTTTGTAAAGGTCTGGTTGCCGCCTTCAAGGGCACTACTAGTGGAATCATGGCATCTTGTATTGTGCGAGGGCATGAGGAGAATACGGTGGCCCTAGTGGCTTCTTGGGGAGCATTGTGCCTCCACACCGCTCAAACGGAGACGTACTTCCCCTCAAAGGGAAGGAACATCGGTAACGCATCATAGTCTCCACCAGTTCCACTTGTGGTTATTTCTTACCTTTATCTTGTGCAAGTTATTGTTGTGTTGTATCCTCTACTTGCTTGTGCTGCTTGTGTTGTTAGCATCATGTAGGTTGTTCACCTAGTTGCATTTCTAGACAACCTATTTGTTGCTAATCTTAATTTGTTTAGAAAAGCTAAAAATTGTTAGTTGCCTATTCACCACCCCTCTAGTCGACCATATCTATCATTTCACTGGCATTAATGTTTAATTAACGTTTTTATTTTCAAAATATTCGATGTATTTTTTTCGGGCAACCTCAAAAATATGTCGGGCTAGTGTTGGGCGCAAGCGACGACCCATATGCGAAAGCGGCCATGGGTGTCCGCCGGGCTGATCCAAATGAACAAAAAGCTGAAAAAATCGTCGTCCGTTCGTGTCGCCCGGTTGGAGTTGCTCTAAAGCTATATCATACGCATAGATGCACTTAGAGCATCTCCAACAAGCGCGCAACTACGCGGCACGCTAATTTTCTTTATAGCGTCGAAATAGCCTTTTTTGCACTCAGCAGGGCGCTTGCTCCACCAACCACTGCAAAATATGGTGTGACGCTATAGCTCCAGCAGGCGCACTAAATTTACAGCGCGCACCTAGCACAAACAACATTTCTCACTTATATAGAACCAAAAATATCAAACACACAGAACATAAATCAATAACAAATAGTTCAATTATTATTACAACTCAAACGAATAGTTTATATTCCAATACAACAAATAGTTCAACAATACAACATCGAACATACAACTGATACATCTCCAACGTATATACTTTTCCAAACCCTTTTGCCCTTGTTTTGGACTCTAACTTGCATGATTTGAATGGAACTAACCCGGACTGATGCTGTTTTCAATAGAATTGCCATGATGTTGTTTTTGTGCAGAAATAAAAAGTTCTCCGAATCGCTTGAAAATGAACGGAGAATTATTTTAGAAAATATAAAAAATACCTGCACAAAGATCCACACCAGGGGGCCTTGTGACTACCCACGAGGGTGGGGGGCGCGCCCCCTGCCTCATGGGCCCCCCAATGCTCCACCTGTTGGGGATCGTAGCAGAAATCAAAAAAATTCTACGCATCACAAAGATCAATCTATGGAGTAATCTAGCAAAGACGGAGAGGGGAGTGCATCTACACACCCTTGTAGATCGCTAAGAGGAAGCGTTACAAGAACGCGGATGAAGGAGTCGTACTCGTAGCGATTTAGATCACGGTTGATTCCGATCTAAGCACCGAACAACGGCGCCTCCGTGTTCAACACACGTGCAGCCTGGTGACGTCTCCCATGCCTTGATCCAGCAAGGAGAGAGGGAGAGGTTGGGGAAGACTCCGTCCAGCAGCAGCACGACAGCGTGGTGGTGGTGGAGGAGCGTGGAACTCCAGCAGGGCTTCGCCAAGCACCGCAAGAGACGAGGAGGGAGAGGGGTAGGGCTGCGCCAAGAGCGAGATGATCTCGTGTGTATGGCAGCCCCAAAACCCTCACTATATATAGGGGAAGTGGAGGGGCTGCGCCCCCATCTAGGGTTCCATCCCTAGGGGTGGCGGAAGTCCCCAAAACCCATCTAGGGTGCGGCCAAGGGGGGAAGAGAGGGGGGCGCCCTAGGGTGGGCCTTAAGGCCCATCTGGACCTAGGGTTTGCCCCCTCCTACTCTCCACGCGCCTTGGGGCTTAGTGGGGGGCGCACCAGCCCACCTGGGGCTGGTACCCTCCCACACTTGGCCCACGCAGCCTTCTGGGGCTGGTGGCCCCACCTGGTGGACCCCCAGGACCCTCCCGGTGGTCCCGGTACATTACCGATAGCGCCCGAAACTTTTCCGATTACCAAAACGGGAGTTCCCCTATATAAATCTTTATCTCCGGACCATTTCGGAACTCCTCCTGATATACGGGATCTCATCCGGGACTCCGAACAACATTCAGTAACCACGTACTACATTCCCTATAACCCTAGCATCATCGAACCTTAAGTGTGTAGACCCTACGGGTTCGGGAACCATGCAGACATGACCGAGACAACTCTCTGGCCAATAACCAACAGCGGGATCTGGATACCCATGTTGGCTCCCACATGTTCCACTATGATCTCATCAGATGAACCATGATGTCAAGGATTCAATCAATCCCGTATACGATTCCCTTTGTCTATCGGTATAGCACTTGCCCGAGATTTGATCGTTGGTATACCGATACCTTGTTCAATCTCGTTACAGCAAGTCTCTTTACTCATTTCGTAACACATCATCCCGTGATCAACTCCTTGATCACATTGTGCACATTATGATGATGTCCTACCAAGTGGTCCCAGCGATACCTCTCCGTCACACGGAGTGACAAATCCAAGTCTCGATTCGTGCCAACCCAACAGACACTTTCGGAGATACCCGTAGTGCACCTTTATAGCCATCCAGTTACGTTGTGACGTTTGGTACACCCAAAGCATTCCTACGGTATCCGGGAGTTGCACAATCTCATGGTCTAAGGAAAAGATACTTGACATTTAGAAAAGCTTTAGCATACGAACTACACAATCTTGTGCTAGGCTTAGGATTGGGTCTTGTCCATCACATCATTCTCCTAATGACGTGATCCCGTTATCAACGACATCCAATGTCCATGGTCAGGAAACCACAACCATCTATTGATCAACGAGCCAGTCAACTAGAGGCTCACTAGGGACATGGTGTTTGTCTATGTGTCCACACATGTATCTAAGTTTCCTATCAATACAATTCTAGCATGGACAATAAACAATTATCATGAACAAGGAAATATAATAATAACCAATTTATTATTGCCTCTAGGGCATATTTCCAACAGTCTCCCACTTGCACTAGAGTCAATAATCTAGTTCACACCACCATGTGATTAACACTCACAGGTCACATCGCCATGTGACTAACATCCAAAGAGTTTACTAGAGTCAATAATCTAGTTCACATTACTATGTGATTAATAGTCAATGAGTTCTGGTTTGATCATGTTATGCTTGTGAGAGAGGTTGTAGTCAACGGGTCTGCAACATTCATATTGTAGATGTTGCTGCGAGGTTCCTGATGGGCCTCTAACCCCTCGTTGGTTACCCCAAGTGGAAGGTGCAAGATGCAGTGTTGTGGAAGTTTTTCCCTTCGCAAAGATGCCAAGGATCGAATCCCCAGAGACTCCTAGGTTCAACAAGTAGGTGTAAACTGCTAACAGCGCCAGATATTAGCAATCAACGTGGACCTGCACACAGATACAAATAACTTTGCTCCCAACGAGTACAGAGAGGTTGTCAATCCCTCCGGCCTTGTAGTTCACAAAGGATTAAAAGCAAATGATAGTAGTGATAGATAATGTTTGCAATAGTAAGTAAAAGTGAAAAGTAAATAGCGGATGTGATCAATGATGGTAATATGGAACGAAGTCTCATGATGTTCACTAGTGATGTCTCTCTCCCAAAAGACGATAAAACAGCTATGTGAGGTAAACAAATTATAGCTGGGCAATTGACAGGACCCACGAGCGCAAACCAATGCTGATTACATTGCAAGAAAGGTTGAGGTTCAAAGCATGGGCGGTACGCCAAAGTAAGTAGACCGAAATCCATCAATATCTACTACTAATCATCCACCTTGAGATATCTATCCAGAACATCTCGCTGGTATTAAGTTGCGAGCCCCACCCATAGTGTAAACTCAATGCAACAGACAACTGCATTAAAAGAACTTTGCGTAAAGTAAACAATCCTTGCACCCGCGGGTACAAGCACCGTTGTTTTCCCCTTGTGGCAACAGCACATCCCCTAGACTCATGTTTCTGTCACTCAAGCTAGTCATCGAGGGGCATGAACCCACAATCGAGAATAACGTTCCCTCTTGGAGTCACTACGTATTACTTGGCCAAAGCAATAAATAACAACGGAGAACATGCAAGAATTACTTATGAACATAAATATAAAAGAGGTAGATCAAATATATTACTCAAGATCAATCTGAACATAATCTCATAATCCATCGGATCCCAGCAAACTCAACATAGCAACAGCATAAGGATTACATATGTGCCTTGATCATGTAGGGCAGCTCACGAGGACTAATTAGTGAAGCACAAGAACGGGAGGAGAACATCACATAGCTACTGGTCATGGACTCATGGTCCAAGGGAGACTACTCACAACTCATCCGGGAGGCATCCATGGTGGTGAAGAGGCTCCCGATGGTGATCCTCCCCTCCGGCAGGGTGCCGGGAAGAGTTCTCCTAGTGCTCCCGATCTTGGAAGCGGCGGCGGCGGCGGAACAGAGATGAGATCGTGAAAAAGAGTTCCCGTCCCGAGGGTTTCGAAGGACGCTCTAAATATATGCCAAAGGGGGGCACCAGACGGGGCTCGGGGGGCCCAGGCGCCCCCCCAGCGCGGCCTAGGGGGGGCGCCGCCAGGGCGCCTGGAGCCTTGGTGCCCCCCCCCGGCTGTAATTCGGGCGCAAGGAAGTTTCCAGAACGCTGATTTTTTATATAATTTTTCTGGATTTTTCCTGGCAGTTCTCGTAACGTGAAAACCTGAAATACAAAATCAGCCGAAAACAGAAACTGGCACCGGGGTGCACTGGATTAGTAGGTTAGTCCAAATATGATCAAAAGTGTATGGAAGTGTATGAATATCATAGCAATATCACCCAAAAGTGGCATGGAGGAAGCAGAAATTATAGATACGTTTTGGACGTATCAACATCCCCAAGCTTAATTCCTGCTCGTCCTCGAGTAGGTAAATTAGAACAAGAATAATTTCTGTGGTGACATGCTATTAACCATATAGGACTTTTTCGTAGTCATATGAAAAAAGCTTACTGAGACAATGATTCTATAGTAATTAAGTTGCCTCATGAGAAAATCACAAATGACTGAAAGTTTTACAATATGAAACTGAAACATCAAAAAGATTTGCAATGAACATGATGTGCAAATATGATAAAGTGATATCTAACTTGCCCCCTTTAGTGAAGCAAAACATAAATGCAGGGGCACCTTCAAGGTTTAAGTGATGACTAGATACAATGATTTCAGAATAAATGATATCACAATCATGCAAAAGACAATGCTACTTTGGGACAATGCACATTACACTCAGAATGACAATCATGCTCTCAGTAGTTGGTGCTTTAACACAAAAGTAAAAGAATGGTTATGTGCTAGAGCTTTTTTTATTTTGAAAACATAGAAGCAATTTTGTCAACGGTAGTAGTACTTCATATGTGTCATGCATAAGACATCCTATAAGTTGCAAGCCTCATGCATCGTATACCAATAGTGCTCGCACCTTGTCCTAATTAGCTCGGATTTCCATGGGTTATAATTGCATTACATATGTTTCAACCAAGTGTCACAAAGGGGTACCTCTATGCCACCTGTACAAAGGTCCAAGGAGATAAATCGCATTTGATTTCTCGTTTTTGATAGATCTCAACTTGAGGACATCCATACCGGGACAATATAGAAAATAGATAATGGACTCCTCTTTGATGCATAGGCATATTCTCATAAGAGATTGAGGATTAATGTCCAAGTTAAAACTTCCACCATGACGCATGGCTTTGGTTGGCGGCCCAATGTTCTTCTCTAACAATATGCATAGTCATTCAACCCACGGCAAATCACCCTTACTTCAGACAAGACGAACATGCATAGCAACTCACATGATATTCAACAAAAGTGTGACAGTTGATGGCGTCCACAGAAACATGGTTACCGCTCAGCAAGCAACTTATAAGAAATAAAATACATAGGCAACATAATCTTTACCACAATAGTTTTTAAGCTACTTTCCCATGAGCTATGTATTGCAAGGTTAGTTCGCTTAGTACAGGTGGAGGTTAGCAAAAGACTGTGAGCGACCAACTAAGAGAGCAATGACGGTCATAATCATGCAGAGCGACAAAGCAATATTGAATCAGGCATGGAAGTTATATCGCTACTCAGAAATAAAAGATCATCAAGGCTTGACAGACTTTCTTTACAGTCTTAAATATGCGTGAGCATACGCCAAGTCAATCAAAATGAATTCTCTAAGGAAGATATTACTGAACCATACCACATCATAGGCAAACAAATCATGTTGGTACTCCAATAACACATTGGGAACCCCCCAGCTATTTGAGACTAACCATAAGAAAACCTGAACTACTAAGCGCCATTATGCACGTAGCATCTTTATCATAGACATATTAACCAATGCAACGGAAGCCAACTCTCTCAATAAGATAAGCATGGTATTTAAAGAGAGTTCAAGCAACCAACTAAACAAAAGCTCTTTGAAAAGATAAGCATGAATACTAAGAGCAGAGCATGATAGTAGCTATTAAAAGACAAAGAACACACACAGCAAAGATAGACATGAAAATTCTATGTTATGTTCTAGGTAGAAGTGGAGCGTGTTTCTCTCCCACATAAAGATAGCTGAGTTCCGACTCGTTATGGAAAAACTAAAAAGAAAACTAAAAACAAGACGCTCCAAGCGTAGCACATAACACATGAAGTGATAAAAATATAGTGGAACGAAAGACGAACTGATAATGTTGATGGAGAAGGGGATGCACGGGGGCATCCCCAAGCTTAGACGCTTGATTCTCCTTGAATATTTCTTGGGGGTGCACGGGGGCATCCCCAAGATTGAGCGCTTGACACTCCTGAATCTTTTTATCATCTTCCCTCGCACACTTGAAAACTCCCTTCATACATAACTCATCATAATCTGATTAGCGAGGTTAGTACCCTTAATAAAATAATTGCACCTTGCTGGAAATAAAGATATTCTTGAAGTTCTACTGTTTCTCAAGATTGCCAAAAAGTTTTTGCAAAGAAAAAGCAAGCTCTTGATTCGCAAAATGAAGGAAAGGCAAAACAGGACAGAATCTGTGAAAAACAGAACAGCAAGTAGTAATTGATTTCTTCTGGGTACTTCTGCAACTCAAATCAAAAAACTCAGAACAGACGCACGAAAGACAATTATATAGAGAACGCTGTCGAAAACATTCAGACCAAAAAGATGATCTGGTGATTTTATACGAATTTTTCTATCCAAGGACAGAATCTGTTTCCTGGACAGCACCTCACAACTTTTGAACTTTCTAGCAATCAGAGGCTATACTTGGCACAAATATGAAAAGCAAAGATACAATGATGATGCTACTGCAGTAAACAACATCAAGACACAACAAAAGCAAAAATAAAAATTTTATTCATTGGGCTGCCTCCCAAAAGCGCTTTCTTTTATGCCTTTAAGCTAGGCATAAGACTTTAATGATGCTCTCGTAGGAATAAGAGTTGAAGAACAAAAGAGAGCATCAAGAAGCAAATACCAAACACATTTAAGCCTAACATGCTTCCTATGCATAGGGATATTGCAATACAATAATTCATTGAAGCACAAAGCAATAAGCATAGGAAGACAAAACAAGTGCGGCTTCAAAACCTTCAACATAAAGAGAGGGAACTTGATATTATTGAAATATATATAAGCATATGTTCCCTTCTCATAATAATTTTCAGTGGGATCACGAATAAACTCAACAATATAAGCATCACATAAAGCATTGTTACCATGATCCACATGCAAAAAGGTACTCTCACTCTCCACATAAGCATCATGATGAGGATAAAACTTAGTATAAAAGAGAGACATAAGCTCTTGCCAATCAAGCAAGTGTGAGTTATCGAGAAGCTTATACCAATCTGAAGCTTTATCTATAAGTGATACGGCGAACAATGTCCTCATGACAAACTCCCTTGATACACCTGCAAGCTTAAATAATGAACATAATTGTGACATATATAGCAAGTGTTCATCGGGATGTCTGTCTCCTGCATAACGATTAGCCAAAACATAATTGATAATACCAGCTGGTATTTTATAGGGCACAATTTCAGTAGGGGGAGGAGCAACCACCACAGGTGTGGGTCAAGATGGCAATGGGGCCCCGAAACCCGCGTCCCCGCGGGTTTTTACCCTATTAGGGGACGGGGATGGGCACCTTTTCATCCCCGCGGGGCAGTTATCGGGCACATTATACAACCCGTCACATTTCGTGGGTTTACACCCGTTTCAATAGTCCCCGAACCCGAAACCTGGCAAAACCCGTCTAAATACACATTCAACACAAGTGGTAGAGTTCTAAGTTACCATCGTAGTCGTCATACCCCCGAAATCGTAGAAGCCTTGATGTATTCATCTTTGTTGCCGAAATGTGATCATCTATGTTTGCTGAAATGTGGTATCATGTCGCTGAAATACACTCTATATAGGAGTTGAACCATCTACTATTGTTTTTTGTTGAAATTTTCTCAAGTTATGCTGCTAAAATGTGCTTGTTTTGATGCTGAAATGTTATTCTTTGTTGCCACTATGTTTGTTTAAATATTTTGATTTTCTCGTGGGTTCCTCGTGGGTTCCCCGAAACCCGATGGGTTTAGGGGACGGGCAAAAACTAGCCCGGCGCATGGTGATGGGGATGGGGACGGGTTTACGATTTTCTCATGGGGATGGGTTTGGGAAGGCAAAACCCGATGGGTTTCGTCCCCGTTGCCATCTTGAGGTGTGGGGCGTCTTCCCGCAAGCAACGATCCAATAGCAAGGTTGTCCATAAGCATAACTGGTGAAAAGACATAGAGAAAACTGAAAGGTAAACTAATAAGACTAAAAGCAAAGGTAAAAGATAGCGTGCAACTCCCCTATCCTGAAGAGTGGAGTCCCCGGCAACGGCGCCAGAAAAACTCCTTGATGGGCCTCTAACCCCTCGTTGGTTACCCCAAGTGGAAGGTGTAAGATGCAGTGTTGTGGAAGTTTTTCCCTTAGCAAAGATGCCAAGGATCGAATCACCAGAGACTCCTAGGTTCAACAAGTAGGTGTCAACTGCTAACGGCGCCAGATATTAGCAATCAACATGGACCTGCACACAGATACAAATAACTTTGCTCCCAACGAGTATAGAGAGGTTGTCAATCCCTCCGGCCTTGTAGTTCACAAAGGATTAAAAGCAAATGATAGTAGTGATAGATAATGTTTGCAATAGTAAGTAAAAGTGAAAAGTAAATAGCGGATGTGATCAATGATGGTAATATGGACCGGAGTCTCATGGTGTTCACTAGTGATGTCTCTCTCCCAAAAGACGATAAAACAGCTATGTGAGGTAAACGAATTACAGCTGGGCAATTGACCGGACCCACGAGCGCAAACCAATGCTGATTACATTGCAAGAAAGGTTGAGGTTCAAAGCATGGGCGGTACGCCAAAGTAAGTAGACCGAAATCCATCAATATCTACTACTAATCATCCACCTTGAGATATCTATCCAGAACATCTCGCTGGTATTAAGTTGCGAGCCCCACCCATAGTGTAAACTCAATGCAACAGACAACTGCATTAAAAGAACTTTGCGTAAAGTAAACAATCCTTGCACCCGCGGGACAAGCACCGTTGTTTTCCCCCTTGTGGCAACAGCACATCCCCTAGACTCATGTTTCTATCACTCAAGCTAGTCATCTAGGGGCATGAACCCACAATCGAGCATAACGTTCCCTCTTGGAGTCATTACGTATTACTTGGCCAAAGCAATAAATAACAACAGAGAACATGCAAGAATTACTTATGAACATAAATATAAAAGAGGTAGATCAAATATATTACTCAAGATCAATCTGAACATAATCTCATAATCCATCGGATCCCAGCAAACTCAACATAGCAACAGCATAAGGATTACATATGTGCCTCGATCATGTAGGGCAGCTCACGAGGACTAATTAGTGAAGCACAAGAACGGGAGGAGAACATCACATAGCTACTGGTCATGGACTCATGGTCCAAGGGAGACTACTCACGACTCATCCGAGAGGCGTCCATGGTGGTGGAGAGGCTCCCGATGGTGATCCTCCCCTCCGGCAGGGTGCCGGGAAGAGTTCTCCTGGTGCTCCCGATCTTGGAAGCGGCGGCGGCGGCGGAACAGAGATGAGATCGCGAAAAAGAGTTCCCATCCCGAGGGTTTCGAAGGACGCTCTAAATATATGCCAAAGGGGGGCACCAGACGGGGCTCGGGGGGCCCAGGCGCACCCCCCCCGGCGCGGCCCAGGGGGGGCGCCGCCAGGGCGCCTGGGGCCCTGGTCCCCCCCCCCGGCTGTACTTCGGGCGCAAGGAAGTTTCCGGAACGCTGATTTTTTATATAATTTTTCTGGATTTTTCCTGGCAGTTCTCGTAACGTGAAAACCTGAAATACAAATCAGTCGAAAACAGAAACTGGCACCGGGGTGCACTGGATTAGTAGGTTAGTCCAAATATGATCAAAAATGTATGGAAGTGTATGAATATCATAGCAATATCACCCAAAAGTGGCATGGATCAAGAAGAAATTGTAGATACGTTTTGGACGTATCAGTTCCACTTGGAGCTATTCCAAATTGTTTCTCCATTATACGCATCCGGTTTCTCTACTCAGAGCTATCCGGATAGGTGTTAAGCTTGCATCGACGTAACTCTTTATGTCGAACTCTTTATCACCTCCATAACCGAGAAACATTTCCTTATTCCTCTAAGGATAATTTTGACCGCTATCAAGTGATCCACTCCTGGATCACCTTTGTACCCTCTTGCCAGACATGTGGCAAGGCACACATCAGGTGCGGTACTCAGCATGGCATACCATATAGAGCCTATGACAAAAGCATAGGGGATGACCTTCGTCATTCCTCTTTCTTCTGCTGTGATCAAGCTTTGAGTCTTACTCAACTTCACACCTTACAACTCAGGTAAGAACTCCTTCTTTGACTGATCTATTTTGAACTCCTTCAAAATCATGTCAAAGGTGTGTGTTCTTTTGAAAGTATCATCAGGTGTCTTGATCTATCTCTATAGATGTTGATGCACAATGTGTAAGCAGCTTTATCCAGGTCTTCCTTTGAAAAACTCCTTTCAAATGACCCTTTATGCTTTCTAGAAATTCTACATCTTTCCGGATCAACAATATGTCATTCACATATAATTATCAGAAATGTTGTAGTGCTCCCACTCACTTTATTGTAAATACAAGTTTATAACAAGCTTTGTATAAACCCAAAAACTTTGATCACTCCATCAAAGTGTATATTCCGACTCCGAGATGCTTGCTCTAGTCCATGGAAGGATCGCTAGAGCTAGCATACCTTTTAGCATCCTTAGGATCGACAAAACCTTTCTGATTGTATCACATACAACCTTTCCTTGAAAACTGGTAAGGAAACTTGTGACATCCATCTGCCAGATTTCATAAATGCAGCTAATGCTAACATGATTCCGACGGACTTAAGCATTGCTACGGGTGAGAAAATCTCATCGTAGTCAACTCCTTGAACTTGTGAAAAACTCTTCGCCACAAGTTGAGCTTCATAGACGGTGACATTACCATCCACGTCCGTCTTCTTCTTAAAGATCCATTTATCTCAATGGCTTGCCGATCATCGGGCAAGTCCACCAAAGTCCATACTTTGTTTTGATACATGGATCCTATCTCGGATTTCTCGGCTTCTAACCATTTGTCGGAATATGGGCCCACCATCGCTTCTCCATAGTTCGTAGGTTCATTGTTGTCCAACAGCATGACATCTAAGACAGGATCACCGTACCACTCAGGAGTAGTACATATCCTTGTCGACCTACGAGGTTTGATAGCAACTTGATCCGAAGCTTTATGATCACTATCATTAGTTTCCTCTTCAACAGTCGTAGGTTCCGCAGAAACATCTTTCTGTGTTGCACTACTCTCCGGTTGAAGTGAGGGTTCGACAACCTCATCAAGTTCTATCTTCCTCCCACTCAATTCTCTCGAGAGAAACTCCTTCTCGAGAAAGGACCCGTTCTTAGCGACAAACATTTTTGCCCTTGGATCTGAGATAGAAGGTATACCCAGCTGTTACCTTTGGGTATTCTATGAAGATGTATTTGTCCGCTTTGGGTTCGAGCTTTCTCCGGCTGAAGCCATAAGCATCGCAGCCCCAAACATTAAGAAACGACAACTTTGGTTTCTTGCCAAACCATAGTTCTTACGGCGTCGTCTCAACGGACTTAGATGGTGCCCTATCTAAAGTGAATGCAGCTGTCTCTAACGCATAACCTCAAAATAATAGCAGTAGATCGGTAAGAGACATCATAGATCGCACCATATCTCATAAGGTTCGATTACGACGTCCGGACACACCATTACACTGTGATGTTCCAGGTGGCTTCAACTGCGAAACAATTCCACAATGTCTTAAGTGATTGCCAAGCTCATAACTCAGAAAATCTCCCTTTGATCAGATCGTAGGAACATGATGTTCTTGTTATGATGATTCTTAGCTTCATTCTGAAATTGCTTGAACTTTTCAAACATTTCAGACTTTTGCTTCATTAAGTAAATATACCCATATCTACTCAAATCGTCAGTGAAGATGAGAAAATAACGATATCCACCACACGCCTTAATTCTCATTGGATCACACACATCAGCATGTATGATTTCCAACAAGTCACTTGCCCGTTTCATTGTACCTGAAAACGGGATCTTAGTCATCCTACCCATGAGGCATGGCTCGCATGTGTCAAGCGATTTAAAATCAAGTGACTCCAAACATCCATCAGCATGGAGTTTCTTCATGCATTTTATGCCAAAATGACCTAAGCGGCAATGCCACAAGAAAGTGGTACTATCATTATTAACTCTACATCTTTTGGCGTTAATGTTATTATCATATGTATTACTATGATCGAGATTCAATAAACCATTGGGTGCATGACCATAAAGGTATTATTCATGTAAACAGAATAACCATTATTTTCTAACTTAAATGAATAACCGTATTGCAATGAACATGATCTAATCATATTCATGCTCAACGTAGACACCTGATAACATTTATTTAGGTTCAACACTAATCCCGAAGGTAGAGGGAGCGTGCGATGGTGATCTTATCAACCTTGGAAACACTTCCAACACACATCGTCACCTCGCCCTTAGCTAGTCTCCGTTCAGTCCGTAGCTTTTGCTTCAAGTCACTAATAATAGCAACTGAACCGGTATCCAATACCCAGGTACTACAAGGAGTACTAGTAAGGTACACATCAATAACACGTATATCAAATACACTTTGTTGAAGTTGCCAGCTTTCTTATCTACCATGTATTTGGGGTAGTTCTGCTACCATGTGACCGTTCCCCTTACAATAGAAGCACTTAGTCTCGAGGTTTGGGTTCAACCTTGGGTTCCTTCATTAGAGCGACAACTGGTTTGCCATTCATGAAGTTTCCCTTCTAGCCCTTGCGCTTTTTGAAACCAGTGGTCTTGTTAAACCATCAACACTTGATGCTCCTTCTTGATTTCTACTTTTGCGGTCTTAAGCACCGCTAATAGCTCCGGGATCATCTCCATCCTTTGCATGTCATAGTTCATCACGAAGTTCTAGTAGCTTGGTGATAGTGTCTAGAGAATTCTGTGAACCACTATCTCATCTGGAAGATTAACTCCCACTTGGTTCAAGTGATTTTAGCACCCATACATTCTGAGCACATGCTCACTAGTTGAGCTATTCTCCTCCATCTTGTTGGCAAAAGAACTTGTCAAAGGTCTCATACCTCTTAACACGGGCATGAGCCTGAAATCCCAATTTCAGCTCAAATGTCTTATGGCGTTCAAAACGTGTGTGTCAGGTAGTCATCAGGTGTTCACAACATCCACAGACGACCCTTCTAGGGGGTTGCACATCGAGCGGTGCATCAAAGTCGTAAGCCTTTTGTGTAGCAGTGAGGACACTCCTCGGACTACAGACCCAGTCCGCAACAGTGCTTACAATATCTTTCAACTTAGTCTTTCTCTAGGATCGTATTAAACAGGGAGCTACAACGCAGCTATTGGTCTACAACATAATTTGCGAAGACAACTTAGACTATTGTTCATGACAATTAAGTTCATCTGATCAAATTATAATGAACTCCCACTCAGATAGACATCTCTCTAGTCATCTAAGTGATACATGATCTGAATCGACTAGGTCGTGTCCGATCAACATGTGAGACGGACTAGTCATCAACGGTGAACATCTTTATGTTGATCGTATCTTATATACGACTCGTGTTCGACCTTTCGGTCTTCCGTGTTCCGAGGCCATGTCTGTACATGCTAGGCTCGTCAAGTGAACCCTAAGTGTATTGCGTGTGTAAATCTGGCTTACACCTGTTGTATGCGAACGTTAGAGCCTATCACACCCGATCATCACGTGGTGCTTCGGAACAACGAACCTTAGCAACGGTGCATAGTTAGGGGGAACACAATTCTTGAAGTTTTAGTGAGAGATCATCTTATTTACTATCGTCGTTCTAAGCAAATAAGATGTAAAACATGATAAACATCACATGCAATCAAATAGTGACATGATATGGCCAATATCATTTTGCTCCTTTTGATCTTCATCTTCGGGGCTCCATGATCATCATCGTCACCGGCATGACACCATGATCTCCATCATCGTGTCTTCATGAAGTCGTCTCGCCAAACATTACTTCTACTACTATCGCTAACGGTTAGCAATAAAGTAAAGTAATTACATGGCGTTTTCAATGACACGCGGGTCATACAATAAAATAAGACAACTCCGATGGCTCCTGTCGGTTGTCATACTCATGGACATGCAAGTCGTGATTCCTATTACAAGAACATTATCAATCTCATACATCACATATATATCATTCATCACATCCTTTTGGCCATATCACATCACACGGCACATGCTGCAAGAACAAGTTAGACGTCCTCTAATTGTTGTTGCAAGTTTTACGTGGCTGCTATAGGTTTCTAGCAAGAACGTTTCTTACCTACGCCAAAACCACAACGTGATATGCCAATTTCTATTTACCCTTCATAAGGACCCTTTTCATCGAATCCGATCCGACTAAAGTGGGAGAGACAGACATCCGCTAGCCACCTTATGCAACTAGTGCATGTCAGTCGGTGGAACCTGTCTCACGTAAGAGTACGTGTAAGGTCGGTCTGGGCCGCTTCATCCCACGATGCTGCCGAATCAAGATAAGACTAGTAACGGCAAGTAAATTGACAGATCGACGCCCACAACTACTTTGTGTTCTACTCGTGCAAGAAGCTACGCATAGACCTAGCTCTGATACCACTGTTGGGGATCGTAGCAGAAATCAAAAAATTTCTACGCATCACCAAGATCAATCTATGGAGTAATCTAGCAACGAGGGAGAGTGGAGTGCATCTACATACCATTGTAGATTGCTAAGCGGAAGCGTTACAAGAACGCGGATGAAGGAGTCGTACTCGTAGCGATTAAGATCGTGGTTGATTCTGATCTAAGCACCGAACAACGGCGCATCCGCGTTCAACACACGTGCAGCCCGGTGACATCTCCCATGCCTTGATCCAGCAAGGAGAGAGGGAGAGGTTGGGGAAGACTCCGTCCAGCAGCAGCACGATGGCGTGGTGGTGGAGGAGGAGCGTGGCACTCCAGCAGGGCTTCGCCAAGCATCGCAAGAGACGAGGAGGGAGAGGGGTAGGGCTGCGCCAAGAAGGAGATGATCTCGTGTGTATGGCAGCCCCAAAACCCCCACTATACATAGGGGAAGGGGAGGGGCTGCGCCACCATCTAGGGTTCCATCCCTAGTGGTGGCGGCCGCCCCCAAAACCCATCTAGGGTGCGGCCAAGGGGGGAAGAGAGGGGGCGCCCTAGGGTGGGCCTTAAGGCCCATCTGGACCTAGGGTTTGCCCCCCTCCCACTCTCCACGCGCCTTGGGCCTTGGTGGGGGGGCGCACCAGCCCACCTGGGGCTGGCCCCTCCCACACTTCGACCAAGAAGCCTTCTAGGGCTGGTGGCCCCACCTGGTGGACCCCCGGGACCCTCCCGGTGGTTCCGGTACGTTACCGATAGCGCCCGAAACTTTTCCGGTTACCAAAACGGGACTTCCCATATATAAATCTTTATCTCCGGACCATTCCGGAACTCCCCGTGATATTCGGGATCTCATCCCGGACTCCGAACAACATTCGGTAACCACGTACTACATTCCCTATAACCCTAGCGTCATCGAACCTTAAGTGTGTAGACCCTACGGGTTCGGGAACCATGCAGATATGACCGAGACAACTCTTTGGCCAATAACCAACAATGGGATCTGGATACCCATGTTGGCTCCCACATGTTCCACTATGATCTCATCGGATGAACCATGACGTCAAGGATTCAATCAATCCCGTATATGATTCCCTTTGTATATCGGTATAGCACTTGCCCGAGATTTGATCGTCGGTATACCGATACCTTGTTCAATCTCGTTACGGCAAGTCTCTTTACTCGTTCCGTAACACATCATCCCATGATCAACTCCTTGATCACATTGTGCACATTATGATGATGTCCTACCAAGTGGGCCCAGAGATACCTCTCCGTCACACGGAGTGACAAATCCCAGTCTCGATTCGTGCCAACCCAACAGACACTTTCGGAGATACCCGTAGGGCACCTTTATAGCCACCCAGTTACGTTGTGATGTTTGGTACACCCAAAGCATTCCAACGGTATCCAGGAGTTGCACAATCTCATGGTCTAAGGAAAAGATACTTGACATTTAGAAAAGCTTTAGCATATGAACTACACGATCTTGTGCTAGGCTAAGGATTGGGTCTTGTCCATCACATCATTCTCCTAATGATGTGATCCCGTTATCAACGACATCCAATGTCCATGGTCAGGAAACCGCAACCATCTATTGATCAACGAGCCAGCCAACTAGAGGCTCACTAGGGACATGGTGTTTGTCTATGTATCCACACATGTATCTGAGTTTCCTATCAATACAATTCTAGCATGGATAATAAAAAATTATCATGAACAAGGAAATATAATAATAACCAATTTATTATTGCCTCTAGGGCATATTTCCAACACCACCGACGTATCCCCAGATCCTATATCTTCCATTTTGGGGAGAAAAAAATAGAGGAGAAAGAATTATCACATTTCATGAGACGGAGCCGCCGCCAAGCCCTAATATCTCTCGGGAGGTCTGATCTAGAGTCCGATCGGGGCTCCGGAGAGTGGAGATCGTCGCCATCGTCATCATCAACCTTCCTCTATCACCAATTCCATGATGCTCACCGCCGTGTGTGAGTAATTCCATCGTAGGCTTGCTGAACAGTGATGGGTTGGATGGGATCTATCATGTAATCGAGTTAGTTTTGTTAGGGTTTGATCCCTAGTATCCACTATGTTCTGAGATTGATGTTGATGTGACTTTGCTATGCATAATGCTTGTCACTAGGGCCCGAGTGCCATGATTTTAGATCTGAACCTATTATGTTTTCATGAATATATGTGTGTTCTTGATCCTATCTTGCAAGTCTATAGTCACCTACTATGTGTTATGATCCGGCAGCCCCGAAGTGACAATAATCGGGACCGCTCCCGGTGATGACCTTAGTTTGAGGAGTTCATGTATTCACTATGTGTTAATGCTTTGGTCCGGTACTCTATTAAAAGGAGGCCTTAATATCCCTTAGTTTCCAATAGGACCCCGCTGCCACGGGAGGGTAGTACAAAAGATGTCATGCACGTTCTTTTCCATAAGCACATATGACTATATTCGGAATACATGCCTACATTGCATTGATGAACTGGAGCTAGTTTTGTGTCACCCTAGGTTATAACTTCTACATGATGAATTCCATCCGACATAATTTCCCACCACCGATCCAATGCCTATGAGCTTTACCTATATTGCTTGTTGCTTATTTACTCTCCCGCTGCTACTATTACAAAAACACTACCATTACTTTTATTGCTACTACCACCACTATCATATTACTTTGTTACTAAACTACCTTGCTGCAGATACTAAGTTTCCAGGTGTGGTTGAATTGACAACTCAGCTGCTAATACTTAAGAGTATTCTTTGGCTCCCCTTGTGTCGAATCAACAAATTTGGGTTTAATACTTTACCCTCGAAAACTGTTGCGATCCCCTACACTTGTGGGTTATCAAGACTATTTTCTGGCGCCGTTGCCGGGGAGCATAGCTCTATTCTTTAAGTCACTTGGGATTTATATCTGCTGATCACTATGAAGAATTTGAAGGACTCAAAAACCAAGATCTTACCCTCAACTACGAGGGGAGGTAAGGAACTGCCATCTTGATCTGCACTTGATTCTCCTTCTGTTATTAGTAAACTTGTGACACCTACTCCTGCTATTGAGTCTGATATGGCGTATGTGCTTGATGATGCTACTTCTGCTATGTATGATGAAACTACCTCTATGCCTGATACTGTGCCACTAGGTGAATTTCTAGATGAACAAATTGCTAAGGTTAGGGAGAGTGCAAATGTTGATGATATTTATGAAAGTGATGATGAAACTACTCCCAATAGATATGAATTGCCTGTTGTGCCTGAGGGTCATGTTATGGATGAAGAAACTGCTAGAGACTTTCTTGCGTGCAATGATAAATATGATCTTAAGAAGTTATTAGCTAAGTTGAAAGAAAAGTCCTTGAATGCTAGAATGAAACATGACCCTGCTTTTGCTACTTCACCTATTTGTTTCACTGATAAGGATTATGAATTCTCTGCTGATCCTGAGTTAATTACTTTGGTTGAATATGATCCTTTCCATGGCTATGAGTCTGAAACTATTGTGGCACATCTTACCAAGTTGAATGATATAGCCACCCTATTTACCAATGATGAAAAGATTTGCTACTACTATATCCTAAATTTATTTTCGTTCTCGTTAAAGGGTGATGCTAAGACTTGGTTTAATTCTCTTGATCCTGGTTGTGTGCGTAGTCCCAGGGATATGATGTATTACTTCTCTGCTAAATATTTTCCCGCTCATAAGAAACAAGTTGCCTTACGGGAAATATATAACTTTGCTCAAACTAAAGAAGAGAGTCTCCCACGAGCTTGGGGGAGGCTTCTCCAGTTACTTAATGCTTTGCCTGATCATCCTCTTGAAATGCATGATATACTTGATGTATTTTATAATGGACTAACCGATGCTTCCAGAGACCACCTGGATAGTTGTGTTGGTTGTGTTTTCAGGGAAAGAACAGTTGAACAAGCTGAATTACTATTGAATAATATGCTGGCCAATGAAAATAATTGGACACTTCCTGAACCAGCCCCTAAGCCAACTCCGAAGAAGAGAGGTGTTCTATTCCTAAGTCCTGAAGATATGCAAGAGGCAAAGAAATCTATGAAAAAAAAAGGTATTAAAGCTGAAGATGTTAAGAATTTACCGCCTATTGAAGAAATACATTGTCTTGATAACCCGACATGGGTAGTAAAGGTAAATTCTCTTTATAGAGTTGATGGACGTGATATTCCTCGTTATAAGTTTGCTAGCCAATGCTTAGATGAGTTTGACAATTTCATTGTGAAACAAGAAAACTTCAATGCTTATATGATTGAACACTTGAGTGATATCTGTGTAGTGCTAAAAGTGAACTGAAACTTATTAGTAAACACGCTTCTATGGTCACCACTCAAGTAGAACAAGTACTTAAGGCTCAGAATGATTTGCTCAATGAACTAAATAGTAAGAATAATGATAATGCCATTAGAGTTGTAACTAGAGGTGGTAGAATGACTCGGGAACCTCTGTATCCTGAAGGCCACCCTAAGAGAATTGAGGAAGATTCTCAGAGAGCTAATTTAGATGCACCTAGTTCTTCTAAAAAGAAGAAAAAGAAAAATGATAGAACCTTGCATGCTTCTCGTGAACCTGTTGCTCACCCACCTGAGAATCCCAATGATATATCTGTTTCTGATGCTGAGACACAATCTGGTAATGAACATGAGCCTAGTGATAATATTAATGATGATGTTCATGCTGATGCTCAACCTAGCAATGATAATGATGTAGAGATTGAACCTGCTGTTAATCTTGATAACCCACAATCAAAGAATCAACGTTATGATAAGAGAGACTTTGTTGCTAGGAAGCACGGTAGGGAAAGAGAACCATGGGTTCAGAAACCCATGCCTTTTCCTCTGAAACAATCCAAGAAAAAGGATGATGAGGATTTTGAGCGCTTTGCTGAAATGATTAGCCCTATCTTTTTGCGTATGTGTTTGACTGATGTGCTTAAAACAAATCCTTATGCCAAGTATATGAAAGACATTATTACCAACAAAAGAAAGATACTTGAAGTAGAAATCTCCACCATGCTTGCTAATTACACTTTTAGGGTGGAATGCCTAAGAAATTAGGAGATCCAGAAGTACCTACTATACCTTGCTCCATTAAGACAAACTATGTTAAAACTGCTTTGTGTGATCTTGGAGCCGGTGTTAGTGTTATGCCTCTCTCTTTATATCGTAGACTTGACTTGAGTAAATTGACACCTAGTGAAATATTTTTGCAAATGGCTGATAAATCAACTGCTATACCTGTCGGTATTTGTGAGGATGTGCCTGTTGTAGTTGCAAATGTTTCTATTCTAGCGGACTTTGTTATACTTGATATTCCCGAGGACGATAGTATGTCTATTATTCTTGGAAGACCTTTTTTGAATACTGCAGGGGCTGTTATTGATTCCAACAAAGGCAATGTCACTTTTCATGTCAATGGTAATGAGCATACGGTACACTTTCCGAGGAAACAACCTCAGGTTCATAGTATCAATTATATTGGAAAAACTTCGACTATTACTACTGGAGGTTTTGAGTTGCCCATTCCTACTATCAAGAAGGCATATGACATTCTTACTGTTGGGGACATACATATCCCCATTGAGGTAACCTAGTGTTATTCGAAAATTCTCCAGTTTCATGTTACTTGGAAAGAGTTTATTAACAAGACCTGATCAACCTTGTTAATGATTTCCTTTTGATGAGCATGGGATAGGTGAATCCAGATAGCACAAACCTTCTGTACCCTCCTTTTACTTTCTGTTAATTAGGTTAAATAAAAGAAAAATAGCATTGTCTGTCTGTTTCCAGACTTACCCGTGCAATAAAAAAATATCTTGAAAATAAAAGTTCTCCAAATGCCATGAAAATGAAATATGATTTTTTCTAGAATATTTAAGAAATTATGGCACTGAACACACAGCGAGGGGAGCCAGCACGTGGCCACGAGGGCACAGGGCGCGCCCCCCTGCCTCGTGGGCCCCACGTGCCCCCCCTCCACTTATCCTTTCACCCATGCTCTTCTTCTTCCTCCCAAAAAAATCCCCAACCAGCTCAAACGAAGTTCTAGCTCTTCTTGCTGCCATTTTCGATCTCCTTGCTCAAAGCACCATTCACCAAACTGTTTGGGGAGATTGGTCCTTGGTATGGGACTCCTCCATTGCTCCAATTAGTTTTTGTTCTAGTGCTTTATTTGTTGCAAATTTATGCTGCTGTGGTGACCTTGTTCTTGAGCTTGCATGTCAAATTTTCTTGGTCCCAAGTAGTTCTAATGCATGATATAGCCTCTAGGCACTTATAGGAGTTGTTGTTATCAATATTGTTGAGTTTGGTTAACTTTTATTGTGAGTTACTAAAAAAATTAGAATTTTTCAGAAAAGAAAAATGTTAAAAAGATTATTGAGGGGCTCCTCCAGCAAGAGCTCGGAGGAGAAGAAGAAAGAAGAAAACAAGAAGCCCAAGTATAGTCTTCCTCGCATGGCGGAAGTTCGACCATGCGAATGGCCTTGTAATAATTTCATTATGTCCGCCGGTATTTATGAAGAATTTTATTGGTTGGCGAATAATGCAGGCCTCACCGACTTCCTCAACGACCAGAAAGAGCAGTATCTCTTTCTCACCAATATTTTCACGCAAATCTTTCATTTTCATTCTAGGAAAACACCATTTCACTTATATGATGTGGTTAAGGAGATATCACTTTTAGATTTTTGTGAAATAAGCAAAGTACCCTTTGGAGGTAGACTTGATGAACCACGTCGTGAAGACGTTGAAGGTTTCATTGACATGATAGCCGTAGGTGAAACTAGACAAGTTTCGGGGCAAGAATCACTAGTATACACTTCCCTGTTCTACGCTACTTTGCTTTATTCGCTAGTAGATGTTTAATTTGTCGTGGGAACAGTGGAAATATCAGTGCCCCTGATATTATCATTTTACGCCATGCTATGTTTCGAGACACAACTTTTAGCTTGGGCACCGTCGTTGCCAAATGATTGAGTCTGAACCGCTCAAAGGGGCCTATCTTTGGAGGCATCTTTGCTTCTCGCCTTGCTGAATATTTTAATATACCTATTAGGCATCATGAGAAGGAAGAAAATTTGCTTGCCCCTGTTTATCTAGATTACAAGAGCGTGGTAGCTCATGATTTTATTGTTAAAGACAAGAATATGCAGCTTAATTATAAATTGAAGTTTGATGAAATATACTGTGAAATTGTTACCTTGCCTGCACCATCTTTGTTTGATCTGTCCACAGGCAAGTATCTCATTACTTCAGATGCCTTCTACAAGTACCAAGGCCAGGCACAAGCTTCAGAGCCTGAGCCAGAACTACCCATTGATCCTTCCTGTCAATCTGTTTATGGGTGGGAGCTGGATGAGCTCGCCAACCAGTGGCACCCGGAAGACACATCTCAGTACACTCGAGGTAGTGGCTTTGATCCGTGGCCATAGACCAACTTAGGCCAAAAGCCTAAGCTTGGGGGAGTACGTGTTTCTCACTGACTTACATTCATGTTCACACTTATTCTAGTTGTCGGTGCTCACACTCTTTCACTGTACCATCCATGCTTAGTTCAAATTTCTTTTTCTTAGTCTTTTTCTTGTGTGCTAGAAAAAACCCAGAAAAACAAAAAATATTAGTTGTAGCTTCTAACTAGTTTACTTTCTTTGCTTGTAGTAGTAACTAAAAATGAAAACCCAAAAATATTTCCCGTTCTTCTTTTGCTTGTTGGGAGCTTTCCCGTGTAAATAATTTCTTTTCATTTCTTTAGGGGTTAAGAGTAGAAGACCATGTTTGAAATTGCTTAGTGGCTCTCATATGCTTCATTGTTGAATTAACCTTGAGCCATATTACCTTGTCTTCTCTCTCGTATTAAATGTCTGCAGATTCCAGCTTAGTCCAATGCACGTGCACTATTATTATTATCCACACCGTTCGGTCGTGCGAGTGAAAGGAAGTAAGGATGATATATGATGAACTAATTGAGATAAGAAAAGCTGGTATGAACTCGACCTCTCTTGTTTTTGTAAATATGATGGCTCGTCATTCTTGATTCAGCTTGTTATGAATGAAACATGTTTGCAATGACAATTAGAGATCATAGCTGCTTATGCCATGCTTAATTAGCTGAGATTTTATAATGGTCTATCTTGCATGCCAACATGATATTAAAATGGTTGTGATGTGATATGATGGGTGGTATCCTCCTTTCAACGATTTAAGTGATATGACTTGGCACATGTTCACGCATGTAGTTGAAACAAATCAACATAGCCTCCACGATATTTATGTTCATGGTGATTTATATCCTAATCATGCTTGCATTCATTGTTGATTAATTTTAATGCATTTTCATAACCATTGTGCTCTCTAGCTGGTCGCTTCCCAGTCTCTTTCTAGCCTTCACATGTACTAAGCGGGAATACTGCTTGTGCATTCACTTCCATAAACCCCAAAGTTATTCCATATGAGTCTACTATACCTTCCTATATGCGGTATTTACATGTCGTTCCAAGTAAATTTGTATGTGCCAAACTCTAAACCTTCAAATGAAATTATGTTTTGTATGCTCGAACAGCTCATGAATCAACTAGGGCTGTCTATATCTTCCATGCTAGGTGGGTTATTCTCACGATGGGTGGACTCCGCTCATCATTCATGAGAAAATGGCTGGTAACCGGGATGCCAAGTCCCATGCTCAAAATCGTAATAATTAAACAAAACTCCCCCAGGGCTGTTGCTTGTTTGGATGGTACCACATGGATTCGGATGCCCGTGGAGTGTGCTTGTTGGTGGTTGGGGGAGTATAAACTTTACCATTCTGTTTGGGAACCGCCTATAGTGTGCGTAGCATGGGAGATATCAAGATTCTTGGTTGTTATGTTGACAATGAAAGTATACCGCTCAAAATGTTATTCATCTCTATTTAAAAATCGAGCTCTGGCACCTCTACAAATCCCTGCTTCCCTCTGCGAAGGGCCTATCTATTTACTTTTATGCAGAGTCATCATCCTCTTATCAAAGTAGGAGAGCACCTCTGTCGTTGCATGTATTACTATTAATTTGCATTGAGTATGATCATGACTGGATCTCTTTTACCGTGAATTACAATGTCTAGTCAGTCCTTGATCTTTAAAGGTGCTCTGCATTTATGTTTTGCGGTCTCAGAAAGGGCTAGCGAGATACCATCCTATTATATCATATCATGGTTGTTTTGAGAAGTGTTGTCATCCGAGGTTTATTATTATTGCTCGCTAGTTGATTATGCCATTGATGTGAGTAGTCTTGAGACCTGAAAGTTATTGTGAATGTGGTTAGTTCATGATCTTGTTGAAAACCTGAATGCTAGCTTACATATTTACAACAACAAGAGCAAACAGAGTTTGTCAAAGTTTTTCTTTATCACTTTCAGTTTATCAACTGAATTGCTTGAGGACAAGCAAAGGTTTAAGCTTGGGGGAGTTGATACATCTCCAACGTATCTACTTTTCAAAACCCTTTTGCCCTTCTTTTGGACTCTAACTTGCATGATTTGAATGGAACTAACCCGGACTGACGTTGTTTTCAGCAGAATTGTCGTGATGTTGTTTTTGTGCAGAAATAAAAAGTTCTCGGAATCGCCTGAAAATCAACGGAGAATTATTTTGGAAAATATAAAAAATACCTACACAAGGATCCACACCAGGGGGCCTTGGGCCAGCCCATGAGGGTGGGGGGCGCGCCCCCTGCCTCGTGGGCCCCACCAATGCTCCACCGACGTATCCCCAGATCCTATATCTTCCGTTTCGGGGAGAAATAAATAGAGGAGAAGGAATTATCGCGTTTCACAAGACGGAGCCGCCGCCAAGCCCTAATATCTCTCGGGAGGGCTGATCTGGAGTCCGGTCGGGGCTCCGAAGAGTGGAGATCGTCGCCATCGTCATCATCAACCTTCCTGCATCACCAATTCCATGATGCTCACCGTCGTGTGTGAGTAATTCCATCGTAGGCTTGCTGGACGGTGATGGGTTGGATGGGATCTATTATGTAATCGAGTTAGTTTTGTTAGGGTTTGATCCCTAGTATCCACTATGTTCTAAGATTGATGTTGCTATGACTTTGCTATGCTTAATGCTTGTCACTAGGGCCCGAGTGCCATGATTTCAGATCTGAACCTATTATGTTTTCATGAATATATGTGTGTTCTTGATCCTATCTTGCAAGTATATAGTCACCTACTATGTGTTATGATCCGGCAACCCCGAAGTGACAATAATCGGGACCAAGGTTGTCAGAATCACGATTCTGCTATACGATTCTACGACTTTACGATCCAAACTAACCCCTATGATTCTACGATTTTAGTTCATAGAATCTACGTTTCTACGATCATGATAGTGAAGATTCTATGATTTGCGATCCTATCATCTGAGGTCCGATCCGATCCAAAATCACGATTCTGACAACCTTGATCGGGACCACTCCCGGTGATGACCTTAGTTTGAGGAGTTCATGTATTCACTATGTGGTAATTCTTTGGTCCGGTACTCTATTTAAAGGAGGCCTTAATATCCCTTAGTTTCCAATAGGACCCCGCTGCCACGGGAGGGTAGGACAAAAGATGTCATGCAAGTTCTTTTCCATAAGCACGTATGACTATATTCAGAATACATGCCTACATTACATTGATGAACTGGAGCTAGTTCTGTGCCACCCTAGGTTATAACTTCTACATGATGAATTGCATCCGACATAATTTCCCATCACTGATCCAATGCCTACGAGCTTTACCTATATTGCTTGTTGCTTATTTACTTTCCCGCTGCTACTATTACAAAAACACTACCATTACTTTTATTGCTACTACCACCACTATCATATTACTTTGCTACTAAACTACCTTGCTGCAGATACTAAGTTTCCAGGTGTGGTTGAATTGACAACTCAGCTGCTAATACTTAAGAGTATTCTTTGGCTCCCCTTGTGTCGAATCAACAAATTTGGGTTTAATACTTTACCCTCGAAAACTGTTGCGACCCCCTACACTTGTGGGTTATCAACAACAACAAACTAGTTTTGTTGCCCATTCCATGCCCATCACTCCTCGATTAGATCCTTTTGAAGATTATCATGTGTTTCGTCACGTCGAATGACATTATCGAAGGCAATAAATCAGGCCACCCTTGCAGCCATCCTCCACACTCACACGAGACATCCCAGCAACTCATACTGAGAATAGTCTAAATCCTACCTACGCTCATTCTCGATGATCATGTTATGCTTGATCACACAAGAGCTCATGATGTACCAAAGAATATTTTTATCCCAAAATCTAGCTGGTCCTCTCACAATAGCAAATTGGGCTTGCAAAATCCCAAAAGTTCTCTCCGCATCTTTCCTTGCCGTCGCCTGAGAATTATGGAAATTAAGATTTTTCTTACCTTGCGGTGCAGTCAACGGCTTTACTAATGTTTGCCACCTTGGGTAGATGCCATCCGCCAGATAGTAACCATAGTTGTATGTATGACCATTTGCTACAAACTCCACCGGTGTAGTTGCACCATTTGCAATCTTATTCATGAGTGGTGACCAATCAAGAATGTTGATGTCATTCAAAGATCCAGGCTTTCCAAAAAACATGCCAAATCCAAGTCTTCGGATCGGCCATTGCTTCAAGGATTAAAGTGGAACCCTTTTTCTAGCCGTGGAATTGTCCATGACATGCCTTAGGAAAGTTCCTCTAACTCCAATGCATGCAATCTATTGAGCCAAGCATACCTGGGAACCCGCAAGCTTTGTTCATCTCCAAAAGCCTTGCGGTGTCTTCTGCACAATTCTGACTGTGAAGCGCTTGACACACATGATGGCTTGACTCTCACCCACGGCCAAGTGGTCATCAACTAGATCCGCCGGAATACCGCATGACAACATACACAAAGCGGTCACCTTTTGAAAGGTGTTATGCCCGAGTTCTCCGACGACATTTATCCTTTGCTGCAAAAATGATCATGGCTCGCCAGTTTCGCTACAATGCGTTTGAACAACTCGATGCTCATCCTAAAACAGCGCCGAAAGTAGGAATTGGGGTATGTGAGATTCTCCACAAAATAGTTCCTCGTCAATCTGTTGTGGGCATCGATCTTATCCCTCCAAAAAAATTGACGACCCATAACCGAACCACCGTGCTTCGGCTTTTCATTGACGTGCATAGCTAGGATCATTGCGAGGTCCTCCTCCTCTTGAATATCAAATTCTTCGTCGGAAGAATCGTAGGATGAACTCATTTACAATATTGAATTTAAACTAGTTTATAAAACTAAAAACAACATGCACCAAATTCATCTACAAAATATAAAGTTGAAGCAATACATACCTTGCAAGTGTTTTGTCAAACACCTTGTGGGCGCCGATATGCAATGGGCTGCTGGGCATTGTTCGTCGATGGAATGGCGCGCTCTAGGGGCAGCAGCGAGGAGAGGAGGTGGAGGAAGCAGCGGCGGCGCACGGGGATAGGCAGGGAAAGCGCCGACGGGTCGCCGAAGCAAATGGGGAAGGTGCAGGCAGTGGCGCCAGCGCCAGGAGGTCTCAGATCTGGTGGTTGGCAAAGTCGCGCGCGTGTCAGGCCCAAGATGCGATTCTATCCCGATCACGTGACACTTACGTGATTGGGGCACAACCGCATTTCGGGCGCTTATCAAGATGGATATCATTACATCGTTCCATTACATTCATACATGGGGGATACAACAATACATACAAGTCACATGAAAACAACAATATCAATCCAAAGTATCCGACTACGGATACAAACAACAAAAACACAAGACATCCATCTGCTATCCCAGGCTGCCGACCCGGAACCAAACCCAAGACTGAAGAAGAAGAAGAAGAAGAACAAAGAACTCCAACACAACGATCAACGCTCTCACGTCAAGACATCGGAAACCTGCACCTGCAACTGTTGTTGCAGTAACTGTGAGCCACGAGGACTCAGCAATCCCATAACCATGGGTAACAAGACTATCAAAGCATAATGGGTAAGGAAGAGGTAAAGTGGTGAGGTTGCAGCAGCGGCTAAGCAAAAATATATGGTGGCTAACTTACGAGTACAAGAATAAGATGAGCATCTACGCAAACGGTCGCAAACCAGTAGTGATCGCTAAAGATCCTAAACTACATACGAGTCAAACATAACCCCACCGTGTTCTCTTCTCAAAGTGAAAAGAGACAGTCACGGTTACTCACACAGTTGTGTGTTTTACTTCGGATCCTCTGTCAAGTTTTCTACAACCGGACATTAACAAATTCCAATCTGCCACATAACCACGGGCACGGCTTTCGAAAGATCATAACCCTGCAGGGGTGTCCCAACTTAGCCCATCACAAGCTCTCACGATTAGCTGAAGTGATAAATATAATATCATCACCCCTTATCTTAGGGTAATCCGATCAGGCTCGGCATCCCGGTGCACAAGACATTTCGACAATGGTAAAACAAGTCCAGCAAGACCTCCCGGTGTGTCGACACCCTGATAGTAGCCGCGCGTATCTCGTCTCAGGCCACGACCGGATGGGCGATGCTACAGGTAAAACCAAACCTCGAGTTTCCCCGTGGTGGCCCCGCAGGCTCCCCGTTTGGGACCAACACCATCAGCACTGGCCCTCCTGCTATGTAGAAAGAATCCTCGGGTAGCGCTAACTCCCTATGCAATTTAATTAATTACTTAAGTTGTTATTATGAGCAAAATAAAACCAATGTTGGGCCTTGCGGGAGGAGTTTTATTCAAAGACAAAGTGTCAAGGGGTCCCCATATACCCATCATGCAAGGAACGCAAAAATCAAGGAACATAATGCCGGTTTATCGGCGCCTAAGATGGCATGAGTGGAACAAAACACCGAGCAAAAGGCCAAGCCTTCCACCCATGCCCAGTATATAGGTGTGTTAATAATAATAATAGATATTGTGATATTCCAACAACAAGTTCCCTCCTGGAACGAACTTCATCTTCACCTGCAACTAACAACGCTATAAGAGGGGCTGAGCAAGCGGGTAACATAGCCAAACAAAGGATTTGCTAGGTGGGTTTCAAAGGTTAGAGGTTTCATGGAAACAAGGAGAGGCTGACATTAATGATGGGTAGCGCGACATATAACGATAGCATCAAGACAACTAAGCAAAGGCGATGATAGTAAAGGTATCCAAGGGTATGGTCATCTTGCCTGAGATCCCACAAGGAAGAAGAACGGTTCTGTGAAGAAGACGGAGAAGAAGCCTTGAAGAAGAACCACGGGTAGACGAACGAATCCTCACGAACGCAACGGAACAAGCACTAACGAGAAGAAGCAAGCAACACGGTAAACAAACCACTCAAGAACATGACAATATGCTCAACCAAGTATGATTCAAAACAAGTCTACTTATGATGCACAGAAAGTAAATATAGGAAGCAAAACATGGCAAGGTAGGAAGCACAGCAAAATAACACAAGTCTATATATGATGCATTACATGGCAATGTATGATGCATGACAAATATATACAGGAAGCAATACATGGCAAGGTATGATGCATGACAAGTCTATACAGGAAGCACAGCAAGTCTATGAAGCATAACATGGCAAGGTATGATGCATGACAAGTCTATACAGGAAGCACAACAAGTCTATACAGGAAGCATTACATGGCAATGTAGGAAGCACAGAAAAACAACACAAGTTTATATGATGCAATACATGGCAAGGTAGGATGCATGACAAATCTATACAGGAAGCACAGCAAGTCTGTACAGGAAGCATAACATGGCAAGGTAGGAAGCATAACATGGCAACGGTGCAAGATGCAACCAAACATCAACCAAACTCACTCCAAACATGTTAACAAGATGATATTATGATTCTACATGCAAAATCACTCAAGTTTCATATAAGGAACACCCCAAACGGAGCAACGGGCTAAAAGATACACATGAAACAAGATACAACAACAAGCTGAAATTAACAGCCACATAGCAACTTTGGAGCATGATAAATATAAGCTACAGCACTCAAACATGGTGATAATAAGCATGAACATGAAGTAGACATAACCTACAGCAACAACCCCATTGGAGCATCTCCATAGGAGGCATGGATCAATAGCAACAAGCTACAACATTTTGATCATGACACTAAAAACCTGACAGCAATATTTTATAGCAACTTGGGAGCAAGAATTAAATAAGCTACAGCAAGTCAAATGTGCAAGTAAGGGCATGAATGGATAGACAACAACATATACAACAAGGAATGATCAATGGCCACCCCAAAACTAACATGGATTTACCTAGGGCATCAAGCAAACATAGCATCAGGATATGACAGATTCCAGACTTAGTGAAATTTCACAAAGTGTTAAAACAGCAATAACAACATGGCATGTTTACAAGCATGTTTAAGTCAACACAAGGCATATCATGGAAAGTTAAATGCACCATCTCAAAGACCACATCATGGAGATTCTAAAGCATCTAGGCATGTTACATGGGGACAAACACAACAAGAGCAACGAGCTCCTCAACTAGGCATCTCGTAACAAGTTACAAAACCTAACAGCCACATGCACTTTTGCAACAGAGATTAACATGGCAATATGAACTCAAACAAGGATGATATAGCAACCAACTTGTAGAGCATCTCATGATGAACATTTTGACATATCATTTGCATCATTTGGATAAACATGCACCAAGTTATCATATCTCAAACATAGCAACAAAATAACAAGTAGCAGCAGTTTATAACAAGTAGCACTCTTGCAACAGATATTTAAGCATCTAGATGAACTCAAATGGGCATGGCACAATGGAACAAAGTGTAGAGCATATCACCCCGATCATTTTGACATATCATTCACTCAATTTGGATAAGTACACACAAAGTTATCACCACACAAAGATGCAACATTATAACAGTTCTCAGAGGACTTAGAGAGAAAAAGGGACCTCGAAGAAAACGGACATGTCCAGACCAATCGGACACGTCCGGGGCTGGGGTCCACATGGCAGCTGCACGGAGAGGGAAGGCGGACATGTCCTGGCTCCTCCCGGACACATCCGTCGGCGGCGGCGGCGCGGGCTCACACGACAGTTGCACCGGGAAGTCAACGCGGGGAGGACGCGCCTGGCAGCGCGGGATCGGCATGGAGGCGGCGCACTCCGGCGACCTGGCAAGCTCCGGCGAAGAACGGGGTGGCGCGAGGCGGAGGAGGCCGGGGACGGAGAGATCCGGCCAAGGGGACTCCGATTCCTGCCCCGGATGAGGACCTCGAGCCTCGCATGGCCGGCGACGAGCGGATGGCAAGGCGGCGCCATGGCTGGATCCTGCGGGAACGTCAAGAGAGAGAGAGAGCTCTGAGAGAGAGAGAGGAAGAGGATAGAAGGGGAAGGGAGCCCTGGGAGCGCTCACCAGGACGACGGCGGTCCACCGGTGGCACGGCAGCCGGCGAGGTCGAGAGGGGCGGGGTCCGGCGACCGGCGCTGAGGCGGCGGTCGGGCGCCAGCGCGGGCACGGGCCCGATCCGTCCCAGATCGGGTCCCAGGCGGGCCGCGGCTGGGCTGGCGGCGGCTGGGAGACCTGGCAAAGCGGAGCCGCGGCTGGGAGGCTGCGGGAGCCGGCTGGAGGATCTCTCGCCGTCGGATCTGGCCGCGAACGGCCCAGATCCCGGCTCGGGAGCCGCTGGATGGCTCAGGAAGCCGGCTGCGCGAAGGCTCAGCGGCGGCGCCAAGTGGCGGCCAGGGAAGGGCTGAGCGGGGAAAACGATGAGGAAGAGGTGGGTGGCGGCTGGCTGCCGGTAGGGGAAGGGTAGGGGCTAGGTTAGACTAGGTTTAGTCCATTTTAGGCTGGTGGGAGTATATATATATATAGTAGGGGGCTAGGGTTTAGGGATTTGGTGTGTTTCGAGCCCTCCGATCGCGATCCGACGGATCCGATCGCGAGGTGAGGTAGGATGGGCCTAGGAGAGGTTAGTGGGCTGTGTTAGAGGGGCTTCGGGCTGAGAGGAGAGAAGGGAAAAGAGGCCCGCGGGGGTTTTCGGAGACCGAAAACGTCCGACGAAATAACCGGCGACTAGTGCCGCTATATAAATCCGTTGGGCTATCAAACGAGCTCCGAATGCGATGAAATTTGGCACGCGACATGTCTACACTATAATAAGACCACACGCCAAGTTTCAACCCATTCCGAGAATGTTTTTCGGCCACTTATAAAATAAATATTAGGAGGCACCGCGGGCGCGTGCAAGTGTGTTTGAGCTCGGAACGGACAACAGAGAGGACGAGGGGACTCGGGCGGATGCAAGTTTTGAAAACATGATGATGCAATGCACACGATGACATGGCAAGATGCAACACGCAAGCAAAAGACATGGCACTGACAACGAATAACTGGCTGACACCTGGCGCACCGGTCTCGGGGTGTCACAATACTCCCCTACTAACAGGAGATCTCGTCCCGAGATCTTAGGAACGAGACGGGAGAGAAAAAGAAGAACAAAGTTCTTGGAGGACAAAAGAGTGAAACCCGAGAACCTTGAGAGGTTGAGCCACTCAAAAGAAGAAGAATGCAACGAAGAAGAACGAAGTTGCAAGGACTTCGTTAGACAAGAGGAAGAAGGAATTCGACGAGAATCCAAAAGGTCAAAGGAATAAGAATGAATTCGAAACCACTCCGGTTAAAATAGATAGAAAAGAATTCGAATGATGGAATTCGGGCAGCACTCCGGCTGAAACTGAAAGAAATAGCACACCGGTTGAACATGAATGGAATAGGACAAGAACCTGAGGAGATGAAACGATACTCGACGAGAGTAACAACACAAAGCCTCCGAAAAAATTGAAATAATGGAATTAAAGGAACGGAGAAGAAGATGACCACTTCCATCACGAAAGAATTGAAAGTGAATCATCAAGAGAAAGGCTTGAACGGAGTTGTTGAGAAAATCAACAACAGAAGAATAAGCTTGTTGTGGACTTATGTAAACATATCCAAGCTTGAGGTGAATTACCGCCGCAACGAAAAGAAGGATTATCTGAGAATGAAAAAAATGCAAAACTCCACTTCAAGAGAATACGGAGAATTATTTGCACTCTGAGACGCAAAGGAATAAAGCTTGAGTTTCTCCAAAGAATTAGATGAATGTTTGAAGAATGATTAAATGATGAAGAACCAACATGAAGAACTCCGGTAACGAAAGGATGATGATGACGGATGAAAAGAATAAGAATAAGCCTTGTGATGATCCGACGTGGTCCGATGAGAACGCCAAGAAACTATGAATTCCGGGGAAGAAAGATTAAAGCACTTGGAACTAGAATTTATTCATCAAGAATAAACTCCGAAGGGAGGGATAAACAACTCCACAGAGAGGAATAAGAATTATATTATGCTTATCCTCCACCAATTAAAATTGATGAGAAGCAATGGATTAACATACTACTTATTCTCGATGAAATTGATTAAAGAAGGATATCTCGCGAACTCGGGAAAATCTTCATGAACCACCGGTAGGATTGGAATAAAATGAATGGATTGATATGATAACGCCGGAAAAGAACTCTTGAGCGAACCACCGTAAGGAATTAAAATCAAATGAAGAAAGAGAAGAAAACCACCGTAAAGAATTGAAATTGAGTGAATACAATAGAATGAATCGCCGGGAAGAATAAAGCACTTGAGGAAATTAGGATGACGAGAACGAAGAGATCATGAACTGATTAAAGAATACTTGAACGAAGCACAAAAGAATGTGAAACGTACGAAGAGGCATCACTGAAGAATATTTGGAGGACGAAGTTGAAAACTGAGAATGAAGAAATCTTCTGAAATGATGGCCTTCGGAGGAACACAATGAAAAGAATTCATGAATAACTCCGGATGAATGAAAAGAAGAAGGGTTGAACCACACATGAAAAGAATTGAAAGCGATCTTGGAGAAGGCATGTGACTGATGGAATCCATACTTACGTCACACTTGAAAAGAATTTCGAAACACTCTGGGAAAATAAGACGAGTCAGGTAAGATCCTGGGAAAAACCTGTCGGTTATGATCCCACCGAAGAGAAAACCACCGTTGAAATGGAATGCAAAGAAGATGATGCACCGGAACGAATGAAAAACTCGAATGCGGTGACAACCTCGAATTAATTGGAACACAAACGAATCTCTTGAGAATGTCTTTGGAACACCAGAACAATTAGATGGCGAGAGGTAAATGAGCAAAGTGAAACAATTGAGCCGAGGAAAAAAAGAATATGATGAACACCGAATACTAATAAAATTGGAACCACCAGAAAGAAAAGAGATGAAGAATGACGAACGAGAGGAGAATTCACCGGTTGAAATAATTGAGCAAAGAATGCAAAGGATTCACACGAGTAGGATGGATACTCGATTAAGAACTCCGGCTCCGAGAAGAAAAGGGTGGGCGGGTGGGAAATAAAAAACCACTTCGGAAGGTGAAACAACACCAGTTGAAAGAATTGAGGGTTGAACTTGCAAAGAAGAAGAGGGTCGAGTCCACTTGACGAGAGATGCACCAGATGAAAGAACTGACAACGCAACAAACGGAAAAAAAACTAACCACGAGATCCTAAAAAAATTTGAAGGGGAAGAGGGGTAATTCAAAACACCTATGTCAAGATTCCTCACCAGAGCGACGAAGGGGCAGGGGAGTAAAAAGAATTCCTACTCTCCGATATAACTAGACTCCGAAAAAGTTTTCTACTAGACTCAACAACGGCCAAACTACGATCAATCAAGGGGGCTCCTATGGTCGGTCGAGGCTCTGATACCAACTTGTCAGGCCCAAGATGCGATTCTATCTCGATCATGTCACACTTACGTAATTGGGGCACAACCACATTTCGGGCGCTTAACAAGATGGATATCATTACATCATACCATTACATACATACATGGGGGATACAACAATACATACAAGTCACATGAAAACAACAATATCAATACAAAGTATCCGACTACGGATACAAACAACAAAAACACAAGACATCCATCTGCTATCCCAGGCTGCCGACCCGGAACCAAACCCAAGACTGAAGAAGAAGAAGAAGAAAGAACTCTAACACAACGATCAACGCTCTCACGTCAAGACATCGGAAACCTGCACCTGCAACTGTTGTTGTAGTAACTGTGAGCCACGAGGACTCAGCAATCCCATAACCATGGGTAACAAGACTATCAAAGCATAATGGGTAAGGAAGAGGTAAAGTGGTGAGGTTGCAGCTGCGGCTAAGCAAAAATATATGGTGGCTAACTTACGAGTACAAGAATAAGATGAGCATCTACGCAAACGGTCGCAAACCAGTAGTGATCGCTAAAGATCCTTAACTACATACGAGTCAAACATAACCCCACCATGTTCTCTTCTCAAAGTGAAAAGAGACAGTCACGGTTACTCACACAGTTGTGTGTTTTACTTCGGATCCTCTGTCAAGTTTTCTACAACCGGACATTAACAAATTCCAATCTGCCACATAACCACGGGCACGGCTTTCGAAAGATCATAACCCTGCAGGGGTGTCCCAACTTAGCCCATCACAAGCTCTCATGATTAGCTGAAGTGATAAATATAATATCATCACCCCTTATCTTAGGGAAATCCGATCAGGCTCGGCATCCCGGTGCACAAGACATTTCGACAATGGTAAAACAAGTCCAGCAAGACCTCCCGGTGTGTCGACACCCTGATAGTAGCCGCGCGTATCTCGTCTCAGGCCACGACCGGATGGGCGATGCTACAGGTAAAACCAAACCTCGAGTTTCCCCGTGGTGGCCCCGCAGGCTCCCCGTTTGGGACCAACACCATCAGCACTGGCCCCCCTGCTATGTAGAAAGAATCCTCGGGTAGCGCTAACTCCCTATGCAATTTAATTAATTAATTAAGTTGTTATTATGAGCAAATTAAAACCAATGTTGGGCCTTGCTGGAGGAGTTTTATTCAAAGACGAAGTGTCAAGGGGTCCCCATATACCCATCGTGTAAGGAACGCAAAAATCAAGGAACATAATGCTGGTTTATCGGCGCCTAAGGTGGCATGAGTGGAACAAAACACCGAGCAAAAGGCCAAGCCTTCCACCCATGCCCAGTATATAGGTGTGTTAATAATAATAATAATAGATATTGTGATATTCCAAATACAAGTTCCCTCCAGGAACGAACTTCATCTTCACCTGCAACTAACAACGCTATAAGAGGGGCTGAGCAAGCGGGTAACATAGCCAAACAAAGGTTTTGCTAGGAGGGTTTCAAAGGTTAGAGGTTTCATGACAACAAGGAGAGGCTGACATTAATGATGGGTAGCGCGACATATAACGATAGCATCGAGACAACTAAGCAAAGGCGATGATATTAAAGGTATCCAAGGGTATGGTCATCTTGCCTGAGATCCCGCAAGGAAGAAGAACGGTTCTGTGAAGAAGACGGAGAAGAAGCCTTGAAGAAGAACCACGGGTAGACGAACGAATCCTCACGAACGCAACGGAACAAGCACTAACGAGAAGAAGCAAGCAACACGGTAAACAAACCACTCAAGAACATGACAATATGCTCAACCAAGTTTGATGCAAAACAAGTCTACTTATGATGCACAGAAAGTAAATACAGGAAGCAAAACATGGCAAGGTAGGAAGCACAGCAAAACAACACAAGTCTATATATGATGCATTACATGGCAAGGTATGATGCATGACAAATATATACAGGAAGCAATACATGGCATGGTATGATGCATGACAAGTCTATACAGGAAGCACAGCAAGTCAATGAAGCATAACATGGCAAGGTATGATGCATGACAAGTCTATACAGGAAGCACAACAAGTCTATACAGGAAGCATTACATGGCAATGTAGGAAGCACAGAAAAATAACACAAGTTTATATGATGCAATACATGGCAAGGTAGGATGCATGACAAATCTATACAGGAAGCACAGCAGGTCTATACAGGAAGCATAACATGGCAAGGTAAGAAGCATAACATGGCAACGGTGCAAGATGCACCCAAACATCAACCAAACTCACTCCAAACATGTTAACAAGATGATATTATGATTCTACATACAAAATCACTCAAGTTTCATATAAGGAACACCCCAAACGGAGCAACGGGCTAAAAGATACACATGAAATAAGATACAACAACAAGCTGAAATTAACAGCCACATAGCAACTTTGGAGCATGATAAATATAAGCTACAACACTCAAACATGGTGATAAGAAGAATGAACATGAAGTAGACATAACCTACAGCAACAACCCCATTGGAGCATCTCCATAGGAGGCATGGATCAATAGCAACAAGCTACAACATTTTGATCATGACACTAAAAACCTGACAGCAATATTTTATAGCAACTTGGGAGCAAGAATTAAATAAGCTACAGCAAGTCAAATGTGCAAGTAAGGGCATGAATGGATAGACAACAACATATACAACAAGGAATGATCAATGGCCACCCCAAAACTAACATGGATTTACCTAGGGCATCAAGCAAACATAGCATCAGGATATGACAGATTCCAGACTTAGTGAAATTTCACTAAGTGTTAAAACAGCAATAACAACATGGCATGTTTACAAGCATGTTTAAGTCAACACAAGGCATATCATGGAAAGTTAAATGCACCATCTCAAAGACCACATCATGGAGATTCTAAAGCATCTAGGCATGTGACATGGGGACAAACACAACAATAGCAACGAGCTCCTTAACTAGGCATCTCGTAACAAGTTACAAAACCTAACAGCCACATGCACTTTTGCAACAGAGATTAACATGGCAATATGAACTCAAACAAGCATGCTATAGCAACCAACATGTAGAGCATCTCATGATGAACATTTTGACATATCATTTGCATCATTTGGATAAACATGCACCAACTTATCATATCTCAAACATAGCAACAAAATAACAAGTAGCAGCAGTTTATAACAAGTAGCACTCTTGCAATAGATATTTAAGCATCTAGATGAACTCAAATGGGCATGTCACAATGGAACAAAGTGTAGAGCATATCACCACGATCATTTTGACATATCATTCACTCAATTTGGATAAGTACACACAAAGTTATCACCACACAAAGATGCAACATTATAACAGTTCTCAGGGGACTTAGAGAGAAAAAGGGACCTCGAAGAAAACGGACATGTCCAGACCAATCGGACATGTCCGGGGCTGGGGTCCACATGGCAGCTGCACGAAGAGGGAAGGCGGACATGTCCGGGCTCCTCACGGACACGTCCGTCGGCGGCGGCGGCGCGGGCCCACACGACAGTTGCACCGGGAAGTCAACGCGGGGAGGACGCGCCTGGCAGCGCGGGATCGGCATGGAGGCGGCGCACTCCGGCAACCTGGCGAGCTCCGGCGAAGAACGGGACGGCGCGAGGCGGAGGAGGCCGGGGACGGCGAGATCCGGCCAAGGGGACTCCGATTCCGGCCCCGGATGAGGACCTCGAGCCTCGCATGGCCGACGACGAGCGGATGGCAAGGCGGCGCCATGGCTGGATCCTGCGGGAACGTCAAGAGAGAGAGAGAGCTCTAAGAGAGAGAGAGAGAGTGGAAGAGGATAGAAGGGGAAGGGAGCCCTGGGAGCGCTCACCAGGACGGCGGCGGTCCACCAGTGGCACAGCAGCCGGCGAGGTCGAGAGGGGCGGGGTCCGGCGACCGGCGCTGAGGCGGCGGTCGGGCGCCAGCGCGGGCAAGGGCCCGATCCGGCCCAGATCGGGTCCCAGGCGGGCGGCGTCTGGGCTGGCGGCGGCTCGGAGACCTGGCGAAGCGGAGCCGCGGCTGGGAGGCTGCGGGAGCCGGCTGGAGGATCTCTCGCCGTCCGATCTAGCCGCGGACGGCCCAGATCCCAGCTCGGGAGCCGCTGGATAGCTCAGGAAGCCGGCTGCGCGAAGGCTCAGCGGCGGCGCCAAGTGGCGGCCAGGGAGGGGCTGAGCGGGGAAAACGATGAGGAAGAGGTGGGTGGCGGCTGGCTGCCGGTAGGGGAAGGGTAGGGGCTAGGTTAGACTAGGTTTAGTCCATTTTAGGCAGGTGGGAGTATATATATATATATATATATATATATAT
>LR738713.1:553160124-553180562 GCA_902687465.1 Secale cereale | reverse complement strand
TATATATATGGGGGCTAGGGTTTAGGGATTTGGGGTGTTTCGAGCCCTCTGATCGCGATCTGACGGATCCGTACGCGAGGTGAGGTAGGATGGGCCTAGGAGAGGTTAGTGGGCTATGTTAGAGGGGCTTCGGGCTGACAGGAGAGATGGGAAAAGAGGCCCGCGGGGGTTTTCGGAGACCGAAAACGTCCGACGAAATAACCGGTGACTAGTGCCGCTATATAAATCCGTTGGGCTATCAAACGAGCTCCGAATGCGATGAAATTTGGCACGCGACCTGTCTACACTATAATAAGACCACACGCCAAGTTTCAACCCATTCCGAGAATATTTTTCGGCCACTTATAAAATAAATATTCGGAGGCACCGCGGGCGCGTGCAAGTGTGTTTGAGCTCAGAACGGACAACGGAGAGGACGAGGGGACTCGGGCAGATGCAAGTTTTGAAAACATGATGATGCAATGCACACGATGACATGGCAAGATGCAACACGCAAGCAAAAGACATGGCACTGACAACGAATAACTGGCTGACACCTGGCGCACCGGTCTCGGGGAGTCACAGCGCGAGTCGTCGATGTCCAGTGCGCAGGAACGGGCGCATCAAATACACCGTGCGCAATGTCGTTTTCCTCCGCACGTAGAACCAAGTTAACCGCGTGCACGATTATTATGCAGCTGCTGGAGTGACCGTTTCGGCTCCGTGCGCACAAGAAAATAGTTTTTCCCAGTGTGCGGCTAAGATAGCATGCCCGTTGGAGATGCTCGGCGATTTTGTTCGATTTTTGTCCGTTTAGGTCGGCCGCCCGCCCGACGTCCGCCCTGTATATGATTTGCCTCGGTAGTGCGCCCAACGCGGCGACCCATATTTGCCGGTGTGGCTGGCTGGCCCCCTTTTTTCATCAAATATGCACACATTTTGCATAGTTTCGCAAGCAAACAAAAAGGCATAGTTTCACAACCAAATAAATTTAGCCTACTTTTACAAGCCGAATAAAAATTTAATAGTTTCAAATACATTCAAAAAAAGATACATCTTAAGCCTAGTCATCTAGGCTACATGTAGACTCGCTCATACGGACGTACTCATCAATGAGATCATCGGGCACTTCGTATGCAGGTATCCGGATGGCTACAGAGCATTTCTGATAGGATGAGAAGCCAATCTTTCCATGGGCACCCTCTTTGCACTCGAAATAATTATCATATTCGACCACCCCTCTCTAATACGGTTGAAAAGATGCCTAGCCATACAGAAACGCCGCCGTAATTTCTGATGTTTGAACAACGGGTTGGTTGTGTCAAAGTAGTCCTTCCAAAGAAGGAAATGACCGCTCCCTCGGTTGCGATTCAACGCCGAAATGTGCCCCAAAATCGAACCCTGGAACAACGATTGCTGCCTATTAAGGTGGTCATGAACCAACACGGCAGCCAACATCTCCTCATCATTCACATGAGGAATCATCAGAGCTGCACAGGAAATTGTGGAAAAAGAACTCATCGACGGAGTCCATTTTATACCTTGACGCAAACTATCGAACTGCTTGCGGGAGTTGATGAAGAAGCTGGCCGGTGACGAAACGCGTGCCTGCCCTGGACCAGGTAGCTGGCTTGGCGGCGTCCGACGAGCGTGCCGGCGTGAGGACGGTGGGCGGTGTCGGACGAAGGAGCTGGCTAGACGTTGAGGCGGCTTCCTACTCGCGGTGACGTCGGAGTGGGGGGGAAGCTGCGGTGGCCAAAGGGTGAGGCGGCCGTGGCAGCGTGGGGGAGGTGTGTCGGCATAGGCTGCTGACAATAGGCGGCGGCAGCGACAGCGGGGCAGGCAAGGGGTGGAAGAGGATTACCAATGTGCCAGGACTAGCGGGTCAGAGGGAGTACTAGGCACGCGTCCGCTTCATATCCACGCCAACGCAAATCATGCTCAAAATTGAACTGGGAATGGGTCGGCATGTGATACGTCTCCAACGTATCTATAATTTTTTATTGTTCCATGCTATTATTTATGAAGTCTTGGATGTTTAATGGGCTTTATCATTCACTTTTATATCATTTTAGGGACTAACCTACTAATCCAAAGGCCCAGTCCAGATTGCTGTTTTTTTGCTTGTTTCAGGGTTTTGCAGAAAAAGAATATCAAACGGAGTCCAAACGGAATGAAACCTTTGCGGGAGATATTTTTGGAGAAAATCACGCACGCGGAGCTTGAGAACCACGTCAGGGGACAGAGGGCTGGCCCTCGAGGGTGGGGGGCACACCCTCCTTCCCAGGGCGCGCCCCCTGCCTCGTGGGACCCCCGTGACTCCCCCGGTGCCCTCCTTCTTCCTATATAAGTCTACGTACCCCAGAAACTCCATGGATAGAGAGAAAACCCTAATTCCACCACCATACCTTCTGTTCATGTGGAGATCCCATCTTGGATCCTGTTCCGGAGCTCCGCCGAAGGGGGATCCATCACAGAGGCCTTCATCATCATCATCATCGCCCTCACCATGAGTTGTGAGTAGTTTAACACAGACCTTCGGGTCCATAGCTAGTATCTAGATGGCTTCTTCTCTCTCTCTGGATCTCAATACAAAGTTCTCCACGGTCTTCGAGGAGATCTATTCGATGTAATCTCTTTTTGCGGTGTGTTTGTCGAGATTCGATGAATTGTGAGTTTATGATCAAGGTTACCTATGAAAGATATTTGGCTCTTCTATGAACTTCTTATGTGTGCTCATAATATCCTTGCAAGTCTCTTCGAATTATTGGTTTGGTTTGGCCTACTAGATCTATAGTTCTTGCAATGGGAGAAGTGCTTGGCTTTGGGTTCAATCTTGCGGTGTCCTTTCCCAGTGACAGTAGGGGAAACAAGGCACGTATTGTATTTTTGCCATCGAGGATAAAAAGATGGGGTTTATATCATATTGCTTGAGTTTATCCCTCTACATCATGTCATCTTGCTTAAGGCGTTACTCTGTTCTTATGAACTCAATACAGCAGATGCATGCTGGATAGCGGTCGATGTGTGGAGTAATAGTAGTAGATGCAGAATCGTTTCGATCTACTTGTCTCGGACGTGATGCCTATATACAATGATCATGCCTAGATAGTCTCATAATTATTCGCTTTTCTATCAATTGCTCGACAGTAATTTATTTACCCGCCGTAGAATATCGCTATCATGAGAGAAGCCACTAGAGAAAACTATGGCCCCCGGGTCTATTCTCAACATATATCTACATCTACTTTACTTTTCTTGCTTTTATTTGATGTTCTTATAAACTAAAAATACCAAAAATATAAACTATCATCTCTATTAGATCTCACTTTCGTAAGTGACCGTAAAGGTATTGACAACCCCTTATCGCGTTGGCTGCGAAGTTTTTATTTGTTTGTGCAGGTGCGAGGGACCCGCGCGTGGTCTCCTACTAGATTGATACCTTGGTTCTCAAAAACTGAGGGAAATACTTACGCTACTGTGCTGCATCTCCCTTTCCTCTTCGAGGGAATACAACGCTGTAAGTGCATCTAGTGCCACCCCTACTTGGTTTTGGAGTATTGACGACAAACCTGGTTGAGGGACTAATGTGTTTGTGAGAATTGCAGGATAACACAGGTAGTAGTCCCTCATTGATTCGGTTTACCTACCGGAGATGACCCCTAAAAATGTATGAAGACATTGACAACAGTGGTGGTACATGAAGATGATCTTATTGAAGACTATGACAAGAGAAGACATTGTGTGAAGACTATGGAGCGGTAAGACTTAGATGTTTCGTTGTTTCCTTTTCTTCTTTATTGAGTCATAGGAACCACCGTACTGTTAAGTGGGGTCCAAGTGAACTAAGTCAGAGTGACTGAAGTGATGCTCAACAAAATCCTATGTCTTCGAGCAAAGACAATGAGAGCAAATCTTATCCAGAGCTGGATGAGTCAGCTTTACTTGTAGCCCAAGTAAAGTTGCCGTGTGAGAGTTTGAAATCTGACCATTGGAACACATGTCAGTTCCTTAGTGACCCAGGGTCACTTCGGACAAACCAGGTCGGGTTGCCCAGTGGCTATAAATAGCCCACCCCCTACACCATAAATTGGTGGCTGCTCAGAGTTATTGCACGACTTTTGTCGTTTGAGAGCAACCCACCTCCGAAGCATTTGAGAGAGAAATCCTTGCGAGGACAAAGCCAAAACACCCATAACCAAAGAGTGTTAGGCATCACTGAAGTCTTTCTGTCTGTGTGACCTGAAGACTTATTACACTTGAGGACTGTGTTTCCTCTAGCCGGTTAGGCGTCGCGTTCTGAGCATCCAAGAGTCATTGTGGATCGCCGGTGAACGAACTCTGTGAAGGTTTGGAAGTCTACCTTGAAGACTTACCAGAGTGATTGGGCGAGGACTAGGTGTCCTTAGCTCAAGGGGAATAAGGTGAAGACGCGGTCTTCTGAGTTAAATCGCAGCCTCCCTAACCAGACGTACAGTTGTCACAGCAACTGGAACTGGTCTAACAAATCATTGTCTTCCCCGAGCTACTGGTTCTATCCTTTCCTTTCCTTTACTTACTATCTTATGTTGTGAAGTCATTGCCTGCCTGCCTTATCTGGTTGACTTCATTGTGTGACTACTTGTTCTGATTGGCTTCATTCCTTCTTCCATCTTGATCCTTGCTGCCTAGCTGCTATTAGTCTTCATGCTTTCACTTTATTGAATACCTGACTATGGCTTGTCTAGTGTAGTCTACTTTCCGCTGCATATAAATAGGATTGGATTTATCCTTTCTCTTCGAAACTTCCATGTGTTGAAGCATTTCATAAAAATCGCCTATTCACCCCCCCCCCTCTAGTCGATATACAGCACTTTCAATTGGTATCAGAGCAAGGTACTCCCTTGTTCTGTGTGATTCGGTTTAACCACCTGGAGTTTTAGCTATGTCGACTGCAGGGATAATCAAAGTCTCCGCTGCATGCCCCGTCTTCGATGGCACCGAATATCCCTACTGGAAGAACAAGATGCGCATGCACCTTGAAGCCATTGACGTGGACCTCTGGTTTGTCGTCAAGAATGGCATTCCCAAGACTAGTGAAGGTATCACCCCTGCTGATGTCAAGAGGCTCGTTCAACTGGATTCAACGGCCAAGAACACATCTGTGGTCATCTGACCAAAGGACCGTATGGTCGTGTAAGTGCCATGGAAACGTCAAAGGAAGTCTGGGACTGGCTCTCAAAGGTCAACGAAGGCGTATCAACCCAGAGAGATCAAAGGATCAGTGTACTTCGCAATCTCTTCAATCGCTTCAAGAGACATGATAATCGGAATGTCCAGCACACATTCGATCGTCTCACTGACATCACAAATGAGCTTCAGGCACTTGGCGCCACTGAGATCACCAAGCATGAAATCGTCAAGACCCTCCTGAGATCACTCAACAGCTCTTTTGATATCCTTGCCCTGATGATTCAAGAATGCCCTAACTTCAAGACTCTCGATCCGTCTGACATACTTGAGAGGCTCAACACACATGAGTTCCAGCTATCTGAGAAACGTGACATCTATGGTCCCAACTATGGCCAATCTCGCGCCTTAAAGGCATAGGCTATTTCTTAATCTAAAGAAGAATCTGACTGCAGTTTTGATGATCCTGAAGACATTGGAAAGGAGCTTGCCATGATTGTGAAGAAGTTCCAGAAATTCACTAGGAAGAAAGGCTTCAGAAAGTCTTCACGATCCAGCTCAAGAAATGATGAAGCTTCTACCCGTGACTACAAGAAGAGAACATGTCATAAGTGCAAGAAACCTGGTCACTACATCTCTGAGTGTCCTCAGTGGGACAATGAGAAGAAGAAGAAGAAGAAGAGCAAGGAATATGATTCTGATGACAAGAAAAATAAGAAATACTCAAAGTCTTCTTCCAAGTCTTCATCAAAATATTCATCACACAAGAATAATTCATCTGGCAAGGCTCGTGAGTTTGTTGGCAAGGAGATGGATTCAGAGGAGGAGTCTGCCTCAGAAGAAGCAGAGGTGGAGTCTGAGGAGGAGTTCGATTCTGGTGCCGCAAGTCTGGCTCTAGCCACAGCCTATGTTGCCAAGTCCATCTTCAACACTGAAGACAATGGCCCGTCTCCAACATTGATGATGAGGACGACGACTCTGCTCCCACCTACTGCTTCATGGCACGCGGTGCCAAGGTAAAATCACGTGATGCTTACTTTCAAACATCGAGTGAAGATGACTCTGATTGTGAATCAAAACCTAGCTACAAAACACTTGCTAAAATTGCCACTGAACAGCAGAAAGCTATGGAACATATTTAAAAACTGTTAGACAAGAGCGATGACCTGTTGGACGCGGAAATGACCCGTTCTCAGTCCTTAATTGAAGACATAAAAAATCTTCATGTTAAGTATGAGGAACTTGAAGGTCTTTATGAATCGCTCTCAAAAACTGATGAAAAGCTTTCCCACGATTACCTTCGAAGGAAGCGAGAACTTGAGAAATTGAAAACGGCTCATGAAGATCTTCAAAAAGAAAATGAGTCACTCCACGCACAACTGATCAGCTCCGCTCAGGAAGAGTTTGAACCATCATGTCTAAAATGCATTGAGCATGATAACGCTACATCTGTTGATGAATGTTCTACTGATGCCACTGTTGCAATATCTTCAACTGCTGATGTGGTAACTAACCCCTCTGCTGAGGATACCACTACTATTGCTGATGAAAATGCTAGGTTGAAGACTTTGCTTGAAACAGGGATGTACAAAAGCCTCAAAGGGCATCAAACTCTATGTGAGGTCCTCAAAAAGCAGATACTGAACCGAAACCCTAGGAAAGAGGGTGTTGGGTTCGACGGGAAAATGAATGTTGATGGTTCGTACTGGAAGCCTGAGCAGTATCCCAAAAACCACATGGGTTGCTGCAAAGGAACCTTCAGTGGATCCATCTACACTATCTGGCTTCACTTGTGCTAATCCTATTATCATTGATGAATCATTTGATGCAAACTATAAACTGTTTAAGAATCAAAATGGTGAAGTGTTTGCCAGGTATATTGGTACGAACTGCAGGAACGGGCCACCTATGAAGAAGATCTGGGTACCCAAAGGTTGTCTTGAGAAACTTCCAGCAAATGTTATCATGACACCTCTTAGGAAGAAGAAAAACCCCAGACCAGACGTTTCATATGGTCCTAAGGCTTCATATAGACAAAGGACTCACCTGAGTCACCCTAACGCCGATGTTTTGCAGGGAAACCATACTCAGACCCATGAATATGAGCGTGTTTCCTCAAACCACTATATTCATAAAACAAAGAATTTTTCTGCTTATTCTTATGAGTATTACTCTCCTCCTGCAAGACTATTTGCTAGGGCTCCAAAGCCAAAATTCTCAGATGTTGCTCTTAGACTTGCTTCTAAGCCACCCCTGAAGATGTGGGTGGTTAAGAAGAACTAACTTTATCTTACAGGGAAAGGTCTCCAGCCTAAAATCAAAGGCGTCTGATGCTTTTGCTGGGGACCTAAAACACTTCTAGGGCACAAGATCAAATGTCCAAATGGTTTACTATCCATTCTGCTCTTTAATCACTTGATAATCATCTTATCAGTCCTAACTTGGATCTAAGCTTTCATAATCCACTTGTACGTCAAATGTTTATGCTTCACAATGGCTTTTGGTGAAGCCTATCCTCCTAACTGCATTGTAGGGAGTGACACCAAAGTCTTCAGAATGGATTATGGACAGCGGATGCACAAATCATATGACTGGAGATCGAAGTCTTCTTATGGACTCAACCTTACGTCCATCCAACAAGAGTCACATCACATTTGCTGATACTGGTAAAAGCAAAGTGTTGGGTCTAGGTAGAGTTGCAATCTCAATGGATCAGCACATGGATAAAGTCATGCTTGTTGAATCTCTTGGTTTCAACTTAATGTCTGTCTCAATGCTTTGTGACTTAAACATGATTGTGATATTTGGTAAATTCCGTTGCCTTGTACTAATGGAGTCTGACAAGTCTTTAGTATTTGAAGGATACAGAAAAGGTGATCTGTATATGGTAGATTTCTCAGCTGGACCGCAGATGGCTGTATGTCTTCTAGCAAAAGCTTCAGAGTGTTGGCTCTGGCATCGGAGGCTAGGACATGCTGGCATGAGGAACTTGCACACTCTCGCAAAGAAGAAGCACGTCGTAGGCATCGAGGACATTAAGTTCAAGAAAGATCATCTATGTGGTGCCTGTGAAGCTGGGAAGATGACTAGGGCCAAGCATCCCTCAAAGACAATCATGACGACATCCAAACCCTTCGAGCTGCTTCACATGGACTTATTTGGCCCTACTCACTACTCCACGTTCTCTACCACAGCTTGTCTCTATGGCTTCGTCATTGTTGATGATTATTCAAGATACACATGGGTGCACATAATTCTCTACAAGACTGAAGTGCAAGATGTCTTCAGATGCTTCGCCAACCATGCCATGAACAACTATGGCGTCAAGATCAAGCATATAAGAAGTGATAATGGCACTGAGTTCAAGAACATCGGCCTTGATCTTTATCTGGATACAATGGGGATCACTCATGAGTTCTCAGCCCCGTACACACCTCGGTAGAATGGCATCGTTGAGCGCAAGCGCATAACCCTAATTGAGATGGCTCGAACGATGCTCGATGAATACAAGACACCAAGAAGGTTCTGGCCCGAAGCTATTGATACTGCATGCCATATCATCAACCGTGTTTATCTTCACAAGCTTCTGAAGAAAACGTCCTACGAACTCCTCACTGGAAAGAAGCCAAATGTAAGTTACTTCAGAGTATTTGGAGTTAGGTGCTGGATCAAGGATCCACATCACAAGTCAAAGTTTGCACCAAAAGCACATGAAGACTTCATGCTCGGATATGGAAAGCACTCGCACTCCTACAGAGTCTTCAACATCTTTCTCTATAAAGTAGTTGAAACTGTGGATGTGCGGTTTGATGAAACGAATGGTTCACAAAGAGAGACCCTGCCAAATGTGCTATATGAGGCTTCACCAAATGAATCTATCAAGCTAATGGGAACCGGTGAGATCATGCCTTCTGAAGCACAACCTGACGAGGAACTCATCATTTCTGCTCCAAATCAACCTGACGACAATGATCGGCCTGAAGACAACCCTCCTGATGATGACAATGTACATCAAGAGCAAAATCTTCGTCCAGCTCATCCTCGTGATGCAAATGAAGTACAAGTTGAGAAGATAACTGGCAGCATAAATGCACCTGGTCCACTTACTCGCTCAAGAGCAACACAGCTTGCAAATTTCTGTGGGCACTTTGCTTTTGTCTCAATATCTGAACCCAAGAAAGTTGCTGAAGCTTTTAAGGAACCCGAATGGATTCAAGCAATGCAAGAAGTGTTGGAAATATGCCCTAGAGGTAATAATAAAAGGATTATTATTATATTTCCGTGTTCATGATAATTGTCTGTTATTCATGCTTGAACTGTATTGTACTGAAATAGCGATACATGTGTGAATACATAGACCACAATGTGTCCCTGGTAAGCCTCTAGTTACTAGCTCGTTGATCAACAGATGGTCACGGTTTCCTGACCATGGACATTGGATGTCATTGATAAAGGGATCACATCATTAGGAGAATGATGTGATGGACAAGACCCAATCCTAAGCCTAGCACAAGATCGTGTAGTTCGTAATGCTTAAGCTTTTCCAGTGTCAAGTATCTGTTCCTTAGACCATGAGGTTGTGCGACTCCCGGATACCGTAGGAATACTTTGGGTGTGCCAAACGTCACAACGTAACTGGGTGGCTATAAAGGTACGCAACGGGTATCTTCGAAAGTGTCTGTTGGGTTGGCACGAACCGAGAATGAGATTTGTCACTCCGTATGACGGAGAGGTATCTCTGGGCCCACTCGATAAGACATCATCATAATGAGCTTAGTGTGACTAAGGAGTTAGTCACAGGATGATGGATTACAGAACAAGTAAAGAGACTTGCCATGACGAGATTGAACAAGGTATCGGTATACCGACGATCGAATCTTGGGAAAGTACCGTACCGACAGACAAAGGGAATAGCATACGGGATTGAGTGAATCCTTGACATCGTGGTTCATCCGATGAGATCATCGAGGAACACGTGGGAACCAACATGGGTATCCAGATCCCGCTGTTGGTTATTGACCGGAGAGTCGTCTCGGTCATGTCTACGTGTCTCACGAACACGTAGGGTCTACACACTTAAAGTTCGGTGACACTAGGGTTGTAGAGATATATGCACACGGTAGCCCGAATGTTGTTCGGAGTCCCGGATGATATCCCAGACATCACGAGGAGTTCCAGAATGGTCCGGAGGTAAAGAATGATATATAGGAAGTCCAGTTTCGGCCATCGGGAGAGTTCCGGGGGTCACCGGTAATGTACCGGGACCACCGGAAGGGGCCACCCATCCCGGAGGGCCCCGTGGGCCGTAGGGGGAGGGGGACCAGCCCTTAGTGGGCTGGCGCACCCCTCATGGGCCTCCCCCCATGCGCCTAGGGTTGAAACCCTAGGGGTGGGGGCACCCCCTAGGCTTGGGGGGCAAGCCACCCCCCTTGGCCGCCTCCCCCCTAGGAGATTGGATCTCCTAGGGCCGGTGCCCCCCCCGGCCCCCTATATATAGTGGGGGGGAGAGAGGGCAACCACACCTCAGCCCCTGGCACCTCCCCCCCGTTACATCTCCTACTCCTCCCGCAGGGTCTCGGCGAAGCCCTGCAGCTTTTCCCGTTGCATCCACCACCACGCCGTCGTGCTGCTGGATCTCCATCAACCTCTCCTTCCTCCTTGCTAGATCAAGAAGGAGGAGACGTCACTGTACCGTACGTGTGTTGAACGCGGAGGTGCCGTCCGTTCGGCGCTGGGATCATCGGCGACGAGGATCACGACGAGTACGACTCCATCATCCACGTTCCTTCAAACGCTTCCGCTCGCGATCTACAAAGGGTATGTAGATGCACTCCTTTATGCTCGTTGCTAGATGACTCCTTAGATTGATCTTGGTGAAGCGTAGGAAATTTTTTGAATTATGCTACGTTCCCCAACAGTGGCATCTAAGCTAGGTCTTTGCGTAGCATCTTGCACGAGTAGAACACAAACAAGTTGTGGGCGTTGATTTTGTTCAATTCTCTTGCTGTTACTAGTCCAATATTGATCCGGCGGCATCATGGGATGAAGTGGCCCACACCAATCTTACACGTGCGCTTACGTGAGACTGGTTCCACCGACTGACATGCACTAGTTGCATAAGGTGGCTGGCGGGTGTCTGTCTCTCCCACTTTAGTCGGATCGGATTCGATGAAAAGGGTCCTTATGAAGGGTAAATAGAAATTGACATATCACGTTGTGGTTTTGGCGTAGGTAAGAAACGTTCTTGCTAGAAACCTATAGAAGCCACGTGAAAACTTGCAACAACAATTAGAGGACGTCTAACTTGTTCTTGCAGCATGTGCTATGTGATGTGATATGGCCAAGAAGATGTGATGAATGATATATGTGATGTATGAGATTGATCATGTTCTTGTAATAGGGAATCACGACTTGCATGTCGATGAAAATGACAACCGGCAGGAGCCATAGGAGTTGTCTTATTTATTGTATGACATGTGTGTCACTGAATAACGCCATGTAATTACTTTACTTTATTGCTAAACGTTAGCCATAGTGGTAGAAGTAATATTTGGCGAGATGACTTCATGAAGACACCATGATGGAGATCATGGTGTCATGCCGGTGACAAAGATGATCATGGAGCCCCGAAGATGGAGATCAAAGGAGCAAAATGATATTGGCCATATCATGTCACTTTATTTGATTACATGTGATGTTTATCATGTTTATGCATCTTGTTTACTTAGAACGACGGTAGTAAATAAGATGATCTCTCACTAAAAAGTTCAAGAATTGTGTTTCCCCTAACTGTGCACCATTGCTAAGGATCGTTGTTCTGAAGCACCACGTGATGATCGGGTGTGATAGGCTCTAACGTTTGCATACGACGGGTGTAAGCCAGATTTACACACGCAATACACTTAGGGTTTACTTGACGAGCCTAGCATGTACAGACATGGCCTCGGAACATGGAAGACCGAAAGGTCGAACATGAGTCGTATAGAAGATACGATCAACATGAAGATGTTCACCGTTGATGACTACTCCGTCTCACATGATGATCGGACACGGGCTAGTCGATTCGGATCATGTATCACTTAGATGACTAGAGAGATGTCAATCTGAGTGGGAGTTCATTAAATTTGATTAGATGAACTTAATTGTCATGAACTTAGTCTAAATTCTTTACAACATGTCTTGTAGATCAAATGGCCCACGCTCATGTTACCCTCAACTTCAACGCGTTCCTAGAAAAAACCAAGCTGAAAGACGATGGTAGCAACTATACGGATTGAGTCCGTAATATGAGGATCATCCTCATAGCTGCCAAGAAAACTTATGTCATAGAAGCACTGCAAGGTGACGCTCCCACCCCGGCAAACCAAGATGTTATGAACGCTTGGCAGTCGCGTTGTGATGATTACTCCCTAGTTTAGTGCGGCATGCTCTACAGCTTAGAATCGGGGCTCCAAAAGCGTTTCGAGCACCACGGAGCATATGAGATGTTCCAAGAGCTGAAAATGGTTTTCCAGGCTCATTCCCGAGTTGAGAGATATGATGTCTCCAACGCATTCTACAGATGTAAGATGGAGGAAAATAGTTCTGTCAGCAAGCACATACTTAAGTTGTCTGGGTTGCACAACCGCTTGTCTCAGTTGGGAATGAATCTCCCAAACGAAGCGGTCGTTGACAGAATCCTTCAGTCGCTCCCACCTAGCTACAAGAGCTTCGTGTTGAACTTCAATATGCAAGGGATGGAGAAGTCCATTCCCGAGGTGTATTCAATGCTGAAATCAGCGGAGGTGGAGATCAAGAAAGAGCATCAAGTGCTGATGGTGAATAAAACCAAGTTCAAGAAGGGCAAGGGTAAGAAGAACTTCAAGAAGGACGGCAAAGGAGTTGCCGCGCCCGGTAAGCCAGTTGCCGGGAAGAAGCCAAAGCATGGACCCAAGTCTGAGACTGAGTGCTTTTATTGCAAGGGAATGGGTCACTGGAAGCGGAATTGCCCCAAATACTTAGCAGACAAGAAGGCCGGCAACGTCAAAGGTATATGTGATATACATGTTATTGATGTGTACCTTACCAGTGCTCGTAGAAGCTCCTGGGTATTTGATACCGGTGCAGTTGCTCACATTTGTAACTCAAAGCAGGAGCTGTGGAATAAGCGGAGACTCGTGAAGGACGAGGTGACGATGCGCGTCGGGAATGGTTCCAAGGTCGATGTGATCGCCGTCGGCACGCTGCCTCTACATCTACCCTCGGGATTAGTTTTAAACCTTAATAATTGTTATTTAGTACCAGCTTTGAGCATGAACATTGTATCTGGATCTCGTTTGATGTGAGATGGCTACTCATTTAAATCCGAGAATAATGGTTGTTCTATTTAAATGAGAGACATGTTTTATGGTCATGCCCCGCTGGTCAATGGTTTATTTTTGATGAATCTCAAATGTAATGATACACATATTCATAGTGTGAATGCCGAAAGATGTAAAGTTGACAATGATAGTCCCACATATTTGTGGCATTGCCGCCTTGGTCATATTGGTGTCAAACGTATGAAGAAGCTCCATGCAGATGGACTTCTAGAGTCTCTTGATTATGAATCATTTGACACGTGCGAACCATGCCTCTTGGGCAAGATGACCAAGAATCCGTTCTCCGGAACAATGGAGCGAGCGACCAACTTATTGGAAATCATACATACCGATGTGTGCGGTCCAATGAGTGTTGAAGCTCGCGGAGGCTATCATTATGTTCTCACCCTCACATATAACTTGAGTAGATATGGGTATGTCTACTTAATGAAACACAAGTCTGAGACCTTTGAAAAATTCAAGGAATTTCATAATGAGGTTGAGAATCAACGTGGCAGAAAAATAAAATTCTTACAATCGGATTGTGGGGGTGAATATTTAAGTCATGAATTTGGCACGCACCTAAGTGCAACGACCCGAATCTGATAAGATTCGATGTCTCTGTGCTTACCGTGCTAGTCCCTGGATCGACTCGCTAGCACACACAGTACATAGGAATATCAAAGTAACAAGTGCATCATTTACTATAACGTATGATCCAGAATATACAAAGTATTACAAACTGAGTAGCACATAGCTAACTTATTCAATAATAATAGCGGAAAGGTAGCAAAATAAACAATGAGTCCATCAATGCCCACTGGAGAACATGTTGAGTGAAGACCCGTGACCCTACTGTATCTCACTGATCATCTGAAAATCCTGCAACATGATAAGTTGCAGCCACAAAGGGTCAATACATTGAATGTATTGGCAAATTACACAATATGATAAAGCAAACCTACATCCACAAGAAAAGTGTGATAACAGAACACTCAAGTTTGATTTCTGCGTAAGACTACCTTCACCTACCTCCTCGACATAGGCAAGGTACACACAAACCCGGATGATAAAGATCTCCAAGATGTCTCAAGTGCGCTTAGCCCTGGCGCATTCTCTAGGGACAATAGAGCGCTCAGCCAGTGACGCATTCACGTGAGAAAAAGCCCCGACAACCCAAGTGCGCTCAGTCATGGCGCATTCTCTAGGGACGATAGAGCGCTCAGCCATTGACACATTCACCTGAGGAAAAGTCCCGAGCCTACAGCTATAAAGACTCACCACTTCCATGCATCGCTCGACACATGCTCCGTCTACCATAGCAAGATGATCACACCATCACATAACACAATCAACAACAAAATATGATATCACGGGATGCACATATCAAGCCAAACATTCATCATAGCATCAAAAACCACACTTGGATGAACAGAATATAGGATGAGCAATCAAAAGTGCAAACTTGCCTGGAACGGTGTTGAAGTACTCTAACGATTAATTCTGATCCGCTTGACACTCCAAACAATCTATACGATAACGAAGACACCGATAAATAAACCGTATTCAACATAACACCATAATAAGGTCAACAACAAGGAACTCAAATAAAACTCAACTAACAAAACATATCAGTAGGTAAAAAATATCTACATGATACTAGGATCACAATGCAAAAAGAATCAACTGATTTGGATCTACGGTTTAAAAGATATGGCCTCCGAAAGTTTGAATTCAAATTTGAGCAAATTCAAATTTAAACAGTGCAACATATGAAATTTTGGTTCTACAATATTCTCCTGGTCTCTACGAGTACACAGGAAAAAGAATCGGTGAATTTGGAGTTATAGGCTAAAAGATATACCTAATTGAACATTTGACATAGAATCTGTCAAATATATATATTGCCAAAATTAGATTTCTTTAAAGAACTGCTGCAGCTGTGGATGGGCCACGTGGCATGACGTGAGTGGCTGAAGGGTGTTTGCTGTTATGGCTAACAGACGAACGGCCGCTAAGTAATGCATACCTATTCAAAGAGGAAAAAAAATAACACTATCTAATCTGAGAGGTCCAACAGTGATCGGACGGCTGGGAAAAACTCACCGGAGGAACAAGGGCGGGAGCTGTCGGACCTGGGCAAACGGCGGTGGCGCGGCTCGGGTTTGTTGCCGGTGACGGCTTCCGCAGGTCTCCGGCGATGGATGAGTTGAAGGGCGGACGCGGAGCTCTACGTTGAAGATGAAGGGGTCCTCGTCGGGGAGGGTCACGGCCTCTCGTGGCGACGATGGGCGGCTGGAGCGACGGCGGCGGTGATCTGCTTCGGGACGAGCTCGATGCGCTCACTCTGGTGCTCCCCTGCAAGAAGCGGTAGCTGAGGGAGAGAGAGGAGGTCAAGGCGAAGGCAACGGAGTGGAAGGGAGGTTCAGGTACCCTCTGTAGGCGGCGGAAACGGTGGTGGCGGAGGTCAACCGCGGCGGCACTCCGGCGAGATCCGGGCGTGGCGAAACGGGCACGGGAGGCGGCGATTTGGGCAAAAATCGGAAGAGGAGGGGTTGATGATCTAATATAGGGTATTCCCCGCGGCCTAGGGCATAAGATGGATCGATTCGATCGTATTTTGGATTGGGAGCCGGACTCCAGGAAGAACACGGCAGAGGAGAGGGATGACACCTGGGCCCTCACTGTCAGCGGGAGAGACAGGTGGAAGAAGAAAAAACAAAAACAAAAACTGGTTGCGGTGCGGGCTGTGTCCGAGCGGGGATGGGCCGAAAGCCTGCTTGCAGCTGGCGCTGCGCGCGCGGGCGAAGCCCCGGTTAGGCCACGGGTGGTGGGCTGCGGTAGCGCACAGTGCGCTGCACTGCGATCCTTCTTCTTTTTTTTATTAAAAACAAGCAGCAGAAAAACAAAACTAAAATAAGAACAGCACAATTAAATCCAAACAAAAATATGTATACATACAATAAAATCAATAATACTAATACAAAATATAGGAACACTAGTTCCACCTATAATGCAATTTTGTAAAATCAATTTCATGCAATAGGCCACTAAAACAGCAAAATAACACACCAACAAAAATACTCTGGAAATTGCTAAAAATACAATAACATATCAAATGTACTAGAAACATTATTCTGGACATTATGAACATTTTTAAAACCTATATACTCAAAAATATATTCTATGCAATGCAAGCATACAAAGAGCATTATAACAACTATTAAACTTTTGAGTTTCAACAACTCCAAAATATTATCAATATTTAGAAATTTCAAGATAATAATAGAAAACATGATGTAAAAGAATGATCCTATTAACATTCAAAATTCGAGAAATTTGGGATGTTACACTAAGGAACTGTGGAATTGTTTCACAATTGACACCGCCCGGAACACCTCAGCGTAATGGTGTGTCCGAACGTCGAAATTGTACTCTGTTGGACATGGTGCGATCTATGATGTCTCTCACCGACTTACCGCTATCTTTTTGGGGTTATGCTTTTGAGACTGCCGCATTCACTTTAAATATGGCTCCGTCGAAATCCGTTGAGACGACACCGTATGAACTTTGGTTTGGCAAGAAACCTAAGCTGTCGTTTTTGAAAGTTTGGGGTTGCGATGCTTATGTCAAGAAACTTCAACCTGAGAAGCTCGAACCCAAATCAGAAAAATGTGTCTTCATAGGATACCCAAAGGAAACGATTGGGTACACCTTCTACCTCAGATCCGAAGGCAAGGTCTTTGTTGCCAAGAATGGATCCTTTCTGGAGAAAGAGTTTCTCTCGAAAGAAGTGAGTGGGAGGAAATTAGAACTTGATGAGGTGACAGTCACCCCTCCTGAACCGGAAAGTAGCGCAGCGCAGAAAATTGTTCCTGAGGTGCCTGTACCGACAAGGGAGGAAGTTAATGGTGATGATCATGCAGATACAGATCAAGTTACTACTGAACTTCAAAGGTCCACAAGGACACGTTCCGCACCAGAGTGGTACAGCAACCCTGTCATGGAAATCATGTTGTTTGACAACGGTGAACCTTCGAACTATGAAGAAGCGATGGCGGGCCCGGATTCCAACAAATGGCTTGAAGCCATGAAATCCGAGATAGGATCCATGTATGAAAACAAAGTATGGACTTTGGTGGACTTGCCCGATGATCGGCAATCCATAGAAAATAAATGGATATTTAAGAAGAAAACAGACGCGGATGGTAATGTGACCATCTATAAGGCTCGGCTTGTCGCTAAGGGTTATCGACAAGTTCAAGGGATTGACTACGACGAGACTTTCTCTCTCGTAGCGATGCTAAAGTCCGTCTGAATAATGTTAGCAATTGCCGCATTCTATGATTATCAGATATGGCAAATGGACGTCAAAACGGCATTCCTTAATGGCTTCCTCAAGGAAAAACTGTATATGATGCAGCCGGAAGGTTTTGTCGATCCACAGAATGCTAACAAGGTATGCAAGCTCCAGCGCTCGATCTACGGGCTGGTGCAAGCATCTCGGAGTTGGAATATTCGCTTTAATGATGTGATCAAAGCGTTTGGCTTTATACAGACTTGGGGAGAAGCCTGTATCTACAAGAAAGTGAGTGGGAGCTCTGTAGCATTTCTTATATTATATGTGGATGACATACTGCTGATGGGAAATGATATAGAATTCTTGGAGAGCATAAAGGCCTACTTGAATAAGAGTTTTTCAATGAAGGACCTTGGAGAAGCTGCTTATATACTAGGAATCAAGATCTATAGAGATAGATCAAGACGCCTCATTGGTCTTTCACAAAGCACATACCTTGACAAGATATTGAAGAAGTTCAATATGGATCCGTCCAAGAAGGGGTTCTTGCTTGTTTTGCAAGGTATGAGATTGAGCACAGCTCAATCCCCAACCACGGCAGAAGATAGAGAAAAGATGAGTGTCATCCCCTATGCCTCAGCCATAGGTTCTATTATGTATGCCATGCTGTGTACCAAACCTGATGTGAACCTTGCCATAAGTTTGGTGGGGAGGTACCAAAGTGATCCCGGTATGGAACACTGGACAGTGGTCAAGAACATCTGAAGTACCTAAAGAGGACTCAGGATATGTTTCTCGTTTATGGAGGTGACGAAGAGCTCGTCGTAAAGGGTTACGTCGATGCTAGCTTCGACACAGATCTGGATGACTCCAAGTCACAAACCGGATACGTGTATATTTTGAATGGTGGAGCAGTTAGCTGGTGCAGTTGCAAGCAGAGCGTCGTGGCGCATTCTACATGTGAAGCGGAGTACATAGCTTCTTGCGAAGCAGCGCAAGAAGAAGTCTGGATGAAGGAGTTCATCACCGACCTAGGAGTCATTCCAAGCGCGTCAAGCCCGATGACTCTCTTCTGTGACAACACTGGAGCTATTGCCATTGCCAAGGAGCCCAGGTTTCACAAGAAGACCAAGCACATCAAGCGTCGTTTCAACTACATCCGGAATTATGTTCAAGATGGAGACATAGATATTTGTAATGTGCATACGGATCTAAATGTCGCAGATCCGTTGACTAAACCTCTTCCACGGGCAAAACATGATCAACACCAGAACTCTATGGGTGTTCGATTCATCACAATGTAACTAGATTATTGAGTCTAGTGCAAGTGGGAGACTGTTGGAAATATGCCCTAGAGGCAATAATAAAAGGATTATTATTATATTTCCTTGTTCATGATAATTGTCTGGTATTCATGCTTGAACTGTATTGTACGGAAACAGCAATACATGTGTGAATACATAGACCACAATGTGTCCCTGGTAAGCCTCTAGTTACTAGCTCGTTGATCAACAGATGGTCACGGTTTCCTGACCATGGACATTGGATGTCATTGATAACGGGATCACATCATTAGGAGAATGATGTGATGGACAAGACCCAATCCTAAGCCTAGCACAAGATCGTGTAGTTCGTAATGCTTAAGCTTTTCCAGTGTCAAGTATCTGTTCCTTAGACCATGAGGTTGTGCAACTCCCGGATACCGTAGGAATACTTTGGGTGTGCCAAACGTCACAACGTAACTAGGTGGCTATAAAGGTACGCAACGGGTATCTCCGAAAGTGTCTGTTGGGTTGGCACGAACCGAGACTAGGATTTGTCACTCCGTATGACGGAGAGGTATCTCTGGGCCCACTCGGTAAGACATCATCATAATGAGCTCAATGTGACTAAGGAGTTAGTCACGGGATGATGGATTACGGAACGAGTAAACAGACTTGCCATGACGAGATTGAACAAGGTATCGGTATACCGACGATCGAATCTCGGGCAAGTACCGTACCGATAGACAAAGGGAATAGCATACGGGATTGAGTGAATCCTTGACATCGTGGTTCATCCGATGAGATCATCGAGGAACACGTGGGAACCAACATGGGTATCCAGATCCCGCTTGGTTATTGACCGGAGAGTCGTCTCGGTCATGTCTATGTGTCTCCCGAACCCGTAGGGTCTACACACTTAAGGTTCGGTGACGCTAGGGTTGTAGAGATATATGCACACGGTAACCCGAATGTTGTTTGGAGTCCTGGATGAGATACCGGATGTCACGAGGAGTTCCGGAATGGTCCGGAGGTAAAGAATGATATATAGGAAGTCCAGTTTCGGCCATCGGGAGAGTTCCGGGGGTCACCGGTAGTATACCGAGACCACCGGAAGGGTCCCGGGGGTCCACCGGGTGGGGCCACCCATCCCGGAGGGCCCCGTGGGCCGTAGGGGGAGGGGAACCAGCCCTTAGTGGGCTGGCGCACCCCTCATGGGCCTCCGCCCATGGGCCTAGGGTTGAAACCCTAGGGGTGGGGGCGTCCCCCTAGGCTTGGGGGGCTAGCCACCCCCCTTGGCCGCCGCCCCCCTGGGAGATTGGATCTCCTAGGGCCGACGCCCCCCCTGGCCCCCTATATATAGTGGGGGGGAGAGAGGGCAGCCACACC
>LR738713.1:553122343-553160092 GCA_902687465.1 Secale cereale | reverse complement strand
CCCCCCCCGTTACATCTCCTACTCCTCCCGCAGGGTCTCGGCGAAGCCCTACAGCTTTTCCCGTTGCATCCACCACCACGCCGTCGTGCTGCTGGATCTCCATCAACCTCTCCTTCCCCCTTGCTGGATCAAGAAGGAGGAGACATCGATGTACCGTACGTGTGTTGAACGCGGAGGTGCCGTCCGTTCGGCGCTGGGATTGACGAGGATCACGACGAGTACGACTCCATCATCCACGTTCCTTCGAACGCTTCTGCTCGCGATCTACAAAGAGTATGTAGATGCACTCCTTTATGCTCGTTGCTAGATGACTCCTTAGATTGATCTTGGTGAAGCGTAGGAAATTCTTTGAATTATGCTACGTTCCCCAACAAGAAGAGCTTCAACAGTTTGAGCTGAACAACGTGTGGGAACTTGTCAAGCGTCCTGACCCTCGCAAGCACAACATAATAGGCACAAAATGGATTTACCGCAACAAGCAAGATGAGCATGGTCAAGTTGTCAGAAACAAAGCTAGTCTCGTTGCTCAAGGATACACTCAAGTTGAAGGGATTGATTTCGATGAAACATTTTCTCCTGTGGCTAGACTTGAAGCTATTCGTATACTGCTAGCCTATGCAAATCATCACAACATACTTCTGTACCAAATGGATGTACAGAGTGCCTTTCTCAATGGAAGGATTGAAGAAGAGGTGTATGTTGCACAACCACCTGGCTTTGAAGATCCAAAACGTCCTGATATGGTATACAAACTCAACAAGGCACTATATGGCCTCAAACAAGCGCCTCATGCTTGGTATGAAACACTCAAAGACTTCCTGAAGAGCAAAGGCTTCAAACCTGGATCCCTAGATCCCACACTCTTCACGAAGACATATGATGATGAACTGTTTGTCTGCCAAATCTATGTGGACGACATTATCTTCGGCTGCACTGGCAAAAGATACAGTGATGAGTTTGGTCACATGATGCAAGAGCAATATCATATGTCCATGATGGGTGAGCTGAAGTTCCTCCTTGGTCTTCAAATTCGTCAACAAAGCAATGGCATCTTCATATCTCAAGAGAAGTACCTCAAAGACTGCATGAAGAAGTTTGGAATGCAAGACTGCAAAGGGTACTCGACGCCTATGCCAGCTAAACACCATCTGGGTCCCGACGCCAATGGTAAAGAGTTTGATCAAAAGGTATACCGCTCCATGATTGGTTCTTTGCTTTATTTATGTGCATCTAGGCCAGATATTATGCTTAGTGTTTGCATGTGTGCTCGATATCAAGCGGCACCAAAGGAGTCGCATCACTTAGCTGTGAAGCGAATACTTCGATATTTGGCTTACACCCCAACACTAGGATTATGGTATCCAAAGGGCTCAAAGTTTGATCTATTTCTGATTATGCTGGTGACAAAGTTGATCGCAAGTCTACATCAGGCACATGTCACTTTCTAGGATGATCTCTTGTCTGTTGGTCTTCAAAGAAGCAGAACTGTGTATCACTCTCCACTGATGAATCTGAATACATTGCTGCTGGATCTTGCTGCGCTCAGCTTCTCTGGATGAAGCAAACACTCAAGGACTATGGTGTTCATCTGAAGCATGTGCCACTCTACTGCGACAATGAAAGCACCATCAAGATTGCCAACAACCCAGTTCAGCACTCGAAGACAAAGCACATTGAAATTCGTCATCACTTTCTCAGAGATCATGTCATGAAGGAAGATATTGATATCATACACGTCAACACTGAAGAGCAACTGGCAGATATCTTCACAAAGCCCTTGGATGAGAAAAGATTTTGCAAGTTACGGTGTGAGCTAAATATCTTAGAATCCTCAAATGTCTTGTAATCACGCACACATCCTAACACTTATGCATATTGATGACTTAGATGTGCAACACACGAAGTAAAGTATATATTCAATAAATGAAGACTTACATTCTAAGTGTGAATACATTAACGCGGAATTTGACTTCGGAACGCCACGATAATTCTGCGCCGTGTCTGGGTCTAATACTTCCTATACGGTGGGTAACGCTACCACCAAATCTTTGTTTGAAGTGTTTCTCCTGGCGTTACATTTGCAAAGTCTTCACACTTGTTTTTATCTTCATATAGGATATATATATAGAGAGAGTTGTGTTCTGTCCTCTACAGCATTCACTTATAGCTATGACTTCTCATTTGAATCTTTTGAACTAAGTGAATGTGATCGGACCCTAACCTCTCTATGCTCTCTCATCTCAAACTCTGTCTGTCCAAATAATATGCATTCTGTTGGAACTGTCGAATATCTTCTCTACGTCCTTGTCAGCAGAAGATACGGAGACAAACTTTACATCTGGTTTTAATGCCCCATCCTTTATGCCTAAAACCCGGAGAAGCCGGAACGACCACTCCGACAGTCGTGGCGTACGTGGGATCGTGGGATAACTCCCAATGTGTTACATGTCCGCCACGTGTCCCTCAGATGTGAACCACCAGGGGCACCTGCGTAATTGTGGTGTGCCGTCTCCCATGCTTATAAATGCACGTCCCATCATGGTCAAAAAGTTCTTCTACCACCTCTCCACCTCGACCAACCCTAGCGCCTCCGCTAGCTCTCGACGACGCTGGCGACGAAGCGCTTCGCTGCCGCGACCTCGTTGACGCCGTCTTCACGCCGGCCGCGGACATCGTCTACTCCGCCGTCGCCGTAGCTGTCCTCCGTCACCAAGTTAGGGCACGAAAGATCGAACTGCTAGGCATCCAACTCCTCTCCGTCTAAGCAGTTCATCGTGTGGTAAATTAAACTCTCTTTTTACCATCTTCTTGATCCAGAAAGATTCATCACTTTTACCACAAGAAGTTTCTGCCTACACATATATAGATCTATCATGTTTGCATCTCATATCTTGCCTAGTACATTCACATATGCTTCAAACATAGTTAGATTCCTCACTTATACCTATTCATGGATTCGTACAAATCTGGAACCAACTCTCATCATATAAGTGAATGTCTTCGTGCTATGAGGTCAAAGTCTTCTAAACTGATTTATCTTCTAAAAGCTTCTGAGAATGTATATGACCTCTTCCCCTTCCCTCGCATCTCTAATGCTATCACAGGTACATGTCCGTGGGAAAATCCCTTGGTTCTCATAGTCTGCATTCATTTGCAGAATTCTTGAAGCGTCATATTCACTCTCTTGAAGCCAGTTCCTATCTGACCAGTAGACCAAAGCATTTGCCAGTGTTGAAGCCATTCAGTTTGAAGCCTTTCAGATTGAAACCAATGGCAACTGACAAGTCAGTTAGGAAGGGTGGCAGAGAGCGTTGTGGCAACACCTCTAAAGATTTGCCTCCAGATCTAAGTGAGATGTACCAGACTGATCCTGAGGAGGGTTAAAATCAGAGGAAGACACGAATCCAATGGATTCGAAGGTATTGGGCTGAACAGTTGTTCAAGTACAGGTTCGTGACCCAAGAGTATGCTGGAAAGAATGCCATCAAGGGTCCTTGGGGAGATATTACCTACAAAAATCTTCCACCCAAGACTCAAGCTGAAGCCATTGCTCAAGGCTTCTACCCTTGCATGGTCAGAGGGCCTCAACCTGTTGATGCCGATCCTTCTTCTCTGCTCTGGTGTCGCGACGACAATTTGCTCAAGCGAAATCTTCAATATGCCAAGAACTCGGCCAAAGAGAACAAGAAGAACTGGGGATTGGACTTCAATCCTGGCCCCTCTGCACCCCGTGCTGATGGCACGCGCGAAGCTGAACCAAACCTGGTTGGGCCTTTCTACAACTTAGAAGGCCTCATCAGTCACATCAGGGTTCAAGGGGCGGATGTGGATCAACCTGCAGATGACGCTGATTCTGATGAAGCGCCTGCAACCCCGAAGCCCAAGAAGAAGAAGAAATCCAAGGCTTCAAAGACCACTCCACCAATTGCTTCGAGAGTGAAGCCTTTGGCCACTGCTCCACCAGCACCAAGTGTGCAGTCTGAGGAGCACTCTCGCATCTCCAAGAGCAGACAGCTAAGGAAGAAGCCCATGCACAACCCCAGTCCAGCTCTCACTCCTGACGCCGTTCTAAAAACTGCCAATGAAGCCTTTGATCTCTCGAGTGATGAAGATCTAGGTGACGATACTCTGTAGCAATTGATCAAGAGCAAGCAAGATGCAGAAATCTTCAACGATTTGCGGCTCTTCGACGTGGAAGTGCTCAACAATTTCACTGATGAATGGTTTGACACCCCCAACCTCAGCTTCGACGATCTGCAGCTTCCAGTTGGCCTCAGCGTCTCCTTCCATGGCGCCATTGCTTCTAAGCTAGCTCTTTCTCAGAGAATCGTTGAGCTGAAGCAAAAGATTGATTATGAAAAGGCTCAGTTCAAGAAGCATGTGGACAAGCTCAACGTCCAAGAGATTCAGAACTTCAAAGTCATGATGCATGAGCTCAAGGAAGCCTTTCGCAAGAGGCATGAAGAAGCCAAAGGTTCTCGTGAGCGAATCAAGGCCTTGGTTGCCAAATGCGTTCAAGGATATAATGAAGCTGAAAAGCGCAAGGCCCTTGGGCGTCCTGGCATTGACCCTAGGATGGTTGCCAAGAAGAAGAAGAAGCAACTTGTGCCCGATGCTGAAGAATCCAGGCAGGAAATGCCTAGCATTGTCTTCCCTGCAAGCATGACTGGCACGAAGCCTAAGGTCACCCCAGCCGCTTCAGAGCTCAAGAAGACAAAGGTGGCTGAAGCTGAAGCTCGCAAGCGCAAGCAAACTACTGATGAAGCTCCACCCACCAAAAAGCGCAAGACAAAGAAGGACAAGGCTGCTTCCACAGAGCCCATCTTTGTCGAGCCCATATCAGTTGCTCGCCCTGCATCAACACACCGAGAACGTCGCATGCCATGAGCCAGCTCCCACAGAGGCTGAAGACATTCCAGCTGTTGTCCCCACCACAGCTAAATACATTGGTCCTCATGACAATGTTGAAGATGATGTAGTTCTTCCTCAGATCGAGTACAACATGGAATCTTTGCCTGTTCTTACGAACAGCGAACGCATCAGCATTGGTCGTCCATTGACGCCAATTGCACAGGATGACTCGTGGGCTGATCACCCACAGGATACACCAGCAACTCCCCAATTAACTCAAGTCACCAGTTCGGTGCTTGAAGATGAAGACTTTGAGGCCCAACCAACTCCATCCCCTCAGGCGTCGCCAGCATTTCGTAGGCTTCGCAAAGGACCAAGGCCTCAAGTCGTCACCCCAAGTGTTCAAGAAGGAGAAGAGCAACAATCTGTTCCTGAAGCTGCTCCCACTGTGAACCTCTCAAAATCTGAAGCCAAAGCGACTGAAGATGTTCCGGCTGCATCAGCCGAAGAAGAACCACCCCAAGAAGAAGAACAGCCCCAAGAAGAAGAAGCACGTGTTGCCACACCCCCTGTTCTTGAGGTTAACGTATCCGACCCTCCAGCTCCTGAAGTGGAGGTTACAAATTCAGAGGCTGCGACCACCAACATTGAAGCCAATGACGTGGTCATGGCTGAAGCCAATGTGGCACCTGAAGTCATAGTGGTGCCTGAAGTGATGGCGCCTGAAGCAAGTGCGGCACCTGAAGCAAATCACAGCCTGAAGCCACTGCCTCTGCTCCTGTTCCGCCTCCAAGGCCCCATACAATTGAGCAAGCTTACAACTAAGATGATCAGCTCATCACTGTTCGATGGCCCATTCTGACTCCACCACCTGCTGGACCGCATGCTGCTGGTCCTCAGTTTGACCATCATGTTGAGCACAGGCCTCAGGTTCAGAAGCCTAAGCCAAGACCGCCAAGGTTTCCAGGTATTGCCACCTCTCAAGGGTCCTTCAATGCCAATAGCTTCACTGCGCACAACACATTCTTTGACAGCGCCAAGAACCCCTATTCCAAGCCAAGAATATCATCAGATAGGTTCTGGAGCCATCAGCAGCGCAGTTACTACTCACGAGTACTCTATGATCAAGGGCGCATTTTCCCTCATATGCGTCTTGACACTTAAGCTATTGCTGGACTGCCTTGTCTTGAGGAAGCTCTTGATTGCTTCCGTGATGCTGGCTTGATCAACTTTGTGACTGACAAGGAGCATTGGAATGAGGAGCTGCTTCTGCAATTCTATGCAACCCTCCACATTCGAGGCTACAGTAGGGATCCGAAGACATGGGTCCTTGAGTGGATGACAGGCAATGTCCATCATGAAGCCAAAGCCTTTGATCTCATTGAGTTTACTGGCCTGCCCACTCCAGGAGAATTGTATGAACCTGGCTATCAACTGCACAATGAAGCTTTGGAGAGCATCTTTCAGAAGCGCAAGCCCAACATGAGCCAAATGCTTAGCATGATGAAGCCTTTGCCCAGCGATGCCGAATATCCAAAGGAATTCTTTGTTGAAGACCTAGAGTATCTGCCACGCACCATCTATCATATCATCAGGCGTACTCTATGGCCTGTCAAAGGACATTCTTCATCAGCCAAGCTTGAAGGCACAATGAAGACATTGTTCTTCTATATCTTCAATGGCATCAGCTTCAATGCTCAAGATTTCTTCATCCGACAGTTGGCTGTGTCTGGCTCTGATCTGTTTGGTCTCAAGTTCTATGCTCCATGGATAATGCGCCTCATCAAGTTTCATTCAACTATCACCTATCAGCCTTCTGCTCGCAACCATCATATATTCTTGCCAGAGGTTGATATGTCAGCTGAAGCCATATACCCAGAGCGTGCCAAAGAGCATGTTACTCTTCACGACGCTGATCACCAGAGCTTCACTCAGCAAATTGAAGGATTTCCAGCAGTCTCTCGTGTTTATCCTCTGGCTAGCCGTACTCGTCTACCTTGACATGCTGAAACTGAATCCACTGAGAGCACCATTGCCCAAAGGCCTCAGAAGCGTTCTCGTGTTCTCAATAACCGAGAGCTTCTCGTTGCATTACATCAGAAACAGGATAAGCATCACTACTGGCTGAAGCGTCAGATGCAAAGCCTCTTGGTGGACGTCAATAGCATTCGCAATCTTGCCACCAAGAATGCCTTTGTTGCTCATGAAACATGTCGGAGGTCATGGAAGAGTTTAACTTTGCTGAGTGCTGAAGCAGATCTTCAAGACGATGGCTTCACAGAAAGATTCAAGTTTGACCACACTCCTCCAAGGAATGCTGTTATGCGTCGAACTCCATCTCTTGAAGACTCAGACTACTCCTCCTCCGCTACAACAGTTGACGCCAGGGTGATCGATGATCAAGATGATGCTACCTCACCACCTCCTACTTCAGCGCGTGTCGACACTGCACCAATTACTTCTGCACCGCCAAACACCAATGCCGACCCTGCATCCTCTCCTGCTCCAACTGAGAATGAGTAGAGGCTCTATGTCTTCAAACCTTTTTGGTCCTTACTGACAAAAGGGGGAGAAGCATATGAGTTGATAGTCTTCAAGCAGGTCCATATGGGCGGGTGCTTTATATTTTGCCTAGTGCTTACAACTCTCATTTTTGCTACATTTGGTTCTTTGAGTTGTAACACTTAAACTGATGGTCGTCTGCTACATTTTCTGCTACTCTGTAATGCGATGATAAATTCCGCATGTGCTACATTATATTCCGCACTTAATCATTTTTGCAGACGTCCATTTCTCATTATGCATATCATTATATTCGACGTATCAATTGTGCATGATGAATTGTCTTCATAAGTTAAAGAGGATCTCCACAAGTACAACATGCCATGTGCATTTGCATTCAAAGGCAAATCAACTATATGCACATCTTCAGGGGGAGCCTTTGCTACTTACGAAGACAATACCTTTATCCTTTATAATTTCACATACTTTTAACCCCGTTGAAGACTTCAACCAGTTTGTCATCAATCACCAAAAAGGGGGAGATTGTAAGTGCATCTAGTGCCACCCCTAGTTGGTTTTGGAGTATTGACGACAAACCTGGTTGAGGGACTAATGTGTTTGTGAGAATTGCAGGATAACACAGGTAGTAGTCCCTCATTGATTCGGTTTACCTACCGGAGATGACCCCTAGAAATGTATGAAGACATTGACAACAGTGGTGGTACATGAAGATAATCTTATTGAAGACTATGACAAGAGAAGACATTGTGTGAAGACTATGGGGCGCGAAGACTTAGATGTTTCGGTGTTTCCTTTTCTTCTTTGTTGAGTCATAGGAACCACCGTACTGTTAAGTGGGGTCCAAGTGAACTAAGTCAGAGTGACTGAAGTGATGCTCAACCAAATCCTATGTCTTCGAGCGAAGACAATGAGAGAAAATCTTATCCAGAGCTGGATGAGTCAGCTTTACTTGTAGCCCAAGTAAAGTTGCCGTGTGAGTGTTTGAAATCTGACCGTTGGAACACGTGTCAGTTCCTTAGTGACCCAGGGTCACTTCGGACAAATCAGGTCGGCTTACCAAGTGGCTATAAATAGCCCACCCCCTACACCATAAATTGGTGGCTCCTCAGAGTTATTGCACTGCTTTTGTCGTTTGAGAGCAACCCACCTTCGAAGCATTTGAGAGAGAAATCCTTGCAAGGACAAAGCCAAAACACCCAGAGCCAAAGAGTGTTAGGCATCACTGAAGTCATTCTGTCTGTGTGACCTGAAGACTTATTACACTTGAGGATTGTGTTTCCTCCAGCTGGTTAGGTGTCGCGTTCTGAGCATCCAAGAGTCATTGTGGATCGCCGGCGAACGAAGTCTGTGAAGGTTTGGAAGTCTACCTTGAAGACTTACCAGAGTGATTGGGCGAGGACTAGGTGTCCTAAGCTCAAGGGGAATAAGGTGAAGACGCGGTCTTCTGAGTTAAATCGCAGCCTCCCTAACCAGACGTACAGTTGTCACAGCAAATGCAACTGGTCTAACAAATCACTGTCTTCCCCGAGCTACTGGTTCTATCCTTTCCTTCCCTTTACTTACTGTCTTATGTTGTGAAGTCATTGCATGCCTGCCTTATCTGATTGACTTCATTGTGTGACTACTTGTTCTGATTGGCTTCATTCCTTCTTCCATCTTGATCCTTACTGCCTAGCTGCTATTAGTCTTCATGCTTTCACTTTATTGAATACCTGACTATGGCTTGTCTAGTGTAGTCTACTTTCCGCTGCATATAAATAGGATTGGATTTATCCTTTGTCTTCGAAACTTCCATGTTTTGAAGCATTTCATAAAAATCGCCTATTCACCCCCCCTCTAGTCGATATACTGCACTTATAATTGGTATCAGAGCAAGGTACTCCCTTGTTCTGTGTCATTCGGTTTAACCACCTGGAGTTTTAGCTATGTCGACTGCAGGGATAATCAAAGTCTCCGATGTGTGCCCCGTCTTTGATGGCATCGAATATCCCTACTGGAAGAACAAGATGCGCATGTTGGGGAACGTAGCATAAATCAAAAAAATTCTACGTCTTCACCAAGATCCAACTATGGAGACATCTAGCAATGAGTAACTAAGAGTGCATCTACATACCGTTATGAAGATTGCGTGCGGAAGCTTTCAACAAAGCAAGGATGAAGTAGTCGTACTCTTCACGTTCTTCGTCACCGATGATCTAGCGCCGAACGGACGGCACCTCCGCGTTCAACACACGTACGATGCAGCAACGTCACCTCCTTCTTGATCCAGCAAGGGGGGAGGAGAAGTCGTCAGAGATCCGGCAGCACGACGGCGTGATGACGGATGCAGTGGAGATCGCAGCAGGGCTTCGCCGGGCTGCCCTGCGAAGGAGTTGGGAGGTGTGACGGGAGGGGGAGAGGCGCCAGGGCTGAGGTGCGGCTGCCCTCTCCCGCCCCCCACATATATATAGGGGGCCAGGGGGGCGCCAGCCCCTTGCAGATCCAATCTGCAAGGGGGGGCGGCGGCCAGGGAGGAGTCCCCCTCCCCCAAGGCAAGTGGTGGCCCCCCTCCCCTTAGGGTTTTATCCCTATGCGCATGGGGAGGTGGGGCCCCCTTGTGGTGCGCCAGCCTAGGGGGCTGCACACATCCCCTTGCGGCCTAGGGGCCCCACCGGGATGGGTGGCCCCACCCGGTGGACCCCCGGGGCCCCTCCGGTGATCCCGGGACGCTCCCGGTGACCCCCGGAGATCACCCGTTGGCCGAAACTGGACTTCCCATATATCAATCTTTACCTCCGGACCATTCAGGAACTCCTCGTGACGTCCGGGATCTCATCCGGGACTCCGAACAACTTTCGGGTTTCCACGTGCATTAATCTCTACGACCCTAGCGTTACCGAACCTTAAGTGTGTAGACCCTACGGGTTCGGGAGACACGTAGACATGACCGAGACCACTCTCCGGTCAATAACCAACAGCGGGATCTGGATACCCATGTTTGTTCCCACGTGTTCCTCGATGATCTTCATCGGATGAACCACTATGTCAAGGATTCACTTAATCCCGTATGTTATTCCCTTTGTCCATCGGTACGGTACTTGCCCGAGATTCGATCGTCGGTATTCCCAATACCTTGTTCAATCTCGTCATGGCAATTCTCTTTACTCGATCCGTAATTCATCATCCCATGACTAACTACTTAGTCACATTGAGCTCATTATGATGATGTATTACCGAGTGGGCCCAGAGGTACCTCTCCGTCATACGGAGTGACAACATCCCAGTCTCGGTTCGTACCAACTCAACAGACACTTTCGGAGATACCCGATGTGTACCTTTATAGCCACCCAGTTACGTTGTGACGGTTGGCACACCCAAAGCACTCCTACGGTATCCGGGAGTTGTACAACCTCATGGTCTAAGGAATAAATACTTGACACTGAAAAGCTTATGCATTACGAACTATACGATCTCGTGTTATGCTCAAGTTTGGGTCTTGTCCATCACATCATTCTCCTAATGATGTGATCCCGTTATCACCGACATCTCATGTCCATGGTCAGGAAACCGTGACCATCTGTTGATCAACGAGCTGGTTACTAGAGGCCTACCAGGGACTCATTTTGGTCTATGTATTCACACATGTATCGCTGTTTCCGTACAATACAATTCAAGCATGAATAACAGACAATTATCATGAACAAGGAGATATAATAATAATGCTTTTATTATTGCCTCTAGGGCATATCTCCAACAGTCTCCCACTTGCACTAGAGTCAATAATCTAGTTACATTGTGATGAATCGAACACCCATAGAGTTCTGGTGTTGATCATGTTTTGCCCGTGAAAGAGGTTTAGTCAACGGGTCTGCTACATTCAGATCCGTATGCACTTTACAAATATCTATGTCTCCATCCTGAACATAATTCCGGATGGAGTTGAAACGGTGTTTGATGTGCTTGGTCTTCTTGTGAAACCTGGGCTCCTTGGTAATAGCAATAGCACCAGTGTTGTCACAGAAGAGAGTCATCGGGCTTGACGCGTTTGGAATGACTCCTAGGTCGGAGATGAACTCCTTCATCCAGACTCCTTCCTGCGCTGCTTCAGAAGCAGCTATGTACTCCGCTTCACATGTAGATGCTGCCACCACGCTTTGCTTGCAACTACACCAGCTGACTGCCCCTCCATTCAAAATATACACGTATCCGGTTTGTGACTTAGAGTCATCCAGATCTGTGTCGAAACTAGCATCGACGTAACCCTTTACGACGAGCTCTTCGTCACCTCCATAAACTAGAAACATATCCTTAGTCCTTTTCAGGTACTTCAGGATGTTCTTGACCGATGTCCAGTGTTCCGTACCGGGATCACTTTGGTACCTCCCTACCAAACTTATGGCAAGGTTCACATCAGGTCTGGTACACAGCATGGCATACATGATAGAACCTATTGCCGAGGCATAGGGAATGACACTCATCTTTTCTCTATCTTCTGCCGTGGTCGGCGACTGAGTCTTACTCAATCTCATACCTTGCAAAACAGGCAAGAATCCTTTCTTTGACTGATCCATATTGAACTTCTTCAATATTTTGTCAAGGTATGTACTTTGTGAAAGACCAATGAGGCGTCTCGATCTATCTCTATAGATTTTGATGCCTAATATGTAAGCAGCTTCTCCAAGGTCCTTCATTGAAAAACTTTTATTCAAGTAGGCCTTTACATTTTCCAAGAATTCTATATCATTTCCCATCAGCAATATGTCATCCACATATAATATGAGAAATGCCACAGAGCTCCCACTCACTTTCTTGTAAATACAGGCTTCTCCATAAGTTTGTATAAAGCCCAACGCTTTGATCACCTCATCAAAGCGAATATTCCAACTCCGAGATGCTTGCACCAGCCCGTAAATCGAGCGCTGGAGCTTGCATACCTTGTTAGCGTTCTCTGGATTGACAAAACCTTCCGGTTGCATCATATACAACTCTTCCTTGAGGAAGCCATTAAGCAATGATGTTTTGACGTCCATTTGCCATATCTCATAATCATAGAATGCGGCAATAGCTAACATGATTCTGACTGACTTCAGCATCGCTACGGGAGAGAAAGTCTCGTCGTAGTCAATCCCTTGAACTTGTCGATAACCCTTAGCGACAAGCCGAGCTTTATAGATGGTCACATTACCATCCGCGTCTGTCTTCTTCTTAAATATCCATTTGTTTTCTATGGCGTGCCTGTCATCAGGCAAGTCCACCAAAGTCCATACTTTGTTTTCATACATGGATTCTATCTCGGATTTCATGGCTCCAAGCCATTTATTGGAATCTGGGCCCGCCATCGCTTCTTCATAGTTCGAAGGTTCACCGTTGTCTAACAACATGATTTCCAGTACAGGGTTGTCGTACCACTCTGGTGCGGAACGTACCCTTGTGGACCTTCGAAGTTCAGTAGTAACTTGATCTGTATCTTCATGATCATTATCATTATCTTCCTCCCTTGTCGGTGCAGGCACCTCAGGAACGGTTTCCTGCGTTGCGCTACTTTCCGGTACAGGAGTGGTGACTATCACCTCATCAAGTTCTACTTTCCTCCCACTCACTTCTTTCGAGAGAAACTCTTTCTCCCGAAAGCATCCATTCTTGGCAACAAAGACTTTGCCTTCGGATCTGTGGTAGAAGGTGTACCCAATAGTTTCCTTTGGGTATCCTATGAAGACGCATTTTTCCGATTTGGGTTCGAGCTTTTCAGGTTGAAGTTTCTTGACATAAGCATCGCAACCCCAAACTTTTAGAAACGACAGCTTCGGTTTCTTGCCAAACCAAAGTTCATATGGAGTCGTCTCAACGGATTTTGACGAAGCCCTATTTAAAGTGAATGCGGCAGTCTCTAAAGCATAACCCCAAAAAGATAGCGGTAAATCGGTGAGGGATATCATAGATCGCACCATGTCCAACAGAGTACGATTTCGACGTTCGGACACACCGTTACGTTGAGGTGTTCCGGGCGGTGTCAATTGTGAAACAATTCCACAGCTTCTAAGGTGTGTGCCAAATTCATGACTTAAATATTCACCCCCACGATCCGATCGCAAGAACTTTATTTTTCTGTCACGTTGATTCTCAACCTCATTCTGAAATTCCTTGAACTTTTCAAAGGTCTCAGACTTGTGTTTCATCAAATAGATATACCCGTATCTACTCAAGTCATCCGTGAGGGTGAGAACATAACGGTAGCCTCCGCGAGCCTCAACACTCATTGGACCGTACACATCAGTATGTATGATTTCCAACAAGTTGGTTGCTCGCTCCATTGTTCCGGAGAACGGAGTCTTGGTCATCTTGCCCAAGAGGCATGGTTCGCACGTGTCAAATGATTCATAATCAAGAGACTCTAGAAGTCCATCTGAATGGAGCTTCTTCATACGTTTGACACCAATATGACCAAGGCGGCAATTCCACAAGTATGTGGGACTATCGTTATCAACTTTACATCTTTTGGCATCTACACTATGAATATGTGTATCACTACGTTCGAGATCCATCAAAAATAAACCATTGACCAGCGGGGCATGACCATAAAACATATCTCTCAAATAAATAGAACAACCATTATTCTCCGATTTGAAAGAATATCCATCTCGCATAAGACGAGATCCAGAAACAATGTTCATGCTCAAAGCTGGTACTAAATAACAATTATTCAGGTTTAAAACTAATCCCGAGGGTAGATGTAGAGGTAGCGTGCCGACGGCGATCACATCGACCTTGGAACCATTACCGACACGCATCGTCACCTCATCCTTCGCCAGTCTCCGTTTATTCCGCAGCTCCTGTTTTGAGTTACAAATGTGAGCAACTGCACCGGTATCAAATACCCAGGAGCTACTACGAGTGCTGGTAAGGTACACATCAATAACATGTATATCATATATACCTTTGACGTTGCCGGCCTTCTTGTCTGCTAAGTATTTGGGGCAGTTCCGCTTCCAGTGACCCGTTCCCTTGCAATAAAAGCACTCAGTCTCTGGCTTGGGTCCATACTTTGGCTTCTTCCCGGCAACAGGCTTGCCAGGCGCGGCAACTTGCTTTCCGTCCTTCTTGAAGTTCTTCTTACCCTTGCCTTTCTTGAACTTAGTGGTTTTATTGACCATCAACACTTGATGTTCTTTCTTGATGTCTACCTCCGCTGATTTCAGCATCGAATACACCTCGGGAATGGACTTCTCCATCCCCTGCATATTGAAGTTCAACACGAAGCTCTTGAAGCTTGGTGGGAGCGACTGGAGGATTCCGTCAACGACCGCTTCTTCTGGGAGATTCATTCCCAGCTGAGACAAGCGGTTGTGCAATCCTGAAATCTTGAGGATGTGCTCACTGACAGAACTGTTATCCTCCATCTTACAGCTGTAGAATGCATCGGAGACATCATATCTCTCGACTCGGGCATGAGCTTGGAAAACCATTTTCAGCTCTTCGAACAGCTCATATGCTCCATGGTGCTCAAAACGCTTTTGGAGCCCTGATTCTAAACTGTAAAGCATGCCGCACTGAACCAGGGAGTAATCATCACTACGCGACTGCCAGGCGTTCAAAACGTCTTGGGTCGCCGGGAGAGCGGGTGCATCACCTAGCGGTGCTTCTAGGACATAAGTTCTCTTGGCAGCTATGAGGATAATCCTCAGGTTACGGACCCAATCCGTATAGTTGCTACCATCGTCTTTCAGCTTGGTTTTCTCTAGGAACGCGTTGAAGTTGAGGGAAACCTGAGCGTGGGACATTTGGTCTACAAGAGATATTGTAAAGAATTTAGACTAAGTTCATGATAATTAAGTTCATCTTAATCAAATTTTAATGAACTCCCACTCAGAATGACATCTCTCAAGTCATCCAAGTGATACACGATCCGAATCGAGTAGTCCGTGTCCGATCATCACGTGAGACGGACTAGTCAAAAACGGTGAACATCTTCATGTTGATCGTATCTTCTATACGACTCGTGTTCGACCTTTCGGTCTTCCGTGTTCCGAGGCCATGTCTGTACATGCTAGGCTCGTCAAGTGAACCCTAAGTGTATCGCGTGTGTAAATCTGTCTTACACCCGTTGTATGTGAACGTTAGAACCTATCACACCCGATCATCACGTGGTTCTTCGGAACAACGAGCTTTAGCAACGGTGCATAGTTAGGGGAAACACATTACTTGAAATTTTAGTGAGAGATCATCTTATTTACTACCGTCGTTCTAAGTAAACAAGATGCAAAAACATGATAAACATCACATGCAATCAATTATAGTGACATGATATGGCCAATATCATCTTGCTCCTTGGATCTCCATCTTCGGGGCACCATGATCATCTTGTCACCAGCTCGACACCATGATCTTCATCATCATGATCTCCATCATCGTGTCTTGAGGAAGTCGTCACGCCAACTATTACTTCTACTACTATAGCTAACGTTTAGCAATGAAGTAAAGTAATTACATGGCGTTATTCAGTGACACGCAGGTCATACAATAATAAAGACAACTCCTATGGCTCCTGCCGGTTGTCAAGTTCATCGACATGCAAGTCGTGATTCCCTATTACAAAAACATGATCAATCTCATACATCACATATATCATTCATCACATCTTCGTTCTTGGCCATACCACGTCACAAAACACATGCTGGAAAAACAAGTTAGACGTCCTCTAATTGTTGTTGCAAGTTTTACGTGGCTTCTATAGGATTTCTAGCAAGAACGTTTCTTACCTACGCCAAAACCACAACGTGATTTGTCAACTTCTATTTACCCTTCATAAGGACCCTTTTCATCGAATCCGATCCGACTAAAGTAGGAGAGACAGACACCCGCCAGCCACCTTATGCATCTAGTGCATGTCTGTCGGTGGAACCAGTCTCACGTAAGCGTACGTGTAAGGTCGGTCCGGGCCGCTTCATCCCACAATACCGCCGAATCAAGATTGACTAGTAACGGTAAGAAAGTTGAACAAGATCATACGCCCACAACTGCTTTGTGTTCTACTCGTGCCAAGATGCTACACATAAAACCTAGGCTCAGATGCCACTGTTGGGGAACGTAGCATAAATCAAAAAATTTCTACGTCTTCACCAAGATCCAACTATGGAGACATCTAGCAACGAGTAACTAAGAGTGCATCTACATACCGTTATGAAGATTGCGTGCGGAAGCTTTCAACGAAGCAAGGATGAAGTAGTCGTACTCTTCACGTTCTTCGTCACCGATGATCTAGCGCCGAACGGACGGCACCTCCGCGTTCAACACACGTACGGTGCAGCAACGTCACCTCCTTCTTGATCCAGCAAGGGGGGAGGAGAAGTCGTCAGAGATCCGGCAGCACGACGGCGTGATGACGGATGCAGTGGAGATCGCAGCAGGGCTTCGCCGGGCTGCCCTGCGAAGGAGTTGGGAGGTGTGACGGGAGGGGGAGAGGCGCCAGGGCTGAGGTGCGGCTGCCCTCTCCCCCCCCCCACATATATATATAGGGGGCCAGGGGGCGCCAGCCCCTTGCAGATCCAATCTGCAAGGGGGGGCGGCGGCCAGGGAGGAGTCCCCCTCCCCCAAGGCAAGTGGTGGCCCCCCTCCCCTTAGGGTTTTATCCCTATGCGCATGGGGAGGTGGGGCCCCCTTGTGGTGCGCCAGCCTAGGGGGCTGCACACATCCCCTTGCGGCCTAGGGGCCCCACCGGGATGGGTGGCCCCACCCGGTGGACCCCCGAGGCCCCTCTGGTGGTCCCGGGACGCTCCCGGTGACCCCCGGAGATCACCCGTTGGCCGAAACTGGACTTCCCATATATCAATCTTTACCTCCGGACCATTCCGGAACTCCTCGTGACGTCTGGGATCTCATCCGGGACTCCGAACAACTTTCGGGTTTCCACGTGCATTAATCTCTACGACCCTAGCGTTACCGAACCTTAAGTGTGTAGACCCTACGGGTTCGGGAGACACGTAGACATGACCGAGACCACTCTCCGGTCAATAACCAACAGCGGGATCTGGATACCCATGTTGGTTCCGACGTGTTCCTCGATGCTCTTCATCGGATGAACCATTGTGTCAAGGATTCACTTAATCCCGTATGTTATTCCCTTTGTCCATCGGTATGGTACTTGCCCGAGATTCGATCGTCGGTATTCCCAATACCTTGTTCAATCTCGTCATGGCAAGTCTCTTTACTCGATCCGTAATTCATCATCCCGTGACTAACTACTTAGTCACATTGAGCTCATTATGATGATGTATTACCGAGTGGGCCCAGAGGTACCTCTCCGTCATACGGAGTGACAACATCCCAGTCTCGGTTCGTACCAACTCAACAGACACTTTCGGAGATACCCGATGTGTACCTTTATAGCCACCCAGTTACGTTGTGACGGTTGGCACACCCAAAGCACTCCTACGGTATCCGGGAGTTGTACAACCTCATGGTCTAAGGAATAAATACTTGACACTGAAAAGCTTATGCATTACGAACTATACGATCTCGTGTTATGCTCAAGTTTGGGTCTTGTCCATCACATCATTCTCCTAATGATGTGATCCCGTTATCACCGACATCTCATGTCCATGGTCAGGAAACCGTGACCATCTGTTGATCAACGAGCTGGTTACTAGAGGCCTACCAGGGACTCATTTTGGTCTATGTATTCACACATGTATCGATGTTTCCGTACAATACAATTCAAGCATGAATAACAGACAATTATCATGAACAAGGAGATATAATAATAATGCTTTTATTATTGCCTCTAGGGCATATCTCCAACAACGCATGCACCTTGAAGCCATTGACGTGGACCTCTGGTTTGTCGTCAAGAATGGCGTTCCCAAGACTGGTGAAGGTATCACCCCTGCTGATGTTAAGAGGCTCGTTCAGCTGGATTCAACAGCCAAGAACATCATCTGTGGTTATCTGACGAAAGGACAGTATGGTCGTGTAAGTGCCATGGAAACGTCAAAGGAAGTCTGGGACTGGCTCTCAAAGGTCAACGAAGGCGTCTCAACCCAAAGAGATCAAAGGATCAGTGTCCTTCGCAATCTCTTCGATTGTTTCAAGAGACATGATAATAAGAATGTCCACCACACATTCGATCATCTCACTGACATCACAAATGAGCTTCAGGCACTTGGCGCCACTGAGATCACCAAGCATGAAATCGTCAAGACCCTCCTAAGATCACTCGACGGCTCTTTTGATATCCTTGCCCTGATGATTCAAGAACGCCCTGACTTCAAGACTCTCGATCCGTCTGACATACTTGAGAGGCTCAACACACATGAGTTCCAGCTATCTGAGAAACGTGACATCTATGGTCCCAACTATGGCCGATCTCGCGCCTTAAAGGAAAAGGTTGTTTCTTCATCTGAAGAAGAATCTGACTACAGTTCTGATGATCCTGAAGACATTGGAAAGGAGCTTCCCATGCTTGTGAAGAAGTTCCCAAAATTCACTAGGAAGAAAGGCTTCAGAAAGTCTTCACGATCCAGCTCATGAAATGATGAAGCTTCTACCCGTGACTACAAGAAGAGAACATGTCATAAGTGCAAGAAACCTGGTCACTACATCTCTGAGTGTCCTAAGTGGGACAATGAGAAGAGGAAGAAGAAGAGCAAGGAATATGATTCTGATGACAAGAAAAATAAGAAATACTCAAAGTCTTCTTCCAAGTCTTCATCAAAATATTCATCACACAAGAATAATTCATCTGGCAAGGCTCGTGCGTTTGTTGGCAAGGAGATGGATTTAGAGGAGGAGTCTGCCTCAGAAGAAGCAGAGGTGGAGTCTGAGGAGGAGTCTGATTCTAGTGCCGCAAGTCTGGCTCTAGCCACAGCCTACGTTGCCAAGTCCATCTTCAACACTGAAGACAATGGCCCCGTCTCCAACATTGATGATGAGGACGACGACTCTGCTCCCACCTACTGCTTCATGGCACGCGGTGCCAAGGTAAAATCACGTGATGCTTACTTTCAAACGTCCAGTGAAGATGTCTCTGGTTGTGAATCAAAACCTAGCTACAAAACACTTGCTAAAATTGCCACTGAACAGCAGAAAGCTATGGAACATACTTAAAAACTGTTAGACAAGAGCGATGACCTGTTGGACGCGGAAATGACCCGTTCTCAGTCCTTAATTGAAGACATAAAAAATCTTCATGTTAAGTACGAGGAACTTGAAGGTCTTTATGAATCGCTCTCAAAAACTCATGAAAAGCTTTCCCAAGATTACCTTCAAAGGAAGCGAGAACTTGAGAAATTGAAAGCGGCTCATGAAGATCTTCAAAAAGAAAATGAGTCACTCCGCGCACAATTGATCAGCTCCGCTCAGGAAGAGTTTGAAACACCATGTCTAAAATGCATTGAGCGTGATAATGCTACATCTGTTGCTGAATGTTCTACTGCTGCCACTGTTGCAATATCTTCAACTGCTGATGTGGTAACTAACCCCTCTGCTGAGGATACCACTACTATTGCTGATGAAAATGCTAGGTTGAAGACTTTGCTTGAAACAGGGATGTACAAAAGCCTCAAAGGGCATCAAACTCTATGTGATGTCCTCAAAAAGGAGATACTGAACCGAAACCCTAGGAAAGAGGGTGTTGGGTTCGACAGGAAAATGAATGTTGATGGTTCATACTGGAAGCCAGAGCAGTATCCCAAAACCACATGGGTTGCTGCAAAGGAACCTTCAGTGGATCCATCTACCCTATCTGGCTTCACTTGTGCTAATCCTATTATCATTGATGAATCCTTTGATGCAAACTATAAACTGTTTAAGAATCAAAATGGTGAAGTGTTGGTATATTGGTACTAACTGCAGGAACGGGCCACCTATGAAGAAGATCTGGGTACCCAAAGGTTGTCTTGAGAAACTTCCAGCAAACGTTATCATGACACCTCCTGGGAAGAAGAAAAACCCTAGACCAAAGGCTTCATATGGTCCTAAGGCTTCATACCGACAAAGGACTCGCCTGAGTCACCCTAACGCCAATGTTTTGCAGGGAAACCATACTCAGACCCATGAATATGAGCGTGTTTCCTCAAACCGCTATATTCATAAAACAAAGAATTTTTCTGCTTATTCTTATGAGTATTACTCTCCTCCTGCAAGACTATTTTCTAGGGCTCCAAAGCCAAAATTCTCAGGTGCTGCTCTTAGACTTATTGCTTCTAAGCCACCCCTGAAGATGTGGGTGGTTAAGAAGAACTAACTTTCTCTTACAGGGAAAGGTCTCCAGCCTAAAATCAAAGGCGTCTGATGCTATTGCTGGGGACCTAAAACACTTGTAGGGCACAAGATCAAATGCCCAAATGGTTTACTATCCATTCTGCTCTTGAATCACTTGATAATCATCTTATCAGTCCTAACTTGGACCTGAGCTTTCATATCCACTTGTACGTCAAATGTTTATGCTTCACAATGGCTTTTGGTGAAACCTATCCTCCTAACTGCATTGTAGGGAGTGACACCAAAGTCTTTAGAATGGATTATGGACAGCGGATGCACAAATCATATGACTGGAGATCGAAGTCTTCTTATGGACTCAACCTTACGTCCATCCAACAAGAGTCACATCACATTTGTTGATACTGGTAAAAGCAAAGTGTTGGGTCTAGGTAGAGTTGCAATCTCAAGGGATCGGCACATGGATAAAGTCATGCTTGTTGAATCTCTTGGTTTCAACTTAATGTCTGTCTCAATGCTTTGCGACTTAAACATGATTGTGATATTTGGTAAATTCCGTTGCCTTGTACTAATGGAGTCTGACAAGTCTTTAGTATTTGAAGGATACAGAAAAGGTGATCTGTATATGGTAGATTTCTCAGCTGGACCGCAGATGGCCGTATGTCTTCTAGCAAAAGCTTCAGAGTGCTGGCTCTGGCATCGGAGGCTAGGACATGCGGGCATGAGGAATTTGCACACTCTCGCAAAGAAGAAGCACGTCGTAGGCATCGAGGACGTTAAGTTCAAGAAAGATCATCTATGTGGTGCCTGTGAAGCTGGGAAGATGACTAGGGCCAAGCATCCCTCGAAGACAATCATGACGACATCCAAACCCTTCGAGCTGCTTCACATGGACTTATTTGTCCCTACTCACTACTCCACGTTCTCTACCACAGCTTGTCTCTACGGCTTCGTCATTGTTGATGATTATTCAAGATACACATGGGTGCACATATTTCTCTATAAGACTGAAGTGCAAGATGTCTTCAGACGCTTCGCCAACCGTGCCATGAACAACTATGGCGTCAAGATCAGGCATATAAGAAGTGATAATGGCACTGAGTTCAAGAACATCGGCCTTGATCTTTATCTGGTTACAATGGGGATCACTCATGAGTTCTCAGCCCCGTACACACCTCAGCATAATGGCATCGTTGAGCGCAAGAAAAGAACCCTAATTGATATGGCTCGAATGATGCTCGATGAATACAAGACACCAAGAAGGTTTTGGCCCGAAGCTATTGATACTGCATGCCATATCATCAACCGTGTTTATCTTCACAAGCTTCTGAAGAAAACGTCATATGAACTCCTCACTGGAAAGAAGCCAAATGTAAGTTACTTCAGAGTATTTGGAGCTAGGTGCTGGATCAAGGATCCACATCACAAGTCAAAGTTTGCACCAAAAGCACATGAAGGCTTCATGCTCGGATATGGAAAGGACTCGCACTCCTACAGAGTCTTCAACATCTTTCTCTATAAAGTAGTTGAAACTGTGGATGTGCGGTTTGACAAAACGAATGGTTCACAAAGAGAGACCCTGCCAAATGTGCTAGATGAGGCTTCACCAAATGAACCTATCAAGCTAATGGGAACCGGTGAGATCATGCCTTCTGAAGCACAACCTGACGAGGAACTCATCATTTTTGCTCCAAATCAACCTGACGACAATGCTCAGCCTGAAGACAACCCTCCTGATGATGACAATGTACAGCAAGAGCAAAATCTTCGTCCAGCTCATCCTCGTGTTGCAAATGAAGTACAAGTTGAGAAGATAATTGACAGCATAAATGCACCTGGTCCACTTACTCGCTCAAGAGTAACACAGCTTGCAAATTTCTGTGGGCACTTTGCTTTTGTCTCAATATCTGAACCCAAGAAAGTTGCTGAAGCTTTTATGGAACCCGAATGGATTCAAGCAATGCAAGAAGAGCTTCAACAGTTTGAGCTGAACAACGTGTGGGAACTTGTCAAGCGTCCTGACCCTCGCAAGCACAACATAATAGGCACAAAATGGATTTACCGCAACAAGCAAGATGAGCATGGTCAAGTTGTTAGAAACAAAGCTCGTCTCGTTGCTCAAGTATACACTCAAGTTGAAGGGATTGACTTCGATGAAACATTTGCTCCTGTGGCTAGACTTGAAGCTATTCGTATACTGCTAGCCTGTGCAAATCATCACAACATACTTCTGTAACAAATGGATGTAAAGAGTGCCTTTCTCAATGGAAGGGTTGAAGAAGAGGTGTATGTTGCACAACCACCTGGCTTTGAAGATCCAAAACGTCCTGATATGGTATACAAACTCAACAAGGCACTGTATGGCCTCAAACAAGCGCCTCATGCTTGGTATGACACACTCAAAGACATCCTGAAGAGCAAAGGCTTCAAACCTGGATCCCTAGATCCCACACTCTTCACGAAGACATATGATGATGAACTGTTTGTCTGCCAAATCCATGTGGACGACATTATCTTCGGCTGCACTGACAAAAGATACAGTGATGAGTTTGGTCACATGATGCAAGAGCAATATCAGATGTCCATGATGGGTGAGCTAAAGTTCCTCCTTGGTCTTCAAATTCGTCAGCAAAGCAATGGCATCTTCATATCTCAAGAGAAGTACCTCAAAGACTGCCTCAAGAAGTTTGGAATGCAAGACTGCAAAGGGTACTCGACGCCTATGCCAGCTAAACACCATCTGGGTCCCGACGCCAATGGTCAAGAGTTCGATCAAAAGGTATACCGCTCCATGATTGGTTCTTTGCGTTATTTATGTGCATCCAGGCCAGATATTATGCTTAGTGTTTGCATGTGTGCTCGATATGAAGCGGCACCAAAGGAGGTGCATCACTTAGCTGTGAAGCGAATACTTCGATATTTGGCTTACACCCCAACACTAGGATTATGGTATCCAAAGGGCTTAGAGTTTGATCTAGTTGGATTCTCAGATGCTGATTATGCTGGTGACAAAGTTGATCGCAAGTATACATCAGGCACATGTCACTTTCTAGGATGATCTCTTGTTTGTTGGTCTTCAAAGAAGCAGAACTGTGTATCACTCTCCACTTCTGAATCTGAATACATTGCTGCTGGATCTTGCTGCGCTCAGCTTCTCTGGATGAAGCAAACACTCAAGGACTATGGTGTTGTCACACCCTGCATTTTGTAACATGTTATTTGCATCAATGAAACATGAAAATTTGGACCAGCAAATTTTTTTGGCATCATTTGGCTTTTATTTGGAATTGAGTTTTTCTTCATATGATTTTCATGTGCTCATTAAAGTCAACTATTACCTCTCGTAGAATTCATCTCCATACTTAAAACCTCTGCCCAATGATCATGCCAAGTGTTATATAGCAGTATAGTATTTTCTTACAAAAATAATTTGGCCAAAATATATTTTATAAATTTAGTTTTCCAAAAACCCCTGAATTGAGGTTTGCACTGCAAGTGCTTGATTTAGGGTGAGAAAATTATTTCAAAAGGTGTATTTGAGACCTAGTAGTCATAGGACTCCTAGAAACCATAAAAGTATAATTTTAAAAGTTATTTTCCTATTTTATTTAAAAGCTTTTTCTTAAGGCCGGAAATGGTCTTTAATAGGGAAAAAATATTTAAGTATTTTAAAAATATTTGCCAAAACTCAGGGAGACTCATAGGACATATATTGTCCATATATAAGAGTTTCAACACTTGGTCATGTTCAAAATAATGGGCTAATCCCTCTAAAACCCTTTCTGGATATTTCAAGCTTTTGAAATATTTACAAAGGAAATATTCTCCAAAAATTCCAGGGAAATTCTATCATGTCATATATGACATATTTGATGATCTTGCCAAGTCCCGTGCCTTGGGAAGCAAGAAAACATCATCAAAACCCTTCCAAACCATTCTGTCCATATTTGAAGTTTGAGCAACTTTACATTGCCAAACTTGTCCAAATGCTCTCAAACTTGGTGCACATGCTAGAATGGCCTAATAAGGCATCTAGACTAAATGGCACAAGATTTGGAGAAGGGTAACTTGATCAGAATACCCCAAAACCATTTCTGTTCAAATGCAAATTTGAACAACTTTACATTACCAACTTTTTACCTGGAGCTTCAAACTTTGTGGGCATGATCATAAACCCAAATGATGAAACTACACTAAGTGGTGCATCAAGGGGAGATGATTAGCTTGACTCAAACAAGATGAATCCATTTCTGTTGATTTCTAGGGTTCACCAAAGTTGCATTGGCTAGTTTCTTCAAATGAGCCCAAATTTGGTGAAACACCCTATTTCCTTATAACATTCAATCCTGTTAAGTGTCATGGTAAGTGGAGATCATTTTCTTGATCAAAACTTGATCAAACACCTTCTGCAATTTTACCAAAACTACCATCTTGATCACTTTTACTATTTACCTTGGCCTCAACTTTCTACCACAGCTTCATCTAGTTACTATCTACCTCCAGTAACTCCCCCATGTCTCCAGCTCCATGATTGAGGGGTGAAAACCCTAGTTCACCTTGCTGGACAGCCAAGAATCACCAAGTTACCAGCTTCCTCTCTCTCTCTCTCCTTGATCCCCTAGAGCATCCAAAGCCACACACGAGCTGCTTGCATCACCCTGGACCTCCCAGACACGGTGGACGCGCCCAGAGGGCCAATGGCATGCCATGGCATGCGACAAGGCCGCTCCAGAGCGCGCTACAGTGCGCCCCCGCACTGTAGCTTCGCCCAATCACCTGCCCCCGATAGCCTCGAGCTCTCCCCTCGCGCCAGTCGATGCCCCTCGATGTCCGCAACCTCCCCGGCGCTGTCCCCCCTCCTCCTCCGCCCTCCAGTGGTCGTCTTCACACGCGTGCTGGCCGCCCGCAGCCTCCACTCTTCGGCCTCGCACGCGCGCGCCGTCTGGAAGCTTCCCCGGTCCTCCTCTCCCCTCGACTAGGCGTAGGACTCGTCCATGAGCCTCCCCGGCTCAATCACAGGCACCAGAACAGCCTCTGGCCTCGCCTGCGACCTCGCGGGCGCACGAGTCCACGGTGGACCGTGGGCTCGGCTATATAAGCACCCCCGAGCCTCTCCAACGGCACAAACTGCCTCCCCTCACCCCCAGCAACACTCCAGCACCACTCACTCCTCCCCAGAAAGCCCATGTGCTCGGGATCGACCGGAGCTCCGCCGCGTCAGGCAGCCGGCGATCTCGAGGTACAGGCCCTCTCAGCCCCTCCTTTCGCTCGATTCGGAACCACCACACCTCACTGATGCTTTCCCCTTGCTTTTTCCTCTCAGTAGCTGTCAGAATCGGCCGGAGCAGCGACCTCCCGAAGCTCCTCCGGCGTCCCACCTCGTCGCCAGCGAACCAGACCTCCCCGGCGAGCCGCACCACCACCCCTGCATCCGCGACTCGTTGCTGAGCCCGTCCCTGCCCTCCGTTGGCTCTGCCATGCCCGGATTCGCCGCCGGTGAGCTCGCCGTCGCCGTGGCCGAGAGGTTCAAGATGACAGGCGGGCCCCGCCTGTCATCCTCACCGCCCTCTCTCTCCCCTCGCAGCCGCTGACCGCCGGGCCCCGCCCGTCAGGTTTGAAATCCTGACGTGCGCGCGCTGGCGCCCGAGCGGCTGGGCTCTTCGCCCTGGGCCGTGCACTGTGGCCATTCTGGCCCAGTGGCACACGGCTATTTCTTCTTTTTATTTTCTATAAAACTTCTAATAATTTTACAGAAATGAATATTAGTCCAAATAAATTAATTCCAACTCCTAAAATCTTGTAATATTCCAACCTATTTAATGGTGTCACTTTCACACATATCCATGAAACTTTTCTGTTCTGTTCAAATTTAAATTCAAATTTGAGCAATAAAACTCCTGTTCTAAAATCCTTAGATTCCATTCTGCAACTCCAAAACTCCAACTAAGAATTTTCTCCATCTTAGTTTTCCCTCTAGTATTTGACAAAAATAAGTTGACATTTTTGTGAGCACTTTGATTTTTCTGTTTTCATTGTGGTCTTATTTTCCCGTTGTTATTTTGCGACGATTAGATCCCGTATTTGACGAAGTTGCTGAAGAAGGAGAAGGAGAAGGATTTGAAGACTTTGAAGACCAAGCCAATCCAGGCAAGCAGCCCTTTGACCATGATACACTTGTTCTTCGGAACCCGTTTGTTTCCGATGCATGATGATAAAGTTACGGTGTGACCTAGTTGAACCACCACATGATGCATGCCTTGCTCATGATCTTGCTATGTGCTAGTTGTCATGCAAATAGTTAAAAGTGATGCTTAGTGATGCATGTGTGACAAGAACCTTCGTGGTTGAAATCTTTGCATAAATCCCATCGGGTGCCCCTAATGCCCGAGGGTGATGTTGAATTAGGTCATCACTTGAGGAAGAAGTGATGTGCCGGTAAAATCTTGTGCATGGGTGAAATAATGGATTAGATTTATGTGTGACTACCGTCCCAAGCAAACATGTGCAACCACTCTACCCCTTATGGGACGGGGCTTTATTGATTACTTAGGTCGATACTAGCATGGTGCCCGCATTACTAGTGACGGGAAGACTTGAGGTCTTTTCCGGGACGGGGTCGTGCTTGGATAGACGACCATGACTGTTTTTACAGGGCACCGGACACACCGTTGGTCCCTTCGGGTACGCGTGATATTGAAATTAGGGCAAGTCCCATGATCTATTGTTTGTACTCGAGGGCCGTGTACCAACGAGTGGACTCTATGTTAGTGTCGTCTAAGGAAAGATAATGACCGGGTGCTTCCCCCGAGTACTTGAGGTACTGCGGGATCGTGGGTGACACGAAAGCTTCCCGGATCTTGTGGGTAAAGTGCGCAACCTCTGCAGAGTGTAAAACTATTCGAATAGCCGTGTCCACGGTCATGGACAGTTGGGTGGTGCTACTTAAACTATGTCCAGAATTTTACTTCATCGGTGAAAGTTGTGTGTGTGATGAGTCAAGGTGGTGACTTGACTCGATGAGTTGAATCTTATTCATGTTGATATCGGTAACCTGTTTTCAAGGTTACAAGAACTTGATGATGCATACACTTGATGGTAGAATATTTATTCTAGCTCTTTGCTAGAATGCTCATTATTGTTCAATTGCATTGTTACTTTGAACCAAATCATGAGTTGCTTGCGAGTACATTCAAAGTACTCATTGGCTTGCCACTGGTTATTTAATTGGCCAGGCATGGAGGAACAGGAATATGAGGAAGAGTTCTTTGGAGACGATCATGCGAACTAGGACGCTATCCCAGTCAGAATGCCTGTAGGGTTAAGGCAGATGGCATGGGTTCTACCTATCATCGAAGACTTCCGCTATTTGAGTTATTTGCTATTCAGCCCTTCAGGCTTTATCTATGTAAGACTTGGCCATAATGGCCTTAATTTGTGTAAGACGATATGTATGGATGTAAGACTCTTGTTATTCAGCTTCTGTGTGTTCAGTGAGCATTGATCTCTGGGATCACTGTACACGTGCATTCGGTGATCTCGACTTCTAAGTCGGGGTCCCCACAGAGCTGGAATCAGAGCCATCTTGACTGTAGGAAGCCTTAGTTAGCATGGGCATTAGTTAGATGAGACCCTTTTTCAAAAAAAAAACCTTCTGAACCTCTCTCCTTCTCTAAACCTGAGATTTCATCAGCTTATTAACCTCTCCTATTCAACCTTTGTAGATGGTCGTTGTACCTGAAGAGCACCTGACCACTGGGTTTCCCTTGCTTCTCGAGGATAGCCTCCAGGAGTGTCAGTTCCACCGAGTGCCCATCCTCACATACCTTGAGCATTGGGTTAGCGACACTGAGGTGGAATACCATGTGGAAGTGATCGTGAAGGCAAACGATCCTCCCACAAGTTGGTTCTTCGAGGGACCCCAGATGGCAACACTACCTCTCGCTGTCGAGGCTGCTGCACTCAAGGCACTAACCCGTCTCCGCGAGCTTCTTCCGGAGATGGCAGCCAAGATGACAACCCTCTTCTTACCTTACCGGAAGGAAGGTGAAGATGAAAGCAGCGCACTAGCCCCTCCACTGAAGGAAGGACTCTCGCTTCGGTTCCAGACCTACTTTAGTCTATGTGCCGACAGTTTGGCACAACACTTGGCCTCGGAATCGATGAAGCTTCGGGAAGAACTTCACAAGACCAAGGCACTTCTTCGTCGAGCTCAAGAGAAGACAAATAGGATCAAGAAAGAAGGAGCACCTTCCGGACAGTCCGCTATCGCATATCGAGGCGGAAGGCCCTCCGAAGATGTGTCTTCCAAGAATGAAGAACTACCTCGGCGACGCCGGATGACGGCAAGGGAATACCGCAAGCTTTTCCCTGCACCACCGATGAAGCACCGTCGTATCCAACTCCTCCACTCCCCCACACCCTCAAGTGACAAGGGAGCCCAGACAGATGAAGACAAGGAGGAAGACCCAGAAGATCCGGAATACGCGACCGAGCATTCCGCCGCTTAGGCATTATTCGCTACTCGGATATGCCAGTTGTGACCTCTACGGTAGGATAGGTCGTGTAACCCCTATGCGCAGTCGAGTCCTTGTATGGTTCATATGAAACCATCTAGTGTTTGCTTCTGTTGTGTTTGAATGTATGTCGTATTCTTCCTTCGGGAATGTGTAAACGACTGCATCACCCATTTGGATTTTAATGAATGTGTTTGGCCTTTCGGCCCTTGCATGATTTGATTATTGTCACACCCACCCCCTTACTAGGCACCCATCTATCTTGCTTTCCCTCTTCCAAGTCATGAGACCTTTTACCGCTCCAACAGGATGCCTGTTGTAACTCGTACTGGTACCTCTACCCAGCAGCCTGAAGCCGGAGCATCCGCTCAGTCAGAGGCTGGCCACGACCAAACCAACGACCAAGCTCCACCACCACTACCTCCTCCGAACATGGACATGGCTCAGCTTCTCCAAGCTTTCCGAGAGGAACGCCAAGCCAACACCGTAGCCCTTCAGTTGATTGCTCAAGCTGTCACCAACAACCGCCAACCGGCGGGGAATGGCAATGGACGTTCCACGTTGGCAGAGTTCAAGAAGCATGCACCGCCAACCTTTATCGAGACTGCTGAACCCCTGGATACAGACGACTGGGTCCGCACCATTGAGGACATACTGGAACTAGTCGGATACATCGAAGACCGCGAAAAGGTGACTTATGCAGCCCACTGCCTCGGGGGGACTGCTAGAGCTTGGTGGGATGGATTCAAGGTCATGCATACTGAACAAGACATCACTTGAGTCAACTTCAAAGCAGAATTCCGCAAAGCCCACATTCCTTCCGGAATCATGGCCATCAAAAAGCGTGAGTTCCGAGCCCTGAAGCAAGGAAGTGGCTTACGAGTTGGAACTACCGCTTGAGCTATCCGATGTGCACAACGTATTCCACGTGTCACAACTCCGGAAATGCCTCCAAGTTCCGAACAAGCCTGATCTCTACAAGGATGTTGATCCCCAAGCCATTGATCTGCAGCCTGATTTGACCTACCACGAGAAGCCCATTCGCATTCTGGATGAAGCAGAACGACGGACGCGAAGCCGCACCATCAAGTATTTCAAGGTCCAGTGGAGCAACCACACCGAAGCAGAAGCAACCTGGGAACGTGAAGACTATCTTAGATCCGAGTTTCCCGATCTCTTTTAACACCTAGTTTAGGAATCTCGGGGACGAGATTCTTGTAAGGGGGGTAGGTCTGTCACACCCTGCATTTTGTAACATGTTATTTGCATCAATGAAGCATGAAAATTTGGACCAGCAAATTTTTTTGGCATCATTTGGCTTTTATTTGGAATTGAGTTTTTCTTCATATGCTTTTCATGTGCTCATTAAAGTCAACTATTACCTCTTGTAGAATTCATCTCCATACCTAAAACCTCTTCCCAATGATCATGCCAAGTGTTATATAGCAGTATAGTATTTTCTTACAAAAATAATTTGGCCAAAATATATTTTATAAATTTAGTTTTCCAAAAACCCCTGAATTGAGGTTTGCACTGCAAGTGCTTGATTTAGGGTGAGAAAATTATTTCAAAAGGTGTATTTGAGACCTAGTAGTCATAGGACTCCTAGAAACCACAAAAGTATAATTTTAAAAGTTATTTTCCTATTTTATTTAAAAGCTTTTTCTTAAGGCCAGAAATGGTCTTTAATAGGGGAAAATTATTTAAGTATTTTCAAAATATTTGCCAAAACTCAGGGAGACTCATAGGACATATATTGTCCATATATAAGAGTTTCAACACTTGGTCATGTTCAAAATAATGGGCTAATCCCTCTAAAACCTTTTCTGGATATTTCAAGCTTTTGAAATATTTACAAAGGAAATATTCTCCAAAAATTCCAAGGAAATTCTATCATGTCATATATGACATATTTGATGATCTTGCCAAGTCCCATGCCTTGGGAAGCAAGAAAACATCATCAAAACCCTTCAAAACCATTATGTCCATATTTGAAGTTTGAGCAACTTTACATTGCCAAACTTGTCCAAATGCTCTCAAACTTGGTGCACATGCTAGAATGGCCTAATAAGGCATCTAGACCAAATGGCACAAGATTTGGAGTAGGGTAACTTGATCAGAATACCCCAAAACCATTTCTGTTCAAATGCAAATTTGAACAACTTTACATTACCAACTTTTTACCTGGAGCTTCAAACTTTGTGGGCATGATCATAAACCCAAATGATGAAACTACACGAAGTGGTGCATCAAGGGGAGATGATTTGCTTGACTCAAACAAGATGAAGCCATTTCTGTTGATTTCTAGGGTTCACCAAAGTTACATTGGCTAGTTTCTTCAAATGAGCCCAAATTTGGTGAAACACCCTATTTCCTTATAACATTCAATCCTGTTAAGTGTCATGGCAAGTGGAGATCATTTGCTTGATCAAAACTTGATCAAACACCTTCTGCAATTTTACCAAAACTACCATCTTGATCACTTTTACTATTTACCTTGGCCTCAACTTTCTACCACAGCTTCATCTAGTTACTATCTACCTCCAGTAACTCCCCCATGTCTCCAGCTCCATGATTGAGGGGTGAAAACCCTAGTTCACCTTGCTGGACAGCCAAGAATCACCAAGTTACCAGCTTCCTATCTCTCTCCTTGATCCCCCAGAGCATCCAAAGCCACAGACGAGCTGCTTGCATCACCCTGGACCCCCCAGACACGGTGGACGCGCCCAGAGGGCCAATGGCATGCCATGGCATGCGATAAGGCCGCTCCAGAGCGCGCTACAGTGCGCCCCCGCACTGTAGCTTCGCCCAATCACCTGCCCCCGACAGCCTCGAGCTCTCCCCTCGCGCCAGTCGATGCCCCTCGACGTCCGCAACCTCCCCGGCGCTGTCCCCCCTCCTCCTCCGCCCTCCAGTGGTCGTCTTCACACACGCGCTGGCCGCCCGCAGCCTCCAATCTTCGGCCTCGCACGTGCGCGCCGTCTGGAAGCCTCCCCGGTCCTCCTCTCCCCTCGACTAGGCATAGGACTCGTCCATGAGCCTCCCCGGCTCAATCACAGGCACCAGAACGGCCTCTGGCCTCGCCTGCGACCTCGCCGGCGCATGAGTCCACGGTGGACCGTGGGCTCGGCTATATAAGAACCCCCGAGCCTCTCCAACGGCACAAACAGCCTCCCCTCACCCCCAGCAACACTCCAGCACCACTCACTCCTCCCCAGAAAGCCCCTGTGCTCGGGATCGACCGGCGCTCCGCCGCGTCGGGCAGCCGGTGATCTCGAGGTACAAGCCCTCTCAGCCCCTCCTTTCGCTCGATTCGGAACCACCACACCTCACTAATGCTTTCCCCTCGCTTTTCCCTCTCTGTAGCTGTCGGAATCGGCCGGAGCAGCGACCTCCCGAAGCTCCTCCGCCGTCCCACCTCGCTGCCGGCAAACCAGACCTCCCCGGCGAGCCGCACCACCACCCCTGCATCCGCGACTCGTTGTTGAGCCCGTCCCTGCCCTCCGTTGGCTCCGCCGTGCCCGGATTCGCTGCCAGTGAGCTCGCCGTCGCCGTGGCCGAGAGGTTGAAGATGACAGGCGGGCCCCGCCTGTCATCCTCACCGCCCTCTCTCTCCCCTCGCAGCCTCTGACCGCCGGGCCCCGCCCGTCAGGTTTGAAATCCTGACGTGCGCGCGCTGGCGCCCGAGCGGCTGGGCTCTTCGCCCTGGGCCGTGCACTGTGGCCATTCTGGCCCAGTGGCACAGGGCTATTTCTTCTTTTTCTTTTCTGTAAAACTTCTAATAATTTTATAGAAATGAATATTTGTCCAAATAAATTAATTCCAACTCCTAAAATCTTGTAATATTCCAACCTATTTAATGGTGTCACTTTCACACATATCCATGAAACCTTTCTGTTCTGTTCAAATTTAAATTCAAATTTGAGCAATAAAACTCTTGTTCTAAAATCCTTAGATTCCATTCTGCAACTCCAAAACTCCAACTAAGAATTTTCTCCATCTTAGTTTTCCCTCTAGTATTTGACAAAAATAAGTTGACATTTTTCTGAGCACTTTGATTTTTCAGTTTTCATTGTGGTCTTATTTTCCCGTTGTTATTTTGCGACGATTATATCCCGTATTGGACGAAGTTGCTGTCGAAGGAGAAGGAGAAGGATTTGAAGACTTTGAAGACCAAGCCAATCCAGGCAAGCAGCCCTTTGACCATGATACACTTGTTCTTCGGAACCCGTTTGTTTCCGATGCATGATGATAAAGTTACGGTGGTGACCTAGGTTAACCACCACATGATGCATGCCTTGCTCATGATCTTGCTATGTGCTAGTTGTCATGCAAATAGTTAAAAGTGATGCTTAGTGATGCATGTGTGACAAGAACCTTCGTGGTTGAAATCTTTGCATAAATCCCATCGGGTGCCCCTAATGCCCGAGGGTGATGTTGAATTAGGTCATCACTTGAGGAAGAAGTGATGTGCCGGTAAAATCTTGTGCATGGGCGAAATAATGGATTAGATTTATGTGTGACTACCGTCCCAACCAAACATGTGCAACCACTCTACCCCTTATGGGACGGGGCTTTATTGATTACTTAGGTCGATACTAGCATGGTGCCCGCATTACTAGTGACGGGAAGACTTGAGGTCTTTTCCGGGACGGGGTCGTGCTTGGATAGACGACCATGACTGTTTTTACAGGGCACCGGACACACCGTTGGTCCCTTCGGGTACGCGTGATATTGAAATTAGGGCAAGTCTCATGATCTATTGTTTGTACTCGAGGGCCGTGTACCAACGAGTGGACTCTATGTTAGTGTCGTCTAAGGAAAGATAATGACCGGGTGCTTCCCCCGAGTACTTGAGGTACTGCGGGATCGTGGGTGACACGAAAGCTTCCCGGATCTTGTGGGTAAAGTGCGCAACCTCTGCAGAGTGTAAAATTATTCGAATAGCCGTGTCCATGATCATGGACAGTTTGGTGGTGCTACTTAAACTATGTCCAGAATTTTACTTCATCGGTGAAAGTTGTGTGTGTGATGAGTCAAGGTGGTGACTTGACTCGATGAGTTGAATCTTATTCATGTTGATATCGGTAACCTATTTTCAAGGTTACGAGGACTTGATGTTGCATACACTTGATGGTAGAATATTTATTCTAGCTCGTTGCTAGAATGCTCATTATTGTTCAATTGCGTTGTTACTTTGAACCAAATCATGGGTTGCTTGCGAGTACATTCAAAGTACTCATTGGCTTGCCAGTGGTTATTTAATTGGCCAGGCATGGAGGAACAGGAATATGAGGAAGAGTTCTTTGGAGACGATCATGCGAACTAGGACGCTATCCCAGTCAGAATGCCTGTAGGGTTAAGGCAGATGGCATGGGTTCTACCTATCATCGAAGACTTCCGCTATTTGAGTTATTTGCTATTCAGCCCTTGAGGCTTTATCTATGTAAGACTTGGCCATAATGGCCTTAATTTGTGTAAGACGATATGTATGGATGTAAGACTCTTGTTATTCAGCTTCTGTGTGTTCAGTGAGCATTGATCTCTGGGATCACTGTACACGTGCATTCGGTGATCTCGACTTCTAAGTCGGGGTCCCCACAGGTGTTCATCTGAAGCATGTGCCACTCTACTGTGACAATGAAAGCGCCATCAAGATTGCCAAAAACCCAGTTCAGCACTCGAAGACAAAGCACATTGAAATTCGTCATCACTTTCTCAGAGATCATGTCATGAAGGAAGTTATTGATATCATACACATCAACACTGAAGAGCAACTGGCAGATATCTTCACAAAGCCCTTGGATGAGAAAAGGTTTTGCAAGTTACGGTGTGAGCTAAATATCTTAGAATCCTCAAATGTCCTGTAATCAAGCACACATCCTAACACTTATGCATATTGATGACTTAGATGTGCAACACACGAAGTAAAGTATATCCACAATCAATGAAGACTTACATTCTAAGTGTGAATACATTAACGCAGAATTTGACTTCGGAACGACACGATAATTGTGCGCCGTGTCTGGGTCTAATACTTCCTATACAGTGGGTAACGCCACCACCAAATCTTTGTTTGAAGTGTTTCTCGTGGCGTTACATTTGCAAAGTCTTCACACTTGTTTTTGTCTTCATATAGGATATATATATAGAGAGAGTTGTGTTCTGTCCTCTACAGCATTCACTTATAGCTATGACTTATCATTTGAATCTTTTGAACTAAGTGAATGTGATCGGACCCTAACCTCTCTATGCTCTCTCATCTCAAACTTTGTCTTTCCAAATCATATGCATTCTGTTGGAACTGTCGAATATCTTCTCTACGTCCTTGTCAGCAGAAGATACGGAGACAAACTTTACATCTGGTTTTAATGCCCCATCTTTTATGCCTGAAACCTGGAGAAGCCGGAACGACCACTCCGACAGTCGTGGCGTACGTGGGATCGTGGGACAACTCCCAATGTGTTACATGTCCGCCACGTGTCCCTCAGATGTGAACCGCCTGGGGCACCTGCGTAATTGTGCTGTGCCGTCTCCCATGCTTATAAATGCACGTCCCATCACGGTCAAAAAATTATTCTACCACCTCTCCACCTCGACCAACCCTAGCGCCTCCGCTAGCTCTCGACGACGCCGGCGACAAAGCGCTTCGCTGCCGCGACCTCGTCGACGCCGTCTTCACGCCGGCCGCGCACATCGTCTACTCCGCCGTCGCCGTAGCTGTCCTCCATTGCCAAGTTAGGGCACGGAAGATCGAACTGTTAGGCATCCAACTCCTCTCCGTCTAAGCAGTTCATCGTGTGGTAAATTAAACTCTCTTTGTACCATCTTCTTGATCCAGAAAGATTCATCACTTTTACCACAAGAAGTTTCTGCCTACACATATATAGATCTATCATGTCTGCATCTCATATCTTGCCTAGTACATTCACATATGCTTCAAACATCGTTATATTCCTCACTTGTACCTATTCATGGATTCGTACAAATCTGGAACCAACTCTCATCATATAAGTGAATGTCTTCGCGCTATGAGGTCAAAGTCTTCTAAACTGATTTATCTTCTAATAGCTTCTGAGAATGCATATGACCTCTTCCCCTTCCCTCGCATCTCTAATGCTATCATAGGTACATGTCCGTGGGAGAATCCCTTGGTTCTCATAGTCTGCATTCATTTACAGAATTCTTGAAGTGTCATATTCACTCTCCTAAAGCCAGTTCGTGTCTGACCAGCAGACCGAAGCATTTGCCAATGTTGAAGCCATTCAGTTTGAAGCCTTTCAGATTGAAACCAATGGCAACTGACAAGTCAGTTAGGAAGGGTGGCAGACAGTGATGGGCCTCTAACCCCTCGTTGGTTACCCCAAGTGGAAGGTGTAAGATGCAATGTTGTGGAAATTTTTCCCTTAGCAAAGATGCCAAGGATCGAATCCCCAGAGACTCCTAGGTTCAACAAGTAGGTGTCAACTGCTAACGGCGCCAGATATTAGCAATCAACGTGGACCTGCACACAGATACAAATAACTTTGCTATGTGAGGTAAACTTTGCACAACGAGTATAGAGAGGTTGTCAATCCCTCCGGCCTTGTAGTTCACAAAGGATTAAAAGCAAATGATAGTAGTGATAGATAGTGTTTGCAATAGTAAGTAAAAGCGAAAAGTAAATAGCGGATGTGATCAATGATGGTAATATGGACCGGAGTCTCATGATGTTCACTAGTGATGTCTCTCTCCCATAAGACGATAAAACAGCTATGTGAGGTAAACGAATTACAGCTGGGCAATTGACAGGACCACGAACGCAAACCAATGCTGACTACATTGCAAGAAAGGTTGAGGTTCAAAGCATGGGCGGTACGCCAAAGTAAGTAGACCGAAATCCATCAATATCTACTACTAATCATCCACCTTGAGATATATATCCAGAACATCTCGCTGGTATTAAGTTGCGAGCCCCACCCATAGTGTAAACTCAATGCAACAGACAACTGCATTAAAAGAACTTTGCGTAAAGTAAACAATCCTTGCACCCGCGGGCACAAGCACCGTTGTTTTCCCCCTTGTGGCAACAACACATCCCCTAGACTCATGTTTCTGTCACTCAAGCTAGTCATCGAGGGGCATGAACCCACAATCGAGCATAACGTTCCCTCTTGGAGTCACTATGTATTACTTGGCCAAAGCAATAAATAACAACGGAGAACATGCAAGAATTACTTATGAACATAAATATAAAAGAGGTAGATCAAATATATTACTCAAGATCAATCTGAACATAATCTCATAATCCATCGGATCCCAGCAAACTCAACATAGCAACAGCATAAGGATTACATATGTGCCTCGATCATGTAGGGCAGCTCACGAGGACTAATTAGTGAAGCACAAGAACGGGAGGAGAACATCACATAGCTACTGGTCAGGGACTAATGGTCCAAGGGAGACTACTCACAACTCATCCGGGAGGCGTCCATGGTGGTGGAGAGGCTCCCGAAGGTGATCCTCCCCTCCGGCAGGGTGCCGGGAAGAGTTCTCCTAGTGCTCCCGATCTTGGAAGCGGCGGCGGCGGAACAGAGATGAGATCGCGAAAAAGAGTTTCCGTCCCGAGGGTTTCGAAGGAAGCTCTAAATATATGCCAAAGGGGGGCACCAGACGGGGCTCGGGGGGCCCA
>LR738713.1:553074047-553115899 GCA_902687465.1 Secale cereale | reverse complement strand
TCCTTCGGGCGCAAGGAAGTTTCCGGAACGCTGATTTTTTATATAATTTTTCTGGATTTTTCCTGGCAGTTCTCGTAACGTGAAAACCTGAAATACAAAAACAGCCGAAAACAGAAACTGGCACCGGGGTGCACTGGATTAGTAGGTTAGTCCAAATATGATCAAAAGTGTATGGAAGTGTATGAATATCATAGCAATATCACCCAAAAGTGGCATGGAGCAAGCAGAAATTATAGATACGTTTTGGACGTATCAGACAGCGCCGTGGCAACACCTCTAAAGATTTGCCTCCAGATCTAAGTGAGATGTACAAGACTGATCCTGAGGAGGATTACAATCAGAGGAAGACACAAATCCAATGGATTCGAAGATATTGGGGTGAACAGTGGTTCAAGTACAGGTTTGTGACCCAAGAGTATGCTGGAAAGAATGTCATTAAGGGTCCTTGGGGAGATATTACCTACGAAAATCTTCCACCCAAGACTCAAGCTGTAGCCATTGCTCAAGGCTTCTACCCTTCCATGGTCAGAGGGCCTCAACCTGCTGATGTCGATCCTTCTTCTCTGCTCTGGTGTCGCGACGATAATTTGTTCAAGCAAAATCTTCAAAATGCCAAGAACTCAGGCAAAGAGAACAAGAAGAACTGGGGATTGGACTTCAATCCTGGCCCCTCTGCACCCCGTGATGATGGCACGCGCGAAGCTGAACCAAACCTAGTTGGGCATTTCTACAACTTAGAAGGCCTCATCAGTCACATCAGGGTTCAAGGGGCGGATGTGGATCAACCTGCAGATGACGCTGATTCTGATGAAGCGCCTGCAACCCCGAAGCCCAAGAAGAAGAAGAAATCCAAGGCTTCGAAGACCACTCCACCAATTGCTTCGAGAGTGAATCCTTTGGCCACTGCTCCACCAGCACCAAGTGTGCAGTCTGAGGAGCACTCTCGCATCTCCAAGAGCAGACAGCTAAGGAAGAAGCCCTTGCACAAACCCAGTCCAGCTCTCACTCCTGACGCCGTTCTGAAAACTGGGAATGAAGCCTTTGATCTCTCGAGTGATGAAGATCTAGGTGACGATGCTCTGGAGCAATTGATCAAGAGCAAGCAAGACGCATAAATCTTCAATGATTTGCCACTCTTCGACGTGGAAGTGCTCAACAATTTCATTGATTAATGGTTTGACACCCCCAACCTCGGCTTCGATGATCTGCAGCTTCCAGTTGGCCTTAGCGTCTCCTTCCATGGCGCCATTGCTTCTGAGCTAGCTCTTTCTCAGAGAATCGTTGAGCTGAAGCAAAAGATTGATTATGAAAAGGCTTAGTTCAAGAAGCATGTGGACAAGCTCAGCGTCCAAGAGATTCAGAACTTCAAAGTCATGATGCATGAGCTCAAGGAAGCCTTTCGCAAGAGGCGTGAAGAAGCCAAAGGTTCTCGTGAGCGAATCAAGGCCTTGGCTGCCAAATGCGTTCAAGCATATAATGAAGCTAAAAAGCGCAAGGCCCTTGGGCGTCCTGGCATTGACCCTAGGATGGCTGCCAAGAAGAAGAAGAAGCAACATGTGCCCGATGCTGAAGAATTCAGGCAGGAAATGCCTAGCATTGTCTTCCTTGCCAGCATGACTGGCACGAAGCCTAAGGTCACCCCAGCCGCTTCAGAGCTTAAGAAGACAAAGGTGGCTGAAGCTGAAGCTCGCAAGCGCAAGCAAACTACTGATGAAGCTCCACCCACTAAGAAGCGCAAGACAAAGAAGGACAAGGCTGCTTCCACAGAGCCCATCTTTGTCGAGCCCATATCAGTTGCTCGCCCTGCATCAACACACCGAGAACGTCGCATGCCATGAGCCTACTCCCACAGAGGCTGAAGACATTCCAGCTGTTGACCCCACCGCAGCTGAAGACATTGGTCCTCATGACAATGTTGAAGATGATGTAGTTCTTCCTCAGATCGAGTACAATGTGGAATCTTCGCCTGTTCTTACGAACAGCGAACGCATCAGCATTGGTCGTCCATTGACGCCAATTGCACAGGATGACTCGTGGGCTGATCACCCACGAGATACACCAGCAACTCCCCAACCAACTCAAGTCACCAGTTTGGTGCTTGAAGATGAAGACTTTGAGGCCCAACCAACTCCATCCCCTCAGGCGTCGCCAGCATTTCGCAGGCTTCGCAAAGGACCAAGGCCTCAAGTCGTCACCCCAAGTTTTCCAGAAGGAGAAGAGCGACAATCTGTTCCTGAAGCTGATCCCACTTTGAACCTCTCAAAATCTGAAGCCAAAGCAGCTGAAGATGTTCTGGCTGCATCAGCCGAAGAAGAACCACCCCAAGAAGAAGAACAACCCCAAGAAGAAGATGCACATGCTGCCACACCCCCTGTTCTCGAGGAGAACGTGTCCGACCCTCGAGCTCCTGAAGTGGAGGTTACAAATTCAAAGGCTGCCACCACCAACACTGAAGCCAATGACATTGTCATGGCTGAAGCCAATGTGGCACCTGAAGTCATAATGGTGCCTGAAGTGATGGCGCCTAAATCAAGTGTTGCACCTAAAGCAAATCAGCACCCTGAAGCCACTGCCTCTGCTCCTATTCCGCCTCCAAGGCCCCATACAATTGAGCAAGCTTACAACCAAGATGATCAGCTCATCATTGTTCGATGGCCCATTCTGACTCCACCACTTGCTGGACCGCATGCTGCTGGTCCTCAGTTTGACCATCATGTTGAGCACAGGCCTCAGGTTCAGAAGCCTAAGCCAAGACTGCCAAGGTTTCCAGGTATTGCCACCTCTCAAGGGTCCTTCAATGCCAATAGCTTCACTGCGCACAACACATTCTTTGACAGCACCAAGAACCCCTATTCCAAGCCAAGAATATCATCAGATAGGTTCTGGAGCCATCAGCAGCGCAGTTACTACTCACGAGTACTCTATGATCAAGGGCGCATTTTCCCTCATATGCGTCTTGACACTTAAGCTATTGCTGGACTGCCTCGTCTTGAGGAAGCTCTTGATTTCTTCCGTGATGCTGGCCTGCTCAACATTGTGACTGACAAGGAGCATTGGAATGAGGAGTTGCTTCTGCAATTCTATGCAACCCTCCACATTCGAGGCTACAGCAGGGATCCGAAGACATGGGTCCTTGAGTGGATGACAGGCAATGTCCATCATGAAGCCAAAGCCTTTGATCTCATTGAGCTTACTGGCCTGCCCACTCCAGGAGAATTGTATGAACCTTGCTGTCAACTGCACAATGAAGATTTGGAGAGAATCTTTCAGAAGCGCAAGCCCAACATGAGCCAAATGCTGATCATGATGAAGCCTTTGCCCAACGATGCCGAATATCCAAAGGAATTCTTTGTTGAAGACCTGGAGTATATGCCACGCACCATCTATCATATCATCAGGCGTACTCTATGGCCTGTCAAAGGACATTCTTCATCAGCCAAGCTTGAAGGCACAATGAAGACATTGGTCTTCTATATCTTCAATGGCATCAGCTTCAATGCTCAAGATTTCTTCATCCGGCAGTTGGCTGTGTATGGCTCTGATCTGTTTGGTCTCAAGTTCTATGCTCCATGGATAATGCGCCTCATCAAGTTTCATTCAGCTATCACCTATCAGCCTTCTGCTCGCAACCATCATATATTCTTGGCAGAGGTTGATATGTCAGCTGAAGCCATATACCAAGAGCCTGCCAAAGAGCCTGTTAGTCTTCACGACGCTGATCACCAGAGCTTCACTTAGCAAATTGAAGGAGTTCCAACAGTCTCTCGCGTTTATCCTCTGGCTAGTCGTACTCGTCTACCTTGACATGCTGAAACTGAATCCACTGAGAGCACCATTGCCCAAAGGCCTCAGAAGCGTTCTCGTGTTCGCAATAACCGAGAGATTCTCGTTGCATTACATAAGAAACAGGATAAGCATCACTACTGGCTGAAGCGTCAGATGCAAAGCCTCTTGGTGGACGTCAATCGCATTCGCAATCTTGCCACCAAGAATGCCTTTGTTGCTCATGAAACCTGTCGGAGGTCATGGAAGAGTTTAACTTTGCTGAGTGCTGAAGCGGATCTTCAAGACGATGGCTTCACATAAAGATTCAAGTTTGACCACACTCCTCCAAGGAATGTTGTTCTACGTCGAACTCCATCTCTTGAAGACTCGGACTACTCCTCCTCCGCTGCAACAGTTGACGCCAGGGTGATCGATGATCAAGATGATGCTACCTCACCACCTCCTACTTCAGCATGTGTCGACACTGCACCAACTACTTCTGCACCGCCAAACACCAATGCCGACCCTGCATCCTCTCCTGCTCCAACTGAGAACGAGTAGAGGCTCTATGTCTTCAAACCTTTTTGGTCCTTACTGACAAAAGGGGAGAAGCATATGGGTTGATAGTCTTCAAGCAGGTCCAGATGGGCGGGTGCTTTATATTTTGCCTAGTGCTTACAACTCTCATTTTTGCTACATTTGGTTCTTTGAGTTGTAACACTTAAACTGTTGGTCGTCTGCTACGTTTTCTGCTACTTTGTAATGCGATGATAAATTCCGCATGTTCTATATTATATTCCGCACTTAGTCATTTTTGCAGACGTCCATTTCTCATTATGCATATCATTATATTCGACATATCAATTGTGCATGATGAATTGTCTTCATAAGTTGAAGAGGATCTCCACAAGTACAACCTGCCATGTGCATTTGCATTCAAAGGCAAATCAACTATATGCACATCTTCAGGGGGAGCCTTTGCTACTTACGAAGACAATACCTTTATCCTTTATAATTTCACATACTTTTATCCCCGTTGAAGACTTCAACCAGTTTGTCATCATACACCAAAAAGGGGGAGATTGTAAGTGCATCTAGTGCCACCCCTAGTTGGTTTTGGAGTATTGACGACAAACCTGGTTGAGGGACTAATGTGTTTTTGAGAATTGCAGGATAACACAGGTAGTAGTCCCTCATTGATTCGGTTTACCTACCGGAGATGACCCCTAAAATGTATGAAGACATTGACAACAGTGATGGTACATGAAGATAATCTTATTGAAGACTATGACAAGAGAAGACATTGTGTGAAGACTATGGAGCGCGAAGACTTAGATGTTTCGTTGTTTCCTTTTCTTCTTTGTTGATTCATAGGAACCACCGTACTGTTAAGTGGGGTCCAAGTGAACTAAGTCAGAGTGACTGAAGTGATGCTCAACCAAATCATATGTCTTCGAGCAAAGACAATGAGAGCAAATCTTATCCAGAGCTGGATGAGTCAGCTTTACTTGTAGCCCAAGTAAAGTTGCCGTGTGAGTGTTTGAAATCTGACCGTTGGAACACGTGTTAGTTCCTTAGTGACCCAGGGTCACTTCGGGTAAATCAGGTCGGGTTGCCCAGTGGCTATAAATAGCCCACCCCCTACACCATAAATTGGTGGCTGCTCAGAGCTATTGCACGGCTTTTGTCATTTGAGAGCAACCCACCTCCGAAGCATTTGAGAGAGAAATCCTTGCGAGGACAAAGCCAAAACACCCAGAGCCAAAGAGTGTTAGGCATCACTGAAGTCATTCTGTCTGTGTGACCTGAAGACTTATTACACTTGAGGATTGTGTTTCCTCCAGCCGGTTAGGCGTCGCGTTCTGAGCATCCAAGAGTCATTGTGGATCGCCGGTGAACGAAGTCTGTGAAGGTTTGGAAGTCTACCTTGAAGACTTAGCAGAGTGATTGGGCGAGGACTAGGTGTCCTTAGCTCAAGGGGAATAAGGTGAAGACGCGGTCTTCTGAGTTAAATCTCAGCCTCCCTAACCAGATGTACAGTTGTCACAGAAACTGGAACTGGTCTAACAAATCACTGTCTTTCCCGAGCTACTGGTTCTATCATTTCCTTCCCTTTACTTATTGTCTTATGTTGTGAAGTCATTGCCTGCCTGCCTTATCTGATTGACTTCATTGTGTGACTACTTGTTCTGATTGGCTTCATTCCTTCTTCCATCTTGATCCTTACTGCCTAGCTGCTATTAGTCTTCATGCTTTCACTTTATTGAATACCTGACTATGGCTTAGCTAGTGTAGTCTACTTTCCGCTGCATATAAATAGGATTGGATTTATCCTTTGTCTTCGAAACTTCCAAGTTTTGAAGCATTTCATAAAAATCGCATAATCACCCCCCCCCTCTAGTCGATATACTGCACTTTCAAATGCAATCTCAAGAGGTAGCAAGAAGAATTTTTGGCGCCGTTGCCGGGGAGGCTTACGCAAAAGTCATATACCAAGTAGCTATCACAAACCCTTATCCTTCGCATTACATTTATTTGCCTCTCGTTTTCCTCTCCCCCACTTCACCCTTGCTGTTTTATTTGCCCTTCTTCTGTCGTGTGTTTACCGTTCACGTGCCTCTTGTTTGCTTGTGTTGCTATGTGCCCTCAATTAGCTTGCATCTTCGCTTGCTAAAGTATAAATCCTCATCCACTTGCTAATCTCTTTAAGAGATCCACTTATGTTGAACCTATTGCAAGTGAGTTGCGTGCACTAGATTATCTTTATGAGGTTTTGCTTGAAATTTATGAGTCTGAAAATTGTGATGAAGTATTGAAAGAAAATTATAAAGTGATTCACGATAGCTCCTTGAGTGAAAAGCATGATTGTAATGATGTTACTATAAATTCTATTGATGTCAATTGTGCTAATGATATGCAAAACCCTAAGCTTGGGGATGCTAGTTTTGCTATGCCCACTACTTGTTGCAATGATCATGATTGGGGTGATGCTTCTTACGATCTTGAAAATTTATTTAATACCCATGATGAATATGTGATTGATAATAATGTTTGCCATGATATTGAAAGTAGGTCTGAAAGAATGTCAACTTTTGAGCCCACTACTTTGGATATTGATCAATCTTATGAAATTTTTGATAAAAGTGGGCTTGGAGAAGTGATGTCTTTGTTCCATGCTAATCCTACTATTTTAAATGAGAGTCAACTTTGCATACATATGGATCATGTAGAGAGTAATTTATGTGATAGATATATTGTTGAATTTACTTATGATCCTACATGCAATTATTATGAGAGAGGAAAATATGGTTGTAGAACTTTTCATGTTACTAAATTACCTCTCGTTATGTTGAGATTGCTATTGTTTCTTTCTTCTTCCTTGCATATGCTAGATCTTGTTTGTCTTGCTAATTTGTTTGCCTATAAAATGCCTATGCATAGGAAGTATGCTAGACTTAGATGTGATTTTCACATGCTTTATTATGCTCTCTTTGTGCTTGAATTCTTGTCTTTCATGTGAGCATCATTAAAATCATGCCTAGCTAGGGGCGTAAAACGATAGCGCTTATTGGGAGGAAACCCAACTTTATGTTTTTTGTTTTTGTTGTTGTTAGGGAATAAATATTTCATCTAGCCTCTGATTAGATGTGTTTTCATGTTTTGTTTAGTGATTGTGCCAAGTAGAACCTTTGGGAAGACTTGTGTGAAGTTTATGTGATCTTGCTGTGAAAAACAGAATCGTTAGCGCTCGCTAAAGTGGTCTTCAGATTTTAGTGGAGCGTGCTTTTTAGTTTATTATTTTTGCAGATGATTGGTACGCAAATTCCTCAAATTTACCAATTTATTTTGAATGTTTTGGAGTTCCAGAAGTAGGCGAAACCTGCAGATTACTACATATTGTTCTGTTTTTGACAGATTCTGTTTTTCGTATGTTGTTTGCTTATTTCAATGCATCTATGAGTAGTATTGGAGGATATGAACCATAGAGAAGTTGGAATACAGTATGTCGGTGTATTTGGATCGACACCTATGTGATCACAAGAATCCCTACTACGGTTGCGGGGCACGGGGTTTGGAGAAGAGCGGGTCTAACGGTCAGGTCACAGTTCCTTTACCCAGGTTCGGGCCGCAAAGATGTGTAAAACCCTACTCCTGCTTTGGTGGATTATATGTTGGTGTTCTTCAGCTAGTGAGGAGCTCCAAGAGAGTCGTGAGGAGTTCTAAAAAGCCGAATCCTCCTCCTGGTCGCCTCGGGCCTCCTTTTATAGGGAAAAGGGGTTGCCACAGTGGCACACAGGAGGTGGAAAGGGTACAGTGATGCAAGGTTATCCCTCGCATTACAGGACAAGGTGCATTTAATGCGCCCAGCTTAGGTGTCCTTGCTTTATCGGGGACGAGGGGAGACGCCCGTCTTGTCCGTCGCCGCTCCTCCTCGTGTCGACACGCGCCCTGGCCAGTGGTGCCTGAGGTGCCATGTAGGCAGACGGGCATCTGAGGTGGCGTAACAGCGGGTCTCCATGACGATCTGTGGGTTGCCATGCAGGAGCCTGTCCAGCTGGTCGGGTCGGCAGCTGCGTGGGTCGGTGGAAACCCAGTTGGTGCGGGCCTGATGGTGGCCCCGTGGGTGTCCTCGGCAAGGGCCTTGCCGGGGACCCCAGCAAGGGTCTTGCTGTGGCGCCTGCTGTCATCCCCGGCAAGGTGTTTGCCGGGGGCCTTGTGGTCCTCCTTGGCTGGGATCCCGCCAAGGGTCGTCGTCTTCTTACCTCGCATCTGATCTTGAGGGTCTTCACAAAGATCTGCATGCCACCACGGGGATATCTCCCGAATCCTCGCCCCATGGGGGTGGTGGACTCAAGGGTGATTCGCTCCGTAGGCGCGGGGCGAGCTGCCGCCGCAAGGGCCTTGCCGGGGCTGCTAGGGCCGGCCCCGGCAAGGATCTTGCCGGGGAAAGCCGCTTCGTCCCCTTGCTCTTTGTGGTCTTGTTCTTGGTGTCGCTCCAGTCTCCATTGGGCTTGTAACGCCCCGGACACACCCGCCGGTGGTCATTACTCCTGGCGGGATCTAGACTGGCCCCACATATCAATACTAGCCTTTTCTGCGCACTTTGTCCTCACTCGTGCACACCCGGGACCAACTTCCCAGTCGTTCACCCATCCTGACACTACTCCAAGCTGAGCACGCTTAACTTTGGAGTTCTGTCCAAATGGGCTTCCGGAAAAGAAGGAATTCCTTATTGAGATGAGTAGTCTATCATCCCTAATAAACCAGGCTATCACATACACCCACACTCAGAGGAACCGACGTCCTCGTCGGGCCACAGGAATGTTCCCTCTTGGCACAACCGTATGTGCTTCCAGTCCGGCACATGTGCCATGTCGTGTGCCACGACGGGTCACAAACGTCATGAACAACATGACCGCACACCTGTCCGCAAACATCCGTGTAACCGCGAGGGTCGGCTCTGATACCAACTTGTAACGCCTCGGACACACCCGCCGGTGGTCGTTACTCCTGGCGGGATCTAGACTGGCCCCATATATCAATACTAGCCTTTTCTGCGCACTTTGTCCTCGCTCGTGCACACCCGGGACCAACTTCCCGGTCGGTCACCCATCCTGACACTACTCCAAGCTGAGCACGATTAACTTTGGAGTTCTGTCCAAATGGGCTTCCGGAAAAGAAGGAATTCCTTATTGATATGAGTAGTCTATCATCCCTAATAAGCCAGGCTATCACAGGGCTTCAGTCTTGCCCCGGCTTGCCTCCCTCGCCATGCTTAGTGTGGTGGTGACGTGGCTCAGACTGCCCGTGCACAGTCATAGGGGTACAAAAAGTGTACCCCTCTTTTTGTACACCGACAGGATCCCCCGGGCTTGGGCCACACATAAGCGCGACATGTTGTTGGGCCAGGCCCAGAACGGTGCGCGGGCAGGCGGGGTGGTTTTCACCGTGGTAAAATTTCTGCGCGCTGCGCCTCCCACGACCCGCGCGCGCGGCGCGGGGTGGAGGGGCGTGCGTGACGTGGGCGGCATGCGTGGGGCGGTTTCCGCAGGCACGCGTCACGTCGCAGTAAATGCGAAAGGAGGCGGCCCGCGCCTTTCCCATAAACGGGGGGAGGTGTGGGGGCGTGGCCCGCTGACTGGATGGGGCCGAGGCGCGGTCTGCTAGGCGTCCACTCCCCCGTCCCTCACCCGTCCCTTTGGTCCTGCGCGTTCGCCAGGTGCCTCCCATGCGTTCGAGGTGGCGAGCGGTGAAGGCGGGAAACCGAGCCGTCGCTGGTTGGGGCGGCGGGTCGGTCCCAGCCCCTCTCGCCTTCTGCTCCTTGATTGGCCGAGCGGGGTGGTCGAGCTCCAGCCCCGCCCCTTTATAAAGGGCGAAGGGAGGGGAAGGCACTCCGCACTCCTCCATCTTCTTTCTCCCTCAGCTTCTGCTCTTTTCTTCTGTCCGCCATGAAGAAGGAAAACCCTGGCTCCTCAACGGTGGCGGCGAGGGTCGCTACTCGACAGCGCGTCCCCCCTTCTCCTGCACCCGCAGTGGCCGAACCAGCTACGAGGGGAAGAGGGAGGGGGTGGGGTCGTGGGCGAGGCCGGGGTGCTCGCGGAAGAGGAAGAGGGGGTGGCTCGCCGGCCTCGCCTCCGCTAGCAGCTCCTCCTACAGTGGAAGGTCATGTTGGAGATGACCCCTGCGAATTCTTCATTATGATGCGGGGGTCGCCGCACCGTCGCCTTCGTCTCCCGACCCCGTTTGCACAGGAGATAAAGGTGAACCCGTCGGAGTCGTTGCGGCTGCACATGAGGGGTTGTGGGATCAGTGGCACGCGGGCCCGCATCGACTTCCACGCCCCTCATGTGATGTATCTTCGCCAAGGATGGAAGAGGTTCGCTCGCATCCACAGCCTGACGGATGGGCTCACCCTCCACTTCAAGTTGATGGGGGATGGCCACCTCTCCGTCAAGGTCTTCGGGCACCTCAGGACTCGCGCGAGGTGCTGCATGGAGAGCTCCTCTGATGACGAAGACTCCTCCCCGAGCGAGGGTGACGAGGAGGACAGCGACAGCGACGACGAGGGCGGGGGACGGCTGGATGACGGGTCCGACTAGGTGTCGGGCGCCTCTCCTGGTGGCACCGGCGACCCCATCATCCGCGTCGCCGGCTCCTTGAACTTCTCGGGGCCGTCTCCTTGGCGGCTGGCGTAGGGAGGCTGCGGAAGAGGAAGAGGAAGAAGGCGGGCGGCAAGGTCGTCATGTCGGAGTACGCGGGCACCGACGCCTTCGTCTCCTACTGACGTCCTGCCGCCTCGTCTTCGAGCTCAGCCTCCGGCGCCGTCATCACCGTCCAGCCCTGGGGAGGCCATCGAGATGCCTTCTCGGTGTCTTCTGCCACCCGTAGCTCGCCTAGGTGCCCCTTTTGCCCTTCTCGCCTCCTTGACCTACCTCCTGAGGAGGGCATCTTATCTCTTTTAGTCTGTAAGCCTTCAGGCATCTGTTAAGTTTAAAACTTGTAATCTCCTTATTCATGTTTTTCATTGCCTATAGACTATATCTGAATGGAATGTTTTTAATGAAAAAGGAATGTTTTCCGGGTCATTTGTTCGTAGGTAAAAACCCACAACAGGGAATAAATCCCTGATATCCTTAAGATAAACATTTCCTCGCCCGGCAACAGGCCCTGCCGTTTCCCTACTTCGCTCGACCTTTCTCACGCCCTTGGCGGAGGCAGGGATGAAGCAGGCTCAGGCTTCTCGTTTTATCCTTCCGCTGCCGCAACTACGACCGAACCTAGCCCCAGGAACGAGTCTCAGGGCCTAGAGTTACGGGAGCATGGTAGCTTTAAGGAAAAGAACGAGGTTTCACATACCTCAGTCCATAATGGAATGCATGATAAGGATAAAGGACTTATCTGAAGCTGCAGCCCTCGGCAACCCTGGCCTGCCGTGGGCGAATTCTTGCCCTTGCAGCCTCTGGCAATACTGGCTCGACAGGGCCTAGGCACTGGTCTGTTCTTCTTTCCTTCCTCCAAGTGGCTTTGGCAAGGATGCCTGCTCGTCCTGTAAACCAAGGAAGACAGAGGAAAGACAAAGACTCGACCTCTAAGCTAGGGGTTAGCCGCTGCTAAGCACTATCAACCCTAACCAAGGACGAGACTCGACTCAGCATGCATGCTAAAACTTAGGGCGCCAGCGCTTCATTTATTTATGCTCAGGGTCTGCGCCTGGCTTTGTACAAAGGGTTACATGCCTTGCCGGCAAAGCTTGTACAAAAGGGTGGCTTGCCGGGGGGGCGGCAAGCCGCGCCTTATGGGTAAAACTCGCGAAGATGCTCAATGTTCCAGGAATTACTCACCGGAATGGCATCCCCGGTCTCCAGGCGGACAACGCCAGGCCTGGTGACTCGTATTACCCGATAAGGGCCTTCCCACTTTGGCGTCAACTTGTTCGTATTCCTGGCCGATTGAACGCGCCGGAGAACAAGGTCGCCTTCCTCAAAGCTTCGGGCATGAACCTTGCGGCTATGGTAGCGGCACAAGGCTTGCTGGTAGCGCGCTGCTCTCACAGCCGCCCGAAGACGATCTTCCTCAAGGAGCATTGCGTCGTCTTGCCGCAATTGCTCTTGCTCAAGCTCATCATAAGCGAGCACTCGAGGTGACCCGTATATGAGTTCCGTGGGGAGAGCTGCTTCTGACCCGCATATCAGGGCAAAGGGCGTCTGGCCGGTGCCTCGATTTGGCGTCGTCCTGATCGACCAAAGAACCGCCGGCAATTCATCAATCCAGCGCCTCCCGCTCTTGTGCAGCCTGTCAAAGGTCTTTGTCCTTAATCCTCGCAGTACTTCAGCATTTGACCTCTCAGCTTGACCATTGCTTTGGGGGTGAGCAACGGAAGCGAAACAGACCTTGTTGCCGAGGTCTTGGGTATATTGCATGAAGGTGCGGCTTGTAAACTGCGTGCTGTTGTCGGTGATGATCCTGTTGGGTACACCAAAACGGCACACTAGTCCCTTGAAGAACTTGACGGTTGACTGAGCTGTGACCTTCCTCACTGCCTCCACTTCTGGCCACTTTGTGAACTTGTCGATTGCAACATACAAGTACTCAAAGACCCCGACAGCGCGGGGGAAAGGGCCCAGTATGTCGAGCCCCCAGACCGAGAAGGGCCAGGAGAGAGGAATGGTCTGAAGGGCTTGAGCTGGTTGATGAAGTTTCTTCGAATGCAATTGGCACGCTTCACACCTGGTGACCAGCGCCGCCGCATCCTGGAGGGCAGTGGGCCAGAAGAAGCCTTGCCGGAATGCCTTGTCGGCAAGAGCTCTCGACCCTATGTGGGATCCACATATGCCTCCGTGTATCTCTGCCAACAGCTCCAATCCTTCCTCTCGGGGGATGCACTTCAATTTCACACCGTTTGGTCTCCTTCTGTACAGGACGTCATCGACGTACTGGTACATGGCAGACCGACGGGCTACTTTCTCTGCTTCTTCCTGCTCCTCAGGAAGTTCCCCAGTCTGAAGGAATCGAACGGTATGTTGCGCCCACGCTGGAGCCTGGGGCTCGACGGCGAGGACTAAAGGCATTTCCTCCGCCAAGGGAGTGGCTATCTCGACGGCAAAAGCTTGACGCTCCACCGGAGTCAGCCCTCCGGTGGCGGGCTCAGTGACCCCGGCAACATCCTTGCCGGCGGCTCCGGGGAGCTCGGCGGGAAAGTACTTGCCGGGCCCTGACTTCCTCCTCTTGTTCTGCTCTGTTGATGGATCAACGGGTGGCTGAGAAAGCTGAAGCACAAAGGTACCTGGTTCCATAGGTAGCTTGAGGGCAGCACGCTTTGACAGGTAATCGGCGATGTCGTTCTCCGCTCGGGGAACGTACTCTGCCTGTATACCATCAAAGCGCTCTTCCAACTTTCTCACTTCATCGACGTAGGCCTTCATCAACGGGCTCTGGTAATCCTTGTTGACTTGTTTGACGACAAGTTGTGAGTGGCCCCTGACAATGAGCTTCTTGATTCCGAGGTCCGCCGCGATCCTAAGACCAGCAAGCAGCCCCTCGTACTCGGCAGTGTTGTTCGTTGATACCTCCCTAGGGAAGTGCATCTGGATCACGTACTTGAGGTGCTCTCCGGTGGGCGCGACCAGCAGTACGCCAGCCCCGGCGCCTTGTAAAGAGAAAGCCCCATCAAAGTACATGATCCAGTTGCAACTCGCCTCTTTGTCGGGGAGAGCAGTTTCTTGGACTTCTTCATCAGGCGTTGCGGTCCATTCTGCAACGAACTCTGCCAGGACTCGGCTCTGAATTGTCGAGGTGCTTTCAAACTTGAGGCCAAAGCTGGAAAGCTCCAGTGCCCACTCCACAATCCTTCCCATTGCATCTGGATTGTGCAATATCCGTTGCAGAGGGAGGCGAGTGACGACAGTGATCTCGTGCGCCTGGAAGTAGTGACGTAGCTTCCTCGAGGCCATAAGAAGGGCGAAGAGCAATTTCTGCACACCAGAGTACCTTGTCCTAGCCCCCTGCAAGAGGGAGCTAACAAACTAGACCGAGTGCTGCATCATCTTCTTCTTCGGCTGCACTCCAATCGGCGGTGTCGTCCCTGCGCCAGTGGCACCAGGCTCTGTTGCTGCTATCACCTCATCGTTGATTTCTCTCTGCGCCACTAGTGCAGCGCTGACCACCTGGTTCGTTGTCGCTAAGTATAGCAGCAACGGTTCTTGTGGTCGGGGCGCAACCAGTATTGGCGTGGAGGAAAGATACTTCTTCAGGTCTTGTAATGCTGCTTCGGCTTCTAGCGTCCACTCCATTGGGCCCGCCTTTTTCAAGATCTTGAAAAAGGGGAGGGCGCGCTCGGCAGACTTGGAAATAAATCTGCTCATGGCGGCAACGCAGCCAGCAAGCCGACGCACGTCCTTGACCCGCTTGGGTGCTTCAATCTGCTCTATAGCTTTGATCTTGTCTGGATTGGCTTCTATCCCATGCTGCGACACAAAGAACCCGAGAAGCTTGCCGGACGGAACGTCGAAGACGCACTTCTCAGGGTTCAGCTTGAGGTTGATCTTGCGCAGGTTCACAAATGTTTCTTGTAAATCCGGCACAAGGGTTGCCCTGTTCTTGGTTTTGACCACTATGTCATTCATATAAGCCTCCATATTTCTATGGAGCTAGGGTTCAAAACCAATCTGGACTGCCCTTGCAAATGTCGAGCCAGCACTCTTCAACCCGAAAGGCATTCGTACGAAACAGTACGTACCACATGGGGTGATGAATGCTGCCTTCTCTTCGTCTTCTCTCGCCATGAAGATCTGGTGGTAGCCGGAGTAGGCATCGAGGAATGACAGCAGGTCACACCCTGCCGTGGAGTCGACAATCTGGTCTATGCGCGGCAACGGGAAGGGGTCCTTGGGACAAGCTTTATTGATATCTGTGTAATCAATACACAGCCTACACTTCCCATTTGCCTTGCGCACTACCACTGGATTGGCCAACCACATTGGGTGGAGCACTCCTCTCACCAAACCCGCAGCTTCCAGTTTCCGGATCTCCTCGGTGATGAACTCTTGCCGTTCCAAAGCTTGCTTCCTGACCTTCTGCTTGACGGGCCGCGCATGAGGGCAGATAGCAAGGTGGTGCTCAATCACCTCCCTGGGAACGCCGGGGATGTCGGATGCTTGCCAGGCAAACACGTCGACATTCGCCCGCAGGAAGGTGACGAGCGCGTCTTCCTATTTGTTGTCAAGGGCGGAGCTTATGGTAAAAGCCCCTCCCATGTCGTCCTCCTTGACAGAAACCTTCTTGGTTCCTGGCGGTGTAGCCCTTGATCTCTTGTTTCTGCCGGTGGAGCTCTCTGGCACGTCCTCGACGGGAGTGCGACACTCCGAAGAGGTGCGCTTGACGGAGTGGGTGTCTGAGGTCTCGCCGGTCTTCTTCTTTCTGGTGGAGCTCTCAGGCACGTCCTCGACGGGAGCACAGCACTCCGAAGAGGTGCGCTTGCCGGAGTGGGCGCCCGAGGTCTCGCCGGTCTTCTTCTTCTTTCCTCCCGGGGCTCCAGTGGCAGGAGCAAGTGCCCCCGTAGCGGCAGTTGCTACAACTGCTTGTTGGTACAATTGGTCGGTGCAAATCAGCGCATCTTTCTTGTCGGAGGGGATGGTGATGATCGTCACGGGCCCTGGCATCTTCAGGGTGTTGTAGGTGTAGTGCGATGCTGCCATGAACTTGGCCAGCGCTGGGCAGCCAAGGATCCCGTTGTAAGGCAGGGGGATCTTGGCGACATCGAACACGATCCTCTCTGTCCTGTAGTTCAGATCACTTCCAAAAGTCACGGGCAGTGTGACTTTCCCCTTTGGTTAACTCCTTCCTGGACTGACCCCTTGAAACGTGCCCGTCTCCTTGAGGTCCCCATCAGGAACTTGCAGCTTCTCGATCACGGTGGGCGAGAGTAGGTTTAGGCCGGCCCCGCCATCTACTAGCATCTTCGTCACCTTGAGGTTGCGTATTGTTGGCGAAACCAACAATGGCAAGCAACCGACCGTAGTAGTGCGATCAGGGTGATCCTCGGTGTCAAAGATGATAGGTGTGATGGACCATTTCAGCGGCTTTTGGGCACCGGACGATGGCTCCGCTGCAATAATTTCACGCGCCCACTGTTTAAGCTGGCAGTGAGAAGCGTGCAACGAGGCGCCATCATCGACGCACATGGCGTCCGTAGCCTTCTGAAACTCTTGGCCGCCAGACTCGTCGTTCTCTTCGTGATCGTCGTCCTCAGATCTTCTGTCGCGGCCCCGGGCGGGCCTTTCCTGCTGTTTCTCCTTGCCGCGACGGCCTGCTTGGCCGTCACGTTTCTTGTTGGACCCTTCAGCGCCGTCTTGGCCCTTCTCCTTGTCCCGCCTCTCGTATTCAGCCCTTTGCTTCTCAGCAAGGAGCTCAACCTGGTGGCATTCCTGGAGATCATGGCCCTTGGTGCGATGGATCTTGCAGTACCGTTTGCCGGAGTTTCCTGGCTTCTCGGCAGCCGCCAAGGCCCGGCAGGCGACACACCCGGCAATTTCCTTGCCAGGGTCACCCGCCTTGGTGTTCTTGGCGGATCCGGCGTCATCAGATCCCTCGACGGCAAGCACGGTCTTCCCCTTGCGCTTCCTGTTACGGTTCCGATCCTTCCTCGCCGGGGCGGCAGTATCTTCGTCTGAAGAGTCGGTTTCCGCATCGGTGCCTTCGTCGGGGTACTTCCGTCCCTATTCAGCCCGGGCACATATGTCGGCGAGAATGTAGAGTTCTGCCACGTCCTTCACCTTGGTCATCGCCAGTTCTTCGCGCATCTTGCGGTTGCGCACGTTCTGGTGGAACGCGCTGATGATGGCGGCAGGGTGAACATTCGGGATATTGTACTGTACCCGGCTGAATCTCTGTATGTACTTGCGTAGAGTCTCGCCTTCCTTCTGGGGTATGACATGTAGGTCACTCGCCTGGCCATGGGCTTGGTGGCCTCCGGTAAAGGCGCCAACAAACTCATGGCACAGGTCGGACCAGGAGGAAATAGAGTCTACTGGCAAGTGCATCAACCACGACATGGCGTTAGGTTTAAGAGCCAACGGAAAGTAATTCGCAAGCACCTTAGCGTCGCGAGCCCCGGCAGCTTGCATCGCGATGGTGTAGATGCTGAGGAACTCCGACGGGTGGGTCTTGCCGTTGTATTTCTCGCCAACATCAGGTTTGAAGGTGCGGTGACAGGGCCATTGGAACTGCCACAGCTCACGGGTGAAAGCCGGACAGCCTACCTCGTAGGGTAGACCTCCAAGGCTTTCCGGTGCTGGGCGGTCCGCAGCAGGCCCTGCTCGCCTGTCTGACTGGTGGCGCGTTTCGCGCCAGCGCTCGATGGTGGTTCGAGCGTCTTCATGAGCTCGCTCCTGAAGAACTTGACGCTGGTCGCCGCGGGTCCGCGGGTCGGACGACGCTATGGAGATGGCGTCGCCCGCGACGTCTCGACGGGTCGACGCACGCGGCACTGGGCGAGGAGGAGGCGAATGCATCGTAGCCACGGCGCTGCCAGTTCTCCCGCCCAAGGTGCGTGGGACCCCATCGGAACGTCGGCCTGGGAGCTCCGTTGGGTTTAGGTCATCCCTGTTGGCGACTGCGACAAGGCTTCGGATGGTGGCTCTCCATTCATCGAGTTTCCCCGTAACGGGAGGAAAGTCGAGGATCAACTGCGCGCGCGCCAAAGCTTCGGCTGGTGTCAAGGTAGTGAAACCTGCACGGATCGTGACGCGCTTCGACCCCTGACCGTGTCAGGGGGAGCTCCATCACGATCCCGTGGTCACCTATCGCCTCCACCAGTGCTTCGGCGGGCGGGCAGGTCTTCTACATCCCGGGAGCGGTGCTCGGGGCTCTTCCCATGGCGACGCCCGGGGTCTTCGGGACGACGACGCCGTTCGCCGCGCGCTGCTTGAGAAGAGCGCGCTGTTGGCGCCGGCGTGGGAGTTTTGGAGGGCCTCGCGTCGCCCTCGGGTGGTGCGGCCGCGACCTTGGAGGGTCCCGCGCCACCCGCGGAGGGCCGGGTCCCATCTCTTGAACTGGCGGTGTGCGGCCTGTTACCAGGCGCACAAGCATCGCCACCTCCCAAACTCCGGCTGTCGGGATGGCGTTGGTGTTCGCGAGGAGCGCCCCGAGTCCTTTCTGCGACTGGTCCACTGCTCGCCCGCGTCGGGACGGACTGTCCGGCTTCCGACTGGCCAACCACCACCGTCGTCTTCTTCTTGGGCGCCATGACGATGCAGCAGCGTCGAACTTACCGCTAAAGCCGATTCTCATAACTGAGCGCCACCCTACCTGGTGCGCCAAAGATGTCGGTGTATTTGGATCGACACCTATGGGATCACAAGAATCCCTACTACGGTTGCGGGTGATACGTCCAAAATGTATCTATAATTTCTGCTTGCTCCATGCCACTTTTGGGTGATATTGCTATGATATTCATACACTTCCATACACTTTTGATCATATTTGGACTAACCTACTAATCCAGTGCACCCCGGTGCCAGTTTCTGTTTTCGGCTGTTTTTGTATTTCAGGTTTTCACGTTACGAGAACTGCCAGGAAAAATCCAGAAAAATTATATAAAAAATCAGCGTTCCGGAAACTTCCTTGCGCCCGAAGGACAGCCGGGGGGGGCCACCAGGGCTCCAGGCGCCCTGGCGGCGCGCCCCCCCTGGGCCGCGCCGGGGGGGCGCCTGGGCCCCCCGAGCCCCGTCTGGTGCCCCCGTTTGGCATATATTTAGAGCTTCCTTCGAAACCCTCGGGACGGGAACTCTTTTTCGCGATCTCATCTCTGTTCCGCCGCCGCCGCCGCTTCCAAGATTGGGAGCACGAGGAGAACTCTTCCCGGCACCCTGCCGGAGGGGAGGATCACCATCGGGAGCCTCTCCACCACCATGGACGCCTCCCGGATGAGTTGTGAGTAGTCTCCCTTGGACCATGAGTCCATGACCAGTAGCTATGTGATGTTCTCCTCCCGTTCTTGTGCTTCACTAATTAGTCCTCGTGAGCTGCCCTACATGATCGAGGCACATATGTAATCCTTATGATGTTGCTATGTTGAGTTTGCTGGGATCCGATGGATTATGAGATTATGTTCAGATTGATCTTGAGTAATATATTTGATCTACCTCTTTTATATTTATGTTCATAAGTAATTCTTGCATGTTCTCCGTTGTTATTTATTGCTTTGGCCAAGTAATACGTAGTGACTCCAAGAGGGAACGTTATGCTCGATTGTGGGTTCATGCCCCTCGATGACTAGCTTGAGTGACAGAAACATGAGTCTAGGGGATGCGCTGTTGCCACAAGGGGGAAAACAACGGTGCTTGTGCCCGCGGGTGCAAGGATTGTTTACTTTACGCAAAGTTCTTTTAATGCAGTTGTCTGTTGCATTGAGTTTACACTATGGGTGGGACTCGCAACTTAATACCAGCGAGATGTTCTGGATAGATATCTCAAGGTGGATGATTAGTAGTAGATATTGATGGATTTCGGTCTACTTAATTTGGCGTACCGCCCATGCTTTGAACCTCAACCTTTCTTGCAATGTAGTCAGCATTGGTTTGCGCACATGGTCCTGTCAATTGCCCAGCTGTAATTCGTTTACCTCACATAGCTGTTTTATCGTCTTTTGGGAGAGAGACATCACTAGTGAACATCATGAGACTCCGGTCCATATTACCATCATTGATCACATCCGCTATTTACTTTTCCGTTATTTACTTACTATTGCAATTATACCTATCACTATTATCACTTGCGTTTGATCCTTTGTAAACTACAAGGCCGGAGGGATTGACAACCTCTCTGTACTCGTTGGGAGCAAAGTTATTTGTATCTGTGTGCAGGTCCACGTTGATTGCTAATATCCGGCGCCGTTAGCAGTTGACACCTTCTTGTTGAAACTGGGAGTCTCTGGGAAATCGATCCTTGGTATTACCAAGGGAAAACTTCTGCTACACTGCATCTCAAACCTTCCACTTGGGGTAACCAACGAGGGGTGAGAAGCCACCTAGCAACACAATAAACTGGCACTGACTACCATCCAAGCCACCCTGGAGAAGCTATCTGTCCTACCTGTGCATCTGGTTGAGGTGAAGAAGTCTGCTGCATGAGCTGGCTCTCTTATGGCGCTGACCCGGGCCAAAGCATGGGTCCCTGATTTTGACCCGGCTGAAGCCATGAACGGCTATCCCAGCAATAAATAGGACGGGTCAGCCTTCTCTGCTGAAGATCTCCGTGCTTTGACTAAGGATATGCGCCCTCTCGCCAGTAAGCTTGCCGATGAAGCAGATTTGACAAGGTATCATCCGGCCTATGATATAGAAAATTCGCGGGTGGAGCGGCTGATACGTCCAAAACGTATCTATAATTTCTGCTTGCTCCATGCCTCTTTTGGGTGATATTGCTATGATATTTATACACTTCCATACACTTTTGATCATATTTGGACTAACCTATTAACTCAGTGCACCCCAGTGCCAGTTTCTGTTTTCGGCTGTTTTTGTATTTCAGGTTTTCACATTACGAGAACTGCCAGGAAAAATCCAGAAAAATTATATAAAAAATCAGCGTTCCAGAAGCTACCGTGCGCCCGAAGTACAGCCGGGGGGGGGGGGGCCACCAGGGCTCCAGGCGCCCTGGCGGCGCGCCCCCCCCTGGGCCGCGCCGGGGGGGCGCCTGGGCCCCCCGAGGCTCCGCTGATGCCCCCCTTTGGCATATATTTAAAGCGTCTCCCGAAACCCTCGAGACGGGAACTCTTTTTCGCGATCTCATCTCTGTTCCGCCGCCGCCGCCGCTTCCAAGATCGGGAGCACCAGGAGAACTCTTCCCGGCACCCTGCCGGAGGGGAGGATCACCACCGGGAGCTTCTCCACCACCATGGATGCCTCCCGGATGAGTTGTGAGTAGTCTCCCTTGGACCATGAGTCCATGACCAGTAGCTATGTGATGTTCTCCTCCCGTTCTTGTGCTTCACTAATTAGTCCTCGTGAGCTGCCCTACATGATCGAGGCACATATGTAATCCTTATGCTATTGCTATGATGAGTTTGCTGGGATCCGATGGATTATGAGATTATGTTCAGATTGTTCTTGAGTAATATATTTGATCTACCTCTTTTATATTTATGTTCATAAGTAATTCTTGCATGTTCTCCGTTGTTATTTATTGCTTTGGCCAAGTAATACGTAGTGACTCCAAGAGGGAACGTTATGCTCGATTGTGGGTTCATGCCCCTTGATGACTAGCTTGAGTGACAGAAACATGAGTCTAGGGGATGTGTTGTTGCCACAAGGGGGAAAACAACGGTGCTTGTGCCCGCGGGTGCAAGGATTGTTTACTTTACGCAAAGTTCTTTTAATGCAGTTGTCTGTTGCATTGAGTTTACACTATGGGTGGGGCTCGCAACTTAATACCAGCGAGATGTTCTGGATAGATATCTCAAGGTGGATGATTAGTAGTAGATATTGATGGATTTCGGTCTACTTACTTTGGCGTACCGCCCATGCTTTGAACCTCAACCTTTCTTGCAATGTAGTCAGCATTGGTTTGCGTTCGTGGTCCTGTCAATTGCCTAGCTGTAATTCGTTTACCTCACATAGCTGTTTTATCGTCTTTTGGGAGAGAGACATCACTAGTGAACATCATGAGACTCCGGTCCATATTACCATCATTGATCACATCCGCTATTTACTTTTCGCTTTTACTTACTATTGCAAAACACTATCTATCACTACTATCATTTGCGTTTAATCCTTTGTGAACTACAAGGCCGGAGGGATTGACAACCTCTCTGTACTCGTTGGGAGCAAAGTTATTTGTATCTGTGTGCAGGTCCACATTGATTGCTAATATCTGGCGCCGTTAGCAGTTGACACCTGCTTGTTGAACCTAGGAGTCTCTGGGGATTCGATCCTTGGCATCTTTGCCAAGGGAAAAACTTCCACAACACTGCATCTTACACCTTCCACTTGGGGTAACCAACGAGGGGTTAGATGCCCATCAAGGAATTTTTCTGGCGCCGTTGCCGGGGACTCCACTCCTCAGGATAGGGGAGTTGCACGCTATCTTTTACCTTTGCTTTTAGTCTTGTTAGTTTACCTTTCAGTTTTCTCTATGTCTTTTCACCAGTTATGCTTATGGACAACCTTGCTATTGGATCGTTGCTTGCGGGAAGACGCCCCACACCTGTGGTGGTTGCTCCTCCCCCTACTGAAATTGTGCCCTATAAAATACCAGTTGGTATTATCAATTATGTTTTGGCTAATCGTTATGCAGGAGACAGACATCCCGATGAACACTTGCTATATCTGTCATAATTATGTTCATTATTTAAGCTTGCAGGTGTATCAAGGGAGTTTGTCATGAGGACATTGTTCGCCGTATCACTTATAGATAAAGCTTCAGATTGGTATAAGCTTCTCGATAACTCACACTTTCTTGATTGGCAAGAGCTTATGTCTCTCTTTTATACTAAGTTTTATCCTCTTCATGATGCTTATGTGGAGAGTAAGAGTACCTTTTTGCATGTGGATCATGGTAACAATGCTTTATGTGATGCTTATATTGTTGAGTTTATTCGTGATCCCACTGAAAATTATTATGATAAGGGAACATATGCTTATAGATATTTCAATAATATCAAGTTCCCTCTCTTTATGTTGAAGGTTTTGAAGCCGCACTTGTTTTGTCTTCCTATGATTATTGCTTTGTGCTTCAATGAATTATTGTATTGCAATATCCCTATGCATAGGAAGCATGTTAGGCTTAAATGTGTTTGGTATTTGCTTCTTGATGCTCTCTTTTGTTCTTCAACTCTTATTCCTACGAGAGCATCATTAAAGTCTTATGCCTAGCTTAAAGGCATAAAAGAAAGCGCTCTTGGGAGGCAGCCCAATGAATAAATTTATTTTGCTTCTGTTGTGTCTTGATGTTGTTTACTGAAGTAGCATCATCATTGTATCTTTTCTTTTCATATTTGTGCCAAGTATAGCCTCTGATTGCTAGAAAGTTCAAAAGTTGTGAGGTGCTGTCCAGGAAACAGATTCTGTCCTTGGATAAAAAAATTCGTATAAAATCACCAGATCATCTTTTTGGTCTGAATTTTTTCGACAGCGTTCTCTATATAATTGTCTTTCGTGCATCTGTTCTGAGTTTTTTGATTTGAGTTGCAGAAGTACCCCGAACAAATCAATTACTACCTGCTGTTCTGTTTTTCACAGATTCTGTCCTGTTTTGCCTTTCCTTCATTTTGCGAATCAAGAGCTTGCTTTTTCTTTGCAAAAACCTTTTGGCAATCTTGAGAAACAGTAGAACTTCAAGAATATCTTTATTTCCATCAAGGTGCAATTATTTTATTAAGGGTACTAACCTTGCTAATCAGATTATGATGAGTTATGTATGAAGGGAGTTTTCAAGTGTGCGAGGGAAGATGATAAAAAGATTCAGGAGTGTCAAGCGCTCAAGCTTGGGGATGCCCCCGTGCACCCCCAAGAAATATTCAAGGAGACTCAAGCGTCTAAGCTTGGGGATGCCCCCGTGCATCCCCTTCTCCATCAACATTATCAGTTCGTCTTTCGTTCCACTATATTTTTATCACTTCATGTGTTATGTGTTACGCTTGGAGCGTCTTGTTTTTAGTTTTCTTTTTAGTTTTTCCATAACGAGTCGGAACTCAGCTTTCTTTATGTGGGAGAGAAACACGCTCCACTTCTACCTAGAACATAACATAGAATTTTCATGTCTATCTTTGCTGTGTGTGTTCTTTGTCTTTTAATAGCTACTATCATGCTCTGCTCTTAGTATTCATGCTTATCTTTTCAAAGAGCTTTTGTTTAGTTGGTTGCTTGAACTCTCTTTAAATACCATGCTTATCTTATTAAGAGAGTTTGCTTCCGTTGCATTGGTTAATATGTCTATGATAAAGATGCTACGTGCATAATGGCGCTTAGTAGTTCAGGTTTTCTTATGGTTAGTCTCAAATAGCTGGGGGGGGGTTCCCAATGTGTTATTGGAGTACCAACATGATTTGTTTGCCTATGATGTGGTATGGTTCAGTAATATCTTCCTTCGAGAATTTATTTTGATTGACTTGGCATATGCTCACGCATATTTAAGACTGTAAAGAAAGTATGTCAAGCCTTGATGATCTTTTATTTCTGAGTAGCGATATAACTTCCATGCCTGATTCAATATTGCTTTGTCGCTCTGCATGATTATGACCGTCATTGCTCTCTTAGTTGGTCGCTCCCAGTCTTTTGCTAACCTCCACCTGTACTAAGCGAACTAACCTTGCAATACATAGCTCATGGGAAAGTAGCTTAAAAACTATTGTGGTAAAGAATATGTTACATATGTATTTTATTTCTTATAAGTTGCTTGCTGAGCGATAACCATGTTTCTGGGGACGCCATCAACTGTCACACTTTTGTTGAATATCATGTGAGTTGCTATGCATGTTCGTCTTGTCTGAAGTAAGGGTGATTTGCCGTGGGATGAATGACTATGCATCTTGTTAGAGAAGAACATTGGGCCGCCAACCAAAGCCATGTATCATGGTGGAAGTTTTAGCTTGGACGTTAATCCTCAATCTCTTATGAGAATATGCTTATGCATCAAAGAGGAGTCCATCATCTATTTTCTATGTTGTCCCGGTATGGATGTCCTCAATTGAGATCTATCAAAAACGAGAAATCAAATGCGATCTATCTCCTTGGACCTTTGTACAGGTGGCATAGAGGTACCCCTTTGTGACACTTGGTTGAAACATATGTAATGCAATGATAACCCATGGAAATTCGAGCTAATTAGGACAAGGTGCGAGCACTATTGGTATTCGATGCATGAGGCTTGCAACTTATAGGATGTCTTATGCATGACACATATGAAGTACTACTACCGTTGACAAAATTGCTTCTATGTTTTCAAAATAAAAAAGCTCTAGCACATAACCATTCTTTTACTTTTATGTTAAAGCACCAACTACTGAGAGCATGATTGTCATTCTGAGTGTAATGTGCATAGTCCCAAAGTAGCATTGTCTTTTGCATGATTATGATATCGTTTATTCTGAAATCATTGTATCTAGTCATCACTTAAACCTTGAAGGTGCCCCTGCATTTATGTTTTGCTTCACTAAAGGGGCCAAGCTAGATATCACTTTATCATATTTGCACATCATGTTCATTGCAAATCTTTTTGATGTTTCAGTTCCATATTGTAAAACTTTCAGTCACTTGTGATTTTCTCATGAGGCAACTTAATTACTATAGAATCATTGTCTCAGTAAGCTTTTGTCATATGACTATAAAAAGTCCTATATGGTTAATAGCATGTCACCATAGAAATTATTCTTGTTATCATTTACCTACTCGAGGACGAGCAGGAATTAAGCTTGGGGATGTTGATACGTCCAAAACGTATCTATAATTTCTGCTTGCTCCATGCCACTTTTGGGTGATATTGCTATGATATTCATACACTTTTGATCATATTTGGACTAACCTACTAATCCAGTGCACCCCGGTGCCAGTTTCTGTTTTCGGCTGTTTTTGTATTTCAGGTTTTCACGTTACAAGAACTGCCAGGAAAAATCCAGAAAAATTATATAAAAAATCAGCGTTTCGGAAACTTCCTTGCGCCCGAAGGACAGCCGGGGGGGCACCAGGGCTCCAGGCGCCCTGGCGGCACCCCCCCCCCCTGGGCCGCGCCGGGGGGGGCGCCTGGGCCCCCCGAGCCCCGTCTGGTGCCCCCCTTTGGCATATATTTAGATCTTCCTTAGAAACCCTCGGGACGGGAACTCTTTTTCGCGATCTCATCTTTGTTCCGCCGCCGCCGCCGCTTCCAAGATCGGGAGCACCAGTAGAACTCTTCCCGGCACCCTGCCGGAGGGGAGGATCACCATCGGGAGCCTCTCCACCACCATGGACGCCTCCCGGATGAGTTGTGAGTAGTCTCCCTTGGACCATGAGTCCATGACCAGTAGCTATGTGATGTTCTCCTCCCGTTCTTGTGCTTCACTAATTAGTCCTCGTGAGCTGCCCTACATGATCGAGGCACATATGTAATCCTTATGCTGTTGCTATGTTGAGTTTGCTGGGATCCGATGGATTATGAGATTATGTTCAGATTGATCTTGAGTAGTATATTTGATCTACCTCTTTTATATTTATGTTCATAAGTAATTCTTGCATGTTCTCCGTTGTTATTTATTGCTTTGGTCAAGTAATACGTAGTGACTCCAAGAGGGAACGTTATGCTCGATTGTGGATTCGATCCTTGGCATCTTTGCTAAGGGAAAAACTTCCACAACACTGCATCTTACACCTTCCACTTGGGGTAACCAACGAGGGGTTAGAGGCCCATCAGCGGGGCGCGGGGTTGGGAGAAGAGAGGGTCTAACGGTCAGGACACAGTTCCTTTACCCAGGTTCGGGCCGCAAAGATGCGTAAAACCCTACTCCTGCTTTGGTGGATTATATTTTGGTGTTCTTCAGCTAGTGAGGAGCTCCAAGAGAGTCGTGAGGAGTTCTAAAAATCCGAATCCTCCTCCTGGTCGCCTCGGGCCTCCTTTTATAGGGAAAAGGGGTTGCCACAGTGGCACACAGGAGGTGGAAAGGGTACAGTGATGCGAGGTTATCCCTCGCATTACAGGACAAGGTGCATTTAATGCGCCCAGCATAGGTATCCTTGCTTTATCGGGGACGAGGGGAGATGCCCGTCTTGTCCGTCGCCGCTCCTCCTCGTGTCGACACGTGCCTTGGCCAGCGGTGCCTGAGGTTCCATGTAGGCAGACAGGCAGCTGAGGTGGCGCAACGGCGGGTCTCCATGACGATCTGTGGGTTGCCACGCAGGAGCCTGTCCAGCTGGTCGGGTCGGCAGCTGCGTGGGTCGGTGGAAACCCAGTTGGTGCAGGCCTGATGGTGGCCCCGTGGGTGTCCTCGGCAAGGGCCTTGCCGGGGGCCCCGGCAAGGGTCTTGCCGTGGCGCCTGCTGCCATCCCCGGCAAGGTGCTTGCCGGGGGCCTTGTGGTCCTCCTTGGCTAGGATCCCGCCAAGGGTCGTCGTCTTCTTACCTCGCATCTGATCTTGAGGGTCTTCACAAAGATCTGCATGCCACCACGGGGATATCTCCCGAATCCTCGCCCCATGGGGGCGGTGGACTCAAGGGTGATTCGCTCCGTAGGCGCTGGGCGAGCTGCCGCGGCAAGGGCCTTGCCGGGGCTGCCGGGGCCGGCCCCGGCAAGGATCTTGCCGGGGGAAGCCGCTTCGCCCCCTTGCTCCTTGTGGTCTTGTTCTTGGTGTCGCTCCAGTCTCCATTGGGCTTCAGTCTTGCCCCGGCTTGCCTCCCTCGCCATGCTTGGTGTGGTGGCGCCGTGGCTCAGACTGCCCATGCACAGTCATAGGGGTAAGAAAAGTGTACCCCTCTTTTTGTACACCGACACAGTAGGTTTAACACCAATATAAAAAACGAATGAATTCATTGATGCACCTTTGAGTAGTAGTTTGCTTTCTTATACTAACGGAGCTCACGAGAATATTTGTCTAAGTTTTGTGTTGTGAAGTTTTCAAGTTTTGAGTATTGCTTTGATGGACTATGGAACAAGGAGTAGCAAAGGCCTAAGCTTGGGGATGCCCATGGTACCCCAAGTAAATTCAAGATAATCAAAAGCCTAAGCTTGGGGATGCCCCGGGAAGGCATCCCCTCTTTCGTCTTCATCCATCGGTAACTATACTTGGAGCTATATTTTTATTCGCAACATGATATGTGTTTTGCTTGGAGCGTCTTGTATAATTTGAGTCTTTGCTTGTTAGTTTGTCACAATTATCCTTGCTGGACACACCTATTTGAGATCGTTAAATATGGCCTAGAATTTGCTAGAACACTCTATATGCTTCACTTATATCTTTTGAGTTGAATAGTTTTTGCTCTAGTGCTTCACTTATATCTTTTAGAGCACGGTGGTGGTAATATTTTGTAGAAATTGTTGAGCTCTCATGCTTCACTTATATCTATTTGAGAGTCTATTAAAACATCATGGTAATGTGTTTAGGCTAAAGAAACTAGTCTTCACATGATAAACATCCAATGCCAATGTAGTAAAAAAATCACACTAAGTGAATTGAATATGATGAGATGTTGGATGCTTGATAATTGTTTTGAGATATGAGGATGGTGATATTAGAGTCATGCTAGTGGAGTTATTATGAAATTGAGAAATACTTGTGTTAAGGTTAGTGATTCCCGTATCATGCACGTATGGTGAACCGCTATGTGACGAAGTTAGAGCATGAGGTATTTGTAGAGTGCCAACCTTTGTGTGGAGGTCGGGGGCGCGCGATGGTTAACTCCTACCAACCTCCCCCCTAGGAGCATGCGTTGATTGCTTTGTTTTGATGACTCGTAGATTTTTGCAATAAGTATATGAGTTCTTATGACTAATGTTGAATCCATGGATTATACGCACTATCGCCCTTCCACCATTGCTAGCCTCTCTTGTATCGCGCAACTTTCGTCGGTGACATAAACCCACTATATATCCTTCCTCAAAACAGCCACCATATTATTCCTCAAAACAGCCACCATACCTACCTATCATGGCATTTCCATAGCCATTCCGAGATATATTGCCATGCAACTTTCCACCGTTGCGTTTATATGACACGCATCATATTGTCATATTGCCATGCATGATCATGTAGTTGACATCGTATTTGTGGCAAAGCCACCATGCATAACTTTTCATACATGTCACTATTGTTTCATTGCACATACCGGTGCACTGCTGGAGGCATTCATATAGAGTCATACTTTGTCATAGTATCGAGTTGTAATAATTGAGTTGTAATGAAAGTGTGATGATCATCATTATTAGAGCATTGTCCCATGGGAGGAAAGGCTTAATCTATAAAGCCCCTCCGCAAAAAAAAAGAAAAAATAGGAAGAGAAAAAGAAAGGCCAAATAAAAAAAGGGCCCCAAAAAAAAGAAAAAAAAGAAAAAAAAAAGGGACAATTGCTACTATGTTTTTCCACACTTGTGCTTCAAAGTAGCACCATGTTCTTCATTGTAGAGAGTCTCATGTTTAGTCACTTTCATATACTAGTGGGAATTTTCATTATAGAACTTGGCTTGTATATTCCAACAATGGGCTTCCTCCAATGCCCTAGGTCTTCGTGAGCAAGCAAGTTGGATGCACACCCACTAGTTTCTTTTGTTGAGCTTTCATTCATATTTAGCTCTAATGCATCTGTTGCATGACAATCCCTACTCACTCACATTGATATCTATTGATGGGCATCTCCATAGCCCGTTGATACGCCTAGTCGATGTGAGATTATCTCCCTCATTTTTGTCTTCTCGACAAGCACCTCTATTCCACCCATAGTGCTATATCCATGGCACATGCTCATGTATTGCGTGAAAGTTGAAAGGTTTGAAAAGATAGAGTATGAAAACAAATGCTTGGCTGAAATCGGGGTTGTGCATAATATGAATATTTTTATGTGATAACGAGGGAGCATAGCCAACACTATATGATTTTGTAGGGAGAACTTTCTTTAGCCATAGTATTTTGAGAAGACATGATTGCTTTGTTAGTATGCTTGAAGTATTGTTATTTCTTATGTCAATATAGAATTTTATCTTGAATCTTTCAGATCTGAACATTCATGCCAAAATTAAGAGAATTGCATTGAAAAACTATATTGGTTAGCATTCCACATCAAAAATTCTTTCTTTATCATCTACCTACTCGAGGACGAGCAGGAATTAAGCTTGGGGATGCTTGATACGTCTCCAACGTATCTATAATTTTTTATTGTTCCATGCTATTATTTATGAAGTCTTGGATGTTTAATGGGCTTTATCATTCACTTTTATATCATTTTGGGACTAACCTACTAACCCAAAGGACCAGTCAAGATTGTTGTTTTTTTCTTGTTTCAGGGTTTTGCAGAAAAAGAATATCAAACGGAGTCCAAACGGAATGAAACCTTCGCGAGAGATATTTTTGGAGAAAATCACGCACGCGGAGCTTGAGAACCACGTCAGGGGACAGAGGGCTGGCCCTCGAGGGTGGGGGGCATGCCCCGCTTCCCAGGGCGCGCCCCCTGCCTCGTGGGGCCCCCGTGACTCCCCCGGTGCCCTCCTTCTTCCTATATAAGTCTACGTACCCCAGAAACTCCGTGGACAGAGAGAAAACCCTAATTCCACTGTCGTACATTCTATTCCCGTGGAGATCCCATCTTGGAGCCTATTCCGGAGCTCCACCGGAGGGGGGTCCATCACGGAGGCCTTCATCGTCATCATCATCATCATCGCCCTCACCATGAGTTGTGAGTAGTTTACCACAGACCTTCGGGTCCATAGCTAGTATCTAGATGGCTTATTCTCTCTCTCTGGATCTCAATACAAAGTTCTCCTCGGTCTTCGAGGAGATCTATTCGATGTAATCTCTTTTTGCGGTGTGTTTGTCGAGATCCGATGAATTGTGAGTTTATGATCAAGGTTATCTATGAAAGATATTTGGTTCTTCTCTGAACTTTTTATGTGTGCTCATAATATCCTTGCAAGTCTCTTTGAATTATTGGTTTGGTTTGGCCTACTAGATCTATAGTTCTTGCAATGGGAGAAGTGATTGGCTTTGGGTTCAATCTTGCGGTGTCCTTTCCCAGTGACAGTAGGGGCAGCAAGGCACGTATTGTATTGTTGCCATCGAGGATAAAAAGATGGGGCTTATATCATATTGCTTGAGTTTATCCCTCTACATCATGTCATCTTGCTTAAGGCGTTACTCTATTTTAATGAACTCAATACACTAGATGCATGGTCGATAGCGGTCGATGTGTGGAGTAATAGTAGTAGATGCAGAATCGTTTCGGTCTACTTGTCTCGGACGTGATGCATATATACAATGATCATGCCTAGATAGTCTCATAATTATTCATTTTTTATCAATTGCTCGACAGTAATTTGTTTACCCGCCGTAGAATATCGCTATCATGAGAGAAGCCACTAGAGAAAACTATGGCCCCCGGGTCTATTCTCAACATATCAATCTACGTCTACTTTACTTTTCTTGCTTTTATTTGCTATTCTTATAAACTAAAAATATCAAAAATATAAACTATCATCTTTATCAGATCTCACTTTCGTAAGTGACCATAAAGGGATTGACAACCCCTTATCGCGTTGGCTGCGAAGTTCTTATTTGTTTGTGCAGGTGCGAGGGACTCGCACGTGGTCTCCTACTGGATTGATACCTTGGTTCTCAAAAACTGAGGGAAATACATACGCTATTGTGATGCATCTCCCTTTCCTCTTCGAGGGAATACAACGCAAGCTCAAGAGGTAGCAGCAGGCGGACGAAAAGCGGACGCGCGTCCGTTTGGGCCGACTTTTCTATCTGCGCCGCCTTAAACGGACGCGGCACTCTGAACTTGTAATCCCGGTTTATTTTGAACCCTAGACATGTTTGGCACGATGAGAATACTACAATCCCGGTCGGGATAACCAGCTACACTCACGGACAAGAATTTGAGCCGGCCCACTATAACACAAGAATAATTTATGAAGTTTAAAAAATGTTTGGACATTTCTAAAATTGTTCACCAGTTACAAAATGTTCCTGTTTTCTATTTTCCGCACAAATTCAACCTATTTTGTATTTTATAAAAAATTTTGTAGTTTTGCAACTCTATTCGCATTTAAAAAACTGTTCGCGATTATAAAAAAATCACATTTGTCAAAAAAATCTAAATCCCAATAGCTTTCACATGCTATGAAAAATGTTTCGGATTTTCAAAATTGTTTCACATTTTTAAAATAGTATTTTTTGGAATTTCGTAAATAATGTTTTTAAACAATGGCTCGCATTGTTGCCTGTGGACTCCAGTGGGCCGGCCTACCAGACATGAAGCGAGTTTTTTTCTTAACAGTGGCGTAAAAATTCATTATTTCTTTTTCTTAAGGACGATGTAATAATTCAAAAACAAGAACACATGCCATGAGGTCGAACTTGCGACCTGGTAGCCACTACACCAGACGACTATGACTGACATAGTCAGAGGCCCGAAATATTTAATCATAAACCAAAGTGTCAAACTTTGGAAACATTTTTTAGGGGGAAGCAAGTATTGACAATGTATTTATTTATGAAATCTTTGAACATTTTATAAAGTGCGAGCACTTTTTGAAAATTCTGAATACTTTTAAGAAACCAACAACTTTGAAACAGCGAACACCTTTTCAAACATAAACATTTTCTGAAACCTAGACAAAATTTTAAAGTGCAAACACTTTTGAAACATATCTTTTTCTTCTGAAACCTGAATAAATTTTTGAAGTACGAAATTTTTTTTATACATAAACATTTTCTGTAACCTGAAAATATTTTGTGACATCTAAAAAATATCACAAGTTATAAAAAATGTATGGTCCAATCCAAACAATGTTTATACAATGTATAATATTATCCGTGTGATTCAAAAACTTGTTTTGTACATTCAAAAAATGTAACATTTCAAGAATGTTCACGAGTTTCAAAAAATGTGTTGTGACATTTTCCAAAAAAATGTGTGTACAATGTAAAAAAATGCTTGCGTGATGTAAAATAATATGTCATGACCTTAACAGAATATATGTCATGTGTTTGAGAAAAGTATATGCAAATTTTAAAAGGTTGAACCATGTAAAAAAGTGTTTGCATTGTTTTATAAAATGTTTATGGTCATTAAATAATGTATTTGGAAAAATATTACCATGTATTCAATTTTTTTGAAAACATTTAATTTAAAAATGTACATAATGTATTTGAAAATATTGAAAGTTCGTCCAAAAATATTTAATGTGTGCGTTAAAAATATACATTGGTTACCGAGAAAAAATAGATATGTGTAAAAAAGAAAAAGAAAAAGAAAAAACAGATTAGTGCGCGTGCATGAGCAACTGTGCTACTGGGTCGGCCCAATGTACCAAATCCCAGCTATGTCCTGTCAGGCTTCGTCTGAATGTCAGGGGGAATACTCCCATGGAAGAGATGCCCCGGTTAGATTGCTAATCCCCTCTCGCTAGGGTTTACACCTCCTCTCGGCGACGGTGACTGCCTACACCGTTGAGAACCCTATCCCCCCGACGAACCTTCCCGGCGACGGCAGAGAGCCCTCGTGCTCCTGATCGGCTGCCAGGCATGGATCGTTTTTGCTGGGGAACACCCGCCCGCGGAACCGATGACCCACAGGCTAGAGATCTCATGGAGAACAACGGTGAGGGCTCGGGTTCTGCCTCCGATCTGGAGGCGATGAGAACTTGGCCTTAGCGAGGAGAATTTGCAAGATGTGGTTGTGGACGAAGCCGATCTCCCGGAGAAAGCAACCAGGTGGATGGCGATTGCTAGGGTTCACACGGATAAAGTCTACATCCAATATTGGTTCTATAGGAGCATGCGAGTTGCTTGGGACCTCGCAAAGGAAGTGAAGATTCGCCCTCTGGAAGACAATCTGTACACCATGCAGTTCATGTGTCTCGGAGATTGAGAACGAGTCATGGAGGACGGACCCTGGGCTTTTAAGGGTAAGGCTGTGGTCCTTGCACCTTACGATGGATTCACAAAACCGTCGACCATAACCCTAGATCACATAGAGATATGGGCTCAAATCCATGACTTTCCAGAAGGATATTTTCCCTTGATCAAGTCTCTGTCAGCTACTATAGGGGAGTTCATCTTCGTTGAACCTCAGTCTCAGGACTTTGAAGGTAACTTTTATCGGGTCCGAGTGAAAATAGATGTGAACAAGCCTTTGAAGAATGCAGTATCTCTAGTTAAGAACAAGAAGAGGGAGATCTTTCGAGTGAAATACGAAAGACTGCCGGACTGGTGTGCCGTATGTGGGCATCTTGGCCACATGTTCAAGGAATGCGGCGATTGAGTTCACCACCCCAAATCTCTGGTTTTCAAAGATCTCCGGGCTACCTGGTTACGGGGACCGGGCCGTGGACCTGGAGAAGGAAAAGGACCAGCAGGAGGGCGTGGGCTCGGAAACAATAGAGGAAGAGGCAGAGTTGGACGAGGAGGGCGTGGTGCAGGCCGCGGCTTCTCAGATGACAACAATGTTGTTGATGAGGATGCAGTTATGGGCGAAGGGGACGAGAACAGGAAGAGGGGGCCTCAAGACCATCTGCTTGCGATCACGTCACCTGGAAAGGCAGTGGATATGGACACGGGCGAGAAACCTCCATCCACAGTGGAAGGGGTTCCCCTGAGCCCACCACCCAAACAGGAGCCCACAAGAACAAAGACCACAAGTGTCTCTACTGAAAAGAAGAACACACACACACAACAAAACCTACTGATGCGCATTTGGCGGGCCCCCTAGTAGGGTCGCGCCACGTGCAATGAGTCTACTAACATGGAACTGTCGCGGTGCTGGCAATCCCGCGATGGTTCAAGAGCTTCGTGTTCTAACGAAGCGTTTTGCCCCCTCTATGTTATGCATTCTGGAAACTCAGATAGAGGGCTCGAGAGTAGAAGGATTAGTAGATACTTTGGGTTTTAATAAAAGTTTTGCGGTTAGTAGTGTAGGAAGAAGTGGAGGTCTTGGTGTATTTTGGAATGATTCAATAAAAGCAAAAGTTATCGGTTACTCTCAGTATCATATTGACATGGAAGTGGAGGACCTGGTTCGCCCTTTCCGCATCACTTTTGTCTATCGGGAGGCCCAAGTGCCTGAACGATACAGAACATGGGACACGATGAGAGGAATTGTTACGGCTAGCACACTCCCATGGATTGCTATGGGTGATTTTAACGAAGTTCTTCACGCTAGCGAGCATGATGGAATTGGCAATCGCAACCAAGCTCAGATGGATGCTTTCAGAGATGCCCTGGATACCTGCGGTCTCTCGGATATTGGGTACAAAGGAAACCCGTGGACTTTTGAAAAGAAGGTGGCTGGTGGGACTTTCACTCGGGTTAGACTGGACAGGGGTGTAGCAACAGCAGATTGGTCACTAGCTTTCCCGCAAGCTGAACTAAGCCATGAAACTGTTGCCTCCTCGGATCATGCACCGCTGGTCTTGCACCTGGCCGACGTGCATGCATGCAAAGGGGGACCAAGGCCCTTTAAATATGAACAGATGTGGGAAACGCATGAAATGCTGGCGCCGACAGTGGCTAATAGTTGGGGACAGAATCAGGGAGGATCGGTTCAGGAGATCAAAGAAAAGATGGGGGCTCTCGCTGGAGATCTTGCCACATGGGATCGCAACGTCTTTGGCAATGTCAGGCGAGAAATCTGCACCTTAAAAACCAGCTAGCTCTACTTCGGGCTGCGCCAGGACGAACAGAGCCATCCAGAATGGAGATCAAAGCGTGTGACCGTTTGATTGGGCTCTTCAACAGGGAAGAGATACTATGGAGGCAGAGAGCCCGGGTGGAGTGGCTAGTTTCCGGAGATAAGAACACGTACCTTTTCCACTTAAGGGCTAGTAGAAGGAGAAAGAAGAACCAAATTAAGGCTCTTCAGCTGCCGGATGGAAGGGTGACAGAAAATATAAATGAATTGGAAGAGCATGCCACGAAATTTTACAGCAACTTGTACCAGTCCGAGGGGGTGCATGACATGCACAGAGTACTGGATTCAGTACCAACGAAGGTAACTTCGGCGATGAACCAGATCTTAGAAGCAGACTATAAACCAGAGGAAGTTAGGACTACGCTCTTCCAAATGTTTCCTACAAAGGCACCGAGCCCTAACGGATTCCCAGCACATTTCTTTCAGAGGCATTGGGAGGTTTGTGGCCTGCAAGTGACAGAAGTTGTTCTTCGGATAATTAATGGCACGGAGTCAGCTGAGTGTATAAATGATACAATCCTTGTTCTCATACCCAAGGTAAAGAAACCCATGTCATTGACGCAATTTAGGCCGATTTCTTTATGCAATGTCCTTTACAAAATAGCATCAAAGGTTATATCAAACAGGCTCAAGATGGTGCTCCCTGATATCATCTCAGAGGAACAGTCCGCGTTTGTCCCAGGCAGGTTTATCACGGACAACATAATTACCGCTTACGAGTGTCTCCATTTTATGAAGCGAAATAGATCAAAGAGAAACAGCCATTGCGCACTGAAACTAGATATGATGAAGGCATATGACAGAGTGGAGTGGGATTATCTTCAGGCAACTATGCTGAAGCTGGGATTCACTGAGAGATGGGTCAACATAGTTATGAGTATGGTAAGATCAGTGAGATTTTCAGTTCTTTTCAATGGCAGAAAACTTGACGAATTCATACCTTCTCGGGGGATTCGACAGGGAGATCCTATCTCCCCATACCTATTCTTGATTGCAGCAGAGGGCCTTTCGTGCCTTTTAAAATCTATTGATGGGTCATCCAACATAGATGGAATACAGGTGGCAGCCTCTGCACCACCAGTTAACCACTTATTATTTGCAGCCTGCTGTTTTTTAAGGCTAGTGCAGATATGGCGAATGAGGTGAACCAGTTGTTGAACACATATTTTCAAGCTTCGGGACAAAGGATTAACCATGAGAAATCATCAATATTCTTCAGCAAAAAATGTCCCAATGTAGTCAGACAAAACGTGAAGACTATTCTCCAGGTTCCAAATGAGACTCTAAGTGCCAAATACCTTGGTATGCCATCAGATGTGGGAGCTTCAAAAAATGGCGCCTTTAAGTACCTCAAGGATTACTTGTGGAGTAAGGTACAAGGATGGATTGAGAAAACTCTGTCTTCAGCGGGTAAGGAGGTATTGGTGAAATCAGTCGCTCAAGCTGTACCATTATTTTCCATGTCATGCTTCAAGTTGCCTAGGGGACTTTGTGAACATCTAGATATGCTGATCAGGAAATTTTGGTGGGGCAGTAAAGATGGTAAATGCAAACCCAATTGGGTCTCTTGGGAGGCGATGACTCGACCGAAGTGCATGGGGGGCTGGGGTTTAAGGATTTTGAATTATTCAATTTATCCTTATTGGCAAAACAAGCATGGAGAATTCTGTAGCATCCAGCCTCGTTAAGTGCCCGGATCCTCAAGAGTATATATTTCCCGGAGTCCACAATTCTCACAGCAGAGGTGGGTAGCCATCCAAGTCAGGTCTGGAGGTCTATAGTTGAAGGGCGGGACATACTGAAGCAGGGTTTAATCCGGACAATTGGGAACGGACTGTCAACTTCTATTTGGAGTGACAACAGGATCCCCAGAAAAGAAATGATGCGGCCGTACGGTGCCCGGATAGCGACCCCCCTGAGCTTGTGGCTGAATTAATAGACTCAACGAGTGCAACTTGGGATATAAACAGGTTGTAGGAAGTGTGCTTGCCTATTGATATTGCAGCTATAATACAGGTACCATTATGCACCAGCAACATTCCTCACACGTGGTCGTGGTTCTTTGAGAAGAATGGAAGTTTTTCAGTAAGATCTGCGTATAGAATGTTGATAGATACAAAATATAGAAGGGGAGCATGGCTGGATGGAACGACGGGTTTGTCAAGCACGGAAAGAGAAGCTGACTCATGGAAGAAACTATGGAAGACGAACGTCCCTGGAAAGATCAGAATGTTCCTTTGGAGGTTGGCCAAATAGTCTATCCCTACTGAAGATGTTCGAGCTCACCGTAACATGTCGAATTCACCTGCGTGTGGGTTGTGCGGTGCTGAGGATTCTTGGTGCCATGCACTGCTGGAATGCTCTATGTAGCGATGTGTGTGGGCAATGGTAGATGGAGAACTCGTTGAGCACTTATGCGCCACGACGGAGCCCGATGGAAAACATTGGCTGTTCACCATGATCGATACATTATCGCATGATGCTTTTATTCGCTTAACGGTTACGCTTTGGGCCATTTGGTGGGCAAGAAGGAAGGCTATCCATGAGGAGGTTTACCAGAGCCCGTCGGCAACACATCAGTTTATCACCAGATTCATGCATGAATTGGCTCTACTACCATGCAAGGGAAAGCAAACAGCGAGGGCCAGAGTAGGAGCGGTCAGGCCAAGGGCGCCTCCAGCGGGCTATGCCAAAATACAAGTAGATGCAGCAATGTCGAAACTGCAAACAAGAGGAGCCGCGGTTGCAGTTTGTCGGGACGAAGCGGGAATTTTTTTGAGTAGTTCAGCCCTGACTGTTCGAGGCATTAACGACGTAGTGACACTGGAAGCGTTAGCATGCAGAGAGGGGCTCGCCCTTGCAGCTGATCAACATCTTCATAATATTATCATTGCTTCTGACTCTAGGCAGGTCATCAGTGATATTCATAAAGGCAATGGAGGAAGATATGGTGCTATCGTTACTGATATTAAAGCTTGATCGTCGTCTTTTTCTTGCAATTTTATGTTCGAAGGTAGAGCGGCCAATCAGGACGCTGATAGATTAGCAAAGTTTGCTTATTCATTGGATCAAGGGAGGCACGTCTGGATGTCGACCCCACATGATCCTTTTTGTATCCCACAAACTGTGGCATTTGAACGAATAAAGCTTTACGTCTCAAAAAAAAAGACAGTTGGCGCCCACCGTGGGGCTGCGCACGGTGGTGATGAGTTCTTGAAGGGATCTTTACTCAGGATCGAGAGGCTCACGATCGGCCAGATGAAAAAAAATCGGGTTTGAAGAATTTGCATCAATTTCAATATCATCGGTTGAGATCAAGGAAATATTATTGTCAAGTCGCCATGGACGATCTTTACAAGTCTGATCCAATCCGTACTGGTTATCAAGTCGGCATGTTTTTCAACCCGCACGTATCTGTTGAAGGAAAGTAAAGTGGTCGGTTTGATCAGGTCTGCGGTGAAGCAAAATTGAAGCATAAAGAACCGAGGGCTTGACCGGGCCAAGCGATCGTGTGCTACTTACCAATCGAGATCAAGAGAATCAAAGAAGAAAAAACAGAGGGGCCACGACCCAGAAACAGAGCCGGCCATAACCCGGACTCGTCCATTGACCGTGCCCGCGTCCTTGCCTCGAGGCGCCTGCCTCCACTACCGATCTGAAACCGATACGGCCTCACCGTACTGCCTCCGGGTCATACCGGCCCTGCGTTGCCTCTACGGCTGCGGCTTCCTCTATTGACCTGCTCCGTTGACCCACCAAGCTGGACCACGACGGGGCCTCCTCGGCCGGGCTCATCCGCAGTGCACCGTGGGTTTCTGCTCGACTGCTGTTCCGCACCGCCTCAAGCCGCCCTGCCGGATCACCTCTGCCACTACTCCAAACCGCCCTGGTTGGAATCCGCCACAGGCACCCCGGCCTCAAGCCACTTTCGCCAAGTCCGGGTCGTCATCGCTGTTCTGAAGCCGCCGGCCGCCTCGACGCCCAAGCCACCACGACCCTCCGTCGACCGCACCTCGCTCCCGAGCCCCGCGAGCCGGCCCTGTTCGCCTCGTTGCCAGTGAGCCGTGGCCGGATCGTCCTGCCCGCAAGAAACAGCTGCCCTTGCCGCTCCTCCAGTACCCCGAGGTGTTGGCCGCTGACTCGATGTCAGCCGCTGACTCGATGTCAGCCGCTGGCTCACATCGCCTCCATCGGTGAGCCAGCCTGCCGGACCACGTCTCTGACCAATCGCGCTGAACCGGCCATGGCTGCACCTCTCCGCCGGAGCCGACCCCGCCTTCACGCGTCTCTGCGGCCGTGCCTGCTATAATCCGCCGTGCTTGTTGAACCGACCGCAGCCGCGCTTCTCCAACCCGCCACCGGTTCAGTCGCGCCTCGCCTCCTTTGGGTCGCCATCATCAACCCGCAGCCACCTCAAACAGCCGCCCCCGAAGCCGCTTTAAGCCGGGCCTACCCTGCCTCAGGACCGCTTTGCTCCTCCGTCGAGGCTCGCCACGACCCACCTCCGCCTTATCAAGATACAACCACGTCCGAGCCGCCGTTATGCCTTCGCCTAGCGCCGCTCTAGGCTGCCACCGCTACTTTCACCCCGAGCCGTCGTCGCGTCAGGACTCCGCCCTTCCCACGGCCATGGCCTCACCCTCGGCACCCACACTGCGGTCCACATCTCCGAGCCACTCCGAGTTGCCACGAGCTTCCGCTTCCGCATCCGCTGTCCAGAGCCGCCGCGGCCGGGCCTTGAGTTGCCGACCGGCTCTCCTTCTCTCTGCCTTCATCTTGGTTGTTTTGTTGATCTTGGGGGTTCAGTAAAACAAAAAAGAATACAGCAGGGCATGTACTCACATATTTAACACACAACAGTGGTGGCGATGGTCCATTTCCTTGGTGTTGACCTGAAAGAGAAAACATAGGTATATGCGAAGATTTGATCCTGGTTTTGGAATTAATGGAGGCAGTAGTCAGCTTGTACGGATGACAGAACGTATGCATGAGCAAACCTGTAAACCGGCTGCCGTGCTACTTTGACCCGGCCTCTGCTACTGTTGAGCTGCCACGGCCGCCCGGAGACTTTTGCTATTGTAAGCCGAACACTGCTACTTCAGCGTTCACGTTCATCCGACAAAAATACTAGGTGCTATCCTTTCTATAAATTTTATTGGTATATATTATATCGTTTGAAAAACTATTATTCTGGTCTGTGGTATTTTCTATTTCGCAGGACCATTATTTATCACAAAGGTGTGGCAAAGGGGCGTAAGCCAATATTGTTTTTGCATTAAGTGCTTGTCTGTGCCGTACTGCTGGACGGATACGTGAACAAGTCGCCGCCCCCGCTACTGACTCATCGTCCGCGCCCACAGCCAACTTGCTCACCTTTACCGGGGTGATCATCAACTCCGCGGTGGATAATTTTTGGCCTGACATATCAGGTGAAATCCATCCAATATGTTTTTATATTATATATTGTTTTCTTTAAAAAAAGCAATTACTCCGGTCTGCAAGGTTATCTAATGCAGGACCCCAGACCGCCATATTGAAGCAAATAAAGGGCCAATATGCGCCGCCTTACGATGCCACGAACGGCTAGTTCACGCATCCGCACCGGTTTACAACGCGGGGGACAACTTGCTCATCTGCGCCGGTTTACAACCCCACGGCCGGTTCATCTGTTGAGCTACCTCTGATACTGCGGTCGTTTTACTATCCGCCCTGCGATCTGGTCTATTCGACATACCGGTTTGGCTAAACAGATACTGATGAGGATCATGAGGTCCAAATACGCCAGGTGATATCCATTTAAAGTTTATTTCTCTTACTATATATCATTTTCATTAAGGAAATAAGATGCTTTAATCAGTCTATCTGGTTATGCAAGACAACTCCCATATATGTACTCTGCCGCTGTGATCACTAAAGGGCTTCCTGTTCAAACATAGGTCGTATTCGAACCAAAGAGAACATAGCCATTCCTGTTCAAACATAGGTCTTATTCGAACCAAAGAGAACATAGCAAAGGCCAGTAGGGGGCTACGGATCGTATTCGAATCCTAGCTTAGCCCCTATGGTCCGGTTTGTATGATCGTATTCGAATCATAAGCCCCTTGGATCGTATTCGAATCCATTGCTTGGCTAAAATTTAAAAGGCCAGTAGGGGGCTACGGATCGTATTCGAATCCTAGCTTAGCCCCTATGGTCCGGTTTGTATGATCGTATTCGAATCATAAGC
>LR738713.1:552987422-553068975 GCA_902687465.1 Secale cereale | reverse complement strand
AAGTGCGATTACAGCAATAAGTGTTCAAGATTCCGTTCCTCCTTGCCGGGATGACTGGCCACCATCTGGTTCCGGAACATCTTCTTCCTCATGAAGCGGCGGGAAATCTGGTGCACGCCAGTCAATCTTGGCCAAAGCACGGAAATACACTTCATCGTTGATCAACTCGGTAGGTTCAATATCAGGAGCATAAGTGTGAGGACGAACCGGCGGAGTTAAGTTTGCAACATCATAGACCGGACGTTCCACACGCTCGTTTTGAAGGTTGTACGCAGGGTGGTACCGGGATAAGTCAGCTTCCACTGCTATCTTGCTCGAGAGTGGACGCATTTCCTTCGTCAGAACATACAGATCTTTCTCACCAAAGGCTGAACCGTCTTCCTTTGTGTCTGGAAACCCGGTTAGCACTTCGGCCGGATCAATGTCTGGAACCCAAGCCTTAGCTCTTGTCAAGGCCAGAAGAGCACCTCCTCGAGCAGCTGATTTCTTCACCTCTTCAAGACGAGTTGGCAGAATCGACAAACTGTTCAAAGTTGCCTTGATGGTTGAAGGAGCCGGTTTACCAAAAGAGGTAGCACTGATGATCCTTTGCGCCCCAGAATATAATTGCTCCACCAAAGTATAACAAGCCTTCAGTTTCTTCCGTACGTCATCCCCAAGATGGGAGACGCGGCGTCCTACATACAACAAGAAAAGTTAAACCAGTGCAGGGTATAGGTTGCAAAGATAACAGACAAAAGTTACAGTTATGATTACCGAAGATAGCAGAAATCATCAAATTAACTTGGTGCTTTAACCCGGCCAATTCTTCAGTAACCGGGTTAAGAGCTCCTTCGGCATCTTGAACACGCTTTTCAAGATCCTTCTTCTGAACTTCAAAAGCAGTCCGTTCCTCATCAAAGAATTTCTTCAAGTCTTCAGCAGTTTTCAAACTTACTTTAAGTTCTTTTTTCGCCTTTGAAGCAGCTGCCTCGGTCTCTATAAGCCGGGTTCGAAGTTCGTTATTTTCTACAGCGTTTCGGTTTAACTCAGCCTGCAGACAAGTTCAAAAACAAAGTTAGAAAATGCAAGTCTCAAGCACACAATCAAGTTGTCTACTTGACACTTGGGGGCTAATGGCAGTTGAAGCAATGTGTCAGAGGCAAGATTTTTTACAAGTATCAACTACATAATCAAGTTATCTACTTGATACTTGGGGGCTAATGTATTGGGCAGCAGTTCAAACCTACAAAAGTTCCGGTTCACCTACCATAAAGCAGATAAACCGGAACTTGGGGGCTGTTATAAGGTAAGAGATGCGTTGAAAAAGCAAAGTCAGAACAGGAAAATTTACCTCGTATTTCTCTCTCATGAGGTTCACCAGGCTGGCTTCATAGTCACGGCTGCTGTGGAGCCGGTTCAGATATCCGGAATAAATATCCTGGGGACTCAGGCTTGAAAGGCTGGAGATATCCGCGTTTAAATTCCCTTTTTCCTGAGTTACCTTCTCCGCTTTAGCAGTGTGTTTTGCTAAAACGGTGGGTTCGGCTGGCGCAACATAAGCAGCGCCAGTAACCACAACGTCAGGGGAAGAAGGTGCGTTGGGAGGAATAATTTCATCTTGAGCCGGATCAGGAGAGCCCGGGTTAACTTGAGGAGAGCTAACCCGGGCTGGACTCGGTGGACCTTGAGCAGCGTCGGTGGCAGGAGTGTCAAGAACAGGTTCTTGAACCGGAGTAGCAGGGGTACCTTCCGGAGGGATAGCTATCGACGGTTCGATTGCTGGTTCATCGGCAGAAGGATCAACAGCAGGTTTCTTACCCTTAGCCCTTTTGCTGGGTTTCGGTTTACTAGAGAAATGAACAAAGATAAGTTAGTATTATAAAGAAAAAGGAAGGTTATAAACCGGGAAAGGTGAAGAGAATCACCCTGGGGCTGTCTTCAAGGGTGGAAGCTGTGTCGCAGTTGATTCGCCAGATGAAGATAGTGGAGTTTCCTGATAATCAGGATCAGTCGGTTTAAGTGGTTTTCTAATAAGACCGGCCTTGGGATGAAGAAGTGTTGGAGAAAGTATCACCTCAGCACGGCGTTTCCGAGCCGGGGTTAAGGAGATTCCAGAGGATTCAACTGCTAAACCGGAATGGCGAGTGGTCCGGCGCAAGGCTTCGTGCTGTTGTTTCTTCAAATCAAAATTGGGATCCAACTTAGCATAAGGATGAGAAAATTGATATTTTCTAACAGTCCGACGGATCTTTTGAGGAGGGGGTTCTGAATCGGAAGAAATAAGGGTTACCTCAATCTCCACCGGGTTATCGCCTTCGAGTGGATCCTGTGAAAAGGGCATCATTAGAGATATGGACAAGTATATAAAGGCAAATGTAAACCGGAGTAAAGCATACCTCGGAGTCCGGATCATCATCTTCAGAAGGAGAACCGGTGTCAACGACTGCCTTCCTTTTCTTATTTGCAGGAGTTTTCCGGCGAGTCTGTTTTACAGGTTTGTCCTGAAGTTTCCTTCTCCAGAAAGGGTTATCAGCCTGAATGAAAAATAAAAGCAAGTGAAGGACGGTTCAAAGAAGGGTGGTTTATAAAATACGGGTTAAGGAAAACTTACATCAGGCTGTGTGTTCCTCTTAAAGTATGGGGCCAAGCCAACCTTGGAGCAGTCTGTTAAGGCGGGGTTGACGATCTTTTTGGCCGACTCTATCACCTCCGATTCAGAAAGTTCCTCTTTAGTAAACCTCAGAGGATCTTCCGGTTTACCGGAATAATTGCACATCAAATCAGAGCGCCGGCTTAAAGGGAGAATGCTCCACGATAACCAGCAGCGAAGGAAATCGGTTCCAAGCAATCCATTAGCCATGAAAGCTCTCAGCTTGGAAAGTTGAGGTGAAAATTGGATCCGTTCAGTAGCACTTAACCGTTGCGGCAGAGGATGATTTGCCGGGATACGAGTCTCACGATAACCCGGCAACGGATTTTCACCTTCAGGAGATGTGTCTATGCAATAAAACCATGACTTGTTCCAATCCTTGGGGTGAGTGTGTAAAGAGGCGTGCGGGAAAACTGCATCCCTCCTTTTTTGGATGCTGATACCACCAAGTTCTTGGTGAGGCCCGCTAGTGAATTCAGTGCGCCGGTTCGCGTGGAAGAAATCCCGGAATAGATCAACTGAAGGTTCTTCTTGCAGATACACTTCAGAAAAAACTTGAAAGTCACAAATATTGGAGACGGAATTTGGTCCGATGTCTTGTGGATGCAGTTGGAAGGTGGCAAGGACGTCCCGGAAAAATTTTGAACCGGGGGGAGAGAAACCCCTGGAGATATGATCCATAAATACTATGACCTCTCCGGACCTGGGGGCAGGAGGGCATTCATTGCCCGGAGCGCGCCATTTCAACTCAGCCCGAGGACCTAACGTACCAATACTTGACAGCTTGACTAAATCTTCTTCAGTCACAACTGAACGAACCCAGTCGCACGAAACGTATTGCTTGGCAGCCATTTGAACAAAGTGCTGAAGAAAAGAAGGTACAGAACAAATTATGAACATACAAATGATCCGGAACCAATATGTTGCGCAAGGAAGGGAGGTAAGAACTATCTGGTGAAGTTAAACCGGCAATCATAAATACAAGATGTATCATTTCCGGTTTAAAAATGGCAGTTGAAGAGGAATAACTATGTCATTGCATTAGTCTACGTCATTTCCGGTTTATGATATGGTGATCTAAACCGGAGCATACTTAGCGGATCTATTGAAGGGAAAAACAAGTTTTCAATGCGTTGCTAAGGAAGAATAGATCTGAGTATAATGAGATAAAGAAACAAAAATTACACGGGAAATCTACAGAGGACCAAGTCAGAGCAGATGAGGTTACAGGATGTGCATAAAAAGGAGACTTAAAGCAGGTAGCAACAGAAATACAAGCAGCAAAATCTAAAATACCAGACGCATTTACGGCAAGATCAGAAAGGTAAAAATATTATGAAGTTGCAGGTCTCAGAGAATGAACAGCATAAAGCTTGCGAAGAACCCTAATGGCGGAACAGATAAAGGCAGCAGAGTCATTACAGCAAGATCCAATCTGGTGTTAAGTGAGATCTACAGACTAAGACTTAAAGGGTTACGAGATTCCTATGATATAAGTATCTACAAAAGAACGGAGCTTCATCGGGAGTTCTAATGGCGGAAGAACACGGGCGAAGCAATGGCGAATATGATAAGATCTACAGGGAGGAGGAAGAACATACCAGGGACGGTGAGAATCGGCGGTGCAGAAAATCTGGTCAAGACTCAGGTTGATGCAGCGGCCGGTCGAAGACGGAAGATCCGGTGGTCGTCGGCGGTGTTCTCGGGCTCAGGCAGCAATGGAGTTCTAGAGGATCAGGAGGAGAAAGGAGGAAGACGACGCGAGAGGGGATAATGAATGGAGTAGAGCGGTATTTATAGACGAAGAGGCGGATGTGAAACGACAGGTGCGGTAATCAAGGAAGAAAATCGGATAAAGATCCGTTGAACGCCTCGATTCTCGGGATAACCATTAAAAATAAGCTACAGTACAGCTCGCGGCGATAAATGCGGAGCTGATGTCATTGTCAGACTTTAATGATTTCGGAAGATGACGTCAGAGCCGGTTTACAGGAAAAAAATGAAGACAGAAGAAAGGTCGCGGAAGACAATGAAGACTGATATGAACAAGTTCAAATCATTCTGGGGCCTAATGTCAGGGATACGGTTAATAGGTATAAACCGGATATTGTAAACCGGCTTGGCTATATCGTACTGGGTTTATTATTTTAGTAGAGATTACGGCCCGTAAGATTCCAAGGCCCATGTATAACAGTACGATTTGTAATCCATCAAAGAGATGTAACTTGAGAGATAAGAAAGGAAGAGCAGAGACCGAGGCGGACACAATTATGAGCCGGCCTCGGGACTCTGTAAACCGGACCAGGCGTCACCTCTATATAAAGGGACGACCCGGCACCGGTTCAAGGACGAGCAACAATCGATACGTCGAGACGCAGGCAAGCGATTCCGCTCCCTGTAAACCGACGCCCAAGCAATACCAAACCAACTAGACGTAGGCTTTTACCTTCTCAAAGGGGCCGAACTAGTATAAAATCCTTTGTGTCCTTTGTGCGCCATGAACCCTTTCAAGCTAACCCGTGCGATGGTTCCATCATCAAGTCCGCTAAACCGGACATCTGCCGTGTTAATTCCACGACAGTTTTGTTCGATATTACATGGTGGTATACAATGGGAAGGAAATAGTTGCGAGGTTCAATGTTTATGAGATTATTGATTTGTTCGATCGGCTGGGATCGGGTCGTAGATCATTCAAACCAGTGAGTAGAAATGTAGCTTTTTTAATGTTAAAAACATTCTAGTATGTGTTTGATATTGCTACGATATTTAAGACTTAAAATATTTTTGTGCCATGGTTCATGTGTGTTTCAATGATTTTTTTCGCCCCCCTATGCTCAAATCCTGGCTCCGCCCCTATCCATAATCCCGTCCCGTCGACACGAGGCGGACGTGCGAACCGCAGCGGGGGAGAACCCAACCCACCCCACTGCTCCCCGATCGCGCGCGCACCCACGCCACATTCCAAAACCCTCGACAGCGCCCCCTCGTCATCAATAAACGATCGTCCGTCCGCATCACCCACCAATCATCAGCAAGTCACGTCCATTTCGATCCAGCAAGCGAAGCGAGCATGTCCAAGCTAAGCCCAGGACCAGCAGGTCCCAATTCGGAAAGCACCCACGCTCCACAGTGCCACGGCATGTTCCGCTCGCGCTCGACACGGACACGACCAAAGAACCAAGATTCGTCATTCGTGTATGTACAAGGCGGCCAGATGATTATACACCTAAGTACACCATCGATTGATTGATTGATTACTTACCACGCCATGATCTACATACATCCTCCACTAATCAACGAATTATTGAGTAACTAATTACTACCAGTAGCATTCGCTGATGCTGTTTGCTACATTTGCCGATCGAGCTCGTTAGTTACTGAACGCTACTGCTCGATCCGCACCAAAACTGAAGAATCGGGTCGGTCTCATGCGGAGTAGTCCGAGACGGCGAACGAGTCGCCCCGCGCCGGCGACAGCATCGGCGCGGCGGCGGCGGCGGGCAGCGTGGTCGCCGGCGTTGGCTTGGCGTCGTCGGCTGCCGCGGGGCGCCGGATCTCCTCGAGCAGCGCCACGACGTCCTTCATCGCGGGCCGGTCGTCGGCGCGGCGGGACACGCAGAGCGCGGCCACGGCCAGCACCTGCCGCATCTCGTGCGCGTCCGCCTCGCCGGCGCTCTCCCTCAGCCGCGCGTCCAGGATCTCGTCGTCGCTCCCGCGCTTCGCCTGCACCCACTGCACCAGGTGCGCGCCGCCGGGCAGCGTCGGGTCCAGCGGGTGCCGCCCCGTCAGCACCTCCAGCAGCACCACCCCGAAGCTGTACACGTCGCTCTTCTCGCTGACCCGCTGCATCGACGCGTACTCTGCGCGCCCCCAAAACCCAAAACAAAAATGTCAGAACACAACGAGATTCAAAATGCACTCTGCGCAAGTGCGACGAGATTTCAGATTTCGTACCTGGCGCCATGTAGCCGTAGGAGCCGGCGATGCGCTGCGGCTTGGAGGAGTCGTCCAGCTTGCCCTGCCCGGCGGAGAGGACGCGGGCGAGGCCGAAGTCGGCGAGGTACGGCTCGTAGGCCGCGCCGAGCAGCACGTTCATCGACTTGATGTCCCCGTGCAGGATGGCCGGCACGCAGTCGTGGTGGAGGTACGCCACGGCGTGGGCGACCCCGAGCGCCACGTCGTAGCGCGCGCCCCACTCGGCGGTGGGCGCGCCCTTGGCGCCCCCGACGACGCCGCCGTGGAGGAGGCCGCTCAGGTTGCCGTTGGGCAGGTAGCTGTAGAACAGCAGCCGCGTGCTGCTGCCGCCGTTGGCCGCCCAGCCCAGCAGCCGGACGATGTTGCGGTGCCGGATGGAGCCCAGCGCCGCGATCTCGCTGCGGAAGGCCAGGCCGGCGCTCGCCTCGTCCGGCGACCACATCTTCTTCACCGCGATGGTGTAGCCGTTCGGGGTGTCCACCCTGTACACCACGCCGGAGCTGCCCGTGCCGATCACGTTCGCGGACGTCAGCCCGCGGAGCACGTCGTCCATGGATATGTCCAGCTTCTGGTACAGCGTCACCTCCCACGTGCCGTGGCTGTCGACCGGGGGGCTGCCGCGGCCGCCGCGGCGTGCGCGGGCGAGCATGTAGGTGGCAGTCACCAGGAACGCCGCGCTGACAACAGCCAGGACGGACATGGCTATTTTGAGCGTCGTGAGGGCGCCGCGCCGTGAGGACTCGTCGGAGCCATCGCCGATGACGAGGTGGCGGTTGCCGGCGAGGTCGCTGAGCGGCAACTTCTGGAAGAAGGGGGTGTTCGGGAGCTCGCCGGAGAAGGCGTTGTACGAGATGTTCAGCGTGACGAGGTTCTGCAACGCCGCGAGCGGGTCGAGGCTCCCGGACAGCCCGTTGTGCGACAGGTCGAGGCTGCCGAGCTTGTCAAGGCCGGCGAACTGCGGGGGTATCTCGCCGGAGAGACGGTTGCAACTGAGGTTAAGCGAAATCTCCAACGACTGGAGCGCCCCGAGCTCCGCGGGGATGCCACCAGAGAACGCGTTGTCCCCGAGGTCCAGCAGCTGGAGCTTCTCGCAAGAACCCAGCTCCGGCGGGATGCCGCCGGTCAGCCGATTCTTCGCCAAGTAAAGCTTCGTGAGCTCCGGCATCGAGGCAACGCTGGACCTCAGCTGCCCGGAGAGCTGGTTGTCGGATACGTCAACGAGCTGGAGGCTGCGCGGCAGCGCGGCAGGCAATGCGCCGGACAGAGCATTGGAGTGCAGGTCGAGGAACTCGAGGCTGCCGCACCCGGAAATGGCCGCCGGCACCGGGCCGACGAGGTGGTTCTCGCTCATGTCGAGGAAATTGAGGTTCTTGAGGTTGCCGATCTCGGCGGGTATCGTGCCGGACAGCCGGTTGCCGTTGAGCCGAAGCCGGTAGAGGTTGGTGCAGTTGCCGATGTCCGGCGGCACGACGCCGGAGAGCTCGTTGCTCAGCAGCAGCAGCTTCGTCAAGTTCTGCAGCCCGAATAGCTCCTTCGGGATCGGCCCGGTGAGGTTGTTGTAGGAGAGGTCCACGGACTGGAGGCTCGCGCACTCGGCGAGGCTCGCCGGCACGCCGCCAGTGAGGCCGTTTTTCCACGCATAGAACAGCGTGAGGTTCCCGAGCTTCGGGAAGTCGAGGCGGATCTCCCCGGAGAGAGCGTTGTTGTCGAGCTCGATATCCGTCAGCGAGGTGCAGTTGGACAGCTCCGCCGGGATGGCGCCGGTGAGCCGGTTCGTGCTCAGCTGCAGCTGCTGGAGGTTCGGCAGCCGGCCCAAGCTGACCGGAATGCTGCCGGAGAGAGAATTCAGCGAGAGGTCGAGGAGAGTGAGCTCCTCGCACTGGCCGAGCTCCGGCGGGATCGCGCCGACGAGCTGGTTCTGCCAGAGCAGCAGCGACTGCAGCTTCCGGAGCCGGCCAAGCTGCGGCGGTATCGCGCCGGAAAGAGAATTCTGGTAGAGGTAGAGGCTGGTGAGCTCGGTGCAGTTGCCGATGGACTCGGGGATGCCGCCGGAGAGCATGGTGGTGTAGATGGCAATGGTCTGGATCTTCTTGAGCTGCCCGATCGTGTCCGGGAGGCTGCCGGACATGCCGGTCTCGGCGAGGCCGATCATGGTGAGGTCAGCGCAGCCGCCAATCTCCTTCGGCAGCGGGCCCTTGAGCGCCTGGTTCCCTCCAGCTCGGATCACCTGCAGTTTCTTGAGCCTCCCGATGCTCGCCGGGATGGTGCCGCTGAGCTCGTTGTCGTAGAGCGTGACATGCGTGAGGCTGGCGAGGTCGCCGAGGTCGTCGGGGATGGCGCCGCGCAGGGAATTGGAGTTGAGCGCGAGCGTCTCGAGGTTGGCGAGCCGGCAGAGCTCGGGCGGGATCGCGCCCGTGAGCTGGTTCTTGCTGAGGTCGAGCGTGACCAGCGCGCCGTACCCGCCGATCTCCGGCGGGATCGCGCCCGTGAGGTTCGTGCCGGAGAGCACCAGCGTGGTGAGCGACGGCGCGAGCGGCAGCAGGTTGGCGGGGAGCGGGCCACGCAGGTCGACGCCGGTGACGCTCAGCGACACGACGGCGCCGCGCGCGTCGCAGGACACGCCGAGCCACCGGCACGGGGAGCCGTCCGACGCCCTCCACGAGTCGAGCGCGCCGCCCGCCGGCCGCAGCGACCGGCGCCACTCCAGCAGCGCCCGGCCCTGCTCATTGACGCACCGGCACGGGGCGACCAGCAGCGCGGCGCAGGCGAGCGACACGAGCAGCGCGAGCCTCCTCGGTGCGACGGCGCAGGAGCGCGGCGGCATTGGCGCCCGGTGACTGACGAGGCACGCGGCGCGCGAGGTGGACGGACGGACGGATGGATGGTTTGGTTTGGCGATGGCGATGTGGCGTGGCGCCTCCTCCTATTGCTGTCGTTGGGATTGTAGAGGAGGAGACCGCCCCGTGATGACGATTAGTTTATACCCTTAGACAAGAAGGGGATTAGAGATCTGGATCCAAATGAGCACAGATTAAGTAGCTAATCCCGTTTGGTTTTCATCACCAAATCAAAAGATTTTGGCTTCTGCAGTGCGGTGTGGTGTGCAGTGAGTGGTGGGAACATGGGAGGAAGGTGGCGGAGGCGGTGTGATGCCATCATCTGCACCGCACACAAATGTTTAAGCCCAACTTGGCGTACGTACGTACAGTACTTATCATCACTGCTGCCATGCCATGACAGTGCCCCTAATCTAATCTGACTTGTTAATGGCTCCCGAGGTGAAAAACATCTGCGCCTTCTCGTGCTCTGTGAAAACACCAGGCTCCTAATTCCCTCGGTAACCCAACCCTCCTTCTATCCGTTTGTGATCTGTGGGGCATTTGCAGTGTCAGGCTCACTCAGGTAAACCTGGTTCCTTTGTACCACTACCCCTGCGTTTAGCAGGGGTTGACAGTGGCTGTTTACTCTTCTTTTTAGCATGTGCAGCACGCATGACCCTTTCTTACGGGGGTTCGGTTAACCTTCTAATTGTTTCTCATGGTCTGAACCCTGAACCGCTTGCTTTGCGGCTGCCTCTTTGCATGATGTTCTTCTGCAGATCTGCTACTTTGCACTTTTTACAGTGATGGTAACATACTTACTGCAGCTGTAACTTTTTTTTCAACTAGAACTGCATTGTTGTCCAATTACTGTAGCTGTACCTCGCATTATCTCAACAGTACAGGACGTACTGTTGGCAGGTGAAAACGTAGTTCGTTTCCTGGTCAATTCAACGATTTTAGCTCTGAACCTCTGAAGTACCTATTCATTCCCATCATCACTTCATCAGGTGGTATGTGTTTATTATGTTTAGCTGCACCACTTCAGTCATCTTTATCTGCAGCTTTGACTGCTGGCACATCTACTCAATTTGCTGTCTACAGTAGTTGGCAGGAATAACCGTAAATATGTTCATGTTTATATCTCTCTGTCTTCTGAAACACCCCATTGTCTAATTCATTTATGTGTCAATATTATTTTTGTTTTTACAGTATAAGTTATCAAACCTTTGATAATGCAATTCAACTCACCACCCAAAAGAAAATTGTTCCCTTTCTTCTTTTGAAATGGATGAAAGAAACTACCCCCTTCTCACATGCACAAGAACTTATTTTTTGTGAGGAATTTAAAACCCAAGTACGAAAAGTAGTCTGTAATTCATTTTCAGATAATGTGCGTGACCATTGCGCGAGTTCAAAAAATTCAGATTGCTCCTTTTCCATATGTTCTCCGGAAATGAGAAAGCACGTTCATCTCACATGCCCAAGTTATGAGAAATAACACTAACCAGAGGATACAAGAAGAACTGGCAAATCCTAAGCACTTCTTGTGAGCTCATGATGGGCATTAGTGATAGGCTTGTGGGGTTAAAGAAGGAGCAAGACATAGGAGGAATCTTAGGGTGCACATGGCAGTAAAGGGGTGAAGGTTAGCACTACGCGCCTAGAAAAAACTAAGCAACTTACCCATGTGAATAGATGGCTAACCGCTGGAAAGTAACCGAAAAGATCAGATGCAATCTGGTTAAGAACTAATTTCCTTGGGCAAGAACATGTACATGTCTTTGAGTGCAAGGGACAATGAGGAACAAGATATTACTAAGATAAAAACTTTCTAAATTTTAAACCACCCGAATTGTACCTACATTAACCGGCCTATCGATCTGTACTTTGCATCCTCGCCACGGCTGGTAGATCCCTGCGGCGCTTGAGTGGTTAACATTTTGAACATCGAATTTCGAACTTTTTTTATGAAGTTTTGCTTTCCACCTTGTGTGTGTGTGGTGGATTCACTTATTTCAGAATGGCTCCTACTTTCACTTTGTGGCTTGAATTTATTTCAACCAAAATGTAACAAGTTCAGTTGTAATTGTGTTGATTCAGACCAAATGCTCAGAGATCTAGTCAGAAACAAAAGGTTTTTGAGATGCAAAACTTGAATTGCAATAACCAACTGCTCCTACCTAACCATTGTACTAACAAGCTTGATGTGAGGTCAGGTCAACTAAGCTAGATTAACTTTGTACTAGTAGCAACGTAAGGAATAAACAGTGATGTAATCCGCACTAATCGACCGTCGATCGCACCCGGCTCGAGGTTAGAATGCGGTCACATGGGTGATGGATGTCTTACCATAGAGAAATCAAAGCAGGAGGGGACATGTTAGGTGCCACACATGGTTGATAATGTCATGGCCAATATGGTGGTGGATGGTAACACTAGCATCAGGGGAAGATGAGCAGCATTTGGATTCAGATCCCATCGAGGACGATGCGAGGACAAGGTGAAGGCACGGAGCACATGGTTAAGTTTCAAGCAGGCCTGTGGATCGATCGATATCGATCGATCGATCGCAGGGTTAGTTAAGATTAAAACCTGTACTAGAGATGTGATGCAGTTCTTTCACAGCTAATTCTTCCGTTAGTTCTCTGACACCAGGACTTTTCCCGGGCCTGCTGGCAGCCAAGATCTGATCCAACGCCCTCTGTTTCCACCAATAAAAGATGGCCGGCTCCTCATATTTTTTACAAAATCACATGAACTTTACGCGGATAGATCCGGCTTGAAAAATGCGCACCGTCAAAAGGTAATTAAAGTTAATGGCCGGTTAAGAACATTCCGTCACACAAAGGTCGAGGCAGTTAAACAATGATGTTGCTGCTGCTGCTGCTGTTCTTTTGCTTCTCACATTCAGTCACTTCCTGCTTGCAACTTGCATGGAGTAGGTACTAGTGCTTAAGCAATGCTAGTAGAACCTGACATTAATTTTAGGCATCTATCTATCTATCTATCTAGCTAGTGAGTCGTTCAAAGCAACTGCCTGGTGCACATAGCTGTCGGGGTCACATTCTCCAAAATCACAACAGTAGAAACATTTGCTGCACGGGGATGAGCTCTCTCGGTGTCTCGCATTTGTCACTCCTTTTAGGCGCCTACCCTGATTTCTAGGGCTACCGTGCTAGAGATAGCAACTCAAATTGTTACTCTAGCTGCAAATCGACAGTGAGTGTTGAAGAACAACTGTGAAACTTCAGTGTAAATTTTTGTACTGACAAGAAGGGTGAATTCTGTCAGGTAAAAACATTTTAGCATGCTACGTTAACTGAATATGGCAGCAGAATGGAGTTAACTTGCATGAGGTTCTGTCACTGAGTTACTACTTCCTGCAATCTATGGCACCTATGGTGTGCTAGCCTGACCAAAGCAGCTGGAAGCAAATTGATGAATTTGGGGCACCTGCCTGCCTCGCTGAGCCTATCTGCTATGATCATAGCCTGCCATGATTTCCTAGCTTCTCTCAAATGTGTCTAGCCAACAACATGGCAAGAACACAGGCTACTCGAACAGGCAAAATATGCAGTAGGTTTGGTCATGTTTGCATATGCTTCATGAACTTGGAGATTCCTAGAGCTGGATTAGGGTACTATCATAGTCACTTGATTTCCATAATCATATATATTCATAAACCAGATTAACATGGGCCTAGAAACATTTGATACATGATCATCCATGTTCCTACGCACCCGGAACATCCCCTTTGTCTACACACGCTCGTTCATCGGAAAAGGGGAGCAACTTTTCCGTGCATTTCTCTTGTGATCTTGTCCACATAGCATATAACTGCATAATGCACACCCATGCATTTTGTGATATCAGCAAAAACCCAGGACATGCACCGCCGCTTTGCCCACGCCTCCACCTGGGTAGGGTAGCTCAGGCGGCACCACCCCATGTTTGGTGTGGCTTGCCCGGGGGAAACGTCGCAGACGGATCGATTTGTCGTGCACTTTGGGAGCCCGTCCGTATCCATCCATCACCTTTGCATCGGAAGCGTGTAGCCGCTTTGCTTTGCTTTCCTGTGTGATCTCTCATCTACTCCTACTTGCCACTTAGTCTGTTCTGCTCTTCTGTTCCTCGGGTCATTTTCAGTGTCCCCTAGGCGCAAAGCCTAGCGGTTGGGGATGGCGCCGCCCTCCTTAATTTCAGGATTTTGCTCTCCTGATACACACATACGTACCACTTAGATGTAACATGGCCTTTTATCTTTTTGTCTCTGGGCGGGCGTGCAATTTTCTAAGCGCTGAAAAGGGTTGCGGCTGGGTCACCAGGGTTTTGTTAGTGCTTGTACTCGGTGTTAATTAGGTCATGCGTTATCATAATGGTTTCTGATGATTTGCTTAGGTAAGATGCATGGATTCCGAGGGATAAACAAAGGCGCGCATGAGCGCACGAATTCGGCAAAGCGTGTGCGAAAGAAAACGGGCGGACTTTGAGATTAAGCGTGCGTGCGTGTGTGCGTGTGTGTGGGTGAGTGGCTGTCTGGAGGCAATAATGCTGGCTCATCTGGTGAGCAACTCTATGATTAAATCGCCAACCTTGGATGTGTGCCGTATAGTTTATTCTGCTAATCCAATTTTGCATTTTTAGACCAGGTGTGCTGATTATTATTTTCAGTCAACATATTATATTTTGTTGATTCGACTCCATACGTCCAAAAATAACCATCTTAATCTTAGTATAACTTTGTATTAAAGTTGTACAAAATTAAGACACTTAATATGAAACGGGGAGTACTATTTAGGCCACATATATGCTTGTTTTCCAAATAAGATTATTTAGTCTTCGGATGGTAGCATATTTTCTTAATTTATTTCAGGTTCTCCGGAGAAAGAAAAAGAGTTAAAACATGTAAATGTGATGTTCCTCCCCTAATACTATGGAGGGGTGTCGAGTTAGTCCTAAATTTACTAAAGTATATATATGGGTCCTAAATGACATCCCATAGTTAATTCATCGGATACATGCAATCCAACTCATCTTTGACCGGAGTGTATGGCAGTTTAACCACCGCCACGTCGACACGGGCTCTCAGAGATTCACCGTTGTTGGTAATTTGAGGAATTTTGCACTAAGGCCCTATATTAAGTGGATGTCTTTGCCTCCCCTTAATTTCAATGTCGCTCTCGTCTTCCGCCGCCACCCTATTCCCTGACATATATGTGAGGTTGTTCACTTGCTTGTTGGTGGGGAAGCGAGACAAGGTATAGGGTTGCCACCACAACCTTAAGTAACATGGCCGTTGGCCTCTATCATCGCTACTATTGTTGTGGGTGGCGTGCATGTGCTTCTGATGCAGGATCGTTGTGCATATCGTCTCGTGCTGAACATTGGCCAAGTGTTCTAGGAATGCATACCCTAATCATTGGGTAGGGCACAAAATTGCCGAAAGTGACGGGCATCCTACATTGCATATGGTATGTATGTCTATTTCGCTGAATAGATCATTGTGGTCCGTCTACAGTGTAAAATGCTTGAATTTTGGTATCACCACAATCGTGCTAAGACTATCAGCATCATAGTCCACAATGAACTAGACATGGTTAAGAGTACAGGTAGACATGAACTCTCGCAAATGAAATGTTCATGTTAAAACCAGGATAAAACCCCAGGACGAATCTTCAATGAGAACGGCACCTTAAATGGAGTGAGGGACTGCAGCGACCGAGCTCCACTGCTCCCTATATTTAGACATTTTGAAATTTGTATTTTTGAAGTTTCAAAAAAAAAATGCGAAATTATTCACGGGAATACATATACACATTCTGAATACCCGTGGCAAGTTTTGGTAGAAATCTCGTTTTGTTTTGGGCTACAGAAAAAAAATAAAATTTTGACACTATATAGGAAAAAAGGAGTGCCATTTTCTGTCAGAAATTTCTCTTTTTTGTATTTCCCAAAATACAAAGTATTTTCTTTTCCGCTTTTTACCAGGCCTTAGGAATATATGTATGTATTCACGTATTTGATAAAAAAAATTAAGCAATGAAAATGTGTTTAGTTTTTTTTTCAAATATCAGGAGCAGTGGTGCTCGGTAGCTGCTGCCACTTTTCGACCTTAAATGGCCATATTAGTGAAACTAGTCATTTGAAAACTAAACAAGACCAACACTAAGAAATAACCATACTATTGAAACCCCAAATCCTAAGTTGGCTTGCACAGGAGAAATGTGCGCTTAAATCAAAGAAATATCAAAATGCGGCCAACATCTCTATGTTGAAAACAAACTAACCTATATGAGTATAAGAAGAATCACATAATGCAAGCTACCACACGGCAGAAAGCTAAGAGTGGTTCACATTAATTATTTGTATTGTGGAAGAAGATCGTCGGGTCATCGCCTAGTTTACTAGATCAATATTAACGCCAACTTGCCACTGCACACCGGAGTCGCATTCTACCGCCTCGTGCTTAGATGACCGCACAATGGAAAAGGAAGATTGTGACCATGAATGAGGTTGGGGAGGAGATGGGAGGGGTTGCAAGTTTGCCATGCATTCGATCATCCCTTATGGTAACCGTCGTGATGTGGGAGTAGTAAAATCGGCACACGATCTCGTTCACGGTGAGTGAGATAGGGTCTCACTTACTGCCATTAGGACTGAGATGATGCATTTTCATAAATTTGGAGTTTTTCCTTTTTCTTTTGAGCAAAAGAGAGGCCTTTTTCTTCGATTTCATATAATGATAAAATTTGAAGTAAGTTGACATGTACAAAAAAAAGTATTATGATCTCCCATGCATTTCACTCCTCGTAAATATCGACCAAAATTCTACCGTTTGGTATGAGCGGTCAGCTATCTTAGACAAACAAATCAACAAACAAAATTCCCACAGATGTACCCATAGTCGTCCCTCTCGATGAAATATGATTTACCCCCGCTTTGTATTACAAAGCAACCGTCACCGATACAGCCAACAATTCCACGTTGGGGCAGACAGCACAATCATGCCAAAAAAACAAGAGAAAATAAGAGAAAGAAATGCGAGCAACACCGGCTCAACGAAAGTTGTAGCATCCCACGACAGCTGCGCCCACCGGAGAATTCCACCACACTCCAATGCCATCGAATCACGGTGTACCAAGAAGCACCTTCAAGAAGGACCGCGACGACGATGACGACGTTGCTGTCCGGACGAACGAATCCTAGGATTTCTCCCGGTACGCGGAGGGGAGTGGAGGAGAGGTACAACTGACGCTCTCCAAGAAGGGTGGCGGCGCCCACAGGCGTCATCGCGTCGGAGCCGGCTAGGCCCGACAGAGATTTCTTCCTATCTCTCACACCCACCATCCAGGCCAATTGTTGGCTCCACCCTGCCTACCGCCCACCACCACAGCCACGAGGACACCACCGTCGTCTCACTACGACAAACGTCGCGAGGCCAGCCGGACCGAACAAAACCACTGAAGACAAGGGCCGGCTGTACCGCAACCACGTGAGAGGGGACAACCTCCACCGGCTCATGCGGTAGCAGATCGGACTCGGAGCAGGAGCACGCCGGGCCAACTGCCCAGCCAGGCCTAGATCGGGCTCGCTAATCTCCCGCCGCGTCTGCTGCAATAGCTGCCACCCCCTCTTCAGTGGCTCGCCAGACCAGCCGAAGGCGACCCGCCGGAGGCCAAGCGGGCCCGCCCCGACCCCAGATCGGGCCCCAAGGGCTCAGATCTGGGCCTGGAGGGCGCCACTGGCCAAGCCCCCCGCCACTCCGCCGACTGATCTGCACCAGAGCGCTGCCCGCTGAGGAGCTCCGGCATCGTAACACGCCGCCCAAGTCGGGAACCGCGACGGGAGAAGGAGAGGGGCCGCCACCGCCGGCCAAGAACGGCGTCGCACGGGCAAGCGCCCGGCCACGCCGGCCGACGGCATCGGCGGGAGGGAGCGAGGGGAGGAGGGCTAGGCGGCGGTGGAAGAGGGGGCCGCCCCGGTCGCCTCGCTCGGGGAGGCGACGCGGGGGGTACGCGAGGGGGATCTCGAATCACTCATAGTCGTCCCACTCCAACAAGGCAACAACCTCTTCATCCCCTGACACATAAATAAAACAAGCAAAATATTCCTTTCTCTCTCACACACACACCTCTGGTCCTCCCTGATTGTGCCTGCGTTTGTATCCCCACAAGGCAAAGGCTGCATGCTTGCATGCATGCCTGTACCACGCCACACCGCACAATTCCTGAATCCTGACCATGCATGGCTGCACTCGATGGCGCCTGCATGCATGGCAATGGCATGCACGTCCGCCTCGCCTCGCCTCGCCGCAGCGCTTTCTTGAAATGAAGAAACACAGCAGAGCAGAGCAGCGGCGTGGCGCCATGCCGTGCCGCGCGCCCAGCTTGCTGCCGCAGAGGAAAACAACCGGCAACCCGGGACCTCTGCCAACGATACAGGCAGGAGCTGGTATGGATGTACTGGGCATGTCACCAGGCATTCATCATATACCTAGACAATAGACTTGGCGTCATGCACAGCGGGCCGGTCAGCGTTGTGGGCTTGTGGACATCATGGTACGTATCCGCCGGTTTTCTGATGATCCAGGAACAGCGGCAACGCGGCATCTTCTCGAAACTCAGATAGGGTCGGAAACAAGAGGGCGCATACATATTTTCCATTCTGATAAACACCGATTACAACACAGACACACATGTACTTACACAACGCACGCCTACTGAAGATCAGTATGCTTTTTTTTTTCCTTTTGACAGAAATGAGTTGGGAAACCATAAATCTGCGAATATGAGCTAAAAGAGACCACGGCTTGCTCTTGAGTCTTGGCACAATGGAGTCCTTGTCAGGAAGAGGAACTGTAATGGATTAGTAGATACGAGAGCTTCGTAATTCCAGGGCAGTAGTAGCATGCATCCATTCACCGTGCACGTGGAGGCAAGTGAGAATGAAATATAATTTCTCATGCTTCTCTGCTGCAGAATCAGGTTGTCCACGTCGACGAATCGAACCTGGAGCTGGGCTTCCTCTTCCGCTTGGGCCTCGATGGGCCGGCCTCGCTCTCCTCTCCTTCTCTCTGCTGCAGAACAAAGGATGCTGTTCTAAGTTAAAAGCATACAGATGCTGATCTACATACAACCTTGCAAAATGGCATGGTTTTACTATTCAGATCATTCTAAACTTTTGCTGACCTAAACACGTATGGTGCAGAGTTTCAACTTTTGTGTGCTTATTAATTTCGACGTTTCAAAGATGAATCAGAATATCTACTTCAAACTTCTACCAGTGCTATGAATGAATTATATATATATCTAAACTGAACTGCACATGTAGCAAAAGTAAACACCGCCATACTGATATACCCTAGCAGCAAGTCATTACCTTCCTTGTTTAAGGGAAATGGGGCTAGATAAGGAACATGTAACATGAACAGGGAGGCTACTAGAGTAACTGGAAGTTAGGCCCTCACAAACCTTTGCGTGGTCTGCCGCTAGGCTCATCTTCTTTTTCTCACCACAGGCCGCCTCCACTGCTTGCGCCAAGACCTAGAAATAACATTGTCAACTTTGTCAAATTCACAACATCACAGAGATGACAGCAAAATGATTCTGCTGAAAGAAGACCATACCTCAAGATGAGATTCCAGCATCCTCGCCACCCGCCTCTGCTCCACCCAATTAAGCCGTCGGAGGGTGCTATCCTGCTGCATTCACACCAGACACTTCTAAAAATCCTCACTCCAAAATTGTAAGGAAATGTTGATCCAATATATTAAAATCTTGGTCACTTTCAGTTCGACGCATAAGGATGAAGTTTACCTGATCTGGCGGGGCAGGCAAGTTCAGACTGATGGCTACGCCCATCACACGTGCCCGTTCCTGCAACAAGGGTTATTACATTGTGTCACACTCGACATCTTCAACAGTAATGAAATTAACATATTGGTTAACAAGGGAAGTGCAGCTATTATACCAGCATCCTTTGCTGAATCCCATGGCTGGCTCTCCACATCTCCTCTACCTCAGAGCGGTCGTGTTCCCACGCCTCCCACTTCTTCAATCTCCAACCCTCTTTTCGCCTTGGCGTGCGCACGATACCGGCCTTCTTGTATGCATCCAACCGCACAAGTGACTTCACATACATATAGGATTGCGTATGCCCTTTCCAGCGGGGGCTGAAATCTAACAGCTTCACCAACTTGGTTACGTCAATCGTAAATCGCTGGCTAGTCAATTCATGGCAATATATGCCACCATTAGCAGTATGCATCACAATCTTATCCCCATAGATGAAATGCCGTCCTAGAACGTCAACAGCTGATAACTCAATACTATGCTTCTGGATCCAGCTTTGCTTCACCTTGTTGTCAAGTGTCCAAACATGCAGCCTCCCTGCAAGCCCGGAATCTCTTCTGGCTTGAACAGCAGCCACAGACACCTTGGAATCTATCTCCGTGATCCGACATAACCGTTTACCAAATGCAGGATCCGCAAAATCAACTTCTGGCAATTGTATTAACTTTTGACGTTCATCTCTGAGATCAAAGGATACGACGGCCCGTCGCCAGCTGCTTTCTTCGTCTATGGTTAGCCAGTACATTGCTCCGTCAACGTTGACAACCCCACTTTGTTTCACACAGAACAAGCTCAGAGCTTGTTCAGTTCTGACGTCCCTCCACTTGTCATCGCCCAGCGTGTAAACTTGAATGACATTGAAGGAACCACCAACATGGTGGCGCTCGTTGCCCGGAAGAAAGTGCACGATCTTGTATTCATTTGTAGTTGGGCTGAAACCAAAGCTGTAGAGCAAAGAGTCATCATCCTTGGAGCACTTGTACTTGATGGGTTTGGCGAGGTGCATACTTTCACCGGTGGCGGGGTTGGCTATCTTGATGGTTGATTTATCTGAGTACAAGCAAACAAGGCCATTGCACGAAGCACACAAGAAATCATCAGGCTCAATCACGGGCACACTCCGTGTCGATGGCGACCAGGCCTCATCAAAGAGGACCGCTTCGCTAGGGCAGGACTTGCCATAATTCCAGCTTCGTTGGAAAAATAAAAGGGGGCGAGGCTGCGCGTGCCCGAGGTGTGCCATGGTGAACTGCCGATCCCGGATAATGCCATCCCACTGCTTGCAGACAACACGGCACCGTAGCAGCTTGCTTGCCGGAAGCCTCACAAGTATCAGTTCAATGATGTCTTGCGGCAAGCTGGCCACGCGTTTCTTCTTTGTTGGTTGCATCGCCATGGTTTCCATCGAAGACAAAGGAATTCGGAGACTGAATAAACTCTGCAGAAAATACATGAAAACAAGATCATTAGTCCTAATTCTTAAACATGGTGGGACCAAAACAGAAGCTGAAGAAATCGCTATGATCTGAACATTATCCCTCTTTATTACCCACAAGAGGTTCATCAAACAATCCATGATCCACAATCTTTGAATCTAATCGAACTATATACACAAATAAAAGACATGTACTGCTACCTAGTCATAGCCTCATAAGCCGGCCGCCTCCAATATTTCTTACTGGATTGAATTTCATAGTACTAGGTTCCGACGGATTGGAGTTTTCCCTTGCAGGTTGCAAGTTGCAACCCTAGCGACTTGTATTCTACTCGTATGTTTCTATTCCCTACGGGATCAAGCAGGCGCGTGGTGCAGAAGAAGCGCGGTTGCAGAAAACGTAGAGGAAGCGAGAACGAGATCCGGAGTTAGGGTAGGGGAGGGGAGACTCACGGGCGAACTCAGATGGACTCCTCCGCCGGCGCCTTGGCCCCCGCAAGATGAGAGAAATAAAAGATGAGATCACGCCACCGTTTCATCGAGAGGGATTGAGGGAGTGCGGTATTTAATCGCTTGTGGGCCGGACGCGGCTCGCAATCGAAATTCCGTCTCTGGCCCGGTGGTGAAGTCGCCAGGTTCGGAACGGATACGCTTTCAATCCCCAATCCCTATTTGTGGCGCCTTCCCTCAAAATAAATTTGTGGCGCCTAGTAGCGCTGCTTTTTCCTTTATCTTTTTCGGTGCTGGCTATAGAGAGGTCCTACTGGACGCTCGCGAGCGGCAAACAGCAGAGCATTCGCTGAAGAGCACGCAAAACGGGCCGGCCATTTGTAGGCGCTGAATGTAAAAACTCACGAAAATTAAGCAGGATCCTGTACTCGAACTCCATGCCGCACGCTGCAAACTACGTTTGCTTACCAGTCGAGCAAGCCATCTCTACTTGGCCACAGTGCAGCGGAAATTTTGAAGTAATAGCTACAGAGGCGGACCCGTTTTTAAAAGGTTCCACTTGGGAAAATGTGAACAAATTTCCTTCCAAAAAGCCAATAATTTTTGACATGTGAAAAAAAATCAAAACTCGCACAACTTCTAAAACACGAATTTTGAAAAAAGTGAACAAAAATTGAAAACATGAACAATTTTTGTTATATAGGCTGAATAATTTTTAAATATACATTGAACGTTTTTGTAATATACGCTGAACAGTTAGTAAAAATGCATTGAACATTTCTGTGATATACGCTGAACAAGTTTTCTAAATACACAATGAAAGTTTCGTAGTATGCGTTCAACAAATTCTTGATATACGATGAACAAGTTTAAAATACAAGGTGAACAATTTCTTAATGTACGATGAGCAATTTTTTAATAATATAAGGTAAATACTTTTTTGATATACGATGAACATCTTTTAATACGTGGTGGACCTTTTATATACTAAAAAAATGTAAACAGAGAAGAAAGGAATAAGCAGAGAAAAAGAAAAAAAATCGAAAATAGAATAAACCCTAGTAAGAACATGACATAAAAAAGGTCCAGGGAACCTTCTAGAAAGTTCCCAAAACCGGAGGTGCCTAAGATCCCGCAACGAAGAAACAGAAATGACCGCAACGAAGAAACAGGTGCGAATCTGAATCGTGGGCCGGCCCAAGTGGAAGCGATAACTCTCGCTCTTCAGCGAAGCTACGAAGATTTGACGCTAACGAGCGTTATATAGGAATCACCCTGGCTATAACCTATTTTACTTTTTTGCGACGGACTATAACCTATTACTCCCTCCGTTCCAAAATATTTGATTTTCTAAGGATTTCAACAAGTGACTACATACGTAGCAAAATGAGTGAATTTACACTAAAAAATATGTCTACATACATTTGTATGTTGTCACCATTTGAAATGTCTAGAAAGACAAATATTTAGGAACGGAGGTAGTGTAAGGCAGTTCGACGCAGCCTGCAAGATGCCTTTCATAGTGGGCTGGCCATATTGTTATTTTTCTACGAACTGCTTCTCACGGTTTTTTCCTGTGGCGGTTTCTTGTGGGTTTTTTCAGGACGGTTTATTTTTCATTTTCATTTTTTTTGTACTTTGTTTAAATTATGTTACCCGTGAACTTTTATTTCAAATCCCCCCCCCCCCCTAAATCTGAACTTTTAAAATTCGTGAACTTTTCCAAATCCCTGACCATTTTTTGAATGTGCGGATTTTTTTTTCAAATTTCACAAACTTTTTCCAAATCTAAATACGGGGAGGTCAAGGCAACCAAGTATACTTGCAGCATGAACCATTCATGCATGTCTTATACACTACACATCTATAAAAACCCATGTGACATGGGGTGTTTGGAGGAACATGTGTTTTAGACGATGTTACAGTTGAATAAACACTATCAGCTTGATATTTTTAAGTGAGAGATCACATGTGACGCCCCTGATTTGACCGTACACTAATCATGCACACAAATGTGTACGACCAAGATCAGGGACTCACTGGAAGATATCACAACACAACTCTAGACACAAAATAAAATAATACAAGCTTTATATTACAAGCCAGTGGCCTCAATGGATCGAATACACAAGAGTCAGCGAAAGAAACAATACCTGAGTACAGACATAAGTTAAACGAGCTTGTCTTAAGAAGGCTAGCATAAAAACAACACAATCGAAAAGGCAAGGCCTCCTGCCTGGGACCTCCTAACTACTCCTGGTCGTCGGCGGTCTTCACGTAATAGTAGCCTTGGTCGGGGTAGTAGCAGTCGTCAAGTATGGCGTCTGGATCCTGGACTTCACCATCTGGTTGCATCAACCAGAAAGAAGAAAAAAAGGGGGAAAAGGGAGAGCAAAGCAACCGTGAGTACTCATCCAAAGTACTCTCAAGCAAGGATCTACATTACATATGCATCGGTATCAATGAAAAGGGGTAGTATCTGTGGACTAAGCTGCAGAATGCCAGAATAAGAGGGGGAGAAGCTAATCCTATCGAAGACTAGCATCTTCTGGAAACCACCGATCTTGCAGCAATAGAAGAGAGTACATAATAACATATTATAAATATTAAGCATGTTGTAGCAATAACGCCCAGAGAACCGTCCTCGACTCCCTGCGAGGAAGCAATCCCGGAGCCACATATCCATTCATGTCTCAGTATCCAGTTCTAGTTGTATCGATCGGGATACAACTCCAAGTGTCCGTTACCGTAGGACAGGCTATCGATAGATGTTTTCTTCCCTGCAGGGGTGCACCAACTTACCCATCACGCTTGCTTAACTCCGGCCGGACACACCATCAGGTCATGCCCGCCCTCGGCTAAACAATACGCCGCAACCCGACCTAGGCTTAATAGAGAGGTCATGCACGCCGGACTAAACCCTATGCCCCCAGGGGTCATGGGCCAATCGCCCCGGGAACTCCTGCACATTGCGTGGGCGGCCGGTGAGCAGACCTAGCAACCTCCTTTAAAAAGGTAGGTGCCTAACCAGTCCAACCCGGCGCGCGCCGCTCAGTCGCAATGACGTCAGTTAAGCTTCGACTGATGCATACGATGCAGAACGCCCATACTATGCCCACGTGATGGTTAGCGCTATCAGGCCAGAGGCCCCTTGGATCAAATATCCAAACCGTTTAGTGTCTTGGGAACGCGGTAACGAGCAGAGACTCACGAAAGATGTGACCCCGTCGCCCCGTCTCGAGGACTTGCGGCAAGGGCTAAGAATGCCCGGTCACGCCTCGTATTCAACTCTCGGGTACCCTCCAGGTCAACCCGTCTCCACATCACTCGCGGGTACCCCTCAGGGTCGACCCGCCTTTCCAAGTAACAGTTGTAAATTCATAGTAACCATAGTAACTGTGTGTCTATGTAATGCCCAGGATGGGACTATACCTCCTACGTGTCGAGGCACGACTTAAAGGTATAAGCCCATCCTAGAATGATCGCAAGTTTGGTATCTTTGCACAACTCATGTAAAAGAGGGATTAAAATGCAAAAGGAGATAGTTGGCTTACACTCGCCACTTCACACAATACATTACATAAACAAACATCATTCAAAACATCACAACCCGACTACGGGTGAAGATCCAAAGAAAGATACCAAAACAACATAAAGCCACAGGTCAGGAACGAATCCTAGTAGAAACCACTACTGATCGTCGAAACGTCACAAGCACTCTCTTCATCGGACTCCCGGTGAAGAACTTGAACCAGCTTCTGCATCAACTCGGCTGAACCTGCATCTGGTGTTGTAGTAACTGTGAGCCACGAGGACTCAGCAATCCCATAACCATGGGTAACAAGACTAGCAAAGCTTTGTGGGTAGGAAGAGGTAAAGTGGTGAGGCTGCAGCAGCGGCTAAGCATAATATGGTGGCTAACTTACGAGTACCAGAATAAGATGAGAAGCTACGCAAACGGTCGCAAAAGTAGTGATCGCTAAAGATCCTAACTACATACGGTCAAACATAACCCCACCGTGTTCTCTTCTCAAAGTGAAAAGAGACGGTCACGGTTACTCACACAGTTGTGTGTTTTACTTCGGATCCTCTGTCAAGTTTTCTACAACCGGACATTAACAAATTCCAATCTGCCACATAACCGCGGGCACGGCTTTCGAAAGTTCATAACCCTGCAGGGGTGTTCCAACTTAGCCCATCACAAGCTCTCACGATTAGCTGAAGTGATAAATATAATATCATCACCCCTTATCTTAGGGAAAATCCGATCAGGCTCGGCATCCCGGTAGCACAAGTCATTTCGACAATGGTAAAACAAGTCCAGCAAGACCTCCCGGCGTGCTGACACCTTGATAGTAGCCGCGCGTATCTCGTCTCAGGCCACGTCCGGATGAGCAGTACGTACAGATACCGAAGATCCCAGCGAACTGGGTGGTATCCGCAAGTGGCTCTAGTTTGGGACCAACACCATCAGCACTGGCCCCCCCTGCTATGTAGAATTAAGAAACCTCGGGTAGCGCTAACTCCCTATGCAAATTTAATTAATTAATTAATTGTTATTATGAGCAAATTAAAACCAATGTTGGGCCTTGCTGGAGGAGTTTTATTCAAAGTCGAACTGTCAAGGGGTCCCCATCCACCCATCGTGTAAGGAACGCAAAATCAAGGAACATAATGCCGGTTTATCGGCGCCTAAGGTGGCATGAGTGGAACAAAACACCGAGCAAAAGGCCAAGCCTTCCACCCATGCCCAGTGTATAGGTGTGTTAATAATATTAATAGATATTGTGATATATCCAACAGCAAGTTCCCTCCTGGAACGAACTTCATCTTCACCTGCAACTAACAACGCTATAAGAGGGACTGAGCAAGCGGGTAACATAGCCAAACAGTGGTTTTGCTAGGAAGGTGTCAAGGTTAGAGGTTTCATGGCAACAAGGAGAGGCTGACATAAAGATGGGTAGCGCGACATGTAACGATAGCATCGAGACAACTAAGCATGGCAATGGTAGTAAAGGTATCCAAGGGTATGATCATCTTGCCTGGGATTCCACAAGGAAGAAGAACGGATCCATGAAGTAGACGGAGCAACAGTCGAGCGAATCCTCACAACTCCGGAACGAAACCGAAGCTAACAAGAGAAGCAACCGGAAAGAAGCAAAACAACACGGTAAACACACAAGCATAAACATGGCACGATGCACAAACAAGTATGATGCATGTCCGGTTTAAATATGCATGGCATGGCAAAGTGCACAAACGAGTTGCATATTGACGAAACACCACATATTAATTATTTAGTTGACTCTCGTTATTTACAAGACAAGATTAAATGTTGGTTAACATGGCAAGAGGTGAAGCAAAAGTAAACTACCTATTTAGGCATTTTAAATGAGGCCGGAAATAACAACAACATATCCGGAAAATCCCCATGAGCATGTTTAGTAATTATAAAGCAACAACAATTAAACATTCTCATGTTGTTATCATGATGCGTATGACATGATCAAGTATATGGAAGTTTTATTAAAAGGTTAACAAGAAGATGATATGAAGTATTGTCACCGCGGTGGAAGGAAAGGGTGCCACGGCAACGATCCGAAAATGATGCAACGCAACATCTCGGTTCCGGAAACTCGTTGAGAGTCCGGTGCAAAAGAAGAATCGACGTGAGCAAGTCAAACGAGAGGAAAGGTGGGGCGGTCTCGTCACCGGGTTCCCACGAGTCGGTGACGAGGCAACCGAGGAACATGACAAAAGGTCGGAACGGGCACGGTGCACACTAGGAAACATTTCATACAACACAAGCAAGCATCACACGGGTCACGACTCGGGGTTATACCTTCGAAACATGCGTTTCGGGACGGTTCGAGTTCGTAGTGGAAGTAGTGGAACACGGTTCGTAGAGGAAGTAGTCGTTCACGGGGTGTAGTGGAAGTAGATGTTCCGTTCGGAGAGGAAGTAGACGTTCTCATTTCTTCACCGAAGGTAGTCGTTCTCGTAGCGGTAGTTGTACTCGGGCGACGGTAGTGGAACTCGTTCCGTAGTGGGAAGTAGTTGTTCCGGCGACGGTAGATGTACATGTCGACGGTAGACGTTCGGGCGACGGTAGAGGTACTTGGGGTCTCCGAGTAGTCGTTCTCGAGCTCGTAGTTGTACATGGGGGTCGTCGAGCGTAGGGGTACTCATTTCCGTAGATGTTCAAGTCGTCGGTAGTCGAACTTGACGAAAAACTGTAGTTGTACTCGGGTCGTTGCGGTCTTTGGCGGTAGACGTTCTCGGTTCTCTGTTAAGGTTAACAACACAAGCACACAAAACAAAAACAAAAACTATAGCAGCACGGGACAGTCCAAAGGAGGCAGCGGCTGGAGAAGCTCGGGGAGGTCAAGACCATGGCGAGGAGGCGGCGGACGGAGGGAGCAGCACGGGGCGTCGGGGCGCATCGGGCGCTGCGGGATCCGGCCGCTGCGGCCCGGCGCGGAGGCGCTGGAGAGGGAGGCCTCGGGCCTGGCCGCTGCTCCTTGCGACGGATGACCTGAGGCCCGGGGCGGCGTCTGAACGCGGGAGCCACGGCGAGGCGAGGTGGGGGAGCTCCAGACGAAGGGAAGGCCGGGGCGCTTCGGCGGAGGAAGGCCTGAGGCCTCGAGGGCTGTCGCGAGGAGGGACGAAGAGGGGCGGTCGAGCGAGCGGGGCAGAAGGGGAGGAAACGGACGAGGGAACGGGTGGCGGCGCACTGAGGGAATGAGAGGGAGAGAGCGAGGGGAGATGGGTGTCGGGCTAGGTTTTCGGAGCCTGGCGGCTGGCCTCTGGAGTGGGCCAGTGGGCCGGCTGGGAAGGAGGAGGGAAGTATGGGCCAGGAGGGAGAGAGGGAAAGAAGGAGGCCTAGAGGCTGACTGCCTTCTTATTTATTTTCTTTAGCAGAAAATAAAAGAGAAGAAAGAAAAGAGGAGGGGAATTAGGAAAAAGTTAGCGCCTGGAATTATATTTTTCTCGGGCTCATAAAAATAAGCATGACCGGAGAAAAATACAAAAGGCCAGATCGGAAAATAATTCAAACATATTTGAATTTAATTCAAATAGTTTGAACTAAGACTTGAATATTGAGGTGTCCAAAAAATGTTCGAATTTTCGGAGGAACCTCGAAACAACGGAAAAGAATTATTGGCAAGGTTTTTGAAGGAAACTCGAAGTAGGAAAAGCATGGGAAAATTATGCACGTGTGTTGCGGGTAATTCCAAACAAATGGAATAATTATGATATAGCTCCCTAATAATATTGAGAGGCTTTATATGTTTTAAAGAGAAGACATTCTTCCCTCGATTTAAATGGAACGAAGGTCCACACGATTTATTTAGGTTGAGATGCAAAAATAAAATATGACATGATGGCATGATGACATGATGCAATGCAAAAAATAAATAACACAAGCAGAACTGAAACACACGGGCAACCCGGAACATCTGGAATCTTCTGGAATCTTCTGGGACGTCGGTCTTCGGGCGTCACAACTCTCCCACACTAACAGAGGATCTCGACCCGAGATCCTAGAGATATCACCGGGTAAAAACGAAGAGGAAGAGGTAAAACAAAGTTGCTTCTTTGACAGACGAGTGAAACCAAAGAACCTGAGAGGTTGAACAAACTTGAAAGAAAGAATGCAACGGAGATGAACGAATATGAAAATACTACGTTAGAAAAGAGGAACAAGTAGCATTATGAGAACCTTGAAGGTTAAAAGACATGAAGCAAGTTCTTACGAACCAAAAGAATATGAACCGAAATGGTATAGCCAAGGAATAAGAATGACAGAATTTGGACAGCACTCCGTCTGAAAATGGAAGGAATTAACAAGAACTTGAGAAGATTGAATGATACTTGATGAAATCAACAGCATATTGCCTCCGAAACAATTAAAAGAATGGCACAAGGGTTAAGAAAGATTTAGACATCACTCCGGTTAAAAAGATAGGCAAAACTTGATAAGATGAGAGAACTTGAATGAAAAAATACAACACTCCGGTTAAATGATAAGCAAGGGAAAGAACAAGATCTCGATAAAACGAGATGATGGTCAAAAGAGCAATATCACAATGCCTCCGGAATGAAAGAATAGCATGCCGATCAATGAAAGAAATGAATGGAGAAGAAAATGACAACTTCTCTCAAAATGAATTTGAAAGAGCATCCTTACGAAGAAGGGTTGAACGGAGTTGTTGGAAATTCAACAACGAAAGAATAAGCTTGATGTGGGCTTATGGAAAACATCTCAACAATAAGAGGTGACAATCAGCCACTAACGGAACAATTGATTGGATTGAGATCAACAAGGCGACGATAAACTTATCTCACCGGAATGATAATTGAAGAACTTGGGTCATTTATGAGCACCATAATAGCAACAATCCTTAGGGAAAGCTTTTAGTGAAATACAACCCAATATAACTCCAATGAATAAATTGAAGGGTTGAAAACATCTCCTGAACAAGGAAAAATGATGGTTTTAATTATCTCATTCTTGAAACTCGTGAATCATGAAACATGAAGGAATTGCCAAAAATGACATAACACCATCTCAAACAATAAGGTAGAAAGAATTGCAATTGGAAAGCATGATGAAGAAAGCTTGAGCTTCAACAAGAATCTTGATGAAGTCTTCGAGGATGAATTAAATCTTGATGAACCACCCTGAAGAACTCCGGTAATGAAAGCATGAGAAGTGAAAGATGAAAAGAATAAGATTCAAGGCCTGCGATGAATCAGATGGAGCTTTGAAATGATGATTGAAATAACTTGGAGCTCCGGAAAACAAGATGGACAACTTAGAACCGAGAATATGATATGATGAACAAGCTCCAAACAAAAGAATTAAATCACCTTGAAGGAATAAGAATAAGAATTATGTCATGCATCTCCTTCACCAATTTAAATTGATGACAACCAAAGGATTTGGCATACTACTTATTCTCGTTGGAAAGAATTAACGAGAGATCTAGCACAAGCTTGGGTAAATCTTCAACGAAGCACCGGTAGGATTATGAAAAGAACAAATGAATTAATACGATAACAACGGAAGAGTAAACTTGAAAGAACCACCGTAAGAATTGAAATTTATTGAATATAAAAGAATGAATCACCGGGAAGAATAGTGAGACGAACGAAGAGACATCAATGAAGTATATTTGGAGGACGAAGTTGAAAACTGAGAACGAAGAAATATTCTGAAATGATGGCCTTCGGAGGAACACAAAGGAAAAGAATTCATGAAGTGCTTCGGACGGTATAAAAGAATTCCTCACAATCGGAACAATAAGGATGGCATGAAGCTAGAACCACGAACCTTCAAGAGAACGGGCCAAGATTTAAGAGAAACACTTCTTCGGGTCTTCAAAAACTGAGAAGACGATGAGATACACCACCGTGAATTGTTGAGCACTCCGGAATGAAGAATTAAAAGGTTGAACCAATGATGAACAAGAATTTGAAAGCGATCTTGGAGAAGGCATGTGACTGATGGGGATCATTCTTACGTCACACTTGAAAAGAATTTTAGAATACTCCGGAAAATAGAAGAGTCAGGTAAGATCCTGGAAAAGACCTATGGGTTAAGGCCCACTCAAAGAAATCACCGTTGAAAAAGATTGCTTAAGAGATATAGTACTGGTTGAATTAAATGGCTTGAATAAGATAACAATGCTCAAAATAATTTGAACGGATTAAGAATGGAATTATGAATCTTCAGCACTCCGGATATGAATAGCAAGAGGAGAATGATTAATTGGTGCAACGGAATAAGAAAGCATTGTGAAAAGAGGAAAAGGATAAGATCAACACCGAATTCTTGAATTACATCCACTGACAGAATTGAGAACAAAAGAATGATGAACTAGAAGCTCTTGAGCATTTTCACGATAATCACCGGATAAAACATTGAAGGAAAAGAATGAAGAAACCTCACATGAATAAAATGGATATTTCATTAAGACTTTTTGGCTCCAAAAAGAAGAAGGGAGGGAGGGTGGGGAAAACAAAGACAACTTGAGATGAATGAAACAGACAGAACGTCAGATTTCACAACGACGTGTGTATGGAATAACTTGAAGAGAAGGCACACCGGTTGAAAAGGATTTAACATGACCATCTTGATGATCAAAAAGGACTAGCACTCTCATAGAAATATGAGAACACCGATTAGGAAAGGTATGGAATCAACATTTGACATCGAAGCAACTCGAATACCAGAATCAAAACAAAAACAAAGGATAGATATGCAACATGATCTTCACAATATCATCCGAACAGAGAATTGAACGAATGAATTCCGCAGGTACATCAACTGGTCGAGAAGCCACTTGGAAGAAGAAAATAAATAAATAAAAAGGAACAAGGTACAGATGGAACAAACACAAGATAGAAGCTTCGTTCGACATCTTCGTGCTGAAAGCTCATGGAACGTGTTACAAAAGGGTTTTGCAATCCCCGGATCAGCATAGCCAAGGACCCTTTAAGATGCAACTCCCGATCAGAACAAGTCCATAAAACCACTTCACTCAATGTAGAACCCCAAACTTCATATCGTGCATCCGTTGGAAGAATGCCTAGAACTACTTGATGAACCCACCTATAGATTTCCGAAAGATTCCAGTTATGCAATCAGGTGTTGGAGATACACGGGAAGCACCGCGCAATCAACTCTAAACCTACATCCAGGTGTATCCATCCTTCAACACATAACCAGTCTTTCTCGGAAACTGTTTACCTCGGACCTTCGAAAAGCATCCACTATAACAAGCTATGGCAATACTCTCGAACTACCTCCCCAGTACTGGGTGATGTCGGGGTTATCTTGCCACTGGCCGTATAGGAGAGATTTTCGATGTCGGCCGTCTTAAGTATTTAGTACTGCCGCGATATGCTTGTGACAACAATACCCCGAAGCTCAACTCCTCGGTAACAGGAGGCATCGAGAACAATATCCTTGTCACAAGAACATCGAAACAATCCCAGAATACTCGCGAGATCCTAAAAAAAAAATTGGTGCAATTTTGAAGATAGGAGAGACAAGAGTAGACGTCAGGAGTCCTCACCAGAGTGAAAGGGGATGAGAAGCAAACAGAAATCCTACTCTCCGATATATATATAGGACTCAAAATATTTTCAGTGTGTGCCTAGACTCAACCGTCAACGATTCGATCAATAAGTGGGGGCTTCTAGGTCGGAGAAGGCTCTGATACCAACTTGTAATGCCCAGGATGGGACTATACCTCCTACGTGTCGAGGCACGACTTAAAGGTATAAGCCCATCCTAGAATGATCGCAAGTTTGGTATCTTTGCACAACTCATGTAAAAGAGGGATTAAAATGCAAAAGGAGATAGTTGGCTTACACTCGCCACTTCACACAATACATTACATAAACAAACATCATTCAAAACATCACAACCCGACTACGGGTGAAGATCCAAAGAAAGATACCAAAACAACATAAAGCCACAGGTCAGGAACGAATCCTAGTAGAAACCACTACTGATCGTCGAAACGTCACAAGCACTCTCTTCATCGGACTCCCGGTGAAGAACTTGAACCAGCTTCTGCATCAACTCGGCTGAACCTGCATCTGGTGTTGTAGTAACTGTGAGCCACGAGGACTCAGCAATCCCATAACCATGGGTAACAAGACTAGCAAAGCTTTGTGGGTAGGAAGAGGTAAAGTGGTGAGGCTGCAGCAGCGGCTAAGCATAATATGGTGGCTAACTTACGAGTACCAGAATAAGATGAGAAGCTACGCAAACGGTCGCAAAAGTAGTGATCGCTAAAGATCCTAACTACATACGATCAAACATAACCCCACCGTGTTCTCTTCTCAAAGTGAAAAGAGACGGTCACGGTTACTCACACAGTTGTGTGTTTTACTTCGGATCCTCTGTCAAGTTTTCTACAACCGGACATTAACAAATTCCAATCTGCCACATAACCGCGGGCACGGCTTTCGAAAGTTCATAACCCTGCAGGGGTGTTCCAACTTAGCCCATCACAAGCTCTCACGATTAGCTGAAGTGATAAATATAATATCATCACCCCTTATCTTAGGGAAAATCCGATCAGGCTCGGCATCCCGGTAGCACAAGTCATTTCGACAATGGTAAAACAAGTCCAGCAAGACCTCCCGGCGTGCCGACACCCTGATAGTAGCCGCGCGTATCTCGTCTCAGGCCACGTCCGGATGAGCAGTACGTACAGATACCGAAGATCCCAGCGAACTGGGTGGTATCCGCAAGTGGCTCTAGTTTGGGACCAACACCATCAGCACTGGCCCCCCCTGCTATGTAGAATTAAGAAACCTCGGGTAGCGCTAACTCCCTATGCAAATTTAATTAATTAATTAATTGTTATTATGAGCAAATTAAAACCAATGTTGGGCCTTGCTGGAGGAGTTTTATTCAAAGTCGAACTGTCAAGGGGTCCCCATCCACCCATCGTGTAAGGAACGCAAAATCAAGGAACATAATGCCGGTTTATCGGCGCCTAAGGTGGCATGAGTGGAACAAAACACCGAGCAAAAGGCCAAGCCTTCCACCCATGCCCAGTGTATAGGTGTGTTAATAATATTAATAGATATTGTGATATATCCAACAACAAGTTCCCTCCTGGAACGAACTTCATCTTCACCTGCAACTAACAACGCTATAAGAGGGACTGAGCAAGCGAGGCTGAGCAAGCGGGTAACATAGCCAAACAGTGGTTTTGCTAGGAAGGTGTCAAGGTTAGAGGTTTCATGGCAACAAGGAGAGGCTGACATAAAGATGGGTAGCGCGACATGTAACGATAGCATCGAGACAACTAAGCATGGCAATGGTAGTAAAGGTATCCAAGGGTATGATCATCTTGCCTGGGATTCCACAAGAAAGAAGAACGGATCCATGAAGTAGACGGAGCAACAGTCGAGCGAATCCTCACAACTCCGGAACGAAACCGAAGCTAACAAGAGAAGCAACCGGAAAGAAGCAAAACAACACGGTAAACACACAAGCATAAACATGGCACGATGCACAAACAAGTATGATGCATGTCCGGTTTAAATATGCATGGCATGGCAAAGTGCACAAACAACACTACAAGTTAAGTGGAGCTCAATATGCAACGAGTTGCATATTGACGAAACACCACATATTAATTATTTAGTTGACTCTCGTTATTTACAAGACAAGATTAAATGTTGGTTAACATGGCAAGAGGTGAAGCAAAAGTAAACTACCTATTTAGGCATTTTAAATGAGGCCGGAAATAACAACAACATATCCGGAAAATCCCCATGAGCATGTTTAGTAATTATAAAGCAACAACAATTAAACATTCTCATGTTGTTATCATGATGCGGATGACATGATCAAGTATATGCAAGCTTTATTAAAAGGTTAACAAGAAGATGATATGAAGTATTGTCACCGCGGTGGAAGGAAAGGGTGCCACGGCAACGATCCGAAAATGATGCAACGCAACATCTCGGTTCCGGAAACTCGTTGAGAGTCCGGTGCAAAAGAAGAATCGACGTGAGCAAGTCAAACGAGAGGAAAGGTGGGGCGGTCCCGTCACCGGGTTCCCACGAGTCGGTGACGAGGCAACCGAGGAACATGACAAAAGGTCGGAACGGGCACGGTGCACACAAGGAAACATTTCATACAACACAAGCAAGCATCACACGGGTCACGACTCGGGGTTATACCTTCGAAACATGCGTTTCGGGACGGTTCGAGTTCGTAGTGGAAGTAGTGGAACACGGTTCGTAGAGGAAGTAGTCGTTCACGGGGTGTAGTGGAAGTAGATGTTCCGTTCGGAGAGGAAGTAGACGTTCTCATTTCTTCACCGAAGGTAGTCGTTCTCGTAGCGGTAGTTGTACTCGGGCGACGGTAGTGGAACTCGTTCCGTAGTGGGAAGTAGTTGTTCCGGCGACGGTAGATGTACATGTCGACGGTAGACGTTCGGGCGACGGTAGAGGTACTTGGGGTCTCCGAGTAGTCGTTCTCGAGCTCGTAGTTGTACATGGGGGTCGTCGAGCGTAGGGGTACTCATTTCCGTAGATGTTCAAGTCGTCGGTAGTCGAACTTGACGAAAAACTGTAGTTGTACTCGGGTCGTTGCGGTCTTTGGCGGTAGACGTTCTCGGTTCTCTGTTAAGGTTAACAACACAAGCACACAAAACAAAAACAAAAACTACAGCAGCACGGGACAGTCCAAAGGAGGCAGCGGCTGGAGAAGCTCGGGGAGGTCAAGACCATGGCGAGGAGGCGGCGGACGGAGGGAGCAGCACGGGGCGTCGGGGCGCATCGGGCGCTGCGGGATCCGGCCGCTGCGGCCCGGCGCGGAGGCGCTGGAGAGGGAGGCCTCAGGCCTGGCCGCTGCTCCTTGCGACGGATGACCTGAGGCCCGGGGCGGCGTCTGAACGCGGGAGCCACGGCGAGGCGAGGTGGGGGAGCTCCAGACGAAGGGAAGGCCGGGGCGCTTCGGCGGAGGAAGGCCTGAGGCCTCGAGGGCTGTCGCGAGGAGGGACGAAGAGGGGCGGTCGAGCGAGCGGGGCAGAAGGGGAGGAAACGGACGAGGGAACGGGTGGCGGCGCACTGAGGGAATGAGAGGGAGAGAGCGAGGGGAGATGGGTGTCGGGCTAGGTTTTCGGAGCCTGGCGGCTGGCCTCTGGAGTGGGCCAGTGGGCCGGCTGGGAAGGAGGAGGGAAGTATGGGCCAGGAGGGAGAGAGGGAAAGAAGGAGGCCTAGAGGCTGACTGCCTTCTTATTTATTTTCTTTAGCAGAAAATAAAAGAGAAGAAAGAAAAGAGGAGGGGAATTAGGAAAAAGTTAGCGCCTGGAATTATATTTTTCTCGGGCTCATAAAAATAAGCACGACCGGAGAAAAATACAAAAGGCCAGATCGGAAAATAATTCAAACATATTTGAATTTAATTCAAATAGTTTGAACTAAGACTTGAATATTGAGGTGTCCAAAAAATGTTCGAATTTTCGGAGGAACCTCGAAACAACGGAAAAGAATTATTGGCAAGGTTTTTGAAGGAAACTCGAAGTAGGAAAAGCATGGGAAAATTATGCACGTGTGTTGCGGGTAATTCCAAACAAATGGAATAATTATGATATAGCTCCCTAATAATATTGAGTGGCTTTATATGTTTTAAAGAGAAGACATTCTTCCCTCGATTTAAATGGACCGAAGGTCCACACGATTTATTTAGGTTGATATGCAAAAATAAAATATGACATGATGGCATGATGACATGATGCAATGCAAAAAATAAATAACACAAGCAGAACTTAAACACACGGGCAACCCGGAACATCTGGAATCTTCTGGAATCTTCTGGGACGTCGGTCTTCGGGCGTCACAGTCTAACACCAAAGGAAAAACCTGAGGAAATCACCCTCGATGGAATTCCACCTGATGTTTATCGTCAAGGTGAACGAAAGAGGAGTCACCCTCGAGGTCCACTCTTGATGAGTTGCACGACAGTGTCGTTATCGGGAGTGGAGAAAGAGAAATCACCCTCGATGACCATAACCGATGAACTAACCTACAAGGTTAACATCAGAAGTGCTGCTGAGGTGTCACCTTCGGCACTCGATAGTAACCCAGCATTGTTGAGCAACTAAGGGGAAAGTGATGTGCGGTGTCGGGGCCTGGTCTTCGATCCCGTTGAACGGGTCTTCTGATAATCCAGTGGGGCAATCGGGACAATGTGGGGGGGGGGGGTCACTGGTGGATCTCTCACCAGCCTATACTAAGCAGTTTAGTATAAACATGTAAGGTATGAAAGCAGGCATCAACAACAGGCTATGCATCAGAATAGGATCATACAAAAAGCAGCAGCAGTTCTAATGCAAGCATAAGAGAGAAGGGAATGGGCGATATCGAAATGATCAAAAGGGGTTGGCTTGCCTGGTTGCTCTGGCAAGAAGGAGGGGTCGTCAACACCGTAATCGATCACCGAGGCATCATCGGTCTCGGGGTCTACCGGAGAGAAGAGGGGGAAAAAACAATAAATACAAAGCATACAGATGTACAGAGAAACACGATGTGTCAACACGCAGTGCTAGGGTGCTCTAACGCGGTGCTACACGGTACCGACGAATGGGAATAACACCCGGGAACGTTTTCCCGGAGTTAGGCATTTTCGGACAGGCGAACCGGAGGGGGATTGTTCCATGTTCGGTATGACAGAGTTGTGTGGCGGACGAACAGATCGTGTATTCGGATTTGTCTGTCGTTCTGAGCAACTTTCATATATAAAACTTTTTCATCCGAGTTACGGATTATTTTATATGATTTTTCAAAGTTGTATTAATATTCTGCAATTTATTTTAATTCAAAAATAAATAATAAATTGCTATGTGCACACAGCACTGTGTACACATAAGTGTACACAGGCTAACATGGGGGACCGGGGGTCCCAGTTGACCAGTCAACGTTGACTGGTCAATAGGGGTGGGCCCCTCTGTCATACACATATTTGCTAATTAGTGGTTGAATTAAGCTAACCACATATTTAGTTTAATTAAACCATTTTTAATTAGGTTAATTAATTAATTATTTTTATATTATATATTTTAATCTTCTTCTTTTTACCAGGGGCGTGGAGCCCCTGTGTCATAGTCATGGGGGTTAATGGGGCTGTTAACTGGGCGCCAGCGCGGTGGATAACGGGTGGAGCCCGTTGGGCGTCTGCCCAGGCCAGCCGCGAGACGGGGCTCGACGGGCGGCGCTAGCGAGCCAGGCCAAGCCGCCGCAGGGGTGAGTGCGGAGGGGCCAGGCCGGACCGGGGGGGACCGCGGCCAGCGGGAGGAGCCCCGGACGCCAGGGAGCGGCGACGACGGCGTCAGAGCGTGGCCTAGCGGAGGTGGGGTTGGCGCGGCTGCTCAAGAACAGCCGCCGCAGCAACTACGCGGTGAGGGCAGTGGCTGGGCGCCGGTGGCTGCGGGACACCGGTGCAGCGAGGCAGAGGCAAGTCAGGGGTGGGGCTGGCACACGGCGTAGGCACGCGGGGGGCGGCGGGAGGCGAGGCGAGGCGGGGCAGCAAGTGGCGGCGGAGCCGGCGAGCTAGGGCGAGGCCGCGCGCAGGCGGGCATCGCGGCCGGGGGCGCGCGCTAGGGCTTTAGGGGCGCGAGCCGACGAGGCCCCATGCGCAGACACTAAGCAACCGGGACCTGGTGAGCGCGGCCACGGTGAGCACAAGGTCGACGGCGGCGGCTTACGTCATCTACGGCGATAGATCGAGGACGGAGTGAGGGAAGACAGAGGAGGTGCTCACTGTGATGTCGGAATTGAGCTCGAGGTGGCCGGGGACGAACCGGAGACAAGGCAACGAAGACGGCGGCCGGCGATGTACGCCATAAAGACGACGGCGATGACGAGCTTGCGGGCCGCCCCAGGTCGATTCGGTGCTCGTGATGGACGAAGACGACAGTTGCGGATTGATATGTCCAAAACGTATCTATAATTTCTGCTTGCTCCATGCCTCTTTTGTGTGATATTGCTATGATATTTATACACTTCCATACACTTTTGATCATATTTGGACTAACCTATTAACTCGGTGCACCCCAATGCCAGTTTCTGTTTTCTGCTATTTTTGTATTTCAGGTTTTCCCATTACGTAAACAGCCAGAAAAATCCCGGAAAAATTATATAAAAAATCAGCGTTCCTGAAGCTTCCTTGCGGCCAAAGTAGGGCCGGAGGGAGGCCACCAGGGCTCCAGGCGCCCTGGTGGCGCGGCCCCCCTCCTGGCCGCGCTGGGGGGGCGCCTGGCCCCCCCAGGTCTCTGCTGATGCCCCCCTTTGGCATATATTTACACCGCGTCCCGAAACCCTCGAAGACGGAACCCTTTTTCACGATCTCATCTCTGTTCCGCCGCCGCCACGCTTCCAAGATCGGGAGCACCAGGAGAACTCTTCCCGGCACCCTGCCGGAGGGGAGGATCACCACCGGGAGCCTCTCCACCACCATGAACGCCTCCCGGATGAGTTGTGAGTAGTCTCCCTTGGACCATGGGTCCATGATCAGTAGCTATGTGATGTTCTCCTCCCCTCTTTGTTCTTCACTAATTAGACCTCGTGAGCTGCCCTACATGATCGAGGCACATATGTAATCCTTATGTTGTTGCTATGATGAGTTTGCTGGGATCTGATGGATTGTGAGATTATGTTCAGATTGTGTGTGAGTAATATATTTGATTTACCTCTTTTATATTTATGTTCTTGAGTAATTCTTGCATGTTCTCTGTTGCTGTTTATTGCTTTGGCCAAGTAGTAGGTAGTAACTCCAAGAGGGAACGTTATGCTTGATTGTGGGTTCATGCCCCTCGATGACTAGTTTGAGTGACAGAAACATGAGTCTAGGGGATGTGCTATTGCCACAAGGGGGGAAACAACGGTGCTTGTACTCGTGGGTGCAAGGATTGTTTACTTTACGCAAAGTTCTTTTAATGCAGTTGTCTGTTGCTTTGAGTTTACACTATGGGTGGGACTCGCAGCTTAATACCAGCGAGATGTTCTGGATAGATATCTCAAGGTGGATGATTAGTAGTAGATGCAGATGGATTTCGGTCTACTTACCTTGGCGTACCGCCCATGCTTTTGAGCCTCAACCTTTCTTGCAGCATAGTTAGCATTGGTTTGCGCACATAATTCTGTCAATTGCCCAGCTGTAATTCGCTTACCTCACATAGCTGTTTTATCGTCTTTTGGGAGAGAGACATCACTAGTGAACATCATGGGACCCCGGTCCATATTACCATCATTGATCACATCCGCTATTTACTTTCTGCTTTTACTTACTAGTTGCAATTATACCTATCACTATTATCTCTTGCGTTTGATCCTTTGTAAACGACAAGGCCGGAGGGATTGACAACCTCTCTGTACTCGTTGGGAGCAAAGTTATTTGTATCTGTGTGCAGGTCCAGTTAATTGCTAAGTATCTGGCGCCATTAGCAGTTGACACCTTCTTGTTGAACCTTGGAGTCTCAGGGGAATTCGATCCTTGGTATCTTTGCCAAGGGAAAACTACCGCTACACTGCATCTCAAACCTTCCACTTGGGGTAACCAACGAGGGGCGAGAAGCCATCAAGCAAAGTTTTCTGGCGCCGTCGCCTGTGACTCTACTCTTCAAGATAGGGGAGTTGCATGCTATCTTTTACCTTTGCTTTTTTAGTCTTGCTAGTTTACCTTCCAGTTTTTGCTTTAGTATCCTTTATCAAAAATCACAAAAATAGTTGTTTTGCTTGCTTGCTGCTATGGGTTCCACCAAAAACACTAAATGGGAGGAGTACACCCCTTCTTCCATCACGCCAATCACCACTGTCAGGATCTACAAAAGTAATAAACCTTGTGATTATGTTAGTCTTAATGGAGAGTTATGCCCATGGCATGGTCTTCCAGGAAAAGAGTATGATCCTAAGTTTAAAGTTGCTCCTATGCTTCCCCAAACTTGGGAAGACGTTCAAACTCTTATAATAGAGAGCAATTCAAACAAAGAAGATGACACTACAATTCTGCTCAGTAATGATAAAATTGATTTTGATAATTGTAGTATCTCGGAAGTTGTCACCTTTTTACAAAGAACGGCTAAAGATCCCCAAACTAGCACACTTAACCTTGCCTTCACAGAGCATATCACTAATGCTCTCATCAAAGCTAGGGAGGAGAAACTTAGGGTAGAAGCCTCCATACCTAGAAAGCTAGAAGATGGTTGGGATCCTATGATTAAAATTAAGTTGAATAACTTCTCTTGCTGTGCTTTATGTGATGTTGGAGCTAGTACCTCCGTTATGCCCAAAAGAATATATGATATGCTTAAATTGAAACCTTTTGATTCTTGTTCTTTTGGTGTTCGTCTTGTTGATTCTTCCATAAAGAAACCTTTGGGGAGGATCGACGATGTTCTTATCATTGTCAATGACAACTACGTTCCCGTTGATTTTACTATTATGGATATTGAATGTGAACCTTCTTGTCCAATTATTTTGGGACGTCCTTTTCTTCGCACCGTTGGTGCCATCATTGACATGAAAGAGGGGAATATAAAATTCCAATTTCCTCTCAAGAAAGGGATGGAACACTTCCCTAGAAAGAAGATTAAGTTACCTTTTGAGTCTGTTATACGGGCTAGCTATTCTTTTACTCTTGATAAGACTTGATCTCTTTGCATTATGCCTAGCTTAAAGGCATAAAAGAAAGCGCTTTTGGGAGGCAGCCCACAATGAATAAAATTTTATTTTGCTTTTGTTGTGTCTTGATGTTGTTACTACAGTAGCATCATCATTGTATCTTTACTTTTCAGCTTTGTGCCAAGTTTAGCCTCTGATTGCAAGAAAGTTCAAAAGTTGTGACGTGCTGTCCAGGAAACAGATTCTGTCCTTGGATAGAAAAATTCGTATAAAATCACCAGATCATCTTTTTGGTCTGAATTTTTTCGACAGCGTGCTCTATACAATTGTATTTCGGGCGTCTGTTCTGAGTTTTTTGATTTGAGTTGCAGAAGTGCCCCGAAAAAATCATTTACTACCTGCTGGTATGTTTTTCACAGATTCTGTCCTGTTTTGCCTTTCCTTCATTTTGCAAACCTTGAGCTTGCTTTTTCTTTGCAAAAACCTTTTGGCAATCTTGAGAAACAGTAGACCTTCAAGAATATCCTTATTTCCAGCAAGGAACAATTATTTTATTATGGGTACTAACCTCGCTAATCAGATTACGATGAGTTATGTATGAAGGGAGTTTTCAAGTGTGCGAGGGAAGATGATAAAAGATTCAGGAGTGTCAAACGCTCAAGCTTGGGGATGCCCCCATGCACCCCCAAGAAATATTCAAGAATACTCAAGCATCTAAGCTTGGGGATGCCCCCGTGCATCCCCTTCTCCATCAACAATTATCAGTTCGTCTTTCGTTCCACTATATTTTTATCACTTCATGTGTTATGTGCTATGCTTGGAGCGTCTTGCTTTTAGTTTCCTTTTTAGTTTTCTTTAGCTTTGCTTGCTGTTCATAACGAGTTGGAACTCAGCTTTCTTTGTGTGGGAGAGAAACACGCTCCACTTCAACCTAGAACATAACATAGATTTTTCATGTCTATCTTTGTTGTGTGTGTTCTTAGTCTTTCAATAGCTACTGTCATGCTTAGCTCTTAGTTTTCATGCTTATCTTTTTAAAGAGCTTTTGTTTAGTTGTTCGCTGGAACTCTCTTTAGTTATCATGCTTATCTTATTAAGAGAGTTGGCTTCTGTTGCATTGGTTGATATGTCTATGATAAAATGCTATGTGCATAATGATGCTTAGTAGTTCATGTTTTCTTATGGTTAGTCTCAAATAGCTGGGGGGTTCTCAATGTGTTAATGGAGTACCAACATGATTTGTTTGCCTATCATGTGGTATGGTCTAGTGATATCTTCCTTCAAGAATTTATTTTGATTGACTTGGCGTATGCTCACGCATATTTAAGACTGTAAAGAAAGTCTATCAAGCCTTGATGATCTTTAATTTCTGAGTAGCGATATAACTTCCATGCCTGATTCAATGTTGCTTTGTCGCTCTGCATGATTATGACCGTCATTGCTCTTTTAGTTGGTCGCTCCCAGTCTTTTGCTAACCTTCGCCTGTACTAAGCGGACCGACTGCTTGTGCATCCAAAATCTTTTAAACCAGTTATGCCATATGAGTCCATCATACCTTCCTATACATGGTATTTACCTGCCATTCCTAACGAAGACTTTCATGTACCATCTCGAAATTATTCAAAAAAGCATTTCTCTTTTGTGCCTCTGTTTTAGTTCATGACGAAGTAGTAGTTAATTCATGATCTTTAAGTTGGACAAGCTTCACCCCGGGATTGCATGTCTAATGTGAAAACCCATAATACGAAAAGGAACTGGCATAGAGTGCGCCCGGCTCATTAAAAAATTATACAGCAAACAAACCCTCCTTCACGCTTTGTTCATGAGAAATCAGAAAACTTTGGCAGTGATAAACAAAGGAGATTAAGAGGATCTGATCGTCCTCATTCGGGAGCCGTTCCTCGAAACTTGTCGAGCTCAAGAAGTGATTGAGTTATCTGCTAGCATTCGTTGACGAAATATGCATGTTTTTAAAACCAAGAGCTCTGGTACATGTTTAGTTTTTGTTTCCGACCACGGGTTTTCAACCTTGCCATCAAAAGCCACAGTACGGGAGTCTCCACCTTCTTCAAAGCACCAACTACTGAGAGCATGATTGTCATTCTGAGTGTAATGTGCATTGTCCCAAAGTAGCATTGTCTTTTGCATGATTGTGATATCGTTTATTCTGAAATCATTGTATCTAGTCATCACTTAAACCTTGGAGGTGCCCCTGCATTTATGTTTTGCTTCACTAAAGGGGGCAAGCGAGATATCACTTTGTCATATTTGCACACCATGCTCATTACAAATCTTTTGAGTATTTCAGTATCATATTGTAAAACTTTCAGTTCTTTGTGATTTTCTCATGAGACAACTTAATTACTACAGATCCATTGTCTCAGTAAGCACTTGTCATGTGACTATGAAAAGTTCTTATATGGTTAATAGCATGTCACCACAGAAATTATGCTTGTTATCATTTACCTACTCGAGGACGAGCAGAAATTAAGCTTGGGGATGTTGATACGTCCAAAACGTATCTATAATTTCTGCTTGCTCCATGCCTCTTTTGTGTGATATTGCTATGATATTTATACACTTCCATACACTTTTGATCATATTTGGACTAACCTATTAACTCAGTGCACCCCAGTGCCAGTTTCTGTTTTCTGCTGTTTTTGTATTTCGGGTTTTCCCATTACGTAAACTGCCAGAAAAATCCCGGAAAAATTATATAAAAAATCAGCGTTCCGGAAGCTTCCTTGCGGCCAAAGTAGGGCCGGTGGGGGGCCACCAGGGCTCCAGGCGCACTGGTGGCGCGGCCCCCCTCCTGGCCGCGCCGGGGGGGCGCCTGGGCCCCCCAGGTCTCCGCTGATGCCCCCCTTTGGCATATATTTACACCGCGTCCCGAAACCCTCGAAGACGGAACCCTTTTTCGCGATCTCATCTCTGTTCCGCCGCCGCCGCGCTTCCAAGATCGGGAGCACCAGGAGAACTCTTCCCGGCACCCTGCCGGAGGGGAGGATCACCACCGGGAGCCTCTCCACCACCATGGACGCCTCCCGGATGAGTTGTGAGTAGTCTCCCTTGGACCATGGGTCCATGACCAGTAGCTATGTGATGTTCTCCTCCCCTCTTTGTTCTTCACTAATTAGACCTCGTGAGCTGCCCTACATGATCGAGGCACATATGTAATCCTTATGATGTTGCTATGATGAGTTTGCTGGGATCCGATGGATTGTGAGATTATGTTCAGATTGTGTGTGAGTAATATATTTGATTTACCTCTTTTATATTTATGTTCTTGAGTAATTCTTGCATGTTCTCCGTTGCTGTTTATTGCTTTGGCCAAGTAGTAGGTAGTAACTCCAAGAGGGAACGTTATGCTTGATTGTGGGTTCATGCCCCTCGATGACTAGTTTGAGTGACAGAAACATGAGTCTAGGGGATGTGTTGTTGCCACAAGAGGGAAAACAACGGTGCTTGTACTCACGGGTGCAAGGATTGTTTACTTCATGCAAAGTTCTTTTAATGCATTTGTCTGTTGCTTTGAGTTTACACTATGGGTGGGACTCGCAACTTAATACCAGCGAGATGTTCTGGATAGATATCTCAAGGTGGATGATTAGTAGTAGATGCAGATAGATTTCGGTCTACTTACCTTGGCGTACCGCCCATGCTTTTGAGCCTCAACCTTTCTTGTAGCATAGTTAGCATTGGTTTGCGTACATAATTCTGTCAATTGCCCAGCTGTAATTCGTTTACCTCACATAGCTGTTTTATCGTCTTTTGGGAGAGAGACATCACTAGTGAACATCATGGGACCCCGGTCCATATTACCATCATTGATCACATCCGCTATTTACTTTCTGCTTTTACTTACTAGTTGCAATTATACCTATCACTATTATCTCTTGCGTTTGATCCTTTGTAAACGACAAGGCCGGAGGGATTGACAACCTCTCTGTACTCGTTGGGAGCAAAGTTATTTGTATCTGTGTGCAGGTCCAGTTAATTGCTAAGTATCTGGCGCCATTAGCAGTTGACACCTTCTTGATGAACCTTGCAGTCTCAGGGGAATTCGATCCTTGGTATCTTTGCCAAGGGAAAACTACCGCTACACTGCATCTCAAACCTTCCACTTGGGGTAACCAACGAGGGGCGAGAAGCCATCACGGATCTCCCGGACGTCTTCCCGCACAAGGGCGACAGCGGTGGTCACGGTAACGACGAAGGCGAACGTGGTCACCGTATCGAGCCCAAGCTAGATTTCCAAAAAAAGGAGAGGGGCAAAGGGGAATCGAGAGGGGATCGGAAGAGCACGGGCTAGGGTTTCGGTCGGGCGTGTTTATAGGGTATGGGGAGGCACTGTCGCGTGCGTGGCGACCATCTAGCCATGGTGGCTGTGGATGGCCTCCACGCCATGGCCTCTGCCTCCCTCTGTACAGAGGTTGAGGAAAGGCCCTGGCGGTGGGCTGGGCCTGGTACAGTAGGAGGGATGGGCTAAGTGCACAGGGGAGTTTTCCCTTGTCCCTTTCTTTTCTTTCTTTTAATTATGCTTTCCTTTAAACTTTTATGTTGCATCTTCTCTTAGCTAGCAAATATATTTAGTATGACGTAGGACTTGGCCACATAAATAGCATGCATTATCTAGGACAACCACAAAACGTATGGGAGGCTTTTGAGTATTTTTTTGAACCTTTCATAAATGGATAGGAATTTAAATATGTTGTACTAGCACTGTTTAAATTAGTTTAGGGCATTAACCCACTTAATAAAAATACTGGTTCACCACCATAATTAGTGATGGAACATATGCCACAATATGAACATTCTGATTGACTGTTTGAAGAATTAACAATTTGACTTGCAATTTAAATTTTTGAAATTGAGCTTGGTTTGAAACGCAATGAGGATTAGCAACTTAATTATGATGACATGGCATCATTAGGCATGAGATTACTGTAGCACGATTCTCGGGGTGTTACAAATCTCCACCACAAGAAATCTCATCCCGAGATTTTAAGGGGTGAAGGAAGGGGGAAAGACTCGGGAAGGACGGATGTCTGAAAGGATCGGCATCCGGTAGTTTTCTCAAGGAAGGAAATTTTATAAGCACCAGGGAACGTACCGAGAGTGCTATAAGAAGATTCAACAAGTTTCATCCAGGTAGGCATCCAGCTGATGCCTAAAACAGGTGATGAAGGGGTTCAGAGCAATGAAGAATAATGTTGCCTCTGATACCGGAATGAAACATGGTGAAGAATTTAGCTCGTGAATTACCTATGAAGCCAAGTGCAAAGAATATTTCAGTATCAAGGTTGTACAGGAGTGTCAGGTTTCGACCCTGTGGAATTGTGGGTTATGGGCCCACCATGTGGGTTACAAGTAGAAAGAGTGGTGACCTCTTGCATGTTCATGATAGCCAGGCAGGTCAGAGCATAGCCTGTCAGTTATGTTGGCAACAACGTTGGTACCAAGGGCGAGGGACGAAGACAACCATTTTCCTGCTCGTTGAAACGAGGCGGACCAATAGGCAAAGTTCTCATCCATCGGTGGTTACCAAAATATTATCAACAATAGTAACATGGTCTTACTGACAGAGTTGTACACCAAGGTGTTTACATAAGTAGAAAATTATTACTGCTTAGGTTATATAGACGACAAGGAAGGTTAAACAAACCAATGGAAAGGAAAATGTGATTATACCCAAGTATAAGGAGTATATCTTTCACAAGAATAAGCAGAGCAGGATAAACCTGATAGAACAACAAATAGATATACCATAAAGTCATCGATGTTAACACAATTCATCAAGGGGAAAGGTGATATTTCCCATCATGAATTCGATTCACAACTTGGAAGAAGGCAAATCATTGTTGATGTTGATCACGACCCATTTGTCGAGAGATTCCATTAAGATGTAATCGATCGCCGATGACTTCAAGTCAAATGAATGATGGAGCGAAAGGTTTATAAAACCACTAGTACAATACAAACTTGAAATCAAGCTTGTTGTTCAAGGCGAAATGATATGCCGGGGAAGATCACCGTAAGCTTAGCTCATCGTCAAAATTTGTGCTCCGGTGTTAAGGACCAGGTAGCATAGTTAAAATTAGCACGATAATGATGTAGCTGATCAGGCTAGGAATGATGTGATGGAGTACTAAATTTCTCGACAACACAGTACTAGAAGTACTGAATCTTAGTGTTGATTTGATTCACAAATCGGTGTTCTTGGTTGACGACAACCCAGAACCTGTGGCGTGACTAGGATGGGGAAAGGAACTACTTCATCGGAAATTCATAAGATGAAGTGCAATGGGTTGATATCCTCGAGATACCAAGGGGGTAATACTCGAAGGTTGGAAATAGAGGTTGGGCAGGCGTACTGATCTGCAGAAGGCAAGTACTTTAACTTGTCTGAGAAATAGTATCAAAGGAGAACAATCATGGTCGGAACCACGATTGCAAAAGGCCAGACCCTTGATATAAGATGAACTTATATCAAGGGGGTAATTCATTTTTAAGAGAAGCCTTAATGATAAGATCTACATCGTGTCCATGGGCATGAACAGAAAGCTCAAGGTTGACTCCCACTTCTTCAATGCATAACCTTTCATTCACTTCCCGCTTGTGAAGAAGTCGTAGTGTTGAAAATTTTATTCGACGAAAGGCTAGTAGAGCATAACCCGCATAACTTTAGAGTTCACACAGATGTAGGGAAGGCATAGGTTCAACCCATCGGGGCATTTTAGGCACATATCACGCAAGCTTCAGGAGTAAATTATACCAGCTCGAAAGCAGAGCATGGTTGGCCAAGCAGAGGCTACAATTTACCAAAGGCATTATGTATCAGGGGAAGAACTCACAAGGTGATTGAATATGATGGACGCTGTCGGACAACAATCCAACAATGGATCGGGTGATCCACAACGTAGCTGATGTGAGTATCGATACTCACTCAGAGGAAGAAAGAATGCAGATGCATCAGATTCAATAATCACCTGATTAGTCTGATGCTTAAATAGAAAGAAATTATGGTTTCCAAAATGAAGGATCAGAAGCTGACACTCTGATCAAGGATGGATAAGTTAAAAATAAAACACTTAGTTGGACAATCAATAAAGGTTTGAATTGCAGAGAACCATCTCATGTCCGGAATGACGTCTCAGCCGGAAAGATAATTTTTAAAAGGATAACCTGATGACTGCGTGCATACGCACACATAGAATCAATAAGCTCGAAATGGCTAAGACAAGGGATGTTAATGAAGACTACTAGTCATATGGAATTATCCATAATGTAAGCAGGCAAGAATTTCAAGAGCAATAGACTGCTCAGGATTTTCGGAAGACCGAATGGTATTTCAAAGACTTTTCTGAAATACATGATCAACGGAGAATGAGCGGATACTCGCTAAGTGCGAGGAAATATCCGTAGGGGTATTCAGGTGGCAAGGAACCACAAGGCAGTAGGTACAAAGTATTCTCGAAACAATAGAGAGAATCTTGGGGTATCCTGTAATTAACAAGATCAACTGGGAATAAAAGTAAGAGCGGCAGGTGTAATTATTTATCCATAGGGATATTTTGATGGTAGGGAATTGCAAAAGCAATGGGCTCAAAGTCCCGAGAGAACATCGGAGAGTATCTTCAGAATCTTCTGGTGAAGCAGGTCATCATCTGGAATGAAGGGGCTCTCCGGGAGAAGTATTTACGAGAACCTAGCGTTAGAGTCAGCAAAACCATTTAACCCGAAGAGAAGAGAATTCAGAGTCCCAGAGTATAGACGAGGAGTAAAAGATCCTAATACCACCCAATGGCGACGTGGGCCAGTAAGCCTCACAACCATGTTAGTAAAACAGTTTTTTCAAAGACTAGACACAACTTCGGCGAAGGAGTTGGAAAGAGGGTTCCTATAGGCAGTCGGCTCTGATACCAACTTGTGACGCCCCTGATTTGACCGTACACTTATCATGCACGCAAATGTGTACGACCAAGATCAGGGACTCACTGAAAGATATCACAACACAACTCTAGACACAAAATAAAATAATACAAGCTTTATATCACAAGCCAGGGGCCTCGAATACATAAGCTCGAATACACAAGAGTCAGCGGAAGCAACAATATCTGAGTACAGACATAAGTTAAACAAGCTTGCCTTAAGAAGGCTAGCACAAAAACAACACAATCGAAAAGGCAAGGCCTCCTGCCTGGGACCTCCTAACTACTCATGGTCGTCGGTGGTCTTCACGTAGTAGTAGTCTTGGTCGGGGTAGTAGCAGTCGTCAAGTGTGGCGTCTGGATCCTGGACTTCACCATCAGGTTGCATCAACCAGAAAGAAAAAAAAGGGGGAGGGGGGGGAGCAAGCAACCGTGAGTACTCATCCAAAGTACTCGCAAGCAAGGATCTACACTACATATGCATCGGTATCAATGAAAAGGGGTAGTATCTGTGGACAAAGCTGCAGAATGCCAGAATAAGAGGGGGAGAAGCTAGTCCTATCGAAGACTAGCATCTTCTGGAAACCATCGATCTTGCAGCAATAGAAGAGAGTACAGAATAACATATTATAATTATTAAGCATGCTGTAGCAATAACGCCCAGAGATCCTTCCTCGACTCCCTGCGAGGAAGCAACTCCGGAGCCACATATCCATTCATGTCTCAGTATCCAGTTCTAGTTGTATCGATCAGGATACAACTCCAAGTGTCCGTTACCATAGGACATGCTATCGATAGATGTTTTCTTCCCTACAGGGGTGCACCAACTTACCCATCACGCTTGCTTAACTCCGGCCGGACACACCATCAGGTCATGCCCACCCTCGGCTAAACAATACGCCGCAACCCGACCTAGGCTTAATAGAGAGGTCATGCACGCCGGACTAAACCCTATGTCCCCAGGGGTCATGGGCCAATCGCCTTGGGAACTCCTGCACATTGCATGGACGGCCGGTGATCAGACCTAGCAACCTCCTTTAAAAAGGTAGGTGCCTAACCAGTCCAACCCGGCGCGCGCCGCTCAGTCGCAATGACGTCAGTTAAGCTTCGGCTGATGCATATGACGCATAACGCCCATACTATGCCCACGTGATGGTTAGCGCTATCAGGCCAGAGGCCCCTTGGATCAAATATCCAAACCGTTTAGTGTCTTGGGAACGCGGTAACGAGCAGAGACTCACGAAAGATGTGACCCCGTCGCCTCGTCTCGAGGACTTGCGGCAAGGGCTAAGAATGCCCGGCCATGCCTCGTATTCAACTCTCGGGTACCCTCCAGGTCAACCCGTCTCCACATCACTCGCGGGTACCCCTCAGGGTCGACCCACCTTTCCAAGTAACAGTTGTAAAGTCATAGTAACCATAGTAACTGTGTGTCGAACACTAAAGGAAAAACCTGAGGAAATCACCCTCAATGGAATTCCACCTGATGTTTATCGTCAAGGTGAACGAACGAGGATTCACCCTCGAGGTCCACTCTTGAGGAGCTGCACGACACTGTCGTTATCGGGAGTTGAGAAAGAGAAATCACCCTCGATGACCATAACCGATGAACTAACCTACAAGGTTAACATCAGAAGTGTTGCTGAGGTGTCACCCTCAGCACTCGATAGTAACCCAGTATTTTCGAACAAGTAAGGGGAAAGTGATGTGCGGTGCCGGGGCCTGGTCTTCGATCCCGTTGAACGGGTCTTCTGATAATCCAGCGGGGTAATCGGGAAAATGTGGGGGGGTCACTGGTCGATCTCTCACCAGCCTATACTAAGTAGTTTAGTATAAACATGTAAGGTATGAAAGCATGCATCAACAACATGCTATGCATCAGAATAGGATTATACAAAAAGCAGTAGCAGTTCTAATGCAAGCATAAGAGAGAAGGGAATGAGGGATATCAGAATGATCAAAGGGGGTTGACTTGCCTGGTTGTTCTTGCAAGGAGGGGTCGTCAACACCGTAGTCGATCACCGGGGCATCATCAGTCTCGGGGTCTACCGGAGAGAAGAGGGGGAAGAAACAATAAATACAAAGCATACAGAAGTACAGAGAAACACGATGTGTCAACATGCAGTGCTAGGGTGCTCTAACGCGGTGCTACACGGTACCGGCGAAGGGGAATAACATCCGGGAACGTTTTCCCGGAGTTAGGCATTTTCGGACAGACGAACCGGAGGGGAATGTTCCATGTTCGATATGACAGAGTTGTGTGGCGGACGAACGGATCGCGTATTCGGATTCGTCTCGTCGTTCTGAGCAACTTTCATATATAAAACTTTTTCATCCGAGTTACAGATTATTTTATATGATTTTTCAAAGTTTTATTAATATTCTGCAATTTATTTTAATTCGAAAATAAATAGTAAATTGCTATGTACACACAGCACTGTGTACACAAAAGTGTACACAGGCTGACATGTGGGACCTGGGGGTCCTAGTTGACCAGTCAACGTTGACTGGTCAACAGGGGTGGGCCCCTCTGTCATACACATATTTGCTAATTAGTGGTTTAATTAAGCTAACCACATATTTAGTTTAATTAAAACAATTTTAATTAGGTTAACTAATTAATTAATTAATTAATTTTATATTATATATTTTAATCTTCTTCTTTTTTACCAGGGGCGTGGGGCCCCTGTGTCATAGTCATGGGGGTTAATGGGGCTGTTAACCGGGCGCCAGGGCGGTGGATAACGGGCGGAGCCCGTTGGGCGTCTGCACAGGCCAGCCGCGGGACGGGGCTCGGCGGGCGGCGCTGGCGAGCCAGGCCAAGCCGCCGCAGGGGGTGAGTGGGGAGGGGCCAGGTCGGACCGGGGGGGGGACCGCGGCCAGCGGGAGGAGACCTGGACGCAGGGAGCGGCCACGACGGCGTCAGAGCGTGGCCGAGCGGAGGCGGGGTTGGCGCGGCTGCTCGCGAATAGCCGCCGCAGCAACTACGCGGTGAGGGCAGTGGCTGGGCGTCGGTGGCTGCGGGACGCCGGTGCAGCAAGGCAGAGGCAAGTCAGGGGCGGGGCTGGCACACGGCGCAGGCACGCGGGGGCCGGCGGGAGGCGAGGCGAGGCGGAGCAGCAAGTGGCGGCGGAGTCGGCGAGCGAGGGCGAGGCCGCGCGCAGGCGGGCATCGCGGCCGGGGGCGCGGGCCGAGGAGGCCCTAGGCACAGACACTAAGCAGGGCCGGGACCTAGTGAGCGCGGCCACGGTGAGCACAAGGTCGAGGGCGGCGGCTTACGTCATCTACGGCGATAGATCGGGGATGGAGTGAGGGGAAGACAGAGGAGGTGCTCACTGTGATGTCGGAATTGAGCTCGAGGTGGCCGGGGACGAACCGGAGACAAGGCAACGAAGGCGGCGGCCGGTGATGTACGCCATGAAGACGACGGCGATGACGAGCTTGCGGGCCGCCCCAGGTCGATTCGGTGCTCGGGATGGACAAAGACGACAGCTGCGGATCTCCCGGACGTCTTCCCGCACGAAGGCGACAACGGTGGTCGCGGTAACGACGACGACGAACGTGGTCACCGTATCGAGCCCAAGCTAGATTTCCAGAAAAAGAGGAGAGGGGCGAAGGGGAATCGAGAGGGGATCGGAAGAGCACGGGCTAGGGTTTCGGTCGGGCGTGTTTATAGGGTTGGGGGAGGCACTGTCGCGTGCGTGGCGACCATCTAGCCGTGGTGGCTGTGGATGGCCTCCACGCCATGGCCTCTGCCCCCCTCTGTACAGAGGTTGAGGAAAGGCCCTCGCGGTGGGCTCGGCCTGGTATAGTAGGAGGGATGTGCTAAGTGCACAGGGGAGTTTTCCCTTGTCCCTTTCCTTTCTTTCTTTTAATTCTGCTTTCCTTTAAACTTTTATGTTGCATCTTCTCTTAGCTAGCAAATATATTTAGTAAGACGTAGGACTTGGCCACATAAATACCATGCATTATCTAGGACAACCACAAAACGTTTGGGAGGCTTTTGAGTATTTTTTTTTGAACCTTTCATAAATGGATAGGCATTTAAATATGTTGTTCTAGCACTGTTTAAATTAGTTTAGGGCATTAACACTTAATAAAAATACTGGTTCACCACCATAATTAGTTATGGAACATATGCCACAAGATGAACATTTTGATTGACTGTTTGAAGAATTAACAATTTGACTTGCAATTTAAATTTTGAAATTGAGCTTGGTTTGAAACGCAGTGAGGATTAGCAACTTAATTATGATGACATGGCATCATTAGGCATGAGATTACAGTAGCACGATTCTCGGGGTGTTACATCACCTTACAAAATAAATATACCACACATCAAATAAGGTGCATAAAAAGGGATTAACATCACGGACAATTCATAATTTAGTGACATGGTATAGCCCCTTCCGTTGAAGTGGTTTGCATCGTCTACGCACAGTTCTTGCAAAAAGTCAGACCGTGGAAAAACTTTTTGAAGCCAGCAGAAAACTATCACCATGGCAGCAGAAAATGTTGTCGTGGGCGGGTTTTCAGCAGAAAACGTTGTCATGGCAGCAGTTTCAAAAACTCTACCGTTGCAATCTATTTATGTTGTCGTGGCAGAACTTTTCTACCCTAGTGACGAGTGTATCTCATACAAACATATTAATCTCATGGAGGCTGATTTAAATCTGTTTTATAAATTCTGGCCCTCTCCCTCTTTAATGACTGCATTTTCTAATTCATATGACTCCGTTTACTTTGTTGTGGTCAGATACCACAAAGCTCTCATTAGGCATTCTTAACATGAAATATATATAGGACTCCTCTTTTGTACTCCTGGGAGTATGTACTCTCATCCTCAATATACCTCATGTACGCACTAATTATACCTCTTTATCATTCTCAATATACTTCATTAAATATTCCAAGATACCCTAATACGAGTTTTATTGAAAAAATATCATCTGCGACGTACTTTTTGTAATATACCTTTTTCACGTACAAACACATCAGTATATATGTAAACATTTAAAATATGTAGACTCGCATGAATTTTTTTCATGAAAATCATTTTGGGGTATCTAATAATTACTAATGAAGTATATTAAAAATACTAAAAAGGTATAAAAGATTCATCTATATGGTATATGATGAGCGGGAGTATGTACTCCCAAGAGTACACAACCATATATATATATATATATATATATATATATATATATATATATATATATATATATATATATATATATATATAGGGTGGGTCTACTCTCATAACACCCCTTAAGACCTTATTCTCATAAAACCAACATCTTATTCTCATAACACCCGAGACCTACCTGTAGCTACAAAACTAACAGCGAAGGAGCCGAAGGAACTGCACGGGCACGATCCAACCACTAATCCCACGATCCCACCGGCGCCCACATCTTATCCACTCGCCCTCCCATCCCCTCCCGACCCACCAACTCCCCCTCCCCGTGCTGCATCCCGAGCACCTCCCCTTCCCCCTTCCGCTGCCCGAGGAGCACGCGGAGGACCTCGGCGTCCCCATGCCGCACCCCGGCCACCACGGCGCCCTCCCGCAGCCCGGCCACAACGGGGTCGGACACCCACCGCCGCATGTGGGGTACTACTACTCCCTTGCCGGCCCGCGCGCTCGCTCGACGCTCGCCGCCTACCACAGGGAGCCGCTCTCTGCTCCCGCCTTTGGCGCCTACCACCTCGACCCGCGCGCTCGCTCGACGCTCGCCGCCTACCACGGGGAGCCGCTCTCTGCTCCCGCCTTCGGCGCCTACCACCTCGACCCGCGCCTTGCTTCGTCCTTCGCGGCCTACCACGGGGAGCCGCGCCCTGCGTCGACCTTCGGCGCCGACCACAGCGGCCCGCTCTTTGCCTTTGCCTTCGGCACCGACCACGGTGGCCCGCTCTCTTCCTTCGCCTTCGGCGCCGACCAAGGCGGCCCGGGCCCTGCCTTCGCCTTCGCTGCCTCCCAGGATGTCCGGCGCAAGCTTATGTCAGGTGTGCAGTTCAGTGGTGCACAACATGTGGCTCTTTTTTTTGCAGCGAGGTGTTGTAGTTTGGTCATGCTATCCGGCGAACCCAGTCTCTCCCGCTCATCGTCCTTGCACTAGCGTCGAAAGTTCAGTGGTAGCGGAGTTCCAACAAGACATGATGACCATACTGCAGTACACCGTTGCCCACAAAAACATGATGGCCATACTTCAGTACACCATCACCGACATGCGTCGTTTTGCAGCTCACTCATTTATAATTTGTTTCTAGGAATCAATTGCAGTGCACTCAGTAAAGAAAAGAAAAATAATGTCGTTGTTCATTTGAAGTTCATTTTGTTGTTTATGAGAAACGCAGAGAGAAAGAGTACTGCCTAGTGCATTTGAAGTTCATTTTGTAGTAAGAATTGATGGTAATTTTATATAAGCAAGTCTTTTGCTAGTGCAGTTCAGTTGGGTACTGCGTCGTTGATTCAGCCAATGTTGAGGATATCGCTTATCGTTATCGTCACGGTCAGCTGGGGATTAGAGATTAATCAGAAATCGGCCGATTAATCGATATTATCGGTCGACTATTAATCGGCCTTTTTTTTAAATCCCAGGTCCCCAACACTAAAATATGCTATATTCAACACCCAAACAATATTGGACAGAAGTGCTAACTTGAATCCTAGCCTTTGGATCCTGATATAATGACAAACAAAATAAAAAACATTACATATTGCATAACAAGGTCCACAAAACACAAATAGACATAGTTCTTGCAAACATAGCGCTACGAATAGGCCCGATTTATCTGTAGATTCCCGATAAATCGCTTGTCATAGCGATAAATGGGCTCAAACGATAAATGATGAAGATAAGGCATAATCTTATCGGTCACCCCAAGAGTAGCGATAAATCGGACGATAAATCGCTGAATCGGAAGATTTCTTGAACAGTGGATTCAGCTATGTACTGGATAGCTGTTTAGAAATAATGAATGGATATGTATGTTTTGAAGCTCACTTTGTTCTCTCACAGCTCGCAAAGCAGCTCACTTCTCATTGCATGTGGTTCGCTTTCTTAGTCCATATGGTCCACTCGCCCGGTCTACGCATATAAAAAATTAATTAGTACGAAAAAAGACAACAACAAATCATGAGGTTCATTTTTGGTAGTGTTCCGCTTCACTTTCGGGAGTGTTGCAGTCCACTTTCGTTCGAAAAAAAAGTTGAAAAAAGACAACAAAACTCCTCTGAGAAAAATCTACGTCCAATAAAATAAATCATGAAGTTCAATTGATTGTCTGATGCAGTGCGGTTTTCAGTTTGAAGCAGTGCACTTTTCTGTCCGATGCGATTCACTCGTCGATTTTGGTATCGCGAAAAACAGAGTGTCCGCGTTTTTGTAATTTCAAAACTGCTCTAAAACCGTTCACTCGTCGATTTTGGTATCGCGAAAAACAGAGTGTCCGCGTTTTTGTAATTTCAAAACTGCTCTAAAACCGTAATGAATTAGAGGGAGTGTTCTACATGAAAAATTAGCGTCTCAACGATATATTTCCAACCGTGTACCATTTGAATAATTTCGACCAGCGGTTTGTAAAAATTTCGCGAAAAACGTTCGCTGCTTCTCGTAGTCAGCCGCACGATTTTCAAAATTAACTAAAAACCGTAAGGAATTTCAAAAACATTTCAACGTATGAAAGTTGCGCCTCGTTCGTAGCTTTCCAACGGAGTATCACACGCCTCCTTTCGACAAACGATTAAAAAACTGAAGCTAAAACAGTACCGAAAATTGCAAAAAAATCGAAAAAACATAATTCCGCGATTTGTTAAATTCAAAACTGCTCTTAAACCGTAGCGAATTAGAAAAAACAATAGATATGAAAAAGATGCGCCTCGACGATATCTATCCAACGGTATATCATTTGGTTCATTCCAGCGAGCGGTTTAGAAGAAAACGCAAAAAAACGCTCGTTGCCATTCGTTGTGAGCCGCACGATTTTCGAAACTGCTCTTAAACTATGATGAATTTTGAAAAGTGTTCAATATGGCGAAGTTGCGTCTACTCCATAGCTTTTCAATGGTATATTACACGCATAATTCCGATAAACAGTCCACCGCCGCTTTGCCTACAACCTCGCCTCCCCATGGACCGATCTGAGATGCGGACCGAGCAGACTGCTCGTCGAGCCACGCCTGCGCTTCCCAAGGGACCGCATCGACCCAGGCAACGATCTGCGCCTGTGCAGCGACACCTAGCCCATTTGGCCCAAATTCACAGAATACATCCAAAATAGTTCCCGGAGCAGCGGCCCGCTCCAGTTGATTGCTATGTGCGCGTACACAGCTCAGGGGGTCCAAAAACGGCATCCAATGGACAGCAAAGCCCGAAACAACAGATCTGACGGTTAGAGTAGCGGAAGTGGTTAAGAAGTTGGTGAAGCGTGGTGATTCCAACAACTAGGTTATACCGCCCAGTCGCGATAATATTCTCTGAGATGAGAGTCAAAATAGACGATCCCTCCGAGGTATCCATGCGTTCCAAAGAAGTAATTCGGCAGAGATCCAACGCCCAAGAAGAAGAAGACCAAAAACTAGAAAGGGTGAATTAGACCGAGAGAGCGTGGAGCTATGTGGGGAGGACCTTCAAGATTTGATGTGCTTTGGAAGAGAGGCACACGCACACGCACACGCACACGCACACGCACACGCGCGCACACACACACACACACGGATCCTAAACATTTAGACCGAGAGAGCGTGGAGCTATGTGGGGAGGACCTTCAAGATTTGATGTGCTTTGGAAGAAAGGCACACACACACGCACGCACGCACGCAATAAGGAGGTGGAGGAGGATTTCTACTCCTCCCCAATTGGCCCCCTGTCTTTTAAAGGTGGCGCCCCATGTGGGCCTGGTGGGCCCACTGGGGGTTTCCATCTTATCACAAACCTTAGAACTATTTCACCTAAATAAAATCCCGAATTTTCCGGATGTCTTCACAAAACATTCCGAGACCCCAAACAGTTTTCATATGTAGATTCGTACTTCTCAAATCTTTGTTATACCCCAAACATGCAATCAAGTTTTCGTCCAAATCGCATATTCAATAATAAATGCAGTTATAGCACAAAAATATAATTTAATTATGTACATGGAAATATAATTATACATTTATTATTGCCATTAGGGCATGTTTTCAACACCACCATTGATCCCCATAGACCAACGGAGTCGCGCACAACTTATAGCAAGTCGCACCCCCGTTCTTGGCACCTCATCTGCCCTAGACCGATTAGTGGCAAAGGATTGCAAGTTGCCTTAAATTGAGTGGGGACACCCTCTAGCAACCAAGCCCTTGTCACCCACCAAGCACATGCACCACCCATTGGATGCGCCACCGTTCTCAGTTGTTACAGATATGCCCTCGTAGTTGGGAGGAATGCTGCTGACCAACACCTTCGGCTCTGTCGATGAGCAAGAAGGACCATTTTAGGTATCTTGTGCCACCCAAGCCCAACTACCTTAGGGGACAAGCCCCGCCGCGAGCAGTGGTAGGTGCCGAGGGCAACGACAGTTGTCAAGGAAGGATATGTGTGGTTTTTTGGATTTCCCTCTCGGACCGCCTCTAGGAGCAACATGGGGACGAGAGAGTTTCTCTGATCAATGACAAGTAAATACATGGCAAGATTGCATATGAGATGTCTTTGAGATCAACTATTAATCACCAATGCTTAATCCCCAATTCGTAATTGTACCATTACCAACACACTTCTAATTGATGTTTCGTGTGCTTTGGGATACAAGTAACGACTTCTCCCTACGTTCACTATTACAAGATGTTATATTTATTTATTTATAAATCAGACATATATATAAACGTGTTTTGATGTGTTTGTTCACTCATTTTAGTCTGTATCTATTCTATATTGAAATATTCAAAACATCTTATAATAGTGTATCTTATATTAAGGTGTTTTGATGTGTTTGTTCACTCATTTTACTCTATATCTATTCTATATTGAACATATTCAAAACGTCTTATACTAATAGTGAAGAGTATATATCTATATTTATTAACATATGCTGCAACTCTTTGCAAGTACGAGTATATTGAGAAATTCAGACATACGGTTGATCCGTTGAGTACGTTCTACGTAACGTGGACTCTTTTGTTTTCGATGGAGCTATGCATGCATGCTTAGACGCACTCGACCTTCTTCGTGAGCGCCGGCGACGACAGAGGCAGCTCCAGCGGGCAGGTCGCCTCCAGCCGGTGTACGCGGGTGTGTGGCGGGTACCTGACCTCCCCAGAGAGCTTGAGCTCCAACCGGAACACGCCCCCGGCCGCGGTCTCCTTCACGAACTCCGCCACCCCGTCGCTCCCCAGCTGCCCGCTCTCCCCCGCCGCCGCGACGTGGTACACGTCCGTCTTCGCCGGCTGTATCTCGCGCGAGCTCCCCTGGCCTTGCATCCTGACGCCGGCGATGCGCGCGCCTGCGAAGCGGAGCTCTGCGTCGACGGCGCCCAGCTTGGCGAGCGAGGCCCAGTTGCGGTTGTGCACGGCGACGGCGAGCGAGACGTCGTAGGCGAGCATGGTGCCGTTGGGCCCGGCGAGGGCGAGCCGGGCGAGGGACGCGTCCTCGACGGTGACGTGGGCGGGGAAGACGACGGCGTAGGGCATGAAGATCAGGAGCACGAGGATGACCAGGAGAAGGCAGCAGCAGAAGCAGGTGCAGCGGTTGCAGCCGGAGTTGTGGTGGTGGTAGGAGTGGTAGGGCCGCGGCCACGCGCCTCCTCCGTAGCCGCCGCCGTCGCAGGCGCTGCTGCAGCACACGGAGAGGCACTCGCCGCAATCGATGTCGCCGCAGTCCAACTCGCAATCCACGTCGCCGCAGTCCAACTCGCAATCCACGTCCCCCATCGTACGTGTCCTGGTGTTGTAGCTTAATTCAGCGAACGATCATGAGATTTGGTCCATATATATACATGGGATGTCCGTATGACGTAGGAGTACTATATGTAGAGGAGATATGCAGAGCAACGATGCAGGCCGGCCGGGTTCCAATCCAACAGGGGAACCAGATTCCAGGAACATTTAGGCTACCCCTATCGGTGAGCGCCACACGTGGATGATCCATCTTTTGCAAAGATAGGCAGGGTCGCGAGCCGTCCGATTCGGTGTGATCGAGCAGCCAGCTCGCGCCGCGAGGGCCTTTGCAACATGGACGACGATGTTGCGTTGCGAAGCCCCTTTGCATTGCAACACGGGCGACGCTGCGAAGCACCTTTGCAGCACGACGCCTGTTGCAAACTCCGGCGACCGCTTCTTTGCAACACGTATGATGTTGTGAAGCCCCTTTGCGGCATGACACCTGGTGCAAACTCGGACGGCGTTGCAAAGGAGCTCGCAGCATCCGTGTGCATCTGCGACATAGATAGAAGCAAGCCGTAGGGGATTGCGAGCTCGGAGCAACAACGGGCTGTTCACTGACGACCATCCATGCATTGAAGCATCCCCATCGTGTCATTCATATTGTTGTCTACGGCTAGCACTTGAATCTGCAACTCCTCCCCTCGAGGCCCAGCTTACAGCACTAGGTGCAACATGGTGTTGCGGAGGAGAGAACGACACAACGAGCTTCTACGATGGTAGCGTTGATATGTGAAAAAGGAATGTGGAGCAAGAGATCAGCGCCAAGGATACGAGATTAGGGATCAAAGGAGACAACAAGTGGAGGAGAAATGAATAGAAGCAAGCTAGGAGGAAGAAGGATAGTGGTGGATGGGCCCCACTAGTGGGCGCGTGTCACGTGCATCAAGCGGCCCACGCGCGGGTTGTAGTTAGTCGGCTGGACGGAAGCTTTCCCTTATACAGTACTCTCTTTGTAAACTAATATACAGTACTCCCTATGTAATAGTAATCTAAACGCTCTTATATTAGTTTGCGGATGGAGTACTATTCTCATGTAGGAAGGGGCCAAGGACTGATAATCTAACCCACGTCCATAAATATGTAGCTTTGGGTGGGCTAACGACACCAATCTCAGCGTGTGCGAACGGTGAGGATAGAGGGAGCAGTTGGATACCTGCTCAGATAAACTGTCCCTTGCAATTAACAGGGAACTTTTAGGCCTTGTTCAGTTACACCGTCTAGGGGTTGGAGGGGATTTCAAGGGATTTTGACTTGTTAGGGATTTAGAGCAACTCCAACATTTTCCTTAGAAATCTTCCTCTAAAAATGATATTTTTTTAGCTTTCCCCTAAATCACGAGATGATTTTTGAAAGCAACTTTTGTCAGTTCCCAATCTTCTTCCCCTAAATGCATTTTTATTTTTTATTTAATTAAACAAAAAAAAGTAGATGGCCGCTAGGACCCGTCAGTCGGTGACATCCACGGGCCATGCGGTGGCTGCCGGCGAGGGGCGTGGCGAGGCAGCAGGGCGCGGACGACGACAACGGATGGTCGGCGGACGGTGGTGGGAACGAGCGGTGGTGGCAGGTGGTGCAGGCGAGCTGGCGGCGGGCGGTGGAGGGTGTGGTGGCGGTGCTAGGCACGGGTGGCAGCAGCGCCTGTCACGGGTGAGGCGGCGACGGCGAATATTGTGGGCAGCAGCGTTTAGGCGCGGATGGCGGTGGGGCGATAACTTTCCAGCAGAGCGGCGATGTTCTGGCGAACCATGCACGGAAGTTTCAGGTAGTTTTAATCCCATCAAAAAGATGTAGAAAGGCCATTTTTTTCGTAAATCAAGAGAAAGAACCTTTTATGGGACCCTCTAAAGATAAAGCCAGAGAGGGTTTTTTGACCCAATTTTTCGTAAACAGCTGTGATTTTTGGGAAAAAAAATCAAAATAAACCTTGAATTTGTCGGTGAAAGCTATATCAAGCCCTGAACTCTCGATCCCTGAAATCAACACACCAAACTCTCTTATTCCCGTCTATTTTAAACCTTGAGAGGATTAAGCTGGTATTTGCAGAATTGGGCCGGCCCATTAGCGGCGTCGCTCACGCACGCCCACTGCTCTGGGTTTTCTTTGTTTTTCCTTTTTCTTCTTTGTTTTCTTTTTTCTCTTTTACACATGTCTATTTTCCTTCGTAACCAATATACATTTCTAATGCACACATAAAATATATTTTTCAGATACATGTTTACATTTTCGTAATGACGGTAAGCATTTTATAAAACTAAACAAACACTCTTTTGCATCGTTCAACATTTTTAAAGTTGTAGACACTTTTCTTAAACACATGCCAAGTATATTCTATTAAGTGTCAGACACAATTTTTTACAACACGCAATTTTTTACATTGTACGCACTTTTTTGTTTGAAAATGTCACAAACATAATTTTTGAAACTTGTAAACATTATTGAAATGCCACATTTTTTCAAATGTACGAAACATGTTTTTGAATTGGTCCGTAATTTTTTAAAAATTGTGATATTTTTCAGATGTCACAAAATATTTCTTAAAATTTGTTCCTATTTTTAAAAATTTCAAAAAACATTCACACTTTAAAATTATGTTCAGGTTTCAGAAATGTTTATGTTTCAAAAAGTGTTCGCACTTAAAAAATTTGTTCAGCTTTCAGAAAATAAAAGCTCGCTTCATGTCTGGTGGGCCGGCCCAGACGAGTCCTTAGCTAACGATCTGAAACATTTTTTAAAAATTACAAAATTTTAAAGAACATTATTTATAAAATGTGATACAATTTTAGGAAATCCGAAACATTTTCATAGCACGTGAAAAACTGTTGACATTCTGAACATTTCTTTAGAGTAGTATTCGAAATCACAAACAGTTTTTAAAAATGCGAATATAATTTCAAAATTCGAGAAAAATAAGAACACAAAAGGAATTTAATTTGTCCGAAAAATATAAAACAGGAATATTTTTTAGCTTCTAAAATTTTTAAAAATGCGTGAATATATTTCAAAGTTCACGATTTGTTGTTGTGCTATAGTGGGCCGCCCAAATTCTGACTAGCGGGTTATCCCGCGGGATTTTCTTATTTCCAGTGTGCCAAACAGATCTATGGTCCAAAATAGTTCAGAGTGCCAATTTTCGGGATTTAAAGTTCAGGGTTTGGTTTAGCTATCGTCTACAATTTCAAGGTTTGTTTTGGACTTTTTCCTTTTAAAGATAGGGGAACTGTTAGAGTTGCTCTTAATCTCCCTCAATCCCCGCCAATCCCCTGTCAACCGAACAGGCCCTTGGGCAAATCCTATCACATTCAAGTATTCTATAAAGCTTCAACACACATTCAATGGCAACAGTTGGCTACATCTTCAGATCAAATGCAACGGTGTCACGCAAATTCTTCAATGTCTCAAATCAATCAATATGTTAATCAGGTCACATGGACTAAACAAGTGCCATACATTCGAATGTTGAAAAACATAACATCACATAGATTTATTTATTAGGAAATGGGAAGTTATATATTCAATTAACCACAGTGCTTGGCCAAATTGCCGGCCACCAAGTCACGTAGTACAAAGGTAGGAGCTGCGCCGGTTATACATACGGCTTGGGGTTCAACCTCCATCTAACAGCACATAGATGGTACTGAGGAAATCACTGTTCTACGTGTGAGAGAGCTAAACAGCCCCTCAGGGTAAAAAGAAACATGCGTAGAACAACAACCTGAGCGAGCTGAGAAGATGTCATAGTAAGCTCTCAGGTATCAAGTCTTCACATCATCGCCCTCGCTGAGATTGTGAGAAGAAATGCCAGCATTTGAACTCGAAGCACGCTTATGAAACATGAGTATGGCTCAAATACAGGACAATGGTACCTTCATCACAAGACAGGTAGAATAGCCGTTCGAAAAAAAAACATGACAGCATTGTTTTCTTTTCCTCAAAGAATTAAAGGTGCAGAGACAGTTTAATCAGGTCGTTACTCAGAGCTCAGATCAGAAAATGGGACATGGAAAATTTGGTGTTTAACAATCAATCCATGATTCCTACTCTGACTGTTCCTTAATTCTTCTTATGTTATTTTTTCTGCTATATAAAGGTGTACGATGTAGAACATTTTTAAGTACCTCTCTGTTACATTACTTGACAGCAAACAAAGAACTTTTAATTCCATGCACAGCTATGCTCAATTAACCATCATTCACTATGTGTGCCAGCAAACGCACAAGAATGGAACTGTAGATAATAGCATGCATTCAAAGATGATAAAATTTAACAGCTTGGCAGAACCTATATCTATATGTACAAGTCTGAAAATACAAGTTAAGAAAGGAATCAACACTTGAAATGTTTTGCAACTAGGGATGAAAACGGAGCGGAAACGGACGGAACTGAGTGCTACCACATTTGTTTTCATATATTTTTTGCAGAAGCGGAAACGAATACAGAAACCCCGGAAATGAATACGGGAACGAATACTGTCGGAAATGGACATGGAGCGAATACAAAGCGAACACGCAAACAAAAGTGGACGTTGACCGGAACTTAAAAACCCCTTGAATCATAGAGAAATACACACAAAAAGAAACAAATTTAATGAATTGTTAACATGGCTATAGGATAAAGTTGAGTACATGTGTGGTAGTAGAAGTTGGGACTCAAATGATCCATCTATTCATTGTGTCATTGTGTGTTGTTTGGTAATTGAACTATAAAGCAGTCATAGGTCTATAGTAAAAACAGAAATTCCATATTCTCGAAAACGGAAAGTTTCATTTCCACTCATGTTCTACCGGAAAACACCGTTCCGTTTTTGTTTCCGTTTTCGCATAAAAAATTCCATTTCCACTTCCGTTTTGCAAATTTCCATTCTCGTTTTCACATTTCCTCTCCGTTTCCATTTTTCCTCCGGAAAAGCGGAAAGTTTCCACTCCATTTTCATCCCTATTTGCAACCAAACCAGTTCCCAAATTTAGGGCACCTACACAAACCTTGATGAAAAACTATTTATTGTTGATGTAAAGTATGTTGGCTGTGATTCTTAAAAAAGAATGTTGACCGTTGGCTACCTCAGACAATGAACATAGTAACCAGACAACTTGCACAGTAAGCAAACAAAGAACTAAAGTACACTTGTATGCATAAATCAAATCTTTATCTTTACCTAATAATAAAGGAAGTTGGGTTTCAGCCCGTACGTCGTCGCGTGCGATTTTGCATAAAAGCCCCTCGGTTTATATGAAATTAACCCGCAGTCCCTGTTTTAGTAAGTCTGTATATAAGGTCACATTTTGCAGAAAACCCACCCTATTCATTAGATTTGCATCCGCTGTCCTCGTAGTCTTATCCATTTCTCTGGCGATGGCGATGGCGACGGCGGCGGGTTTCTCTGGCGATGGCGACGGCGGCGGGTTTCTCTGGCGACGGCGACGGGTTGGGGGCCGCGGGGACGCCGCGGCGAGGAGGGACAGGTGCTGCGGAGACGGCGCGGCGAGGTGGGGCAGTGGAGGTTGTGCGGCGAGGCGGGGCAGGTGCTGGGGGCGGCGTGACTGCTCGATGCAGAATGGCGGGGGCTGCGCTGCTCCTCCATGCAGGACGGCGGGGGCGGCTGGATCGGCGGCGGCGGGTGCAGCTTGCAGAACGGCGGTGGCTGGATGTTGCAGATCGGCGGGCAGATAACGAGAGGAGGAGGAGCGTGGAAGGAAGGAGTCGGGTGGCGAATAAGAGTGGAGGTCGGAGTGGCGAACGGGGGCGGCGCACGGAGGAAACAGGGGAGCGTCGGGGACATCGTCGTGTTCCTCTCGGGCCTCCGGACGCCCATGGGCGTGGACTTCTCCGAGGCGCTCGCCAGGCGCCTGGACAAGAGCGCCGTGGAGAGGCTGTCCGCCCCGAGAGTACGCGTCGTCGACATAGCAATGCAAGAATCGGCGGCCACCCGGAAGCCCAGGCGAAACACAAGTCCGCGGCAAGGCAGGGTGCGTGGAGCGTCTGACTGAATTCTTTGGTGTTTTTGCTTGAATTGCTGGCTTTGTTTTGCGTGGAAGGTGTTGACCTCTGAACTGACACGGTTGGTTTATGTGACAGGACCTAGCACTGCTAATCTCTTGCAGGCGACGGAAGACCACTTGCCACTTCTGCTAGGATTGGTGAAAGAAGGAGAGCAATTCTTGAAATTTGACCTTCTCTCTCTCTCTCCCTCTCTCTCTGCTGGGCAGTTGTTCTTCATTTTCTCGTTTCATTTTGTCCTGCAAAAATGTGCAGGTAGTGAGTTGAGGCACAACGTTCAGTTTGTGTGGACTAACCAAGAGGACAAGGCTGAGGTATGTGCTTGCCCGTGTTAAGTGATTTGTGCCAGGCTTTCACAAATGTTCACCATTATGCTGCTCACAAACACTACAAAATTACTAGGCCTAGGAGATTTGAGCACTTGTGAAGGTTTTGGGACACGAAGCCCCACTGAAGGTTTTGAATTTTCAAAGCTTCAAAGATGTAGCAGCTGTGACAAAGAATTACCACACATCACATATTCACATATGATCGGACAAGGTGGTTTTGGCAACGTCCAATGTCGTCCCCGCGGAGTTCGCTAGAAGAAGAACATCGATCGAGCATTCCAGTGTCGCCCCCGCCGAGTTCGTCACCGAGCCATCCAATGTCGCCTCCGTCGAGTTTGCCGGAGGAAGAACATCCGCCGTCCAAACGTGCTACACCGGATGTATGTATCAGCTTTTCTCAAATTAGTCCAAGCGTTGTGGTATGTATCAGCTTTTCCCATTTTAGTCCAATGTTGTTGGATATTGCTTGAATCAAAAACAATCTGTGTAACCTGGGCGTGTACTAATGTTTCCTGTACTTTTCCCTCTTTAATCTGAGCATCCAATCTTTGTAAGCCGGGTGTTTCCTATACATTATATTACTCCATTGTTTGTCAGTCCTGTTTGATTCCCTGTTTGCTCTCTATTTGATTCAAATCCATGACCAAATAAGTTCATGAACAACTTTCTACTTGCTCCCTGTTTGACTCAAGTCTTCAAGATTCGTATTTAGTTAGATAGGTTCAGTGATTCAAAATAATAGTATTTGAGAAGCTTCTCTGTTAGCTGGCATCCCTGATGGTAGTTGTAGAAATGTAGCCAAGGAAAGAGTGCCTCATAATTCATCGGATGTAGACCAATAGAGTGTAAAAGACTTTAAGTTTATAGCTTTCAGAAAATTTACACATGTACTCCCTCTGTTCCATAATGTAAGACCATTTTGCAAGCTTAACAATATGCTTTGGTTGGTCCTTAAACTTGAACAGTAAGTGTGTCAATTGAGGTTCAGGCCATATTTAATTAGCAACTAATTATCCTGTGGCGCTTTGATCCTAATGTATCCACAGTCTGACCATGGGATTGAATATCCATCAGAAGATTGTGGCCTTTTTCTGACTCCATGCCCTTTTCAAATGGAGTTGCAGAAATGCAGAGTATGAATAGGGAAACGATCATAGATGTCAACACCTACAGTATAATTTATCTTCATAAAGATGCACTGGATTCTCAAGTAGTTTTAATGTTTTTTCTAGATAGCTCAAGTAATTAAGCTTCTGCAATTCATGAAAAACTAAAAGAAGGTGTCATGTCAGCTGCTCAAGCTAATCAAGTAACAAAAATAAAAGGGACCAGTTGTCAAGTTCCATTAACCAAATGTTTCACATCTATTAACCTGTATCTTGATAGAGATGCACTGGGTTCACAAGTAGTTTTAGTGTTTTTTCTAGATAACTCAAGTATTAAGCTTCTGCAATCATGAAAAACAAAAAGAAGGTGTTCTATCAGCTGATCAAACTAATTAAGTAAAAAATGAATTAAAGGGACCAATAGTCAGGTTCCGTTAACCAAATGCTTCACATCTATTAACCTGTATTCATATTAGCCCGACATTGTTCAATATTGCTTGCAGATTTTCCCCTTTTTTACAAATCAGAATCAGTCTGTGTAACCTGGGCATGTACTAAAGTTGTCTGCACTTTTTCTGTTTAGTCTGGGCGTCCAATCTCTGTAAGCTGGGCGTTGCTTGTATTTGATATTAGGCGTTACCTATACTTTATATTAGTCCAACGTTTGCCAGTTTGTGTTTAATTCTCTATTTGCTCCCTGTTTGATTCAAATCGATGAACAAATAAGTTATTTTTTCCCCAGTTTGATTCAAGCCTGAAATATTCATAGATGCTACACTTCAGTCAGTAAACGAACGAAAAACTAGGACTGATCTTTTAGTCAGTTTTGTGTCAACAAGTAAATCTGTGCTCGAGATTACAATTACTTTGAATAGAGAAATTAAGAAAAATATATGGAATCACCATCACCCCTTAACTGATCCGGCGGGATGTAGGAATCCAATCTACTTGGTGGAGACGTAGTGTCATGTGATGTCATCCAACTAATAGCCGTTATATGCCTTCCATTGTGTTTGAATTTTTTTCTCTTGCATGGCCCGGACTACATGATAGAAGTTCCTATCAGCTAACATTACGACTGGAGCGACATGCATGGCCATATTCGGTGCTGCCAGCGGCAAACAATACAGGGTAGGTTTTGTAAGTGACAACATAGTAAATTAATAGGGTTTATCTAATCTTTTTGTATTATGGAGTTCTATACTTTTGCTTCATGCAATATTAGTCTATAGTGGAAAAGTCAAAGAGTATCATACTCAGGGTCAGTAGTTACGTAGTTGGAATATTTGTAACCACAGACTAACCTGAAAGTTAGGCACACTAATTAAGCTTGATTTTTTTAAGGCAGTTCAAAGGGATATCTTCCTAGGTAGTGAAATTTACAATGCACAATACGAAACTGTTGTTATCTTTCTCATCTCCCAATTGCACAATCATTTTTTGTTATTAATTTCACCACAACAGAATTATTATAATAGTGTGCATCTTTGTGATTTTATATATTTTCCTGTGTGGTTACTCTGGTTAACAAAGTAATTTGCTTGATGCGCTTAGAAATATTACTGTTACATATGGTGTGTGACTTGCATGGTTTAATTCGGTACATTTTCATTACTACTAAACTTAGACATGCATGTTCATTGAGGTCGAATGGTCATTATTGAATTTGAAATTATCAAATATGTGGAAGCTATGTTTCAACTCATGAGGTGTATCCCTAGCAAGATCTTCCTAGGTAGTCAAATGTACAATGTATAAAAATTTGGAGGGCGAAATTAAAGGACAGTGGCATAAACCACAAACCTCGGCAAGATCATAAGGTGAAAATTCTGATGGAAAAATGAAAAAGAGGGGGCAAAATTAAAGGACAGTGGCATATTAAACCACAAACCTCGGTAAGGTTGGAAGGAGAAGATGGAAGCTAGAAGTGGCAGCACGAATGAGTCACTATCGAAGGAGAAGATGGAAGACAGAAGTGGTAACTCAATGAGTCGCTTGGTGCATACGAAGATTTTGTTCTCCCGTTGCAACACACGGGCTCTTTTGCTATAACACCAAATTGCATAATGATCTTAAAATAGACTTCTAGCCAACAATGACTGTGCGCTACATATGGTATGTTTATTTTTAGACATATGGTGGGGAGTATTGTCACTGTTTGGATCGATGGGTGCGATATTTTTATACAGCCACAAGGTTAAAAAAATATTCAATCATGTTTTCTCTTGAGAAATTGTCTGTAATGAATATATTAAAATTTCATAATCATGATGGTCATCTTGCAGTATGTGGATCTTAAATCTTATAAAAAAATTATTCAAAAAATAAAGACCATCGAAATTGATATTTCTACTACAAAAATCCAATGCGGACCTAAATTACATGTTCCCGAAAGATGATAGGGAGGGGTGAGGGGCTTTTCAAATACAAAATTCATGATCCAGAAATCGACATTCTAACCCGGTGCAACGCATGGTCAAAAAATATGTTTGCAGTTTTTTTTAAATCATAAAAAATCCCCCCCCCCCCAATTTCCATTTTTACTAAAAAAACATTTAGAAATGTACAAAAAAAGATCAAAACATTCTTTAAAGAAAAAACATCTGTTAAAAATGTGTTTTTTATAAATATTCTAATTTTCATAAATGTTTAAGATTCTTAAAGAAGTGTTCCAATTTTTATGTAAAAACTTCTATTAAAAATAAGGAAATTTTCATGTTCTACATAAAAGCCAAAAAAAAAACGATTGACAAACTATTCCATGCAAAACTGCTCTTGCAATTGATGAAGAAGGCTAAGTTGGCTTCTTCACGTCCAAACTTGATTCTACAAAAAGCAATAATCAGTATTACCTTATTATCGATGTTTATTAAAATTGGATATATAAAATGGTGCACAGTGGAATATGAAGCCCAATGGAGACCCAATGAAGGGTTGTGTCTCTTTTTTCGCCCGGTGCAACGCACGGGCATTTGTACTAGTCATTAAAATATGGGATGGAAAATAATTTTACTACAGGGGAGATCAGTCATTTGTACAACACGAGATAATACAATTACTACCTCTATAACTAAATATAAGACATTTAGTTTTAGAGGTAGTACTTTACTTATATTTTAAAAGAAGCTAATTTGCTTATTTATTGCAGGAGAGATTAAAACAGATATAGGAGACAAGAACCAGCGAGATATAACAGAAAGGAAAAACATGAATATACTAGATCAAATATAAACTTTTACCTGATCTTCTATAGCACTACCCATCATACTAATGATACTACCTGTTACCTGCTCCGTAGCCTGCAGACAAGTTAAATTATTAGTTTGACATGTTTCAAGGAGAAGACGTCAATGATCTGACTTGCAAATTTTAAACACAATACCGTCATAATAGTATTATATTTCTTCATACGAGCATTTAAATTTTGCATATCCCGCTTCTGTGCCACCCAATTAAGCCGCCGGATGGGCCTTGGTTGCTGCAGTCTCATGCAAGACATGTGTTACAGCAGATATAGACATGTGTTGCTGCAGTCTCAAAAAAATTAATGAAGTGGCCTTGTATACAAAAACAGAGGGAGTACTTAAAGAACACCATGTTTTCTCCTTTTCAGATGATTATCTGACCATTCAAACATAACATGAGAATAAAAGGTATGCTGACTTCCATTTAGACAAAGAATTACCTGATCTGGAAAGTTTGGAAATATTTGATTGATGTGCATGCCGATTTCCTGTCGAATCGTATCATCCAATATATGCGGCAGCAGATCATTGATCATCATGCGATAGCGTTGCGCACGTGCCTACAAAACAGCAAACTCTGATATTGTTAGAATTTCCAGAATAACAAATTCTCGTTAAGCTAAATTTGAATTCAGCAAACATACAGTTCCCTTGTGCTCATCTCGGTGAGTGTCGCTCCACATTCTTTCATTCTCAGAGAGCTCATGCTCCCACGCCTCCCACTTCTTCAATTCCCAGCCTTCCCGCTGTTTTGGCCTACGCGCAATGGCAGTCTTCTTGTATACATCTAAACGTACAAGTGACTTCACACAGATATAGGATTGCATGTTGTCAGGCTTGTGGGGACTGAAATCTAACAGCTTTTCCATCTCACACAATTTAGTATTGAAGTTCCCCCCGAGCAACTCATAGGAATATAGGTTGCCGTCGCGATGTTGCAGTATGATCTTGTCCCCATGAACCAAATTTGGACCCGGAATGTAATCTGGCGGGTACTGGATATTGTACTTCTGGCTCCACCTTTGCTCTGTTTTGTTCTCAAGTTCCCAGATCTGCAGCTTACCAACAAGCCTTCTGGGCAGAGAAGGACAGGTTTGAGCGGTCGCTACACATACCTTGCCATCCATCTCTCTGATCCAGTACCGACGAGAACCACCACCGGCAAAATCTTCAGGTTTAGTTGCTGGCAGTTGTATCTGTGCAAAACTTTCTTCACAGAGATTGAAGGTCATAACTGCATGCTGCCAGCTAGCTACCATGTCTTCAATTAGCCAATACAGTGTTCCATCAATAGTGACCGCTCCAGAGTTTTTTACACAGTTTAAGCTTAGGGCTTCTGGAGTTTTGATATCCCTCCATTTCTCATCACCAAGCGTGTAAACTTGAATGATGCTGAATCTGCTATTATTATGGGAGCGAGTGCTGCCCACAACAGGATCACCACGGAAGTGTGTAATCTTGTATTCTTTTGTCAATGGGTGAAATCCAAAGTTGTAGAACAAGAAGTGATCACCCCCCAAATTCCTTACAGGTTTCTCAAGATGCAGGCATTCACCAGTTGCAAAGTTAGCTATCTTGAGTGTTGATGACTTTGTGTATAAGCAAAGAAGCCCATTGCATGAACCACAAAGGAAATCGTCAGGCCCAATCACTGGCACTGCATATGTCGATGGCGACCAGGTTTCATCAATCAGGATAGCATCAGCAGGATGGGGCACGCCTAAGACCGACTCTTGTGGGAAGAACAGAAGGGCATAATGGGGCGCATCCTGGAGGTGATAGGTGGCAAACTGGGGATCTTTGATGATTTTGTGCCACTGCTCGCAAACACCAGTGCACCTCAACAAAGTGCTCACTGGAAGCTTCAAAAATACCCGCTCAATGAGTTCTCCTGGGAGACAGTTCATAATGCATTCCTCGTCTCTTTGCTTCTTTGGTTTGGTTTCCTCAGAAACCATAGTAAGCAATCTAGTCTCTTGAGGAAGGTTAGGTACCAAATGCTTCTGCAGATAGAGGTAAAAACAATAGGAAAAAGTGAGTGAAGATTATGAGTAAAGTAATTTGCAGGAAAATAACATGAAGTTTAGGTAAAGTTTAACAGATGTCATCTACTTAGAATTGGTAAACAAGGAAATAAGTGGCAGATCTGTAGCAAATATGGAGCCCTGTGTGGTTGTTGACTAATGACCGTAAATAAATCGATATGCGCATGATGCCTACGAAGTTGAATAAACAAGCTAGATTATAAAAACTAAAAGTCTGGTGAAATACACATATCAACATGCATAGATGAAACACAAAGTGAGCACCGGCGGAGCTACGGCAAGGCCAATTGGGCCGTGGCCCGCCCAGCGCTGCAGCCAAAATTAAATTATATGTAGCCTAGCCAACAACGCTGACCGACACATCAGGCCATACCTAGCGCTAGAGCGATACAGTACATGCAGATGGAGCAGCCTGACACTTCGCACCACTCGTTGCTAATAGAATCACTGTCTCATTCGATCGTTCCTAATAGTGAAAAGGAAAAAAGCACGCAGCAGAAAAGCTCAGGAGCAGTCGCCGAGAGGAGCTCATATTGTTGCACAAAGCAGTCGCCGGGACCTGTTGCGCCGGCTGCCGGCCACTGGCCACTGCACACATCAATGCCTTCCACGGCCGTATAACCCACCGGCAACCAGCGCATGTAGCCAGTCACCCAACGCCGATCCACGCTGCCACGCAGCACGCAACGGCATGCCATCTGAATGCCTTAAAGCCGCACAGATAAATTGCTTTGAATAATCTTCAATTTTATTTCCTAACTACGCGGTCATCGTTCACTGAATCATCTCCTAAATCCCCAATTTGCACAAATAATCCACTAAAGATCTTGTTCTTTACAGTTTATAGTGTGCACTGTGCAGAGGCATTGTTGTTTACGGTCTAATAATGGTTTTCAATTTGATAGCACCGTTTGGTACTCCTACCGAGTAATGACTATATTCATTGAAATAGTACAACACATGGTTTAGAATTTGGAAAAAAATTGTGCTCGATGGCCCGCCCAACATTTGATTTGTAGCTCCCCCACTGAAAGTGAGTACGACACCGCTAAAACTCGCTAGCAAAATTCTACCCACACACCGCAAATGATTCTCCACACAACTACAACTTTGAAATAGCTTACATTGAGACATTGGACAAAACAGGCAGATAATGCATATTTTTTTTGGCATTAGAAAAGATGTGCGGACTCCGGAATCAAGTAATACTAACGTGGAGTGGCTCTTTACCCCCATCCTCTTCGTATTCGAGAAAAAAAAAAGAATCAAGCAACTAAACTGAATCAACGACAAATAGGACCGGTCATGGACAACAGTTTATGCACCTTTTGTGACTTCCAGCGGCTACGGTAAGTACTGTAGTATGCAAATGTGGCAAGCGAAGGAACAAAATGATACTCACATGAATCGATTGACGGATTCGGGAGGGGGGCGGAGCTCACCGCCACCGCGTCGACCCAAGAGGGAACGGAGCCCGCGGCCCAGAGGCTCCTATCCCGCCGCAGCGGCAGCTCACGGGCGGTCTGTGCCTAGGGTTAGAGCTGGGAAATGGAGATTGGGGATTTCTTTTGGAGGGTTCGCGGTTCGCGCACGGCAGCTTTTTTTTCATTGAGGATTCGCGCACGGCTGCTGCACTAGGCTCTATCGATGGATCCTCAGCCCAGCACCAAGCGTAGTGGGAGCGAGCGATATACAGCATCTGTGGGAGTGGAACATTTTCAGAATTTTGCTGGTATACTATTTTCTGCTTTTTCTGTAAAAAAAAAATGAATTTCAAGAATATCTTTTGTACTCTGAACATTTTTCGAATATGAAAACATTTTTTAAATTTGAAAATATTTGTTGAATTCGCAAAAAAATGAATTTGTGAACTTTTTTTTGAATCCATAATCTTTTTAAATTTGTGAAAAAAAATTGAATTGGCGAGAATTTTCTTAATTCGTGGACATTTCCTTAATTCTGCAAAAAAAATGAATTCAAGAACATTTCCAAGTTACAATTGTTGATCCATGTTATGCTTACCCGCACAAATGCATTTTAAGATATTTATTCCCATTAATAATGTTACTTATGAGTATTTATTCTTTCATAGCAAAAGAGGGGGAATGGTTGGCAAGATTGATAATAGTGCAGAACGGGTTAAAGGTGGATGGTTGTCTCAGTAACATTTTGTTTAGGTGTACAATTGAGTCCACTTAAGCAGTGGCGTAGCCAGCTCAATAAGCCAAAGTGGTCCATCAATAAAAAAAATTACATAAATTTATTTATTTTTAAAGAAATATTTTTTTACTACACTATATACAAGCTATAGGGAAATTCCAGGATGGTCCATGGACCACCCTGGTCACCCCCTAGCTACGCCACTGCACTTAAGCTATCAACTAATGTACCAACAATATGTGTATTAAAATTTTTTCGATGTTCAGTGTCGCTTTATTGGTTCCGACTTTGTTATTCAAAGTGTGACAAGTTTTTGTATTGTCATGGATGACATGTGTTGAATGCTCGGAAAATACGTAATGTAGGTAATGTTTCTTTTTTTCAAGAAAATACCATTTCATACTATAATTCAAAGTTTTGCACTTCTTTATAGAGTACAATTGTGTTACATGCATTTTCATTTTTAAATTAAATAAATCAGGGACAATTCTGCATTTTTCTTGCATTAGTTTTAGTTGATTTTGTAGCACATATATTAATACATGTTTTGAACAATGTTCGCACAGCAACGCGCGGAGTATTATCTAGTATACCTTTTTTTGAGGGATATCTAGTATATACCTAGAGTCATCTCTACTAACTTATTTATCTCAACACACAAGAATGCCACATCACTGTACAATTATGGATGGGATAAGGCCCACCTCAACTTGCAATCATGTATGTGAAAAAAACCACCACCACATGCAAAAATATTTCTCATTATATTACTGTACTTATATTCAATAGGTATTTTACAACTCTGCATAATTAAAAATAATAATTCATATGTATTTTAAATTTTGGATCGCGTCTTATTATTCTAAATATTTATATCCCACACAATCAAATTTCAATGAAATATATTCAACCGACCCCTGCAGGAAGACGCATGGTATCATCTAATTTTGATAGTATTTGCCAATTTTTCAGTTTAGGATTCAGATGCTCTGAACCTGCTTTTATTTTTGAAGATATGTTAGATTAAAGTATGTAAAGGAAACTAGTTGTAGCAAAGTGGAAATCATTCATCTATACAAGTGGAGATATACCATAGGGACGCCTACATTTCAAGATAAGCTAATTTTCTTATTTAAATCTGACGAAGGAAACTAAAATAGATATAGGTAACAAAAATAGTAAAATAGAGAAAAAAGACATTAAATATTACATTGAATGTAAACCTTTACCGGCACATATTAGCACTTCTTATCATACCGCTGAAGCTATCAATCACCAGAGTCATGACAAATAGTCATGTTTACTCATATTTTGTTAGTAAACAAATTGGTGAGGCTGCCGAAAGCTGCACAACATGGTCGTTGTGGCCTTCATCGGTCGATGGAGGCGACGGGGCGGAGAGGTTTGGCTCCATGCCGCTAGGGGAATAGTCGTCACCCCCGATGCTGCCACCATCATTGTTGCCCCTGTTACGGTCGTCGTCGGGGTAAGGAACTACAGAAGCGGGGTCGGGGGGAAGCTCCTACGAACGGACAGTCAGTACTATGGCAATAGCGCCAAGATCCAAGAAGTCATGCACTGGAATGGAATGAGGAACATTGGTTAAGTTGCGGCTCTTGACCAAGACAAGGGCCACAGGAGTAATCAACCCTGGTGAGGCCGACTATGTCTCTTTTTCTTTTCTTTTTCTTTTTTTGCGTGGAGAGGCCGACTATGTCAATCTTGGTGGGACAAGCAAAAGGAATGATAGAGTTGGGTTTGAACCAGTATTCAATCGAAAAGCCTTCAATATTCAAGGCAAAAACTGTGCGAGACAAAAAAAAAGGAAGTGGTTTTCTGTTTGTTTCTTAGTGGCGAACGAGGTCAACGGTGATGATGGGACAAGTAAATGGGCTGGCACAGCGGTTTTACATCATCTGTTGGAATCGCCTACTACCCATAGGAACTAGAGGGATAATAGCAACGAAAATCACGAAGCATTCGAATTCGACGGTAAAAAAAAGCAGAGAACCGGACGATTGGATGGCCCTGGAAGCGCTGCCGCTGAAGTGTCCAGCAGTCCCATATTTTCAAAAACAAAATTAGACAAATCTTCATTCACGCTTTCGTAACAGCCTATAGCAGTTAGTTAAAACTCCAGATGATTTGATTCTTACACGTTTCACGGCCGTGCATTATGAAAAGTATGGTTTCATCTGTGGATAATAAGATTATAATGCAATTACAAGGTTTGCACTTCCTACAATTCTGTAAAGCTTCGATGCATATTATTCAGTGGCAAGAGTACACAGACAGTACTTCAGAAAGAGCTGTTTTGTACAGGTAAAGGGGGTAAACGGTCCCTCGGTGACAAAAAGAAACAAGTGTTGAACGTCATCACCCTCATGATAAATTCTGAAGTATTAAAGCCTTCGCATCATCATCCTCCCTGTGATTCTGAGAAGAAATACCAGCATTTGAACTCAAAGCACCCACCTGAAACATGAGTAAGGTTTAAATACAAGGCAATGGGACTTTCATCAACCCATTCAAGAAAAAAGGAAGGGTCTGAATCTTCATTGTTTCTTTCCCTCAAAGAAAGATAAGGTGCACAGACAGTTTAATCATGCCGTTAAATTTTGAATTCAAAGCTCAAATCAGGAAGTAGGAAATGAAAAATTCGACATTTACCAATCAATCCATGGTTCCTACTCTGAATGTTCTTTAGAACTACTTATGTTAATTGGTCTGCCATATAAAGGTGTATGATATAGAACAATTTTAAGTAACTCTCTATTGCAGTACTTGATAGCAACCAAAGTAACTTATAATTCGATGCCCAGTTAGCAGAGCTATGCTCAATTAACCATTATTCACTGAGTGTGCTAGCAAACGTATAAGAATGGAACTGCAGACAATACCATGCCATTCAAAGAAGATAACATTTACAGTTTGGTACGTCTATATCTATATGCGTAGGTCTGAAAATATCAACACCTAAAGTGTTCTGCAATGAAGCCCATTTCACAAATTTAGGGCACGTACATAAACCTTGATGAAAAAATATTTCTTGTTAGTGTAAGATATGTTGACTGTGGGCTACCTAATTGACAGCCCAATGAACACAGTAACTAGGCAGTTTGCAAAGTTGGCACAAAGGACTAAACCACACGCACATGCCTATATTAAAATATGGGATCGAAAATAATTGTATTGCAGGGGAGATCATTCACTTGTATGAAGGGAGGTAATAATATTATCTTGAATATAGTTCAAAAGAAGCTAATTTGCTTATTTATTGTGGAAGAGATTAAAACAGATACAGGAGCCAAGAACTAACGAGCTATAGCAGAAAAAAAACATGAATAAATTAGACCAAATGTAAACCTTTACCTGATTGTCTACAGCACTACGTATCATACTAATGATACTATACGTAGCCTCCCTCGATACCTGTAGACAAGTTAACTTTATTAATTTGACATGTTTCAAGGATAAGTCCTGAATGATCTGGCGGCCTGTAAATACAAAACATTATACCTTCATAATACTATTATAATTCTCCATACGAGCAGATAAATTTTCCCTATCTCGGTTCCGCGCCACACAATTAAGCCGCCGGAGGGGCCTTGGTTGCTGGAGTCTCGTGCAAAACATGAATAATGATGAGGGTGCACTTAAACAATCATTACATCTTCTGCTTTTCGAACGATCATCGAATATTTAAACTTAAATATGAAAAAAGAAACTATACTGACTTCCGTTTAGATAAAGAATTACCTGATCTGGAAAGCTTGGACATATTTGATTGATTTTCATGCTTACATCGTGTCGAATCGCATCATCCAATATATGCGGCAGTAGACCACTCAGTGATATGCCATTGCGTTCTGCAAATGCCTATCAAATAACCACTCAACCATTGTTACAATTTCCAGAATAATAATAATAAAATTATTGCTAAGCCAAATTTGAATTCAGCTAACATACAGTTCCCTTGTGCTCTTCTCCATAAAGGTTAGTCCACAGTTTTTCATTCTCAGAGAGCTCGTACTCCCACGCCTCCCACTTCTTCAATTCCCAGCCCTCCCTCTGTTTTGGCCTACGCGTGATGCCAGCCTTCTTGTACACATCTAAACGTACAAGTGACTTCACACAGATATAGGATTGCATGTTGTCAGGCTTGTAGGGACTGAAATCTAGCAGCTTTGCCATCTTAAACAATTTAGTATTGAAGTTCTCCCCGAGCAACTCATAGGAATATAGGTTGCCATCGCGACGTGGCACTATGATCTTATCCCCATGAACCAAATTTGGACCCAGAATGTAATCTGGCGAGTACTGAATATTGTACTTCCGGCTCCACCTATGCTCCGTTTTGTTCTCAAGTTCCCAGATCTGCAGCATACCAACAAGCCTTCTGGGAAGAGAAGGACAGGCTTGAGCTGTTGCTATACATACCTTCCTATCTATCTCTCGGATCCAGTACCGACGGGGACCGCCGCCTGCACAATCTTCATGTACAGTTGCTGGTAGTTGTATCCGTGCAAAACTTTCTTCACTGAGATCAAAGGTCATAACTGCATGCTGCCAGCTAGCTACCATGTCTTCAGTTAGCCAACACATTGTTCCGTCAATATTGACTGCTCCAGAGTTTTTTACACAGTTTAAGCTTAGGGCTTCTGGAGTTTTGATATCTCTCCATTTCTCATCACCAAGCGTGTAAACTTGAATGACGCTGAATCTTCTATTATTATGGGAGCACGGGCGACCCACAACAGGATCACCAAGAAAGTGTGTAAGCTTGTATTCTTTTGTCAATGGGTGAAATCCAAAGTTGTAGAACAAGAAATGATCACCCCTCAAATTCTTTACAGGTTTCTCAAGATGCAGGCATTCACCAGTTGCAAAGTTAGCTATCTTGAGTGTTGATGACTTTGTGTATAAGCAAAGAAGCCCATTGCATGAACCACAAAGGAAATCGTCAGGCCCAATCACTGGCACTGCATATGTCGATGGCAACCAGGCTTCATCAATCAGTATAGCATCAGCAGGATGGGGCTCGCATGAGACCGACTCTTGCGGAAAGAATAGGAAGGCACATTGGGGCACATGCTGGAGGTGAGAGGTAACAAACTGAGGATCTCGGATGATTTTGTGCCACTGCTCGCAAACACCAGTGCACCTCAACAAAGTGCTCACTGGAAGCTTAAAAAATATCTGCTCAATGAGTTCTCCTGGGAGACAGTTTATAACACATTCCTCATCTCTTTGCTTCTTTGGTTTGGTTTCCTCAGAAGCCATAGTAAGCAATCTAGTCTCTTGAGGAAGCCTAGGTACCAAATCCTTCTGCAGACACATTTAAAAACAATAGGGAAAACTGAGTAAAGATTATAAGTAGAGTAATTTGCAGGAAAATAACATGAAGTTTATGTAAAAGTTTAACAAATGTTTTAATTTATCTACTTAGAATTGGTAAAGAAGGAAATAAGTGGCACCACCTGTAGCAAACATGGAGCCCCGTGTTGCTATTGATCAATAACCATAAACAAATCGATATACATATGATGCCTGCAAAGTTGAAAAGACAAGCTACCTTAAAACTAAAAGCATGGTGAAATACACATATCAAGATGCATAGATGAAACACAAATTGGGTGCCACACCGCTAAAATTCACCGGCGAAATTCTAGCCACACGCCCCGGATGACACTCCACGCAACAAAATGTGTGCATCAGTGCGACAACCATACAACTTTAGATATAGTTTACATTGAGACATTGGATAAAACAAGCAGATAATGCATTTTTGGCATTGGAAAAGACATGCATCAGCGACAAAGAGGACCGGTCATAGACAGCAATTTCTGCAGTTTCTGTAAGTTTCAGCGGCTACGGTGGGTAGTATGCAGATGTATAAACAGTTCTCTGCTGTATTCCGGCACCGTGGAACAACAAAACAAGCAAAGGAACCAAATGATAACTAACACGAATCAATTGACGGATACTGGTAGATGGAAAGCTTGCGAGTGCGCGCTCGGCAATTTGAGGGCGGGGAAAAGGGGGGTCGGAGCTCACCGCCACCGCGTCGATCTGCAAGACACCAAAAGATCAAAGACGGAACGGAACCCCGGCGCCTCGCCTCGCTTCCCCTCCCTCCGCGAGGCCTCGCTTCGTCTCCCGCCGCAACAGGGCTGTCGGTGTCTAGGGTTTGAGCGGGGAATGGAGATTGGGGAATTTATTTCGCGGTTCGCGCACGACTGCCGCCGCGATCAGGCGGGGAGTTAGCAAAGGGAGGGAAAGCGCACGACCCAGCACACCAAGCAAGCAAAGGGCGAACGGCCCAGGACGAGACGGCCTTTCCTTCTCATTTGGTTACCATCCCTAAAAAAAATTGGTTACTGAATAATTTTCTTCCAAAAAAAGTTTGGTTACCGAATAATTGTATTTCTGCTATAAAAAATAATGGAAAGGGGTAATGCCCGGTTGGAAGAAAAGACACTCCACAGCAGTGGGGG